>BSBM01001568.1:0-600000 GCA_027924585.1 Larix kaempferi | reverse complement strand
TCTGCAAATAATCAAACATTGAGTGAATCAATGTGTTAGATGGATGTATCTTTATTGATGTTGTTGTAATTCATAATTGCATATTGATGTTGTTGTAATTCATAATTGCATTTCTTTGGTTCAATGTTAATTCACCCTTCAAACTCCCAGATTAATTTCTTTCTCTAACTTGGCTTAAAAGCCTTCGTTTGTTTTTCATAGGGACCACCCCCCTTGGATTGCTAGGAGTTGGCCTAGACGGAGGAGTTGAGTGTTGAGTGATGGTATCTCAACTCTTTTCTTGCCCCTAAGGACACATCCAGTGGCTTGAATATTTTTGCCAGGCTAACTCCTTTTCCCCCGAGGTGCATATCCGACGGCAACATTTTTTAGCATTGTTGGACTACATCCTTGTTGGTGTAGTGTTGAACACGCCCTCAAGACTCCGCTCCATCCCACGCGTTTTTGTGAGGAGGCACCTTTGCCCAATTTTTGGACATTACTCCTTGTACCTCACGATATATTTGGAGCTCGCATTCCCCCCCTAATCATTCTCACCCTAATAATCTAAAATTGACCAAGGGCATTGCACAACGATTTTCTTTACAACAAGCACTATTTTATTTTGACTCCACAACACTGGTCTTTTTATTTGCTATATTTTAAGTTCTCTATCTTATGTCGTGAATGTATTCATATTGATGCTATTGATTCAATTTAAAGTTGCAATACATTGTGTCGATTATTAGTCCTCATTATAAAACTCCTAAAACCAACTTACTTTCATCTGTAACAACCAAATAAATTTAAGAGCCTTAGAAACTCTTTATTAGGGTCTACCCCCTTGGTTTCGTTAGGAGTTTGCCTACACAAAGGAGTCAGGATTAGGCGACAACACCTGACTGGAGACTTGCCCCCAAGGACCACCTAGCAGCTTTGAAAGATTTCTATTGCGTTCCCCCCAGGTGGGTTTTTCGATGGCAACATCACTTACATAAAAAAATGTCAATTAGCCCACAATGTTAGCTTAATTAGTTGTCATCCATTTTGTTGGGCATTTGGTTAGTTATGTGCTACTGAATACATGGTTTGAAACGCTATGGATCAGGCACATTAATCTACTTTGGCAGGCTTGCCACGTATGCTTCTCCACATTCATGTGAGGGGAAGCATCCCATGGATTTTTTGTTTTCTTGGGAAAACAACCCTATAATGTCAATGTTTCATGTGCCATATGACATTAAATTTTAAATGACAAATCACGAGTTTGTTGTTGTCTCTAAACTCAACATAAACCTAAGCACAATTATATTTTTTTACAAAAGAGAAAATCTTACATTGAGCAATGACATATCAACTAACAAACTTAATATGTACATCTATTTACTTCAACAATGTTCACCCACCTGGTGCAAACTAATGCTTAGCTCCAATGACAATTGTAGGGGAATCACAATTTAAGGATAATCCCCACCCCAACCAGTGCAAATATTAAGAAAGTGGTGATAATTGTACAACGTTTCATGAGGTTCTTGAATTTTCAATGGCATTATATGAGAGGCGCTTTGTAGAGAACTTTTGTATTGAGTTATTGTAGTCAATATGCCAATTTGTATTTCTTTGGTTTTTTCGCTACCTTTAGGATTTTGTGGATGCTCATGATGGAAGTGATCTTAATTGCTTTAGTTGAAGTGAAGAGGAGGAGCATTGCCCTAAGCCACAACCCGAAGGAATAGTTGCGACCATTTTTCCCATCTTAACATTATAGCTTGTTCCATTTTCCCCATCTTAACATTATAGCTTGTTCCTTAGTTTTGCATAAGTAGTCCATACAATCATTTCCCACCGACTGTGCGTAGCATGACCATATTGTGTTCACAATGCCATTGGCCATTATAAGTGACCACACTAGTTGGGTGACAATTTGAAACACAATCACCAAACCCTTTCTTAAAATTATAAAGAAAGATTGAGTTTTGCTTGTCCTATTAGGTCTCAATTCAATCTCATCCTATTAGGCCACAATTCAATCTCTATTCAATTGGGCGTGAACTAGTGGATCTTCGGTTGACTATTTATTGCACTGATTTCAATACCTGCTTATGGATATGGTATGGTTTGTGAAATTGCATAATAATTCAATTGAGATAGTTTGTTGATGCAATGGATAACCCTTTGAGGATAGATTTAGACAGGGCCAGCTAAGGATGGGTGGTTTCCATACATGTTCCACATGGTAAGTGTTAAATGGTGAAGGGGACAAGCAACTGATAGTATAATATCGATTCCCATTAAATATAATTATTAAAAAGTTATTTAAAAATCTAAGTTGAACTATTAAACGAGTTTTTTTATTTTTATTTTTTTCCAAGTTGGAAAAATCTATCATAATTCAATTGTCAAACTAGTGAGGACAACAATAATTGACGGGTATCCTAAAAAATGACTTGATTCATCATTGTTATTCATGGAAAATTATACCACCTAAAATAACCCACATTTGGTCCATAAGAGGGCAGTCTTCAACACCTGGTAGATGTCGTTGAGTCTTGAAACATTAACCCATTTCCTTACGTTAAGGAAAATGAGCTCTTAGCCAATCGGAAGTAGTTTTAGGTCTCACTCCTGGATCAAACTATTAAACATGTCATATATGAACAATTAAGTCATTTTGTTGTTGTTAAACTAGTTGAACATTGTTATGATAAAAGCAACATGTACATGGTTTTAGTAAGTTAGTTTGCCACTAGAGAAAGTAGACCAACTACAAAACAATAGTTTATCAGCATGTTTGCATAAGAGATCCATATCAAAACCTTTGCAAGACAATATTCTAAGTTCTTGTTGCTAACTAGCTGACTAAGATAACTAGTTTTTCCTTCTATACTGCTAACATAGTAGATGTTCCAAAAAAAGAGCTATCAGTAAACAAGACAAGGAAGCTAATCATCATAAAAAATGAACACAGTAGGACCCTCTTGCACTAGAGGAGTTGAGTCGTTTTGACTGATTTTAAATTTTTCCTTAAATACCATACCGGTAGTTGCCTTTGCTAGCAAGTTGATCATTGTGCTTGTTGTCACATCCATAGTAGCCGGGCTACCATGATTGCAGACCAATTCCTACTATATTTTCGAGCCAGTCCTTTACATGTTTTGCACGAGATCTGTTGATGATGAGAAGCATATTAATGATCACTCTCATGTATTTAGTGGATCCAAAGCTTATATATTTGACAGTTTCATGCTAGGATTGAGCCTCTTGACACCAGGTCGATGACTGAGTTAGCCATTCTTCTATCAACCATAGCAAATTGTTGGCAATGCCCATGTTTTTTTCAGTTGTGGTGCTTCAGTATGATTCAGATGTTTAGATTAGAGACCCAGGTATATGATCCAACAGGTATATGATTTGTGCATTTGGAATATTGATGTGCTCTTGCTTTTATCTTGGTAGTTTTGACTGGGTATATGATGGTTGTTTACTGGCGATATTCTCTATATGGTTTTTACGTGTTGTTTACAGTAGAGGTAGTTCAGTTATTGTGAGTAGGATATTCTTGTGTATACTCATTGGTCATGACCTTTTCTTATAAGTATTGACTTGGTCATTCCCTTTGTAGTTGTTTTGCTAGTCATGGCATCACCAGTTACTTCCCTATCCATCAATCCGTTATCTTTCAGTCTCCTTGGGATATTTGTTTCGTCTTTTATTTATTAATAATAAAATATTTGAGAAATTAATTACAGTCATCCTTGACCTCATTTGGTCAATAATCATAAAAACTTTAAAATAACATATAACCTAATGTTTTTCTCATAACATAAAATATTCAGATTTTGGGTATGTGATAAACACCCCCTTTTAAGTTCAACATCGTCCTCAATGTTGCTTTATTCATCATCCTCTAAGTCTTCCTGGAACAGAATTGGATATGCCACCCGCATATTACTTTCCAATTTCCAGGTTGCTTCATCTGGACTAAGGTGCTTCCATTGCACCTTTACCTGTCCAATGGTGCGATTTCGAAGCAAAATTTTTCTTCTGTCGAGGATACAGTCCGGTTCCATGAGAAAATATCCTTCTGGTTCCACCTGTACATCATTCCAATTAATCACATGAGTAGCATCATGCATGTACTTTTTCAAAATAGAAAATATGGAAAACATTATGCACTTTAAGGTTTGGTGGCAAAGCCAACTGATATGACACTAGTCCAACTCTGGACAGTATTTCAAAAGGTCCACAATACCTTGGTGCTAACTTAGCACAACTTCCTAAATTTAAGGAGCTCTTTTTGGGCTTTATTTGATGAAAACATGTTCACCAAACTAAAACTCTTTCTGAGTTCTTTTTAGATCTGCATGACTTTTCTGTCGATCTTGTGCAATTTTTAAATTTCTTTATACATGTTTCACTGTTAGTTCCATTTCTTTTAATAACTCGGGTCCTAACATCAACCTATCAACTGGATTACTCCATGAAATAGATGTATTGCATTTTCTACCATATAATATTTCAAATGGACTGAGCTTTGCTGAAGTTTGATAATGATTATTATAAGCGAATTCAACTACGTGCATAAAATCTTCCCATTTACCTCGCTGAACTCTAACATACATTTTTAACATATCTTCAAGAATCTGATTTACTCTTTCCGTTTGCCCATCCGTTTGTGGATGAAATGATGTACTAAATTTATAGTATCTAAACCTTTAAACAAGGACTTCCAGAAATTTCCCGTAAATTTAGAGTCTCTATCATAAATTATGACTTTAAGATTCCATGCAAACGTAAAATTTGTTTCATAAAATTTTTAGCAATGTTAGCAGCTTTATAATTTGTTTTAACATGTATGAAATGGGCTGCTTTACTAAGGTTGTCGACAACTACCATTATAGAATCATTATGTTTCCGATTTTTAGGTAAACCAGTTATAAAATCAATACTAATTATTTCCCACTTCCAATCTAGAACTGGTAGTGGCTGCAAAAGTCCAGCTAGGTGTTGATGTTCAGCCTTTATTTGCCAACATTCCATACACCTAGCAAAGTATTCAGCTACCTCATTTTTCATATTAGTCGAAAAATAATCTTTCCTCAGCATGGTTATCATCTTTTGGTAACCAGGATGTCCTGAATAAGGACTTTTATGTACTTCATTTAAAATCAACAATTTAACTTTATGTACATTTGGTACATACAGTCTATTTTTGTACATCATTAAACCTTGTTCATTCAGACTGTAATTTGTTATTAAATTTTCTGCTATATTTTTAGCAACCCTTTGTTGTAATTTCAAATAATTTTCATCCAATTTTATTCCTTCTTCAAGCTGATTTTCTAAATCTGTTTTATAAGTGTTGGTTGCTGCTACAAATTTAATCTTGCATTTCTGCTTAAGGCATCAACAACTTTATTTTATTTTCCCTTAATGTGCTGAATCTCAAAATCATATTCGCTAAGGAAAGCTAGCCACCTAGCTTGCCTTGCGTTCAGATTTGGTTGATCCAACAAATATTTTAACCCTTTATTATCTGTTATTAATGAAAAATTCCTTCCGATTAGATGATGGTGCCACATCTTTAAAGCAAGTATCATGGCAACCAACTCTAAGTTGTAAGTAGTGTAGTTATTTTCATGAATTTTTAGCTTTCTAGACTCATATGCTATTACATGACCCTCTTGGGTTAAGACTCTGCCAAGACCATCGTTGCATGCATCTGTGCATACAACAAAGTCCTTGTTTGGGTCCACTATTTTTAATATAGGTGCGGTTGTTAACAATTCTTTTTATTTATTAAAACTTTCTTCACACTTTTGATCCCAAACAAATTTCTTACCCTTCTTTTGCAAAGAAGTTATAGGATTCGCGATTCGTGAGAATCTTTCTATAAACTTCCGATAGTAATCTGTAATTCCCATCGAAGATCGTACACCAGTTATGTCTTTAGGGGAAGGCCATTCATTAATTGCTTTTATCTTGTCCGGGTCTACTGCGATTCCGTCTTGGATATCACATGCCTTAGATACTGTATTTTATCCTTGAAGAAATCACATTTGCTGAATTTAGCGTAGAGTTGGTGTTATCTTAACACTTGTAAAATTATCTTTAAGTGTTCGTCATGTTCTTCTTTAGTTTTTCAATAAATTAAAATGTCATCAATGAATACTACTACAATTTTATTCAGGTAATTATGTAAAGCATTATTCATTAGACACATGAAGATTGCTGGAGCATTGGTTAGCCCAAAAGGCATAACCACAAACTCGTAATGCCCGTAGCGAGTTCTAAAAGCAGTCTTAAAGATGTCTTCATCTTTAGTTTTGACTTGATGGTAGCCAGACCTCAAGTCTATTTTAGAGAATATAGTTGCACCACGTAATTGATCAAACAGATCGTCAATGCGGGGCAAGGGATATCTATTCTTAATGGTCATTTTATTTAACTGATGGTAGTCTATGCATAAACGCAAGGTACCGTCCTTCTTTTTAACAAAAATAATAGGTGCTCCCCACGGAGACACACTGGGCCTTATATAATTTTTATCAATCAGTTCTTTTAATTGTGATTTAAGTTCATTAAGTTCCAGAATGTTCATTCTGTAAGGAGCCTTTGAGTTTGCTACCGCTTCCGATACCAACTCAATGGTGAAATTTAATTCCCTTTTCGGAGGCAGTCCGGGAATTTCTTCCGGAAATACATCAGAAAATTCCTTTAGAATGGGTATGTCTTCCAACTTTAACTTATCTTCCTTAGTTGAATGTTCGTCATTAATTACATTTACCGCAAACATTTTACATCCTTTTCTTACAACCCTTTTTACTTGCAAAGCAGAAATCTGTCTGACAAACGTTTTTCTAGGAATCCCTTTTACTGTTATTATTTCAGATTTATCATTTAAGCAAATAAAAGATTTTTCAAAACAATTTGACACTACCCTTTGCTTTTCTAGCTAGTTCATTCCAATCAAGACATCATAATATCCTAAAGGTAGTACATTTAACTTTACTTGAGTTCTAAACTGATTCATAAGTAATTCACAATCATTAGCAAAGTCAACTACCTTTCTTTTAGTACCTGTAGCTAGTTGGACCAACCAGGATTTGTCAAACTTTTCTACTTGCAGTTTACATTTTTCTATTATACTTGGAGATACATAACTCGGGCTTGCTCTTGGATAAATCAAAATAGATATAGGTTTATTCTTCAACGTACCTTCTACTTCCATCATGGAAGTCTGATGATTAGCTTGTCTGCTTTCCAATGCTGCATTAATCCTGGGCATTTCCCTCGCTAAATATCCAATTGTTGCTTGTCCTTGTACTGTATGTATGTTGTTGACTGCTCTCTTTCTGTTCGGGCAGTTTGATGCATAATGAGGTCCTTGACAGTCCCAATATTTTACGATTTCCTTTTGTTCATTGTTTTTAACATAAGTATTAGGTGGATCTCTGTTTCTTGCAGCTATAAAATTTGGCTGTACATTGCTTCTTGGATCATTTCCTTGAAATTTTCTGTTAGAAAAATTATGTGAATTATTATTTCTGAAATTTCGATTAAATGAGTAATGTTTCTTTCTTTGTTCAAAATTATTAGGCCTTTTTGCCTTCCAGCTTGGTATGCTTTCCCTTTTCATGTTCTGTTCATAACATATATTTGCTTTTCTCATGGCCTCTTCAAGAGTTCTAGGATCATCATACTCAATTCTGTCCATTATATGAGAGGGTAAACAACTTAGAAATCTCTGTACCTTAGGATTTTCTTCAGTAATGTAAGGCACATACCTTAACAGATTTAAAAACTTGATGTTTAATTCTTTCATATCCATGGAACCTAACTTTAATTCATAAAATTCTTTAGCTCGTTCCTCATAATACCATTCCGACAGAAATTTTATTTTAAAATACTTCTTAAAACTACTCCAGTTTACATTTCTCTCATTTAAGCCTTTTACTCGTTTCAAATCTTGCCACCAAATGTCGGCTTTTCCTGTCAGGTTATAAATTGCCATTTTATTTTTTAATTGATTTGAGTAGTTGTAAATTTGGAAATATGTATTCATACCGGACATCCATGCTTCGACTTCCTCACTCTTTTTTGTTTCTCCATTAAAAGTTGGTAGTTTAATCTTCTTAAATTTCCTATAAATTTCTTCGTATGGTTTGTACTTCTTCTTTTTAGTGTAGCAGTCACTTTCACTACTATCGCTGGAATACTGATGCTTCTTCCTGTGTGATTTAACATTATTTTCAGAAGAAGAACTAGTTTCATAATCAATAAGTTTTAGCTTTTTACCTTTACGTAGGTAGGGCATGGTTCCAGATTCAAAATTATTTTATGTTCCTTCATTCTTATCATTATTATGGAATTTATCTAACAGGATTTGATTCAGCGTCTCTTGAGCTTTTAAAATTCGTTCATTCTCCTCAACAATTTTTATTTCTGTTTTTTAAATCTCTTACTGTTCTTGATAATTCAGATGAGTTATCGTTTACTTCAACAAATATATTTACTGCATTAATGTGTTCCTGCTCATTATTATTTTGATCATTAAGGTGGGACTTGTCCTCAGCTGACTCTTCTAGTCCTTCCATACCTGCAAACTAGATATAAAAAGTGCTGAACACAAAAACAAAATTAAACAAAACGTAGTAGTTGCATTTTCTGTTTTAAATTTTAGTTGTGCGAGTTGAGCCACTTTCAGGCCTGGAGTTTGAACTTGCACTCTGATACCACATGTAACATCCCCAAATTTCACAAAAATTAAATTTTTTTTTTTTTTTTTTGAATAGTATAAATGCTATTTATTTGTTATGCACAAGATATCTTTAATGACAGTTGTCTTAATAAAAACTATTCTCTCATATTTATGATGTCGTTCTTGTATTTATTTATGCATCGCCGTAAATCATTTTAAATGTCGTAGTGACATAAATGTCTATGAAACTACTGTCGGAATTTATGTATTAAATTCTCAGGTAGTTTTATCTTATATATGAATGTCTCTTATCTTTATTTAATTTGCATACAACATTATTCTTTCGATTTATTTATGGATCAACATTTAATACAGTCTTTACAACTTGACAATTATAATTTTATGCTTACTGACCTTTTTATTTTCTTTGATGAAGGGTTCCTATGGATACCCTGAGGCTTACTTAGTTATTTGCATAGTGAATTCTCTTACTACTATTGTACAGATTGCAGGTGAGAGTACTATCTTCAGTTGAAGGTCGAATTACTGTACGTCATGTGGCTTGTAGTAAAGAACCCTTTACTTTGATATTAAAGATGTTCATGAGAATTCATACTTGAAAACCTAGGGTAAGACATACCCTAACTATGTTGCCATTTAAAAGAGTTTTATTCATTTTAATGTCATTTATATACATTTTAAAAGTATATACTTATCTATATATCTTTTAGCTTAAACTTGTCATAATGTTTACTATATATAAATCAAAATGATTTAACAGATAGTTAGCAAATCTATACTTCAATTCTACCAATATAAACGATTGTTTTATTGTAATATTATCGTGATTTAAATATACTCAATTTCTAATGCTATAGTTTTTAATGCATGTATATTTTAATTTGGCACGGTCATAAGCCCATGACCACGAATAATAAACTTGTAATATGTAAAGGCCTTTGGTTGCAATACGACCTACCATACAAACCTACGTAATACATGGATCATAATTAATAAGATCTAGTAGATCTCTGCGTTGGAAAGTGACAGGTTAAGAATTTAATGTTGACTTAAATGAGTTGTAGTGGAAAGCACGTTGGAGACCTCGTGGCATGGCTTCACGTGGTAGCTTTGGGTTTTGGGATAACCCTAACCGAACGCTGAAGGACTATCAACCCTTGTAACTTATTCATTTTGCGAAGTAGTGATAGGGGAGGCCGACAGGCTTCCGGTTGTGTAGGGTTTTTTAATGCTTTTTGCGATGTTCTAGGGTTTCGATGGTGGATTCATTATTACAGTTTGGAAGCTCGGCTGAATGGCACCTGCCATAGGTAAGCCAACTACTCGTAGTGCAGTGTAATTCGTTGTTTTTATCCATCTTTTAAACTTGTTTCTAAAACCTATTTCGTGTTGGTGTTTACTGTGGAGCGACAGGGTTACATCTCGGCTGGGTTTGCTACTAACTATCTGGAATTCTCATAAATTGTTTGTATGGAAATCCGATGATGTTGTGTTTTCTGTTGGTAAAAGATTTTCCAACTATGAGCATGTTACAGGGTTAAAACCCTACCCTAGCTGTTACGAATGTTGATGGTTCAGTGATTGAATGCTAAGGGTTTTGAACCCCAAATCTTATTTACGCATTTAAGATTTATTTTGATAATTTATAAATTAAGATATGGATTTGGGTGAGTCGAAACTCGAACCCTACACACTTGCGTGTTAAAATACCTGTACCAATCGTGTTTTTAATTCTGTTGTTAAGTTCTATACATAAAATCTAGGTTTTCTAGCTAAAGTTCTGTCTTATACATACGTAATATTTTGCCGTGTTTAAAATAGAATAGTTTTACAAATATAAACCAGATTCTATCTATGATATTCAATCATTCGAATCTATCTATAAACTAACTTCTCTGTACTAGAGTACGACACTTAACTGTGTGTGGAAAAATATAGAGAAGTATTTCATTCAATCTTACTACAGTTCTAGTTTATTTATTCATTCACAATACAGAATCAGATTAGTAATTAACCTCTATATTAACTAAAACAATTCTAGAATTTGTGGTACAATTAAACATTTTCAGAAATAGATGCAGAGTAAAATAAAATAATAAGACAGTAAGAACCTGATAACTGAAGAGGGAAACAAACACCCAAGGGGATCATATAAAACACTTGAAAGAATCAATGTAAACCTTGGGGTGAAATCACAAAGAAAAGATTTATTAAATGTAATTTTTTGTATTCCCCCAAGACAAGTCGGCCTAGTGGGTAAGCTGCTCCAAAATAGTGGGAAATTTTCTCCAAACAATGGGCATAACTTCCCCAGTTAGGGAAAGTTAGGTTGGCCTAGCGAAGGAAAAATTGACCCTTTGATGTGTATAAATAGAGAGTTCGACCTCTCATTTGGTCATTCAATCAAGCAAGTTCACTCTAGCCATTAAGAGAGCTTCGCTACTGTAGTTAAGAGACTGATTTTTTGGGGGTCTCCACTATTGGAGAAGTTTCTCTCTTGTTTTCTTAGGTTTGTGCTACTACTATTGTTCTCTATTGGAAGGTCTGAGCTCGGGGGAGACAAATAACTTTGTCTATGGTTGGGAGATGATTGTTCTTATCATCATGGTTAAACGAGCTCCACACTCATTTTGTTTCTGTGCTTTGGCATTCTTTTAGTGATCTTGGTTATGCTGCTATAAACATTAACAAGGTCAAGGATACATAATCAATTGTAAACCCTAATTTAAATGGTGTCTAGCTAGTAGATCTAGTTTCATCATTGAATTTTATTGTAGATTACGATCGAGCATGTTTTGCAGGAACTTGTATTTTGTTGTGCATGTTCAATAAGACAAGGATAACGAGTAGAAGTCTTAAGGAGGTTTGTGGTAATTCTTATCCTCAACCAGGAAGGGTCGAAACCAACATCAACATTATTCAAGGTGAATTTCTTCATTTCTCTCGTGTAGGGTGTTGTTCGTTGTCGTTGCCTCACATGGACTGTAACTATGGGATCAATGACTCAACATCTCCTGCATTTTTCATCTTTTCATCATCTATTTTCCTTCATATCACCTCATCTCACTTCTTGCCTTCCAAAGATTTTCTCTATCATTGCCACCTTCCCCAAATAAAGTGCATGAGGAAGTAATCTTTTTTGCTCTAGAATGACCAAGTTGATAAGGTAGATTAGATATCTTCTTTAAAAAGATGATATGGTCCCTTTGTGGGATGGTTCCTTTGTGGAGTGTGTCCCATTGTGGGATGGTTCCTTTGTGGAGTGTGTCCCGTTGTGGGATGGTTCCTTTGTGGAATGTGCTTATTTGTGGATGGTTCATTTTTGGAGCGTTCTCCTTTGTGGAGTGTATCCCTGTGTGGGAATGGACCCTCTTATGATAACAAGATGTGTTCTGACATGATGATACCTCTCTACCTAAGAAGGAGTGTTGATGATGTAGGCACCTGATGGACTGGAACAGATGCACGAAGATTGATTTGTTGACACTTCTCGACCGACAGAGATTGTATTGGAAGACCTTCGCTATGATATAGAGAGGTTAGAGATAACTGTGATGTACAAATGATATTAAGATGTGTTTCAGTATGATAATACCGATGGCCAAGAGGGAGTGTTGGAGTAGTAGCTGCGTGGGGCATCACCTAATAGGTCAACCAAAGATAGAATAAGATTAGAATATAGTGTTCGAAGAATACCTTCCTTGTTGAGAGGGAGTTTTGGAAATAGTGCAACTTTGGAAGTTATTCTTATTGTATTTCATCTTGTTATTGTACCTCCTATGGGACAAGATGTCAATGTATTTGATCATGTAAAACACTTGAAGGAATCAATGTAAACATTGGGGTGGAATCACAAAAAAAGATTTATTAAATGTAATTTTTTTATTCCCCCAAGATAAGTCTTCCTACTGGGTAAACTGCCCCAAAACAATGGCAATTTGCCCCAAACAATGGGCAGAAATGCCCCAGTCAGGAAAAGTTAGGCCGGCCTAGTCAGAGAAAAAGTCACCATTTGATGTGTATAAATAGAGAGTTCGACCTCTCATTTGGTCATTCACTCAAGCATGTTCACTCTAGCCAAGAGAGGTTCGCTACTGCAATGAAGAGAATGATTTTTTGGGGTTCTCCATTGTTGGAGAAGTTTCTCTCTTGTTTTCTTGGGTTTGCACCACTACTATCGTTCTCTATTGGAAGGTCTGACCTCGAAGGAGACAAATAGCTCATCATGGTTAAACGAGCTCCACACTCATTTTGTTTCTGTGCTTTTCCATTCTTTTAGTTATCCTGGTTATGTTGCTATAAACATTAACAAGGTCAATGATACATAATCAATTGTAAACATTAATTTAAATGGTGCCCAACTAGTAAACCTAGTTTCATCATTGAATTTTATTGTAGATTACGATCGAGCATGTTTTGTAGGAACTTGTATTTTGTTGTGCATGTTCAATAAAGACGAGCAGAACGAGTAAAAGTCTTAAGGAGGCTTGTGGTAATTTTTATCCTCAACCAGGAGGGCTCGAAACCCATATCAACACTATTCAAGGTGAGTTTCTTTATTTTCTCTCGTGTAGGTTGTTGTTCGTTGTCATTGCCTCACATAGACTACAACTATGGGATCAATGACTCAACATCTCCTATATTTTTCATCTTTCCATCCTCAATTTTTCCTCATATCACCTCATCTCACTTCTCACCTTCCAAATATTTTCTTTATCATTGCCACCTTCTCCAGATAAAGTACATGAGGAAGTAATCCTCTGTGGTCTAGAATGACCAAGTTGATTAGGTAGATCATATATCTTTTTTAAAAAGATGATATGGTCCCATTGTGGGATGGTTCCTTTGTGGAACGTACTCCTTTGTGTAGTGTTTCCCATTATGGGATGGTTCCTTTGTGGAATGTGCTTATTTGTGGATGGTTCATTTGTGGAGCGTTCTCCTTTGTGGAGTGTATCCCTGTGTGGGAATGGACCCTCTTATGATAACAAGATGTGTTTTGGTGTGATGTACCTCTCTACCTATGAGGGAGTGTTGATGATGTAGGCATCCGATGGACTGGAGCAGATGCACAAAGATTGATTTGTTGATACTTCTCGACTGATTGAGATTGTATTGGAAGACCTTCCTTATGATATAGAGAGGTTAGAGATAACTGTGATGTACAGATGATATCGAGATGTGTTTCAGTACGATAAAACTGATGATACCTCCATGGCCAAGAGGGAGTGTTGGAGTAGTAGCTGCATGGGGCATCACCTCATAGGTCGACCAAAGATAGAATACGATTAGAATACCGTGTTCGAAGAACACTTTCCTTGTTGAGAGGGAGTGTTGGAAATAGTGCATTTTTCCTTTGTATTTTCATGGAAGATTACAATGCCAAAGTTCAATAGTGGTAGAGTTGTTGTAGCAACTTTGGGTGAAGGAGGAATTCTTGGAACAAAGACTTGGTGGAGCTAACTTGAAAATTGTAAAGAGAAAGAACTGAGTCTTGAAAGAATTAGATAGTTCAGGTTTCTTAGTAGACGTGACATAAGTATTTGGATGTGCCAAGGAGATATGTTTTTTTTTGGTTGGCGACATGAAGAGATCCATGTTGTGGGTTTTTGATGAAGAATGGATAGGAGAAGTGAGATATAGTGTATTTTGGATAGGGAGCCCATGGATGTTGTTCAATGCCACCAAATGCTTTTGAAAGAAGTTAAATATGAAGGCTGAATCCATGTAATATCCCAAACTGATATTTTTTCTTTTGTTATGATGTTCTGTTGTTTGCTATGTTATGCCTTGGTATAGGAAAGGGGTATGAAAGTTTGCACTGATCTAAGCATGCAGATCTAATACCCAAATAATCATAAATCCTATAAAATAGGGAGTAATTTATGCACGTACGTACCAGTAGATAGATCGGTTAATGTATATCAATATAAGTCCAGCATGCAAGACTTTGATCGATGGATGAAAGAGATAATGACGGATCCTCCTCCAGAAGTGCGCCCTTAGTAATAATGCGCCTTCTTTAACAGATAGAGTGAAGGATAAATGGAATACTGATGGTTGTTGAATCCAGAAGCAGTGTAACAGGGTTATAGTACCCATCTGAGTGCAATAGAGACTACTTGAAGATAATGCCCTGGCTCCTAAGCCTAAAACAGAATCTCCTCCCTGAGAAAGTCGCCCATGCAGAGAGGAAGTCTTTTTGGAAAGAGCAAGTGTTGATAATTAGCTCAAAACTCAAAAGAAGAATCCCTTCTTCCAGGGGAAGGGTAATACTGCTGCTCTTGGAAAGATGGATCCAGCATGCAGAAGATCTGACTGTTGTAGCCTGAGATACGAGTGTAACTCTCCTTGAGCAATTCGCTCATGCAAGGAGGGAGAATTCCCGCAATCCAATATGTGGCTCAAATCCTGCAATAAACTGAAGAATAATATTCCATGATGAAGCAATGTTGAATCTGGATGATCCAACTTGATAGCGACTAGGGAAGATAGATTTCGCTGCCAAAATACACCAGATAGTTGAGTATGTGCACTCAACCCCAACTTAGCTCACGAAGCTCTCTAATTCAAGTCACAAATCAATAATCATATAAGCAGATCTTTCTCACTTGCTTTACCTTTCTTTTATAACATTCACCTGTTAGACCTAACATTTAACCTAATTAGGTCACTTTATCTTCTAATTTCCAGTTGACTTGCATGCAGTGCTTTCGGAGTGTTTGGAGACCCAATGAAGAAGTATTAGTGCGTGCAACATGAAATATAGCTCGGATGTTATGCATGCAGGTGGCCTTAAGTTCCTGTGGCCCCTGTTTACCTACTGATGATATAATAACCATCCTAAAGATCTCCTTAGGGTGTGTATGGCATCAATCCTTAGTTAATTCCTTGGATGTCAATGCCCGCTCGAACCTATGGGAATCAGATAGGTTAGCGGGATGGTCCTCTATTCTTAAGCAGTAGAGGACATTACAGTCCTCCCCGCTCGAAATTGCTTGTCCTCAAGCAACTGTAATGCTAGGTGCTGCAATACATGTTCTCCTTCCCAAGTGGCTTCTTCTATAGGCAGATCTCTCCATTGAACCAAGTAGTCTCTAATAATTTTGTTCCTTAGCTTTGGCTCCTGAACCTCTAGGATGCGTTCTGGAACCATAATCAATTGCCCTCATCATCAAGGGGGGGCATCTCGGATGATGTCACAATCTGTTGACCTACTGCCTTCTTGAGATTCGAAACATGAAATACATTGTGAATCTTGCTCTCTGGTAATTCAAGCTTATACGCTACCTTTCCGACCTTCTGGATTATCTTGTAGGGACCATAGAAGCGAGGCTTGAGTTTCTTTGCTCCTTTTTTCTTAAGAGATAAGTGTCGATAAGGTTGTAGATGTAAATATACTAAGTCCCCTATCTCAAAACTGCGCTCAATCCTGTGTCTATTTGCATATATCTTTTGTTGATTTTGAGCATCCTGTATTTTTTCTTTGATTACTTTGAGAAGGTCTTGGCTCTCTTGAATCCACTCTTTGGCCTCGGGGGCCCTGCTATCACCAAATATCAAATTTGTAAAAGTTAAGGAATCATACCCGTACAAATATCTGAATGGAGTCATACCAATAATCATATGGTGAGTCATACTGTTACACCCAAAATCTACCCATCATGAGATTTAGTGTATACATCCCTGAAGATGTCTTGACTGAGTAATTAACCTGGGAGGATTTGTACCCAGTTGTACCAAGTTTTGAGAGGTCGTCGCAGATTGCACTCATGCAACATGTGACATCGCAACTTGCTTTACTGCAGAGTGCGTCGAAGTTAGTTAATGGGAAAAAATAGCTTCTTCAAGATTCTTCTCGAAACTTGCTGACTTGGGGGCTTATCCCTGACCTCCAGGGGAGTTGGTACTCGATTCCTAATACCTTGGGAGGATCCCCTATCTCTCTCCTACCATATCTCAACCTATCCTATCCATAACCTATCCACTTATTCCTATATAAGAGAAGCTCTACTCCTCTTCAAGGGAGGAATTCTATGGTGTCTACATGTTGGTGAAATCACTCTTGAGAGATCTCTACTCATCCTTGAGAGACTCAAGCTTCCTTAGGAGGAAATGGCAAATGGATTTGTTGGAGAAGGGCTGTAGCGTTAAGCCATGGTTGTAGTTCTATATCTCTGCTATGTACTTCCCTATTTTTTACAGTAATACAAATGCTTTCCACCAATATTATTCATGTGTGTAATGATATTGAGTAGTTTACCTACTTAATTGTTTACTTAGATCTCTTATTGTATATATGCCCTTTTACTTGTTTCTCTTGTTTATTGTCTTAACAGGTCTTGCAGTTTGGATCTGACGACCGTAAGACGCGGAGCAGCATTCAGGAGAAAGGATAGCGAAGTGAAAGGTAAGACATCAAGTACTAGATCCTTAAGTAGATTTAGGAAATGCATTCGTAGTCTGTTTTATTTGTTCTAGACTCACATTGAGCTAGGGAGATCATGCTTGCGTCCGTTCGAGTGGATTGTCCGATAAACAAATCTGGCGACCATATTGTGGAAATACATGTCTGATTCTGTAATTGTCTGAGAGTCATTTTCAGTTGATTGCTTGACACAGGCCTTCTATTTGTCATTTGCTTCGTAAGTTGATTTCACTATCATATCTTCATATTGAAGACTCTGATCTGCTTCCTCTGAGTTTATACAACTCATTTCATACCATTCCATGATTCATTGCTCGGAGATCTGATTCATTTTTGGACTTAGATCTCGCCCGTCGCACCTGGTTAGTGGAAACAGAGCGACACTGTGTCATTTATGGCCTCTCTTCTTTACCTGTTAGTCAGTCGTCACATCCCTTTCATTGGTAAACTGCGACGTCGTCGCACTTCCCGCATTGGTGGACTGCGACGTCGCATTGTGTACAAACATAGAGTGTGCCGATTTGTCAAAACTTGGCATGCAGGAATCCCCTCTCCATTTTCTAGTCTGAACTTTGGTTTGCTGTATGAACTCCCTCTGTGCTGCAAGATCCATCCAGGGATCCCACCTATTATTTGTGTGTTGAGTGTTTGGTTTTGTTTGGATTGATTTTGGGTTCCGTCTTGGACAAGTTTGAAGACTGGTAGTGGTGGATAATCTTGTCTCCTCCACCTTCATCCGCTCACCCTTGCATTCCCTTCCATCTGATCAGTACATTAGATCAACTTTCAGACCTCGTTTTCTTCATCGTTTGAGCTTTGCTTGCTTGGTTTGCTTGCTACTGTTTGATTTTGAGTTAAGTGTGTCTTTCAGCTTGATTGAGTGCTTGCCTTTTCTTGAGTTTTCTGAGTGTATTAGTGCTGCAAGTAGCGTTTTCTTTTCGTTCGTTTAGATCTGAAAGCTCAATTGCTATCAAGTTTATTCTTAGATGCATCTATCGAAAAGTTAAAAAGTGCTTCTTTCCCATCATTTCTTGAGTGTTTTTGTGAAAGAAAAACATTCTTGCATTGGATTGTTTCGTTTATCAATCTTTTGGAAAATTGAATGAATGTATAATCGTTTGTGTTTTTCTTGAAATACGAATCGCTCATCTTCTTGAAAGACTCAAACTACACTTCCAATTTTGCAAAAGCATTTTCATGCTAGGGAAAGATAAGTGCAATTTTTATTTTTATCGCTTTTGGGCCATTGAAAGTGAAATTGAAAAGCTTGCATACTCCATCTTAGAATTCTCTCTTTTCATTACCTAGTGTCGTTTTGCTTTGAAAAGAAAAAGAAAAGGAAAAATGTTTTGATTTGGATAGTAGTGTTGTGATTTTTGTGTTTTGTTGAAAAATGAAAAGAATACTTTCATAGTCAAGTTTTGTTTGAATTGAGATTGTGTTGTATTGTGTTGTTTTGGCAATCTTGTCGGAAAGAAAAAGATTTCTCCTTTCCATAGCTAGAACTCATTGAAAGAAAAGAATATTTCGTGGATGTAGCTAGGACTTGCATTATGCTTCTGATTATGTACTCACCTCATGCATTCACCTAACCGTCCAGGATAAAATTAACGGTAGAACTAGGTAAAATTTTTAACAATTTGTGTGTAAGTTAGAGATGTGTTCTGGCGTCGTTAAGTGTGGCAGTTGTCGTTATTTTCCAGCACTGTATCCCGGGGGTATTGTAGTCTTCCACGTACTTATCGATATATCGAGCTCCTTCACGTACCCACCAAGTACCATAATCCGTACTTGGCGTATATCGAAGGGTGTGTCACGTACTCGGTAGTATATTGGAAGGTCTCTTGCCGAACGGTTGTGCATTAGACAACACCACTATGGATTTGAGCTCCCTTGTACCTTGCGTATATCGGGAGACAGCATTAGGATTTCTGAAACCAACTGAGTTAACCATTTGGTTGTCTTGGCAAAAGCAATACACTGAGAACAACACTCGGGGAGATTAGCACGCATGTACTGTCCAGGTAATCGGGTATGCAGGCAAGGGTGCGGTCCCAATCCTCCTTGTCGCATTATATTGTTGGACCCTGCAGTATATCGTGCTTTGCGATGCCTTGATAATCCCGTGAGGTTCTAGACTTTTGAATCCACTCTATCACATAAGTTTGCTTGTTGCCTTAGTTTGAGTAGGTTTTTTCTGGACTGCTTTTCTTTTAGCATACCTTTAGGAGAAACGCTATTTCAACCACTCTGGCTGACTTTCCTGATGCTCTGGAGGATTTTCCTTGGAGAAGATCCCGTAGGATCTTAAACTTATCACCCGAATATCCCCTTAATCCGGAGGTTATTTCGAGGGTAAGAATGGATCAACATAACATAGTCGATTTTACTGAAGTGGAAAACCCCACTCTGAATGTTGGAGGACTTTTGTTTCCACAAACTCCTCTAGATTCACCTGCCTCTCATCCCCCATAGGATGAAGGAGCACAAATCCTCGCTTCAAAAGAACTTTCTCCCATCATCCTGGGAGAACCTGGATCGTTGGAATGGATAAACTGACCCTAGGACGACCCTACAGCAATTGTTGGTCCTTCAGCAGCTTACTGGACATCTTCTACTGGTCACCTTGTGGCTCATTTTTCCATCGCATCACCACCCAACTGGACCACTCTAGATTTCTCTAGACCCTCCTACAGGCCTGACCCCGCCGAAGTCTTTGCTCCCATTCAAGAACACTTGGATCGGTTACATATCAAGGGTAATGAACTTCGAAGACAAAGTCTCGAGCAAAGAACCAGGTATAGAGATACCTCAATTTATCCAATATCTTCTGGATCACGGGAACAATCTTCCCACCACGAGACCATTAATGAGACTGGTAAACCCTCGCAAGAATCTAGTCCTGCACCTCAAGTGAACCAACCGGTGGAATGACAACAGTCCAACACACTTTTTATTACCACAGTTACTTTACCAATTCCTCCCCCACCTAAAAATTCAAGAGGAGGATATTCCATTCCCCCAGATTATCTCATTGGTAATGTTATTACTACGGTAGCTAGTCAACAACCTATGTTGGTTCAATCTTCGAATAGTGGTCAGCCTGTCGTGGCTGGGGGGAAACCCCCATTTCCTAACCAGAACATAGGCAGTGGAATCCCCAACAGACCTCCCGTTAGACCTCCCCAACCCGTTAAACCATCCACCATGGGATTATCTCATGTTGGGGGGCCATCCAATGTAACCTTACCCTCATGGAGTCAAGCGTATCCAGGTTCTGTTAACCCTGCGCCGGGCCAATCTAATCCCGGAAATGCACCATATGGGATACCTTATCCCGGGAATCCATACACTCTATGGGGGCAACAGCCTGTGTTGCACCACGGACCCCAGCCAACTATCCCTCAAGCACCACCACCCCCGATCGGTCCTCCCCCACCTCCTGCTGGAGGTGGCGGGTCCCAACCTAACTTTGGTGGAGGCTCACTTCATTTTACCAACAATATCCCTCACCCTTCTGGCGGTGGTGGGAATGGTCCACCACCCCCTCTAGGAGGAGGAGGCGGGGGACCACCCTATTATGGTGGAGGAGGACATTTCCCTTCGGGTGGTGGTGGAGATCCTCATCCTTCCGGCGGCGAAGGTGGTGGGGGTCCCCATCCTTCTAGCAGCGGAGGTGGTCCACCACCCCCTCCAGGCAGAGGCGGTGGTGGGCCACTTTATTACGGTTATGGACCCCCACCTCCTCCCGGTGGTGGCGGCGGACCTCCACCTCCTCCCGGTGGTGGAGGTGGACCCCCACCTTATTGGAATGGACCACCTTATGGTGGTGGACCCCCTTACGGTCCGGGCGGCACACCCCCCTATGGCCAGTTTCCTCCTGGTACACCTTACGGTCATACCGGTCTTTACACGCCTTATCCGTATTATCAATACGCGCATCCTAATCCATAGCTACCTTTTTTGGATACCTTGGGCCTACCTGACCTATCTCGTTTAACCAACGACCCCATTTACCATGAAACTAATTGGCCACCTATTCCGGTGAAACTTCCGTCTGATATCCTGAAATTTGACGGCATGTCAGGTGAAGATCCTAAAAACCACGTGATGACTTACCATTTATGGTGTTCATCTAATTCCTTAATGGACGACTCGATTCGTCTTAGATTGTTTCAAAGGAGTCTCACTGGTTCGACTGCCAAGTGGTACATTGAGTTGCCACCCCATTCTTTTCCTGATTTTGTCTCTCTTGCCATGAATGTTTTGACTCATTTCCAACTGCCTGTACGGTATGAAACTGGTACCGAGCTTTTAACCTCGCTCTGTCAGAATATTGCTACTCATATTTTTGATCATATCCATGAGTGGTGAAGGAGACACCGTCTCATCAAAGCTCCCATTCCATATCAACTCCTAGCAGACTGGTTTACGAAGTCGCTCATCCCTATCATAGCAAGAGATGTTGTCATGCGAGGTGCTATCACCGAAGAACAATCCATTGCGAGTGCCCATGTACTAGACCTAGTCTACACTCAATTTGGCACTTTCTTCGATATTCTTCCTAACGCACCCCGTGACGTTAACGATCCTGCAAAACCACTGAAGGGACCCCAAGCCGATGGCATCATCGGATCCCTTCACACCCAGCCTCCTCATCAAACTGTTGGTTCTTTGAACCCCTAGGGTTCGTCCCCATTACCAACACAGGCTGGTCTTAGCACCACCAAGTCATCCGCTCCTGCTGCTATTGAAGAAGTGAATTCTGTCTCATCGGCTTCACCTCAGAAGACTGGCAGTAAGAAGAAAAACAAGGGAAAACCTAAGAAATCTACTGCTCATCAGGAACAAAAGAGCACTCCTGATGACGCCAAATAGAAACGGAAGCTAAAATATCCTTGTTTACTGTGTGGAGACAATCACTTCTCTAAGGAGTGTCCCCATAGAGACAAAGTCCAAAAGTTTCTTAGGGGCAAACCCACTCCCGCAGTCCTCAACGATTTGTTTCCCGCTCAAAACCAACAAATGATTTCTCAACCTCCCCTAGCCCAGGGGGAATCATCTAATACCGCGCATGTTCTCATGGTGCAAAATGAGATGATCAATTTGAACACTCTCTCGCGATCATACGACACGGTCCCTTCGAAGGAACCTGTTGGGAGCAATACTGAAAAATCTTCCAACTCCTTACCTGATGTCATTGTACCATCAACTTCTCTCACCATTGAGAAGCCATCCTTCGATTCGATATTGCAACCGCCCAAGGGCACAATTAGAAAAGTTGTTTTTAATCCTAATGCTCAGGAATCACATAATTACAATATCGTAGAAGACTTGGCACAAGCCCCTTGTGCCATGTCCATGCTGGAAGTTTTGCAGAATTGTCCCAATCAACGCAAAACTTTCCTCGCAGCGATTGGTGCAGTTGACCTTGATTCTTCGAATACCTTCATGTTCTGACTTGACCATTTCAAGTCGAGGCTTTCCCATCATCTCGCATTCCAAGTAGCTGCAAACCTCGTTGGGAAAATTGTCCATCTTACCCTTCTGGACGAAGGCGCCTCTAAATCTGTCATGTCGATCGCCTGTTGGAGAGCCATCGCTCTCCCGAATTGAATCGCTCTCCCACCACATTGAAAGCATTCGACAGGCGTGGCTTTCAACCTCATGGGCTCTTACAAGCTCTCGCAATCGAGCTAGGCGGAAATATTGTAACCATCAATGTGGAAGTGGTCTCCGCCCCAATAGATTATAATCTATTACTTGGTCGCAATTGGTTTTACGCCATGCAGGCGGTAGCTTCTTCAGTCTTCCGCACGGTGCAATTCCCCCACCAAGGACGAATTGTTACCATCGACCAATTAGATTTTTGCACGTCAGACACTACTACTCATCCTGGTGACCATGTTCCTTCCATTGGACAAACGTCAAAACAATATGAGAGTATAGGGGTTGGCCTTTTGAAAGATTCATCTCTCATGGGCGTTTTTCCCATTTCGGACCCCCCTAATCATGTTTCCTCGGTGAACATGATCTTCGTGGAGATTTCATCTCGCTCTACTGATACTTGGCTTGTACCAAATGAAGCCACAACACACCTGATTGGAGATGCAATGCCTCTTTTTCCCGCTGAACGTATTTACGAGGCTATCTAATTAGCACCGGAGGACCACCTAACCATGGCCTCCCCATCTTGTTCTCTACCACGGGCATCATCCCTACCTGACCTCTTACTTCAGACTTTTCATTCATATGAGTCCATCATGGAAGTTATGAATGTTGATGATGGCCCGTGGGATGACCTTCATCATAGGTCCTCTTTTCTTCCACCTTTGGAGTGCATAGAGAATAACATTCACGCCATCTTTTTACCAGATATCTACCCATTCCCCCAGTTCCCCGTACTTACATGTCTTTCGAACAGTGAGGGTAACTTTTCCAACATCGAGCCTACCACCCCGGTAGACATCTCGGTAAAACCTAGTATAGTGGAACACATTCACATAGGCCAGAAGTGTTCCCTTGAAGAAATAGCTATGGGTACGACGTTATTCAAGCAATTTCATGACGTATTTGCTTGGTCCTATGAGGAGATGCCTAAGATAGACCCCGCGATTGTTTCTCACGAGATAAAGACCTATCCCATCAAACCTGTACGCCAAAAGTTGCGATCGGTACACCCCTGGAAGATTGCAGCGATCAAGACAGAAATTGAAAAGCTCTTAAAGGATGGTTTCATTTATCCTGTCCCGTTGACGGATTGGGTCTTAAACGTCATCCCTGTGAACAAGAAGTAGGGCACCATTCGCGTCTGTGTCGATTATCGGGACCTTAACAAGGCTTGTCTGAAGGACAACTACCCGACCCCATTCATTGAATAGATTATCGACAATTGTGCCGGAAGCGTCATCTTTTCATTCATGGATGGATTTTCTGGTTACAACCAGATTGAGATCAACCCAACCGACCAACATAAGACGGATTTCATCTGTCCTTGGGGGACGTTTTCATATCGCAAACTCCCGTTTGGCCTTAAAAATGTTGGCGCCACGTTCCAGCGAGCCATGTCGTATGACTTCCATGATATTAAGGACTTTGTGGAACCTTACTTGGATGATCTCCCTGCTCATTCAAAGCAGCGTGAGTTCCACATGGATCATCTGACGACCATTTTCCTCAGATGCAAATGATACAACATTCGTGTGAATCCTCACAAGTGTATATTTTGCGTTGAATCCGGATGCCTCTTAGGATTTAGCGTCTCGAAGGATGGGATCTGCATTGATCCCTTAAAGGTGGAGGCCATTGTCAACCTCCCACCTCCCACCACCATAACGGAACTTCAAAGTCTCCAAGGGAAGGCAACTTATTTAAGATGTTTTGTTTGCAATTTCGCGGAAAAAACTATGGGGTACATGAGATTACTTAAGAAGGACGTCCCGTTCATTTGGGACGATCAAGCTCAAAAATCCTTCGACGACATTAAACATGCCATCATGCATGTTCCCGTAATCCAACCGCCGAATTATTTTCGAGATTACATCTTATATCTCGCTGCTTCTGCTACCACTATCGCCATGGTTTTGGTACAGGAGGATCAAAACGCCCAGGAACATGTAATATACTATGCAAGTAAGGGTCTCACTGACACTGAAACTAGATATTCACATGTCGAAAAACTCACTTTTGCGGCGGTCATCGCCGTCCAAAAGTTCCGCCACTACATCCTGCTCCGCACCACCACCATCATTGCAGACTCGAACCCCATGTAGCACGTACTGACACGTCAGGTGCTTGGGGGCAAGTATTCATGCTGGATCGTGATACTGCAAGAATTCGATCTTCTTTTCGAGAAAGCCAAGTCCAAAAAGTACTTAGTGTTTGCTGAGCTGATTTGTGACTTTCCCCGTGCTGATGTAGAAGTTGAGCACAATGACTCCTTTCCAGATGAGTCACTGTTTCTCATCAGTACGATCGATCTGTGGTATGGAGATATTTCTTTATATCTTCAAACCCAACGCTTCAACCCTCAACTCTTTCGAGATGACCGTCGTCGAATTCATCACCATGCAAAGTATTATCTGATCATCAGTGATACTTTGTACCGCCGTGGCATCGATTCCATTCTTCGATGCTGTCTAACTCACGATGAGGCTGAACGTGTTCTGAATGACTATCACGCTGGGGCGTGTGGCGGTCACCTCTCTGGGATTCCTACAGCCCAGAAGATTTTGCGCGCAGGATATTATTGGTCTACTATCTTCAAATATTGTATTGAGGCCGTAAAAAGATGTCCTCCATGCCAACACTTCCATATGAAGAAGCGCACCCATCTCGCCCCGTTACACCCAGTTATTGCCGTGGACCCCTTTGCAAAATGGGGTTTCAATTTTATGCTTTGTAAGCCTACCTCGGACGGGGGGCATAGTTACATCATCGTAGCTATGGATTACTTCACAAAGTGGGTCGAGGCAATGCCTACATACCAAAACGACGGCAAAACCGTCGCACTCTTCATGTTCAATCACGTAATAACGCAGTTTGGAGTACCTCAGGCTATAGTTACCGATCACAGTTCTCACTTTCATAACCATATGGTTGATGAACTGAGCAATATATTGGGTTTTCGACATGAAAAATCAACACCTTACTACTCACAGTCCAATGGACAGGTCGAGGCCATTAACAAGGTCTTGAAAACTATGGTCCAACGGATGGTAGGTATGCATAAGTCCAACTGGCATAATATGCTCTTTTCAGCGTTATGGGCCTATAGAACCTCCGCCAAAACCGCCACAGGTTTCACTCCTTTCCAATTGGTGTATGGATTGGAAGCTGTCCTGCCTATAGAGTGCGAAATTTCGTCTCTACAACTCGCTGTCGAACTTCTTCCTAACACTACTGCCGAGGAAGAACATTTCCTGTACTTAGCAAAACTTGATGAGTCCCGCCGAGATGCTACTCTTGCTAATCAAGCACACAAGAAACACATCAAAGCCCATTACGACAAGTCAGTTGAACCCCATATCTTCAACGAGGGTGACCTGGTCCTCACATATGACCAGAAGCATGACAAACTAGGTGCAGGAAAGTTCGAGTCCATGTGGCACGGACCTTATATCGTCAAACGTGTTTTGGAAAAGGGAGCTTACGAGCTTGAAGATTATGACGGAATATCTTTGGGCGAACCTCGTAATGGGCTTTACCTGAAGAGGTACTATGCCTAACCCTCTCATGCATAGATTTTCTTGTATATACTGTACATGGCGTGCTTGTGTTTTTTGTGTGGTGTGACACACTTGTTTATGAGTGTCTTTAGATCTTGTTTTCGCTTCTCATACCATGTTCTGTATGCGTGTGTATATGGAAACGTGCTATGGATTCGCGGACGGTGCCAGCCGGCATACCCATAACTTTGCTTCGGCAGCCTTGGTATTGTATTCCCCAACAGGAAAGCTTATCATCTCAAGAGGAAGTTGCCTTGGATTCGCAACCAATAATGCCGCAGAGTATCTGTCGGTAGTTGGAACCTTAACCGATGAATTTTCCTTGGGTATGAACCACATTGTCCTCCACATGGATTCTCAACTGGTGGTTTCCCATCTTAACCGGGTTTACGCTATCCATGATCATACCCTACTCCGTCTCTTTAGATGGGTTCGTCTCTTGGAAAGGTCGTTTGAAACCATTCAATACTTGCACATTCCACGAGAGTTAAACATAGTTGTTGAATCGATGGCCAACTTCATTCTGGATTGGTACATCGCACACACATGATACTCATAACATGTAAAAGCATTCACAACATGTAAATAATGCACTGTATAGAAGCAAACATATAAACAAGATCACATCATTAATTTTTGAAACACATAATGTATAAATCGCCGGACTATCTGTATATATATATATAATCACAAAAAGGTAGTGCTGATACAAAAATCTGAAGTCCAATAGCTTTTAGTAAGTCTCTACAAAATCTGAAGCTTCGCAGCTTTCAGTAGTACAAAACCTGAGGCCTCTAAGCTCTCAGTACACACACAATGACAACATGTGGCCTATTGCCTGGCCCATACTACCCTAGGTGGTCTAACAACCCTAGCCGGCTGATTTTGGAAACATTCCACTGCTCTTGCAACCTTGCAGAGCAGTGTGTTGAAGCGTGTAGTCACTCCAACCGTGTGCACCTGCATGGGCCGCGACACCTCGTCTACCGTTGGCTTAGGAACAACCAGTGTCAACCCACTCAGGTTGGCGTAGACTCTGTCCATCTCCACGATGGCAGCATACATAGCTGGATCCACCATCGCTCCCTCTCCTCTTTCTCTCCTAGCTAGAAGAGAGGTCCCCACTGGTCGTATAGGCCCCACATCTGCACACATGTTGTTCACCTATCAACACTATATCAAAAAAATCATAAATGCAAAAAACTTAAAAAGTTCAAGGGTCATTTGTTCTTACCGAGGTCTCCCCATGCTGCTCCCTCAGGCAGTGGTAAGTCTGGATCATCCGTGAAGTCGGTACCACTATATGGAAAGTCCTCCACCATCAGTAACTGGCCTTCCCACCAAGCGAAGAAATCAGGAGGGAATCTGATGATTAGACCTCCACGATGTTGAGCCATCACATCGGTCCACTTGTCCATGTGTGGATCTCTGAGGTCCCTATCCTCTAGTGGTACCTGAGTACGCAAAAGGGGAACCCGTTCCAACAAGAACGAGATCACGATAGAACCATAGCCAAACTGCTTAAGCTCTCCTCGCCGAAATTTTGTCAGCTGAGTTCGTACATTTGTGAGGACCCCCTCGCACCAGTTGAAGATATTTGGGGACAAACAGTCCTCTGCATAAAGAATCTGTGCTGTGGTGGCTAGGTGAGGAGCTTGACTCCCCACCATCCTCGTAATGGTAAATAAAATGACCCGCAATGGGCGCTCTCGTACATCTTTAATGCAAATCTTCCCGCTAGATGCATGGGAGTTGGGAACACAATGTTGTTGGATCAAATCTTCCACGGTTCGATCACTCCCACGTGATCCAATGATTGTCACATTGTCCCCCCTTCGGGACAAACCAGTCAGAAAATAGATGTCTTCCACATCTATGTTAAGTTCATGCTCACCAATCATGAGGTACTGTTGGGCCGCATCCCAACATGGGAGCATGTGGATCAGTAGTGGAAGTTGGGATCTCATCCCCCGAATGCGGAAGAACTTGTGAAGCCCACAGTTTCTCAAAGCTCCCACACAATTTGGATCATTGGCAGCTTGTTCATCATCCAATTCATGTTCCCTTTCCTTGCCATTCTAGAACCATTCTGGATGCTTGGAACTTGTCAAAAAGGATTTTTTAACAATGTTAGGACTTGCTTCACCCACTGAAAGTCTCTCTTTTGAGTTTTGTTTGAGTTTGTGGATGGACGTCGCCGTCGTCACTCCCCATTTTTGCAAACAGGCTGACGTCGTCGCATTCCATGTATATTCCATTTGCGACGACATGGTCTCCTCGTAGTTCCCGGAAAGGCCAACTGCGACGAGCCGAGGGCGCAATGGCCTTTCCCAAATCAACTCAAAACCCAAAAAAATGATTGAAAATCAAAATTTTAAACCACTATGATTTTGTTGGCTGAAGTTTAGGGTTACCTGTTCCTGACGACAGGTGAAACGGCTAATCGTAGCTCCCAGAATTGACAAATGAAAATCTGGCAGCAAATGGCACTATTCCTCCCAAATTTGGCAAATGAAACAATGGTGACTATATTTGGTTTTTATTTCTATTTATAGAACAAATGGAATATTCCTTTTTCAAATATTTGATGCCATTATGCTATTTGCTATAGTTTGGAACAGTTTTATCATATTTGAACGTTCAGTTGACTATTTGACCTAGTTTCCGAGTGTGCAGGAGTTGCGAAGTGTCTTTCAACGCCATTTTCATTTTGGAATGGACATTTCACGTATGAACACCCCTTGTGAGTTTTTGTCGTTTACCCATTTTTTCATAGATTGCGATTAATGAGATTACTCTTTGTTCTTTCTCGTGCTCTTGAAACTATGAGAATACGTTATCGAGTTATGATTTATCACCTTTCCGGGCTCGTTAAACTCCTACGGAAAAAGAACCCCCCTAGAGTCTACCATTAAGCTCTTTTCAGGCTCTCAAAATATGAAAAGATTGCCAAGTGAACTTGTCGCGTTCACGCTTGTAAAAGAATTTGAATGGTCGTCTTCTTGGTGATAGTTTACCCCTTTTTTGGACCAGGGGGCACTAGTTACGAAAAAGGTATACTCCAGCTGATCATGACTGGAAGAGTCATCTCCTGCGTTGTTTTACCCTTTTTCGGGCGATGAGGCTAACTTTACGAAAAAATACCGTTGGAGTCTTCTTTAGGTCTTTTCAGACTCTCTAAACATGAAATGACGATCGAGTTTACCTTCTATGGACTCGTTAAACTCTTACATTGAATGGCCCGCCATGGGACGAACCCCTCCTATCCTAGGTTCGCAAAATATTTGGGATTGGATTCATCTATGAGATGAGCTATACCGAGCATCTGGTTACCTTCATCAAGCTCGTAAAAAACACATGAGGCTCATCATTCATGATGGGGAAAAATGAAAGATTTTGTGTTACGTACCTCGTTAGTGGCAGTATGTAGTCGTTCTTGAACATGGCACTCATTTGCATTTGCATACAACACTTGGATCATCTGTTTTTCCTCGAGTTCCACTTATTTCCTGAGTCTTGTTACTCCTTTGAATCATTCAAAGAAAGCTTCCATCATCAGTCGCCTTAAGAATTTGTGTCGCACTGGTCCTGTCAACACTGCCAAGTCATGCCATGCCCATGTTCAAGAATATGTCTATCATTTATCATCTGTAGTCAATACACCCGCCATCATGTCGATCTCCTCTGAGTTAGTCTTGCATGTTACTGTACCATCCGATCTACTCTATACATTTTTGTCATGTTTCGTGTCGATTGATGGGGGATTCATCATGGCCCTCCTTCGACGGATTCATCCTTGTCGACTTCAACTCATCATCCGAGGATTGAATCTAGAACCAATCAAGTACCTTGGCCCTGCATGCTTCAATGGCAGGTTACCTCGCTTTCAACATGAGTTTACATCATTGACTCTTGATTGAAAGATTTCGTCTTGCGTTCGACTTCAACTTATTTATTCACATTCGATGATATGTACCGTGATACCTCGAGAATCATTGACATCAATGGTGATCTCCCTCGCACTTGTTAACGGTTTACATCAATGGCCGGTAATCAAGTGGTTTCTACAATGTTCGACGTCAAGACATTTGTAATCACATGGATAGATTCGTGTCATTGCGGGTTCAGCTTGAAGACCCTTGGGAGTCATGTTTTTCCAAGGTTGCGATGGAGTTTGTATTGAGTTATATCACACAGCTCCACATTTGTATTGGTCGTGGCTGTGTTATCATTTCATCATGGATCTACGCTTGTGTCTAGTAGCCATGATTGTGTTCAGTCGGTCATTACTACCATGGATCTGCATTGTATTGGTCGGAAACCATGTTGTACTTCATATGAGATTATCAGTTCAGATTCAGTTGTACTGCAGCAGTGTCCTTCGTCTGACAAGTCTATTGCCATTTCTTCTATCAAAGCACTTCACTTGTCTATCTTCAACAACTTTATGCTTTGGGGGGCATTCTGTTACACCCAAAATCTACCCATCATGAGATTTAGTGTATACACCCTTGAAGATGTCTTGACTGAGTAATTAACCTGGGAGGATTTGTACCCAATTGTACCAGGTTTTGAGAGGTTGTCGCAGGTTGCACTCATGCAACATGCGACGTCGCAGCTTACTTTACTGCAGAGTACAACGAAGTCAATTAATGGGCAAAAATAGCTTCTTCGAGATTCTTCTTGAAACTTGCTGACTTGGGGGCTTATCCCTGACCTCCAGGGGAGTTGGTACTCAATTCCTAATACCTTGAGAGGATTCCCTATCTCTCTCCTACCATATCTCGACCTATCCTATCCATACCCTATCCACTTAGTCCTATATAAGAGAAGCTCTACTCCTCTCCAAGGGAGGAATTATATGGTGTTTACATGCTGGTGAAAACACTCTTGAGAGATCTCTACTCATCCTTAGGAGGAAATGGCAAATGGCTTTGTTGGAGAAGGGCTGCAGCGTTAAGCCTTGGTTGTAGTTCTATATCTCTGCTATGTACTTCCCTATTTTTTACAGTAATACAAATGCTTTCCACCAATATTGTTCATGTGTGTAATGATATTGAGTAGTTTACCTGCTTAACTGTTTACTTAGATCTCTTATTGTATAGATGCCCTTTTACTTGTTTCTCTTGTTTCTTGTCTTGACAGGTCTTGTAGCTTGGATCTGACGACTGTAAGATGCGGAGCGGCATTCAGGAGAAAGGATAGCGAAGTGAAAGGTAAGACATCTAGTACTCGATCCTTAAGTAGATCTAGGAAATGCATTCGTAGTGATAGGAAACCCATCTCCCTATGTAATGTCATCTTCAAAATCATAACAAAGTACATTTCCAATCGCCTTAAACCCGTTTTACCTTAGCTTGTCTCCCCAGATAAATATAGCTATGTGGAAGGATGACAAATTCTATATAGTATCAATATGGATCATGAAACCATCCACACTCTTAGATCTACCAAAACTCCTATCATGTTAATCAAGCTCGATCTTTCCAAATCCTTTGACAAAATCAACTAGCATTTTATCTTTCAGTCCTTGTTAGCTTGTGGATTCTCCCTACAGTAGACCAATTGGGTTATGGAACTAGTGTCCTCCACCTTCTTCTTTATTATGGTTAATGGATCCCCATCTTACACCTTCTCTCCTTCTCGTGGTATTCTTCAAGGTGGCCCGCTCTCTCCCGTGCTCTTCATTCTCATGATGTAAGGTTTATCCTTCACCCTAAATGATGATGTTCAGAAAAATCTACGCAAAGGCCTTCACCCTGCTAATGATGATCTAGTCTCCCCACACCTCCAATTCATTGATGACACCATGCTTATGGGGAACCCTTCCCTCAAAGAAGATATATCCCTTAACTCATTTCTCCATCTCTTTTTGAAATCCTCAAGCATGATCCTCAACTCAGAAAAATCATAGATTTTCTTTTTTAGTACCCCAATTTCCCTCTAGTTGCATATCTCTCACATCCCGAACTTCAATCGTAGCTCTTTCCCCTCCAAATACATGGGATCCTCTCTTATTGATATCTCCTCACATCATTCCTCTTGGACCGCCTTACTAGCCAAAATGTAAAATTATTTTTCTTGTTGTAATTTTCAGTCCTTCAACCTAGAAAGTAGATTGAGTCTCATCAAAGCTATGCTCAAAAGTATGCCGAAGTAACTCCTCTTGGTTCTTGTTGTCCCAAGGTAATCACCAAATCTCTTAAAAATATCTAGTGCTCCTTCCTCCAGGGAGGATGATCTAAACCAAAAAAATGGGCCCCCATTGCTTGGTTGAAGTTTTTCCTCCGAAAGTCCAAAGGTAGCCTTCGTATCAAAGTTATGGAGGTGGAAAGAAACACACTTGGAGATAAAAATTGGTGGCACTGGCTGCATGAACCTTCATCACTCTAAAGGGGAATTTGGAAGTGTAATTATGCCCCAGATATCCCCAACCAAGATATGATTAGAATGCAGGGCGTATCTCAAGGCTCCCTTGTTTGGAACGCGACTTGGCACAATAAACATCTAATTCAAGATCACTCTTTCTGCGAAATAGGAAATGACCAATTTTCCTTATTTTTGGAGGACGACTGGCAATAATCCCCCAAAATATATCATTACTCTTAGAGTTAAAAATTTAGAGAAACCTTCCCAGACACCCAAGTCTTTTTCTCCAATTTCAAAGAAAACTTGGATACAATCAATGAATGGAGGAAATGGTTCACTCAAGATCAATGGCCTCCCTCTCTGCTGAAATTCCCATGGGATTCCTTTTGGGAGGATCTTCTATGGAGGAAAATTCAATACAACAATGGGAAGGATGTTCTGTGATGGGCTTATAAAAGTGTTGGTACATTTTCCCTTAAAGAGGCATGTGACATCCTCTCACATCACTCATCTGAGCAGGGCGACAAAATATGAAATCAAAACCATCGATCGTAATTTTGTACCTTTCTTTGGCTAGTGGCATGGAGAAACCTCTCACATGGGACCATCTTAGAAAAAGGGGATTTGAAGGAGCCTCCCGATATGTCATGTTCCATAACCAATAGGAAGATCTAGAACACTTACTTATCAGTGTCAGTTCACCTCCAACCTTTGGGACCAAGGAGATATAGTTTTCAAGTAGTTGGATCGTAATAGGAAAAGCATCAAAGAAACCATATCCAACTGGAGACCCTCACCCTTCTCCAACAACATAGTCAATAGAGTGTGGCAACTTTTTCTAGGATTTCTCCTATGGGAATCCTGTCGGGAGAGAAACTATAGCATCTTCGAAGGAGAAAGGCGTTACCACAATCAAGTCTGGTGAAAAATTTAAGCTAACATCTTAGAGACGGTTCTGACAAAGACATGGGATACTGAGGATTGGAAAACTTAGCAAAATGAAATGACGATATTGAAAGCATGGGAATTGACCCCCCCATCTCCTCTTTCCCTCCTCACCCCCACTCCACAAAAATTGTCCATCCCTAGCTTTTGGTTGCCTCTCGATCAAAACTTCATTAAGTTAAAATTCGACAAAGCTAGCAAAGGAAACCTTAGGCCTGCTAGTTTCAAGGGAGAATTTCGTGATAGTTCAAGAAGCATTATCTGTATCTACGCCATCTTCTTGGGAAAATACAACAATAATGCAATCGAGCTTTATTTCATTTCCCAAGGCATCCTTATAGAAACTCAACAAGTGTATTCTAATTTGATCATCGAGGGAGACTCTTCTATTATGATCTATATACTACAATACCTTCTAAATGGCTCCTCCTCAAGGAATATCTCGCCCTTCTTGCATATGGTAGCATGTATCGAGTGGCTCAAGTAGATTCTCTCTAAGGAAGAGGTCATCATTCTTCATCATGTAAGGCATGAGGCCAACAAGTTGGTCGAAAAAATGGCCAATAATGGAGTCTCTTTAGCCTCAAACTCTCTCAATAGTAGTTGGTGGTCCTTAAACAATTCCACTCTAAAAGAGTAGTATCAACAAGCAAGATATGAATCCCCACGATGGGTGTCCCAAATGGACGGCCCATATTGCATGATGTGGGCATGTCAGGAAAGGTGGAGGTCGGCCCTCACACCAAGATGGATGATTCCAAGTGATTTCAATATGGTTAATGGATTTTGTAATGAGCTAATTATTCTTGTTCATGGATCCTCCCATTTCCTCCGCCAATAGTACAACTTGCAACACCTATCATCAATGGCTCCAAACTGGATCGTGGGAGACTATCCTCCCACCTATGTAGATGTACATTGGCTCAAATCAAACTTTTGTTGCGCCATCATGAATTAGTTGGGGGTTCATGCCTTTGGGAAATAGAAAAAAAAAGAGTATGGATAGAAGTTTAGAGCAAAAAGGTAGGATTAATCACTGGTTTGGTTGGATATCTCATATACCCTCGCATTATACTTTCTCGACTTCCTTGAGTTCAATTCCAATGATGTCAATCAATATAAATAAGTGACGGGTTTTCGTAGGGTCTAAACACACACACATGCCATGAGTGATTGCAGAACAAAGGAAGGTGAAATCCTCCTTCTATGGTATTGTCTTTCCTTCTGCATAGGGAAAAATTAATCGTATGGAACAAAGAATTCACAATCATTTTGTGGTCCCTTCGTTGAAGGAGCTAGAAGTAGATTTGGGAAGAATGGAGGAAGACCATAGTAATACTTGTACTTGGGATATCCATTACACAAAAACCATAATGCTCCTTTAGCATACAAAAACCCTTATGGGTTGTGCAATTATCGGCAGATCCAAGGGATTGCTTGGGAACAACGATGAGGGACCTGGCCCCTCTTCTAGGATGGATCACACTTACTAGGTCGGCCCTAGTTGTACCTGACTGCGCTGACTTCTCTAGAAGACTCTATTAACCCTAATACAATATGACTCTGGGGTCTATTGCTCGGAATTACAATGGAAGGTTAACCTCAATGACTTTACATCACCAAATATAATAATGACATCTCCGACCGGAGGAATAAACATCTTTGTCTGAGGTACAAATAAAATCCAATAATAAATACAATATAAAATACAAGTGAATATCTTTCGAAGTTACAATTTCATTAACACTCCCTCTTAACTAGGAAGGTATTCTCTTGACATAGTCATCAACACATCTGGACACAAGTCTTCATCACTGGATCATAGGCGTCACTGCTGTTGCAATCCTCATCATCTCGATCATCGACTAGTGACATTTCTCGAATCTACTCGTCATAGGAAGTTCTACAGAGCCAACCCTTTTTCATGTTGGATGTAGGCCTAGCCTCCATGTAGGTGTTCATCATCTCTGCGAGCAAGCGATCAAGTAGGTACATCCTAGGACCAATCATTACATTGCCACAACAATCACCTGTGTCTCCTACTATTGCCTCATCACGTCCAAATCATTTTATCGTCACATGGAGCACAGCCCAGATGCACATAACAAGTCTACCAACATGGGAGGACCAACCTACCACCACGTGAGACATACTAGTTACATCGAACGACATGGGAGGACTTTCCTACCACCATTTGGAAAAGGATCAGCACTTACGTCAACCGACATGGGAGGAATCTCCTACCACCATTCGGGAAAAGCACAACACTTACATCAACGACCATGGGAAGAATTTCCTACCACCATGCCAAAATGGCTCAGCACTTATACCAATGGCCATGGGAGGACTTTCCTGCCACCATGTCGGAATTTCTCGGCAACCATGGGAGGAATTTCCTAGCGGCTTAGTCAACATGTCGGATATCTGCTCATCCGTTACAATATACCGGAGCTTCACTGCTCCTCTTTGCACCATATACCCTATATTGTGATACTTGATCTCAATATGCTTCGACTTGTAGTGGAACACTGGGTTCTCAGACAAAGTGGTTGTCAGAGAATATACAAATCGCATCTAACTTGAGATCAAACAAATCAGACAGTAGCTTCCTAAGCCATACTTCCTCACAACTAGCTGCAATATACTTTGCTTCAGTTGTACTCAGTTTCACGCACGACTGCTTCTTGCTAAACCAAGAGATCATACCGGATCCCATACTGAAGCAGCATCCTGAAGTTCTCTTCCTATTAGCGGCACTGCCTTCCCAATCCGAATCAACATAATCCTTTAGGTCAATCTTTTGATTCACGTCATAATTGATCCCATAATCAACTATACCCTTCATGTACCTCAATATGTACTTTGCAAAAACCAGGTGAACTTGTCTCGGATTCGTTAGGAATTGGCTCAATGTGTTTGCAGCAAAGCATATGTCTAGTCTTGTGTTCGTTAGGTACATCAATGAACCAATCATCTGGCGATACATAGTGGCATCAACTGATTCTGATGAAGCATCACATAGTAGCTTCAAGATCGATGCCATAGGTCCATCATTCTGAATCTCTTCAAAATCTCTACTGCATACTTCCATTGTCCAAGGAAGATCCCATCCGCACTCTGCCACACCTCCATTCCTAGGAAATAATGCATCATACCCAGGTCCTTCATCTCGAACTCTGCGACAATTTTCCTCTTCATATTTGCAATGAGCCCATCCTCCCCTGTTACAAACAGGTCATCTACATAGAGTAGAAGTATCACTGGATTTCCCACTTCAACCTTGTAGTAAAGGTTGGAATCTGCTTTACTCTTGGTAAACTATACATCCTGACGTACCACGTCTTGGGTGCCTGTTTCAATCCATACAAGGCCTTATTCAATTTGCACACATGAGTCTGCTTATCATGTGTCTCAAATTCGAGTGGTTGCTCCACGTACACTTCCTCCTCTACTACACCATTCAAGAACGTTGTCTTGACATCCATTTGGTGTACCTTCCACTTAATTACTTCAGCCAATGCCTTCCTTTTGGGAGAATCCACGTGCCACAAACCTCACCTTGTGTTTCTCTATGATTCCATCTGCAACATTCTTGATCTTGTAGATCCACTTGAAAGTCACAACAAACTTCCCTTCTGGTCTCAGAACTACATCCTGTGAAAATCCTCACAACAGATCTAAGAGATGATATATACCTCACAAGAAAGTAATTGATTAAGCAAGAAAATAGAAGAAGAGTGGTCAATGCAGTATAATGAGCAACAGAATAATAATACAGTAGAACTCAAATAGAAGCAAAAATACTTCACACACACTAATTAATTAATCACAATATGGACAAATAAATAGTACAATGCATGAGGATTCGAATGCCTAAGGTGGCAATTCAAATTATCCTTCATGGAGTGATCAAAGGATCACTGGAGTGTCATCGGAGCACAACCATTAGTCTATCTCATCATCAGTGGAGTCATCAATGCTCAAGTAACTGTCAACCATCAGTCAAACTGAGTCTAACTGAGTGTGGTAGGTGTAACTGAATGAAGGAGGCTTAGTGGAGGGTGCATGAGGATATAACTAGAGTCAGAATGGGCAGTCTAGTCTCACTGGAGATCCATCGGAGTGATACAGTCAGTTGAGAGTCAGTCTAGCCTTAAATCAAGGAAAGAACTGATGATAACTCAATTAACTGAAGTGCAACTGAGTGGTAGATGAGAGAGGGCGCATGAGATGCATGCAATTGCATGAAGGGGTGCACTAAGCACTAGGAGGGCTAAAAATGATATGAGAGAATCTCCCGGGGGCTGGCTAACTGAGGGCTAGGTGTTGGAATGATGATTGGGATGCATGCAAACCCTAAATAATGCATGCAAACCCTAAAAGTGCATGCATGAATGAAAATGCAAAGGATAAAAATGCTAGTAGGACTAGGATGGAGTATAGGAATATCCTAACACATCCCATACATCATTCTTCATGATCGTCTGGTACTCCTCGATCATTGCATCCTTCCATTCTTTCTTCTCTGTCGCTTCCTCATATTTGGAAGGTCCTTTGTCAATGATGTCGCACAACAGGGATACATAGCTGGAGTATGGCCTAGGTCTCTTGCTTTCTCTGTGCATCCTCTCTAGATCGCCATACTTCTCTGCATCTTGTAGTGCCCATGTTGGTCTTCTCTTGTGGTATTTCTTCTCACGAGGTGGATTTACGGGTTCTTTCTTCGAAACAAGTTTCTCCTGTAGTACACGATATTTCCTACAAGTCAATTTAGTTGCGTGATTAGAAACATTTCATAATTGTCAAAACAAATTCTTATGCATAAAGACATAGGTCACACAATCATGCAACTATCTTAGCCAATGATTCAACACAACATTCATCCATATCCCGTATTCATACGGTAACTTCCTAGATGCCTTCCATCTCTACCAGAACATTTTTAAGAGTGTGCACTACTCCCAACATGTTAGCAAAGAGGTTTCATTCTAGATAAGTAGCAATGGAATGTTGTACAGTACCATAGGCCACTTACCCATTACTTATATTAATGAAAATTTTCTTATATCCATAATACACATCCTAAATCTAGGAACATAAGTATGTACATGAATGAACAATATCATTTAAGTAATTAGATACACAAGAAATGGCAATTCAAATACTTATCTTTGTTTGGTTGTTGGGTGGACTCCCTCTTGATCTTTGGTTCCTTGCAGGAACTATTGGAGTGTGTGACAGTGTTCTCCCTCTTGATCTTATTCATCATAATACATATCACTTGAAGAATCATCTCTTTCTTCTTCTCTGGTTCTTTTCCTTGCAGGTTCATCATCTTCTGCGGTGTGAGCATGGTGCCTTTTCTTGTTGGTCTTCTTCTTGTTGGAGATACTTTTGTTTTTGGGACAATATCTGGAGTAGTGTCCCTTCTCATCACATGTATAGCATCTAATGTTGGAAAGATCTCTTCTGAATCTTCTATCATAGTTTTGATGGTGTTTCTCCCTCTTACTGTGATGTTGGTGTTCCTTCTTTTTATGATTCCTTCTGGCGTGTGTTGTGAGAGCTTGATCATCATTTGCTCCCATCTTCTCTTCTCATGCCACAAGTCGAGCTTCTTCTTGTGTACATTCTTCCCATAGTCTATTGAATGTAATCAACTTATTTCTGGCACATATCCCCTGAATGAATGAGCCCCATGATCTTGGGAGACCATTCAAGGTGGTTATAACAATCTCTCATTCTTCTACATTCTCTTCAACTGCTTCAAGTTTCTCCTTGATTTGTGAGACCCTGATGAAATAGGATTACATGGTATCTGCATTCTGGATCTTCACATTCTTAAGTTGGTTCCTCAATATCATCTTCCGATTTATATTCTTTCCCTCAAATAGCTTGGTCAAGGCATCAAGCATCTCTTTAGGTGTCTTCAAGGATGACACATGTGGGATGAGATGATCCATAATAGAATCTGCAATGATTCTCTTGGCCTTAACCAAGTTCTTCTTGTGGATGGATTTAGCCTCATATTCCTCTGGTGCTAGAACCTTTTCATTCACATAGTTGTCCAAATCATTTTCTTCCACAACCAGAGCAATCCTATACTTCCATGCTCGGAAGTTATCAGCTCCTTCAAGATTATCCTCAAGCTTGGTGTGGTGAGACATCTTTAATGAGAACTTCAAATGGAAATAGCAAAGCTTTTAGGTCTTACCACTTTAGTTTTCCGAAATTGGTTCTAGAGATAGCTGACCTAGGGTTTGTTAGAGAAACCCTAATTTTTCAAAGTTGGAATCTTGAACTTTTGATTGGATAGGAAGATGCACCTCCTCAAGGCGAGTTGTCCAATCACAATGTACTCCTTTTTTCAAATTGATGAAGAGACGCCCCAAAAACTTGATGCCCTAGTTTCTTCAATTTTTACTTTAGATTTTTCGAGTCTTAATTCTGATGTATCTCCAAAATTTCTGCTCCTCAAGGTCTGAAACTTCGTCCTGTGATACTCTGCTATTCCCTTTATCCAACCCCACAGGTTAGAGTAGGATTGGATTCACCAAGTGGAACTTATGCTAAGTTTCCCACGATGACCTGTTTATGGACTTTTTCAGTATAACAAACTTGTACAGAATGCCACGTGTCACTGTTTCATCTTTGAGTTTTGAAACTCACACCCAATAAACTTTTCTGGAACAACTTACAAAATTTGATTTGGATCTTCGCAGCTCGAGATATAGCATTTCTCCCTAGGTCACCTTTTTAAAACTGAATTCTTGAGGAGGTTGAAACCCTAATTTGCATGGATCATATCTCCAAAAGTACAACGAATTTGAGGCTAAAAATCCCACACAAGGTACATGAATATTTAATATTCGGCCTGTCCAAGTTTCAGATCCTGAAACTTCACCAAAAGTGATTTATAGCAAAAATGCCAAGATGACTAGTTTTCGGAAATGGAAACCATAGCTTCCTGCTATTGCACAATGTCTTCTTTTCAGATTAGCTCTAATACCATTTTATATTTTCTACAATTTTAATCAATATTATCTGAGAGAATAACATGCACATCATAACACAATAGACACAAAGAATTTCCTCGGGGAAACCATAAAGGAGAAAACCCCGCATCTTCCTCAGAGATAGAATCATCACCAATACAATGTCACAAAAGTAAAACCAAAAATAGAGATGGTCTTCAGCAGCTTCTCTCTTCTTCACTTGTGTGAACTTGTCCTCTCTCTCACTAATGTGAACTTGAGTGAGTGAGTGAATGAATAAATGAGAGAGCCTAGCTCTCTATTTATACTTTACTTTCACTTGACCTTTTCACTTACTAGGTCGGCCCTAGTTGTACCTGATTGGGCCGACTTCTCTAGAAGACTCTATTAACCCTAATACAATCTGAATCTGGGTCTATTGCCCTGAATTACAATGAATTTACATGACGAAATATAATAATGACATCTCTGATCGGAGGAATAAACATCTCCGTCAGAGGTACAAATAAAATACAATAATAAATACAATATAAAATACAACTGAATATCTTCCGAAGTCACAATTTCATTAACATTCTGGGCATCTAAATTAGAACATGATACCTTCCTATTACATAAAATCAATGAATTTTTAATTTTTTTCCAGAAGACGATGCAATTTGTGACAGTGAAATAGATTATATTTTTTCAAGAACATAATCCCTTTCAAGCAAGTTGAAAGGATAAAATTTTGCAAATGCTTCGATGCCTCTCAAGCTAGATAAAAAGATTATGCTTTTAGAAGGCTTGATGGATTTAGGGTGTGTTAAAAAATGGAATTTTTTATGAAGAATGCGATCCCTTCTTGGCTTGTAAATTAGATTGGATTTGGTGGAAATCACAATGGCTTTATTGGTTTTTAGAAAGGTCAAGTTTTAAGATTAACATGATGCCATATCAAAGTTTGGTTATATCAAAAGGATCAAAATTTGGCACAGATTTGGTGTCATTTAGTCAACTCAAAAAGATCAAATTTTATGAAGTCCTTAATGCCGTTTGAGCATGTTAAAAAGATGGAATTTAGTGGAGAACATGATGCATGATGCCTTTAAAGCAGTGAAAATATGGAATTCTTCTAACTAGACGAAAAAATTCATGGATATTGATCAGAATTTGAGACAGATTTGGTTTCTTGTAGACAACTCAAAAAGATCAATTTTTATGAAGTCCTTAATGCATTTTGAGCATGTTAAAAAGATGGAATTTAGTGGAAAACGTTATGCATGATGCCTTTAAAGCACGTCAAAATATTGAATTCTTCTAACAAGACGAAAAATTCATATATATTAAAAATAATCAATTCTATAGACAACATTATGTGTTTCCAAGGTGTCAAATAGATAGAAATTTTCAAAGAACATGATGAATTTCTTTGTTGATGAAATGATGCAAGTTTTGAAAGACACAATGCCCTTCGGGAAAGGTTTAAAAGCTCCAGTTTTACGAAGGCCTTGCCGCTTTTAGAGTAGCATGTTAACAAGATGGAATTCATTAAAGAACATGATGCCTTTCATCCACATCGACTGATTGAATATTTCAAAGAAAATGATATCTTCCATGCCTTTTAAAAAGGTTAAATTTCGTGGAGAACACAATGTATTTCAGACCTCTCAAATACATAGACCTTTGTCAAGAATAGTATCACTTTCTTGATTGCTAAAAATTTCCAATTTTGGGAAGGACATTATGCATTTAAAGATTTAACGCCCTTCAACCATGTTCGAAAGATCAAATTTTAAGAAGGCCTCGATGCATTTTAAGTATTTTAAAAGGATTCAATTGGTTGAATAACATGATTCCTTTTAGGAAAGTAGGAAGATTGAATTTTTTGAACAAGATGATGTCTCCATGCCTGTTAAAAGCATTAAGTATGTGACGAACACAATTCCTTTAATGCTAGTGAAAAATATTGAATTTTGTGAAGGGTTTGATGCTTTTCAAGCAAGTTAAAAATACTTACATTTTTTAAAGGCCTCAGTGGCATTAAAGAGTCTTAATCAAATTCCTTCCCAACCTATTTGTAAGTTTACATTTTGTGGAAAACACCATTCCTTTCAACCTAGTTAAAAATATCGAATTTTCCCCAGGCACCGATTCCTTTATGGCGTGTTACATTAAGTTTTGCCTATTATAAAGATCAAAGTTTGGGAATAATCCTAGTCCTTTTTATAAACTCAAGAAGACCAACGTTTAGGTGCATTAAAAGGATTGACGGTTTCGAAAGATTCAACCATCAGGGATTTAGCAAACCAACTCCATAAGCTCATCTTCATTTTCCTTGAGCACAGCTCTTACATGACATTGTGAAAGTCTAGTAGTGATTCGATATCAACTAAACAACATGCTGAGCAAACCATCACATAAAACCGGGTGTCAAAGCGCGAGAAGGTGATGTCTTTCATGCATATTCAACAGATTGAATCATGTGAAGAAGACGGTGTGTTTTGTGCCTGTTAAAAAATTTGAATTTTGTGAAGTACCTAATTCCTTTTGAATTAAGTTATAAAAAGAGAGATGTCGACTCTAATGAATTACGAAGATTTTGAACACCTTTAATTCATTTCAGTGGCCATTTCAAGTAGGTTAAGTTGATATTTGGTTGTTTGACACACTTCTTGAGGCCAGCTTGCTAATTGTGGTCATTATCAACATTTCCGGATATCAAAAGAAGGTCGATACAACCTCTAGGGTGTTGCAAGTTCTTGTTGTTACCTACAGGTCAGGAATCCCTGTTAAAACTCAAATTTGTTTGACTTAATATACACTTTAGTGTTGCTGCTATAAATTCCATATTAATTGCAGCGAATGTAATCTCTGTATTTTCATGAGATATTCTGGTTTTTTGAAGTGCCAAATGCATTATAAATCCATTTCATGTATTGCAAAAAGCTATTGTTGAATGTATGAGACAAGATTCGGGACCTAACACACTCAAGCAACAAGCAAAATCAAACAAAAAAATTAGCCCATACAAGCAGGGTGCTTTACAGTCTATTTTAAGAACCAGTTCAACAATTTGGGGCAAGATCATTTGCACTCAATAAGCATAAAGCAGAAGACAATCATAGAAGGACTGATTTTTATAATGAGCCTATGGAAAACCAAAAAGCTTCTCAAGTGATAATTTAAGGACATAATTGTTACAACAACTTTGGAGAAGAAAAGGAACCTGTTTATGAATAATTTGGGCTGCATGCTACTTGCAAGCATATTCAAAGAAATTCTAAAGAGAATAACGAACTTCTTCCTACTCTAAAAGATAGAAGTCATCATTCCACTAAGAAATTTGCTTGAAGACAACGAACTTGTCATGATGACTCTCAATGGTTTCCCCTCTTCCTGGGAACCATTCATCAAGAGTATTAGTGGGAAATCCATGCAAGAAGTCGAGGAGTGATGATCGAACAGAGTTCTTCTTTATCTACGCTCTCTCAGGTACAAAGACATATGACATGCTATAAAGAAAACCTCTCAGACTTGGTAGAGAAAGAGTCGCACCTACGAGTTGTACTTGGGGATGAAGTTAGATATGATGTGAAGGGTTCTGGGGATACCTCCCTCCAGTTTGATTCTAGTGATACTCTACACTTGAGCGATGTGTTGTTTGCACCTAGGATGAAAAGAAACAATCTATCCATATCAGCCTTGGAGGACATATGTTACAAAGTTTCATTCTCTAATGGGAAGGTTCTTGCATGGCACAAGAAATCTAGTATGAATTCAACTCGTATCACTGGTGTCCAAGAGGAGAGCTTATACAGGTTGACTACACAACCAGTTCAGGTAAATGATTTTACCAGTTTGTGTAAGATGTGGCACAGAAGACTTGGTCATCTACACTATAGACCTCCTCCATCATTAAGGACAATGATGACAGGACTTCCAATACTCCATGTAGACTGTGATGGTGATTGTAGAGGATGTGCACTTGGTAAGATTTACAAGAGCAATAGGGACTATACCTTCTTATAAGGGATTGTTAGCTGGTGTGATATTTTCTATTTGTCACTACCACAATTTCTTGTAATCTTTGTGCACTTTTGTTGTGATGTCTGTCATTCACTTTCAATATCCACTACATATGCCATTGCCAATATTTCAAGTAGCTTGTGTTGCTGACTCCATCAACAGGTCTTCATAGTGTTTCACCCCCATGCAGGGATTACAATTCCATCTTACCAGGGCCTGGGAGAATACCTTGTTCCACCATCAATATCCACGTAGGTGTCTCTTCAATGAATCTTCCATATACTCCTTTGTTGAAAAATGATAACACTTTGGTTAAAGACTGATGACGTTCCACTGTAAATTTTATAGCATAACCTTCTACGACACCTTTGAACTAAAAGTCGACCGCTCGAGTCAAATCATGATCATACAACTAAATATTTGTTAAATTTTCATAATTTACTTCAATCTGATCTAGGATCTTAATTCAGAGAACAACATGTACAACAAATCTACAGCATATCAATCATGGACACAATAATGCAAGCACACAAGAGACACATAGTTTAATTGGGGAAAACCATAAAGGTGAAAAACCCCAATAACTTCCTCAGAGATAGATAGAGCAATGATACAACCAGAATACAAGAGATAGTTTTCTCCTAGCAGCAAAGCCTCCTCCTCCACAAGTGCGCCACTCTCCCAAGTGTGAGTGAGAGAATAGAATGATCAAATAGAGATCTCCCGATCTCTATTTATACTATACTTGACTTGCCTAATAACCTTTACTAGGTCGGCCTTAACTTAACCACATAACACAATGCTGACTGGGCCGACACCCAATAGGGTGGTCTAATAACCCTTTGACCCACATGGCCGACCCCCACTAGGGTGGTCTCACAACCCTTCGACCCACATGACTTATACAGGGCTGACCCCAACAAGGTGGTCTAATAAACCATCAAGTATAAGTTACGACACTTACAATATAAATGATGACACTTCCGTATAGAGGAATAATAACATCTCTGTAGGAATATAAAATACATATATGAAATACATGGGTGAAATACACTCCGAAGTTACATATACATCAACACTCCCTCTTAACTAGGAAGGTATTTCTCGACATAGGTTTTCTAGCACAAGTCTTCTTCTTTGGATCATCATTAGCGAATCATCATCCTCGAATCATCGTCATCGTCACTGCTGCTGTTATCTCAATCAATCTCTGAATCTACTCGTCATAGGAAGTTCTACAGAGCCAGTCCTCTTTCATACTGGATGTAGGCCCACCACTTGCAGGTCTTCATCATCACTGGCCATACTGTGGAATCCTCAGGACTTATTACGTGCATCACAAAACCTTGCAAGAGCATCCCAGGACTTATTACAGGCACATATCCCAACCTATCGGATCTCCCAGGGAGCTATTACATGTGACCCTACCACAAAACCTCGAAAGAGAATCCCAGGACTGATTACGAGCACACAGCTCAACCTATCGGATCTCCCAGGGCGCTATTATATGTGGTCACCACAAAATCTTGCAAGAGCATCCCAGGACTTATTACGGGAAGACATCCCAACCTATCGGATCTCCCAAGGCGATATTACATGTGGTCATGGCAAAACCTTGCAAGAGCATCCCAGGACTTATTACGAGCACACAGCTCAACCTATCGGATCTCCCAGGGCGCTATTATATACCATAGGACAAAACCTCGAAAGAGCATCTGCCAAATATCCCAGGGAGCTGTTATATGCCAGCGGCAAAACCTTGCAAGACTATCTGCAGATCTCCCAGGGCGCTATTATATGTCCTCCCAATGCAAAACCTCGAAAGAGCGTTTGTCAAATATCCCAGGGAGCTATTATATGCTAGCGGAAAAACCTTGCAAGAGAATCTGCAAACCTCCCAGGGCACTATTATATGCTTATCTGCACAACCTGTCCACGGCCACAGAGTATCAACCTGATACTCACCATACATCATCCTGATGTATACATGATCATCCTGATCATCATCACTGCAACATCTTGCTGCATATCATCTGGAGCAACATCCTGAAGCTCGTCATCCATGATCATCCTGATCATATAATGCATCTACTTGATGCATACCAAGTATCTACCTGATACATATCATCATACAAGATCCACCTGATCATACAATGTATCCACCTGATACAAATACAAATACATGATCCACCTGATCATACATGATACATATCAACATACATGATCTACCTGATCATACAATGTATCCACCTGATACATATACAGATACATGGTCCAAGCATCCAAAATGATGCATATACACAATACATACAAATGATCCAACTAATCATATCCAGCATCCAACATGATGCATATATACATAAATGATCCAACTGATCATAACAAGCATCCAATATGATGCAATGATCCAACTGATCATAACAAGCATCGTCCTCTTCAGATCATCTCATCGTCCACGAAGCACAGCCCAGATGCACATCATCCAACACTTACACCACCGACATGGGAGAACACATCTACCACCATTCGGGGAAGGCTCCAGCCCTTACTTTTTCACCATGGGAGAACACATCTACCACCATGTGAAAAATGGCTTAGCAATTACATCACGACCAAGGGAGAACACATCAACAATTTCATAAAAGCTCATGTGCATCTGCATCTTCTGGACTCATCACTTCCCTTTGGAAGGAGCCTCGATCTGAAGTGCACCAAGCCTCTCTCTGATGTACTCAAACTGCACTCTAGCCAATGGCTTGTTCAATACATCTCCAACCTGCTCATCCGTCGCAACATACTCTGCTTCGGCTGTACTCAGTGCTATGCAGGCCTGCTTCCTGCAAAACCAAGAGATCACACCTGATCCCATACTGAAGCAGCACCCAGATGTGCTCTTCCTATCTGCAGCACTGCCTGCCCAATCTGAATCAACATAACCCTGCAAGTTAAACTTTTGATTCGCATCATACTTGAGCTCATAATCAACTGTACCCTTCAGGTACCTCAGAATATGCTTTACAGCAACCAGGTGAACACTCCTTGGATCCGTCAGGAATTGTCTCAATGTGTTCACCACAAAGCAAATATTTGGTCTCATGTTCGTCAGGTACATAGAGGACCCAATCATCTGATGATACATCGTGACATCAACCGGATCAGATGAAGCATTAGACAGAAGCTTCAGGTTCGATGCCATAGGTGTGGCCATATCCTTGCAGTCCATCATCCCGAACCTCTTCAGGATTTCTACTGCATACTTCCCTTGTCCAAGGGAGATTCCATCTGCACTCTGTCACACCTCCATGCCAAAAACAAATAGTGCATCATCTCCAATTTCTTCATATCGAATTCGGAAGCAAGCTTTCTCTGCGTGTCGGCAATCAATCTATCCTCATCTGTTACAAACAGGTCATCCACATAGTAGTATCACTGGATTGCCTTCCTCAACCTTGTAGTGAAGGTTGGAATCCGCTTTACTATTGGTAAAGCCTGAACTGGATAGAAAGTTGTCTATCCTACCATACCAAGTTTTGCACATATATGACTCCCTGTCATGTGTCTCAGAACCAAGTGGCTTCTCCACATACACTTCTTCTTCGACTACACCATTCAAGAAGGCTGTCTTGAAATCCATCTGGTGTATCTTCCCTATCATCATTGCAGCCGGAGCAATTACTGATCTAATGGAAGTGTATCTGGCTATAGGAGCAAAAGTCTCTATGCTACCACCTGCAGCATGCTTGATATTGTATCTTCTCTTGGAAGTCACTACAGACTCCCCTTCAGGTCTTGGGACTGCATCCCAAACATCTTTGTGATCGACTGGTACTCCTCGATCATGGCATTCTTCCTAGATCCTGGGAACTTCAATATTTTCAATAGATAACTTTGTTGTTGAACAAATGTTGTAGTCCTTTTGTAGGTGATGGTATACGATCTTTCCTACACAACAAGTTAAATTGCATGATTAGAAAACATCTCATAGTTTTGAGAACAAATTCTTACACATAAGAAATATGTCATACAGTCATGCAATTATCTTAGCCAATGCTTCAATACAACATTTATCCATCTTCCGTAACTTTCTAGATGCCTTCCAATCTCTATCAGAACATTGTTAAGAGTGTGCATAACTCCTAACATGTCAGCAAATAGGTTTCATTCTAGATAAGTAGCAATGGAATGTTGTATAGTGCCATAGGCCACTTACCCATGTATATTAGTAGTATACTGTTCATCAATGCAACTATTCTAATATGCATAATACACAACCTAATTCTAGGAACATAAGCATATACATCATTGAATAACATTATGTAAGAAATGACAATTCAAATACTTATCTTTGTTTGGTTGCTGGGTGGACTCCCTCTGAATCTTTGCAACTCCATTATGATGTGGATAGTGAGAAGTGGTCAACTTCCTCTGAATATCTGCATCCTTGCAGAAACTACTGAAGTGTGTTCCTTTGCTTTCTTGCAGGAACAACTGGAGTGTGCTCCATCTTGATCTTTGCTTCCTGCATTACCTGTCCTTGAACTTACATCCATCCTTAATCACTATGCATGCTTATTAGTATCATCATTGTGTTATCCTTGAGGTCTCATACATAATCACATATTTATTAGTATAATCTTAATACTATCAAAACACAATAATCTTAAACATGTATAGTCATGATCATTCACAGATAATAAACATTAGTATTCAAGGTTTCAGGGAAGTATTCTTTTACTCATGCATATTCTTATTTGATCATAGGACTCTTCTGATTAGTTAAACCATCAATGCATAAACCCGTGATTACTCAAACCTATACCTTCATGATTCTTCTGGTTAGTCATATCATCAATTATGGTAAGAAACATAATATGCATACAGCCATGACTATTCAAACCTATGACTTCATGAATAATCATTATAAAAAACACAACAGTATAAGATCTTAACACAAGGTAGGATTCTAGTTTGATATAGGAAAAACATACCTGGATTAGCATGCTAGCTAGTTATGTCTAACATACCTGCATAATGTCTTCTGGTTCTCTTCAGTGACTTGTGCTAGTAACCTGCATGTCTCATAGGTTAACCATTGTAGGACCAAGTTATACATACCTCGAAAGTAGATCTTCTATGTGATCCATGACAATGGATGAATCTTTGTCTTCATGTCACCATGATAATATGTTCTTGAAGTAGAACATGATTTGTCTTTCTTGGTGTACCTTTTATGTTAGCGAACAACATAAACCTCATACAACATCACAATGCATTAGTACATTCATAAGTGTCAAAACCTTAATCAATGAATATCTTATATTAAGGTGATACGACAAGTCTAGTAATTAATCAAGATTGTACTGTAATGATATGAAGACAAACATATGATAAACTTAACCATGAAACATACTTGTAAAGATTGCTTGTAATATTCTAATGGAAGGCCTTAGCCTCATCTCCCTCTGAGACAGGAACTTCTTCACTTATGCAGGTGACCAATCCATCTTCTTCTAGGATTAACCCAATCCACTTGATTTGCAAGAACTGGACCTGGAGCTGGATTAGGGTTTGTCAAAGAAACCCCAAAAATTCAAACTTCTAAAAGGATAGAAATATGCGCCTTGATGAGTTATCAAGTTGGTATATTCAGAATTTGAAAACTGCAAAGTTTCACCCCTCGAAATTGTCTTTAAGATTTCCGGATTCACTGGGAGGACCTTGAATTAGGGTTTGAGTTTCCCAGAGCTTCACCCAACCAAAAGATTTTATTCAAAGCTCTAAGCTTCGATTTTTCTGAGGAGCTTCCAATCGTGGTCACAGATTCCAAAATTCCAATTTTTGCAGAAGCCCTAATATTCCATCTTTCCGATCAAGGTCCCGAACTGGGGTTTGATCAAGCCCGACCTTCTGCGCAACCAAAAAATCTGATCTTGGTCTCTAAATTTCGATTTTGATGAGTAGCATCTAGCCGTGGTCTCCGATTACAAAAATTCCAAGTTTCTCCGAAGCTCTAAATTCCGGAAGCCATGAATGAAGGTGCTAAAAAATAATTCTGTTTTGACATAAATATGTACCTGATTGTTTCTGGTGTAACTCCAAAACTTTCAATCCATAGGGTCTGAACATTTTTCCTGAGATAGCCCGACCTGTTATCTTTCCATCCCAACAGGTCTGACCTCAATTGGATTCTCTAAGAGTGAGTTATTCCAAGTGTCGCAACGTGACCTATTTATGGGATAATACAGGAGAGCGACATTGTACGGCATTCCACGTGTCACTGGTTCAACTTCGGCCTCTGAAAATTTTTCCTAAGATATCTCGACCTGTTATTTTTCCATCTCGATAGGTATGACATCAATTGGATTCTCTGAGAGAGATTTATGCCAAGCGTCGCAATGTGACCTGTTTATGGGATAATACAAGAGAGCGAACTTGTACGGCGTGCCACGTTTCACTGGTTGAACTTCGGCCTTTGAACGATTTTCTTGAGATAGTGCAGTCTGTCTACTACCTGTCACATTTTACAAAATTTCATTTGGAGCTTCCTAGCCCAAGTTATGACCTTTTTCCCAACGTCACCTGATTTTTACTCAGATCTGGAAGAGGCCGAAACCCTATATTGTACAGATCATAAATCACAACGTACAACGAATTAGAGGTTGTACTTTGGACACAAGGTACATGGGGATCTGATCTTAGATCGGTAAAAGTTTCAGATCCAAAAACTTCACCAAAATGGATTTATAGCGAAAGTGCTATGATGACTAGCTTTTTCTATATCAAGCCCTAGCATCGTAAGTGCAACAAGTGTCATACATGCCATATCATGCCTTCTTTCAGGCTAGCTCTGATACCATGTTAAATTTTCAGAATTTACTTCAATCTAATCTAGGATCTTAATTGAGAGAACAACATGTACAACAAATCTACAGCATATCAATCATGGACACAATAATGCAAGCACACAAGAGACACAGAGTTTACTTGGGGAAAACCATAAAGGTGAAAAACCCCAATAACTTCCTCAGAGATAGATAGAGCAATGATACAACCAGAATAGAAGAGATAGTCTTCTCCTAGCAGCAGATCATCCTCCTCCACAAGTGCGCCACTCTCCCAAGTGTGAGTGAGAGAATAGAATGATCAAATAGAGATCTCTCGATCTCTATTTATACTAGACTTGACTTGCCTAATAACCTTTACTAGGTCGGCCTTAACTTAACCACATAACACAATGCTGACTGGGCCGACACCCAATAAGGGTGGTCTAATAACCCTTTGACCCACATGGCCGACCCCCACTAGGGTGGTCTAACAACCCTTCGACCCACATGACTTATACAGGGCCGACCCCAACAAGATGGTCTAATAACCCATCAAGTATAAGTTACGACACTTACAATATAAATGATGACACTTCCGTATAGAGGAATAATAGCATCTCTATAGGAATATAAAATACATATATGAAATACATGGGTGAAATACATTCCGAAGTTACATATACATCAACAATATTTAACAAATTATCGACAGTCCACTTGATTCTTGGCTATGAAACCCAATGACAATGATGCTCCACAAGTCTCTCTAGCAATTCACTCTAATTTATTGGAAATTTAACCCATAAAATATCATGTAAACACTCAAACAAAGTGCTTGTGTTTAAATATTATGACATCTTCATCTAGATATTCTCTTTCTTGCCACAAAAATTCATGTATCCTCACTTCCAGCCAGTCTTGAAGTTCATCTTTCACCAACCTCCACGGCATCTCTCCTACTCTACATTTGTTAAGGTCCTAGTTAATGGAACCATGTTAATGGATTTTTTATAGACTAGGGTCCACAGAAGGTGTCCAACAAAAGTTTGCACTAGTTTAGTATTCCATCATATTCAAATTTCCAAAGAAAGGAGGTGCCCTTAGGCATGTTTTATATTTGTCAATTAAATAAGGTGTAGAGTATTGAACACTAGTCAAGGCGAAGAATCTATTGGTTAACATTTAATCACATTCATCTAGACAAACATGATGCGATGCACACGTATAAAGCACAACAATGTAAACATCATAAAGATACATCACAACATTATACAAATGAGTAGACCAATAATTCAATTCCATTGTATTAAGTAATACAAAGATTACATCTAGGCCTTGCACCTTGTCTCATAATCAAGATAGAATACATAACTACCATCCACAGAACTAAATATAACCTTAAGACTAACTAACCCTTACAATAACCTTAATACCAACAAGACTAACCCTTATGTTGACATGTAAATTTGCAATATAACCAACAACATGCAAAACACTCCCGTAGGGTTGCCCGTGAGGTAAAAATGGGGATGGAAACCTGAGTTACTATTTTAAACCCTAAAATCAACTATTTAAAAATTAGGTTAATTTGTTAGCTGAGTCTGTGGAGCCTTTCCACCTTAAGGGTACTAGGTATCCTTATATGTGAGTGTGTTTATTTTAGAATGATCCTTAAGTCGGTGATTATTCAAGTCTTATTTAATGTGAAATTTATGTTGTAAATGTGAACAAAATATGTTGTTCTAGACTATAAATAAATCCTATAGCTATGAAATTGTTGTAAAATGTAGAAGTATGCCTAAATAAAATGAATATGCTAGATAAAATGAGCATAAACAAATAATAGGACAACATTACCTAAAACAGAAGTTAAAACTCAGCTACAAAACTAATAAATTAATAAAGTGAAATGTATCAATGAAGCAAAACATGTAAGCAAAATAAACTAACTCACAGTTGTACATTATGTACAATGGAAAACTAAGGATGATATGTACATCATAATGAAAATAAAGTGCATGAAATTGACAAGCTTTTAAAACTAAAAGTAGAAAAGCTACATAAAGATATAAAATACAAGGAGAATTAACAAATATGTCCATAAAACTTATTTTTTTATTGATATAAATGTCTGAACTACAAGAATAATAACCCAAATAGGGTAAACAATTGCATTAGCTCCCTGCAAATGGGATGTCCAGGAAACCATATGACACTTACAATCAACAAAAATCACAGTGAGAGAAGTGTTAGATGGTGGGAAATCTATTTAAATTATTCAACACCCAAATAGTCTAAAAGGAAGTGATGTAGATAGGAAGAGCACCTTCGGGTGTTGCTTCATCTTCGTATCTGCAGTGATTTCTTGGTGTAGAAGGAAGCAGACCTCAGTGGAACTCATAGGTGCAAAAGCTGAGTATATTGTGGTATGTGTTGCAGCTCAGGAAGCTGTTTGGATACAAAAACCATGGGTTGTCGGGAAACCATGGATCCTTGAGACTTGGACCACAATCTCTGCACCTCTGGAATACCAGGGCATATATGAGTAGGGTGATTTCAAGGGAACTTAGGCTAGAGGAAGATTGCATGGCACTCAACATGAAGAAATCCAAGCCCTTACAGCTCATGCTAAGAAAGGAAAAGGTAAGTGTTGAAAGTTTCAGGGCAGGGAAGACGAAGCTGGGAGATCAAGCCCTATAACATAACAAAATAAGAAGAAGGATCTTTCGCATATCTAGTGCTTCAGATGTCAGAAGTATGGTCACTATACTGGACAATGTCATGGTTGAAAGAAGAGAAAACACTGATGTTGATCAAACTACTGATGTTGATGAATACACTCCATGCAAGAAGTCAAGGAATTATGATCGAACATAATTTTTCTTTATCTCCTCTCTCTCAGGTGTAGTTCCTACAACTAGTGATACTTGGTTAATGGACTGTGGTGCATCTAGATATATGACAGGTTATAAAGAAAAACTTACAGACTTGGTAGAGAAAGAGTCCCACCTACGAGTTGTACTTGGGGATGATGTTAGATATATTTTGAAGGAATATGGGGATACCTACCTCTAGTTAGATTCTAGTGATACTCTACACTTGAGCAATGTGTTTTTTGTACCTAGGATGTAAAGAAACCTTGTATCCGTATCAGCCTTGGAGAACAAATGTTACAAAGTTGCATTCTCTGATGGAAGGTTTATGCATGGCACAATAACTCTAGTATGGATTCAACTCATATGATTAGTGTTCGAGAGGAGAGCTTATACAAGCTGACTACACAACCAATTCAAGCATTGGCACCTGATTCTACCAGTTTGGGTGAGTTGTGGCACATAAGACATGCTCATCAACACTATAGAGCTCTTCCATCACTGAGGACAATGGTGACAAGACTTCCAATACTCCTCTGTGTAGATTGTGATGGTATTTGTAGAGGATGTGCACTTGGTAAGAATGCCAAGAGCTCTTTCCCGAGCAGTGACAGAAGGTCCAAGGGAATATTGGATCTAGTACATTCAAACTAGTGTGGACCCATGATAGTTGCCTCATGGGTGGATACTACTGGTTTTTCATGTAACTTGTGTATTGCACTCATAACCTCCTTTTGGCATATAGCTAGACCATTCAAAACATGTATGAGGCAGTGGAATGTAATCTTATCATAGTACTTAGTTTTCTTACATGTGTCCATACTCTAGATCTGAGTCCTCTTTCTTTGTCTTTCCCTTTCTCCTCCTGTAAGTGACGAAAGGAGTGTTGTTCAGATTCATTTAACTGCTCAAAATTGCATGTTTCCCAGAGTTGGCGAGGAACATGCTCTGAACATGCATTTATACAAGAATGTGCATTTCTAGCACTAGAATTTTCTAAAGAAGTGTGCATTTCCATCATTTCATATTTCATTGAGAACTCTACACTTCCTACATTACACTTGATGTTATTCTATGATAGTTGTGGGGTGTGACCTTTCATCTTACACCTCCACCTGATGTTATTCTATGATTGCAGTTAGTCTTTGCTTTTGTTAAGGTTTCAAATATAAGTGTAAAGTAAGTAACCATGAACGGATTAAATTATAGGAGGCACTCTGCATCTTATACTCCCACCCCACCCGGATTGCCAACAGGAAGCCCTCATCTCATCATCCAAGCAGTCCATAGGATGCGATTGAAACTGGAGGTCTAGGGGAGAGTTCAATAGGCTTTGTGCATTTCAGTTGAAGCTCTGACCATACATTGCTCACTTTTGTAATAGAGGCTGGATTGCTTTCCTGTATTTAGTGGTTTTGGAAGTGAAACACAATCAATTGCAGGATTATCTTCTAAAATATATGCCTTGGAGTTTAAAGATATTCCTAGTCACTTGTACAGTCTATCTAAAGGAATTTAAACTATGGATGTCTTAAGGTGGGTTCCATAAAGAGCACAGCACAAGGTGTTGGATGTCAGTAAGTTTCAACAGAACGATCATGTAAAACCATTAATAGGCCCACTAAACTTCCTAGGATTAAACATTGTTGGGAGAACTACCTAGAAAATGCTTGTAAATATGTTTTATATTGCAACCACTGTATTCTACTTTTTTCCAGTAGCAATGTCAAAAAGTGTCTGGAATGAATACATTGATGGGATTTATTAGACTAAATAGAAAATCATCAAAACAAAGAAAGGATAACAATTTAAATGGACATTCTGATAGCTACTGTCAACTCCCTGGTTTTACCAGTGAACACCATATAAAAACCCTTATGTATTAACACAAACAATAATAACAACAACAGAAATAGAAAGACTCACCTAAATAATCCTCTATATTAGCCTTCACAATGCGTCCATTGGGGCCAGTACCTTTTATGCTTGAATTAGAACATGGAAAATAGCAACAACAGTGTGGACCCACGACTGCGCAAACAAGATAAGTCAGATAGCCATAAAATGATAAAAGTATTATTGAAATACCAAGTACTTATTTCTATGATAGAAGTACAATCACTAGCAGAATTCCTATGACAAGTAAGAAACTGACCTTATGATCTTCTGACATCTTTCTTGCAATAGGGTTAGCAAAAATGCGATCTTTTGTTTCAGGAGATGTTGCACTCTTCTCTATTTTAGGAGTTACAACAGGGCTTGGAGTCTCTTCTTTTAGTGGAGGTGGTGGAGGAGAAGATTCCTTTGAAGGAGTCTTGTCAATGGTAGCTCCCTGCCCCAAGGGTGTGTAGTCCCTCAATTTTGCAATGTCATCATCATCTTCCACCATAATTGCTATAACCTGATTCAAAACCAGTACAATAAAACCTTCCAGATTTTGAATAAACCCTACCAGTTCACTATACACAAAATGTTAAAATATCTAGATGCACCAGCACATTCACACATTGATGTAACAATTAGAACTCCTTTTCCAACTCTAAACCCAAGTAAAAATTTCAATATAACAATTGCAACTGTAGATTGCGAAAGAGATTTCTTAATGATTGTGAGTGTACCTCCCAAACTTTAATTTCCTTTGATCCGTCACCATGGACATTTTCTGCCAAATAGCCATCCTCCATACTCTCCATATCGACAATTGATTTATCCTAAAACCATTTCTTAACAATCAGCATTCTTCAGCAACATTACCAAATAAGCAAGGAAAGGAAATTAGTTGACCTTTGAAGTTTCTTTGAAAGAAGATAGAACATTAAAAAAAAAGTAGTAAAGGAAATTAGTTGACCTTTGGAGTTTCTTTGAAAGAAGATAGAACATAAAAAAGGTAGTAAAGGATGCCTACAGTCTCAATTTCACAAAGTACATCCCCAGCTGAAACTTTATCTCCCTCTTTCTTTTTCCACTTAGAAACATTACCCTTCAAAATGTAGATTATCAATATCCTAGGTGCCAACGATCAGAAATTTCAAATGCTCACTTCATAATTGGGCAACGTACAAAGGAAAATGGTACGAATTTGGAAGCTATTGAAAGATGCATGGACTGTATTGTTATCTATAATAACTAGTAAACAACAACAAAATCTAATGTTGATTAAGGGTAGAAAAGTGCCCAGGATTTAAGAAGAAATGGTTATTCATGCTAATCTAGTCCACAAAAGTGCTCAGATTGCCTAAAATTGTCTTTTGACACACAGGTTTATCCTCAAATTTAGCCCAAAATCATATCACTAATGACTAGGGGGTCAAATAGGGCTGAGAATTGATTTCAAGGCCTAGGATGTGCCCATCAACATGGATTTGTTTCTCAAATAATCACTTTTACTGTTGCTACTCATTGTCAGAAGTGCATAGGTCTGAGTTTTAGCCACTTTACCATTGGTATGATGCATAAAATTGTCAAAAATGTACCCAGAACAAACCAAAACTTGGATTTGCTTGACGTATGGCTGTTTGAAGGTTGGGACAGATTTGATTTGTTGTTGTTTGAGCCTAACAAATACCAGAACTACCCATAAATATCCCAGATCAACTAATTAGGCCGTTAGGAGGCTCAACATATACCCAGGTCATCAAGGAATGTGCCCAGGACTCATTTTGATTGTTGTATGAGGATATTACATGCCAACAGAACTGCTGAGGGGTCAGAGAGCTCCATCCATATCAAATGAGATCAGAAATTATCCATGTCACTATCACATGAAGCAAAGATCTACCAATCTGGACTCCAAAGCATCATACTAAGCCGCCCATGCATGATAAAAAAAATGCAAACATAAAAAGAGGTTCACGACCTAAGCATATATTAATGATAATGAACCATTTAAAATTAAGAAGACAGGTCTTGAAGCACCTAGGCTCTATGTAGAGCAAAGAAAATAATTATTTAAGGATGTTATTGAAAATTGTAGGAGCATGGCTGCCAAAGATATCTTGATTTGCACATAGCCATACAATTCAGTTCCAAAGGTTATTAACTAGACATATAGTTGCAAAAGAATCCCGACATTGATGGAATAGAGAATATCATTTGATCAATTGGTGGACTGGTTCCACCTATTTCAAAGTATTTGGGGAATTAGTACCTGACCAACATGTTTTTCTTCTATGTAATGGAAAGCATCTATGTAATGGATAAGGATGGTTGTACTTGGGGGTTTGATTTCTTTGTGAAGATTTTGAATAATCTTACTAAACCTTACATTGAATTCTTCAATTGTCTCATTTTCCTTTCTTTTGATCTGATTCGAAGTAGTTGGTAAGAATTTGGTATCCTTCTCTTTGCATCACTCAAGGAAAACATCTCCACATTTATCCCATGTGCTAATGTTGTCATCATTAAGATTTAGAAACCAAACAAGTGTATCACCTTCTAATGACAAGACTGTAAACAACTTTAAAACGAGAACATGTTGAACCTTCAACATAGTGACAAGACAAACAACTTTAAAACAAGAACATGTCGAACCTTCAACATAGTGTGTGTTCTAGTGAATTCCTTCAAATGAGCCTTTGACGTGATTGTATTTTTACCTAAAACATAGGAAGTTTTTTCATGGCCTTATCCAGTAGATCATAAAGAGCTCCATCACTAATAGTAATAGTCAATGATTTATAAAGATAAGTCAACCAATGTGTAGCCATGGCTCTTGTGGTAATAGCTTCCCTTGGATTGTCAGGAAACTAGTTTCTTATAACTTCAATAGAATAAAGTGCGTATTACTTTATGCTCCAATGCTCCTTTCACTCCAATGCCATACTTCATAATTCAACACCTAATCGTGAAAGACAAGGCCTGAAATGTCTCCTTTTAAGTGATGAACAAAAACGGTTCCCAAGATTTACTAGAGGACCCAAGCAACTAAGGTTTTTCTAAGGTATTCTTTGTGTTTTCAAATTGCATAGACCAAGTGGATTCTGGAAGACATTCCTTTGATATTTTCTTGGAAGATTACAATGCCAAAGTTCAATAGTGGTAGAGTTGTTGTGGCAACTTTGGGTGAAGGAGGAATTCTTGGAACAAAGACTTGGTGGAGCTAACTTGAAAATTGTAAAGAGAAAGAACTGAGTCTTGAAATAATTAGATAGTTCAGGTTTCTTGTAGATGTGACACAACTATTTGGATGTGCCAAGGAGCTATGGTTTTTTATTGGTTGGCGACATGAAGAGATTCATGTTGTGGGGTGTTGATGAAGAATGGATTGGAGAAGTGAGATATAGTGTCTTTTGGATAGGGAGGCCATGGATGTTTCAATGCCACCAAATGCTTTTGAAAGAAGTTAAATATGAAGGCTAATATTTTTTCTTTTTTGATGATGTCTGTTGTTTGCTAGTAGTCTTATGCCTCAGTATAGGAAAGCGGTATGAAAGTGTGCTTGCATGCAAATCTAATACCCAGATAAGCATAAATGATATAAAATAGGGAGGAAGTTATGCATTTACGTACCAGTAGATAGATTGGTTGATGTATATCAATATAAATATAGCATGCAATACTTTGACCGATGGATGAAAGAGATAATGACTGATCCTCCTCCAGAAGTGTGCCCTTGGTAATAATAATAACAGATAGAGTGAAGGATAAATGGAATATTGATGGTTGTTGAATCCGGAAGTGGTGTAACAAGGTTATAGTACCCCTCTGAGTGCAATAGAGACTGCATGCATATCATTCCCTGGCTCCCAATCCTAAAACGTGAATCTCCTACCTGAGAAAGTCTCCCATGCAGAGAGGACGTCTTTTTGGAAAGTGGAAGTGTTTATAAATACCTCATAAGTGAAAAGAAGAAGCCCTTCTTCCAAGGGAAGGGTAGTACTACTGCTCTCAGAAGGATGGAGCCAGCATGTAGAAGATCTGGCCGTTGTAGCCTGAGATACAAGTGTAACTCTCCTTGAGAAATTCGCTCATGCAAGGAGGGCGAAATCCCCCAATCTAATATATGGCTCAAATCCTGCAATAAACTAAAGAATAATATTCGATGATGAAGCAATGCTGAATCTGGATGATCCAACCTGATAGCAACTAGGGCATATAGATTTCGCTGCCGAAATACACTAGATAGCTGAGTGCATGCACTCAACCCCAACTTAGCTCACTAAGCTCTCCAATTCGAGTCACAAATCAATAATCATATAAGCAAGTATTTATTACTTGATTTACCTTTCTTTTATAACATTCACCTGTCAAGCCTAAATTTTAACCTAATTAGGTCGCTTTATCTTCTAATTTCCAATTGACTTGCATGCAGTGCTTCCGAAGTGTTTGGAGACCCAATGAAGAAGTATCAGTGCATGCAACATGAAATATAGCTCGGATGTTATGCATGCAGGTGGCCTTAAGTTCCCGTGGCCCCTATTTACCTACTGATGATATAATAACCATGCTAAAGATCTCCTTAGGGTGCATATGGCATCAATCCTCAGTTAATTCCCTGGATGTCAATGCCCGCTCGAACCTATGGGAATCATATAGGTTAGTGGGATGGTCCTCTGTGCTTAAGCAGAAGAGGACTTACAATCCATGTACCATTAGTTGCAAACATTGATAGAATAGGCAGAGGCATGGTCATGTCCTAGATGGACTTCTTGCAGTGCAACGGAAGATGCTACCAAAAGACAAAAGGCACCTATTAGTTGTAAGAGTGTTGCATGTTATTTTAGCCAAAATCATTATGTAAGGTTTTTTCCATTAAAGAAAAAAAAGTTTTTGGATGTAAATTTAGTCTAATAGTCTTCAAAGATAAGTTTATAGATTTTAGACACATTAACATCGAGTCTAGGTAAGATCTTAGACCCCTTTCAAGAAAGTGGCTTGAAATTCTAAAAGACCACCATATATATACAACTAGATTTATCCTTGTACACAACAACAAAAAATATACAAGAAAATGAAATCTGACCATTTATGACATATAACAACAATATAACCTTCAAAGCCAGTAAGACATATAACACTAACCTCAAGCTGACGTGACCCGTCTTCTGGTCTGTGCTTTCCTCTGGTCTATACTTTCATAATTGTTGTGACCCGTCCTTTGGTGTGCAACTGCATTGTGTGCTATTGCTCTTTCGGAATCTCGGTCCCTTGGATGTTTGATAAAAACCTAGAAAACAAATTCGACTTTACAACTCGTTAACAAGGGATGAATGATCACAAGTTGTGAGTAATGCTTGCAACCGAGCAATAGCATATTTATAGGTGTTAAAACCAGCTTCAAACCAAATTTTGGGGCAAATCTAACTATAAAACCTACTCAAACCATAAATTCAATGCGAATTCAACTCCAACATCGATTTCGAGGAACAGAAAACGCAAAATTGTCCCAAGCACCCACCATTCTTGGAAATCGGGGGGCCAATTCAACTCCATCATCGATTTCGAGGAACCAGAAAAGGTGAAATTGCAATCAGCAACCACCATTCTTGGAAATCGGGGGGTGAATTCCATCTTGGAGGACTGCAATTTTATTTTGGAGAGAGGGAAAGCCATTTTTCCCTATTTTGCTTAGTAAATGTGATTAGATTAACCTCCATTTAACGTTTTTTTTGGTAAATAAATGGTGGGATAAATTTTAACAACGGAAAAAAGGGTTTAATATAAAAAATTCGCCCAATAAATTTTCAAAACCCTCTAAACTTCGCAAATGGGCGAAAGTTCGCCCGTAATATCATCTATGACTATGACTAGGGAAAAAAGTGCAGTGGACAAGAAAGAGCACATAAGGGTTGTTGCTCAAGTTTGAGATCAGCTATGATATGATGGTCTACCAGGAAAGCAGTCGTCATGGGCACTCAGTACTGCATAGGCAGAGCATATTGCAGCCAATATTGAAAGATGAAAAGAAGTAAGGCTTCTGAAGGTTCTTAATCAGTTTTATCTGAGACATGACGCAAAGGGGAGGAGTGAAGCTCCAGTACATATCCACGAATGAGAAAAATGTCGATATACTTACTAAGCCTCTATCTAAAGTAAAGTTGAGTACTTCCAAGACAAGCTTGGTGTAGTACGTAATCACTCCCCTCGCTGATGGGGACTGTTGATGTTTCTACATGGGTAGCAGCGAGAAGTCATATCCCCCCCAACCGTTAGTCATGTGGGACATGACTCAAGCATCTTCCCCATTGGTAATTCATGCAGTGGTACATGACTCAAACACCGACAAGTCATGCAGTGGTACATGACTCAGACACCGATTAGTCATCCAGTGGTACATGACTTAGACACCGATAAGTCATGCAGTAATACCTGACTCAGACACCGATAAGTCATGCAGTAATACTTGACTCCGACACTGGTAAGTCATGCAATAATACCTGACTCGGACACTAGTAAGTCATGCAGTAATACCTTACTCAAATACTGTTAATAAGCAGTAATACTTGATTCAGACACTGATAAGTCATGCAGTAATACCTGACTCTGACACTGGTAAGTCATGCAGTAATACCTGACTCAGACACTGGTAAGTCATGCAGTAATACCTTACTTAAATACTGGTAATTCATGTAGTGGTACATGGCTCAGATACCGATAAGTCATGGTACATGACTCAGACATCCAGGGGTCGCAGTATCTCATGTGGAGTGCACCCACATGAGTAGAGACATTGTCAAGACCTCATATGACTATCAAACAATAGCCAAGCTCTGCAAGTCTATCAGTGACTCTCAGATACTCGAGTGAGTGAGTGACTATAAGTCATGACAGTTGGGGAACAGTCAAACTTCTTGGAAAGGTCAAATTGCCATATACTTGGCTAGTGGAGTACAATGGGACAATGAAGAAGAAACAAGACACTTTGGAAGTGGTCAGGCCTTGGAGAAAATCACGAAAAATGGAAAGCTTAAAGAGAACTTCTCTATACCGTAGAAGATTCCAGAAGTCAACAAGATGTACTCAACCGAAAGAAAAGTATAAAAGGAAGAATAATAAAAATCCCAAAAAACATTGAAGAAGAACTTCCTGAAGACAAGTAGTGTTCAATATTGTCTAAGAATAATACATTCCTCGCCAAGAGGGAGTGTTGATGATTATTTAACATCGGACTATATTCTTAAGAAGTCCCAGAGAAAGTGGAAATAAATGAAGGGCACACCTAACCCAATGAATGTTAAAATTTACTGCAGATCTAAATAGTAGCTGACTTTTTCACTTAAAGTAGATATGCTTGAATATACTCGAGATCATAAACCATTAACTCCAGATATAATAAATCAAATCACACAATAGGCACACATATTTACCCTAGGAAACCTTTTAATGAATAAAACCCCAACAAAGAATAATCTTCCTTTATATGAGATGACTGAGATTAAATGAGCAGAATTATAAAGCAGACTTTTCCATCAGAGATAGATCTGCCTCTAGGGCATACTTACCAAGAGAAAACTGAAGACAAAATGCTTGAAGAACAACCCTGCTAATGTAAGCCTTAGGATTACCAAACCTTAACCCTAAATCCCTCCAATGATTGATCTGACTGATATGATGCTAGTGTACTAAATTGCAGACCTTCAATTTATGATGTCATCCCTCTGTGACCTGATTTGAGCCCTCAATGGGCTTATCCTGCCTGCGGTCACCTAATCTGAGCCCTCAACAGGATTATCCTGCCTGCGGTCACCTGATCCGAGCCCTCAAGGGCCTACGGATGCCCACTGTCACCAGCACCGAGCCCTCTAAGGGCCTATATCAACCCTTTTAGGGCCCACGTCACCCTTATATGCCCTATCGTCGGCCTCTATGGCCTGCTTAAGCCCTACCATCTATTTCCTACTTCACCCACTCATCTATCACCTACTTCAGCCCTGTCGTCTGTCGAATATGTCCTCTGTCAGCCTCCTTAGGGCTTGCGTCACCCTGATATGGACTGTGTCAGCCTCCTTATGGCCTGTGTCAATCTCTATGCCTTGTCGTCATCCTCATATGGGCCCTCTAGGGCTTGCGGCTGCCCACGGTCACCTGATCTGATCCCTCTTGGGGCTAATCCAACTTGCGGTTGCCCTCGTGTGAACAATTCGGAGCCCACTAGTGTGCGATTAGATCAAACCCTTAACCAATCTTCTGTTGTCTGCATTGACCTTCATACTGAACCAAATCTTCAACGTTGGAAAGAATGAGACAAGAAACAGTTCAAGAACCCCACACGAATTCCTTTTGGATAGAGATGATGATGGAAGAAATGCATGCGTTGATCACTTCGGAGGGTTCCTTATTTATATTTCACCATTGAGTAATCCAAGGGGCAAATTCCATAAGTCAAGGAAACCACTAACCCAAAAATAATATAAAATACAATAGTTAGGGTCCTTATAATTTCATGTTGGGATTTTAACACTTCGTTAGGGATGTATGACCAAAATTCTTAAGCAAGTCATCTTTAGGTAACTTCTTAACCCTTCTCTTAGTGTCCATGGTTCACACATACCAACTCAAAGTACACCATCATATACAAGATTATTCTTTGTTTGTCTTGTTCTTCCCACTACCTTGAGGACTAAGGAGAGGAGTACATTATACATCAACTGCCTAGACCTAGTCTAGGGATTCTTGTGTTGGCCTAATAATCGACCGGGTGCCTAAACCCCATGCTGAATCAAGTTGACCAAAGTCAACATCTTGGTAACATACCAAGTGCCTCAGTCCCAGACTGAATCTAGTTGACCAAAGTCAACATCTTGGTAACAGACCAAGTGTCTTAGTCCCAGACCAAATCTGGTTGACCAAAGTCGACATCTTGGTAACAGACCAAGTGCCTCAGCCCTAGACTGAATCTAGTTGACCAAAGTCAACATCCTTATTCCTTAGTCCCAGACTAAATCTAGTTTACCAAAGTCAACATCTTAAAAACTTCACCATCTATAAAATCAACTCTAAACTCTTTCTTATCTAAAGCTGAGATAAGTACATCCTTCATCTTCATCCGGGTTCTTAAATCAAGCTTGTATGTGGCTTCTCCTATTCTCCTAGTGAAACTTTCTGAGGGGAGTCATTTTCTTCAATATTGGAGAGAGTGCTTTGAAGCACCACTATTATAAGACATTCTTCAATTTCTTCCTTTGGTAACTTCCTGGGAGGTTCTTCTTCTTCTTCTTCGGAAAAATGAGCATGATGTATTTTTTTATTCTTCTTTTTGTATGCTTCTTTTCACTTCATGCAAATACCATGAGCCCTCCACTACCATTGGCTAATTGACATTTTACATAAATTATTATAAAGGTTACTTTTTACAAAGAGAGTTACAATTTGAGGATACTTCCATGTGCTAGACACAAGCCAACGTAGAAACACCTATCCTCACTACAAAGTTACAAACTTCAACAGAAGTAATTTTTTGTATATTATTCGCCACTTTTATAAGAATCATACTTCTCTTTTCACCATCAATTGTTTTCCTATGGAATCACTCTTATTTGCAAAAGTAAAAAATTTCTACAAACTCCTTCATGTTACTTGATTGGAGAACCTTTATCCTTCTACCAAAATCATTTACAACCATCACCTTACACTTATTCAATATACGTAATGCATCTAACTTTTCCTTAAAAAAGAGCCCACATTTTGATGAAAATTCATCACGCAAAAACATTAAATATGGGTCACCCACCAATGAAAGCATATTCGTTGGACAACATATCTCTACATTCACAAGCTCTAGCAGTCAACACACTCTCCAAGATTTACCCATGTCAATAGGGTCCTTTTGTTGTTCCCATGCCATACATGTTGCACAAACAAACCCATACCTCAACCAGAAGAGCTGTCATGTCCCCAATTTTGGTTCATCCAGTATGGTGAAAGGGGACAAGATCAACCCCTAGAGGAATTAAATTGTATTAATTCTATTTGCTTAGAATTAATTTTAGCCTAAGTATCACAAATTGAAAAATTTAATTATTAAATTTAATTTTGATAAATAAAATTAATGGATAATGAGCAAGTGGGCCAAGAGGGTGCCCATGTGTAATATGTTGCCAAAATGGATTAGGGGGTGAAGATATGGCAAAACGATGAAGCGAAGGAAGGTGGAGATAAGGTTTCCAAAAAAAAAAAAACTAGAAAAAGCTATGGAGGGCGCACTTGCCAAAAAACAGTCCAGATTACCAAAGAGGAAACATCCTGAATGGTGTAGTTTCCATTTCAATGCCCAGTTCACAAGGAAAGCAAGTGTTAATGCAAGAAGGAAACATCTAATATCAAGGAGGGCACAGTTTTTAAAGGAGAAAGCTTGTAAGGAAAAATCAAGGAAAGTATGTCCACTCATGGGTGACCTATTCTCACAGGTCACCAAGCCAAGTAACTTGCTCAGCAGGTCATCCTGAAGTTTATAAAAGAAGCCAACCAACTCCATTCACAACTTTTGATCATTTGTGAAATTTGTGCATGAGAGCTCTGAGCCCTCTAGTTGAGTGATGTACTTCAACAAGTCTTTCTTGGGAGATGTGCCCCAAGTTCCTATGAGTTTCCCATAAGTGTTATGCAGGTCCATATCAAGCTTCTACAGCCATTATTAGTCACTTCCATCTTTCATTGAAGATCTCCAGTCCATTGGAAGAATAGGTTTCTCATATAGTGAAATTCTAGTTAGTTTTGGTGATGATTTTCCAGTTGAAGATGAATTCTCCAGTGATAGTGCCCAAGGATTGATGGAGAGTTAGTATAGATATATATTCAATCAATAGAGATGTCCAGTATCAGAAATCAGCTTCAGAACTAATCCATCCTCTTCTACTCATTCATTCTCACAACCCCAGCTAGATTTGGAGGTGTTTTCACTGTAAGAAGGAGAAGAACAGTGGACAGCGCCCCATCCTTCGTCAAAAACTCAGTGCGCAGCCCATACTCTGTTCCAGACCCATTGAAGACCAGAATATAAGTTCAGTTCAGAGATTTGACCATCCCACCTCTTCTCACAACTCTTATGTGGCTCTATGTGAGGATTTCCTAGTCAATAAGACATTGTATGGTTGAGGAGCAATTAAATGAGTGCCATTTTGGTTCAGTGAGTTATATTTCGACCTGATGTTGTTGAATACAATATATCAGAACATTAACATGCTTCAGAACAAAGTATTTCAGTTAATAAAAGTCATTTAGTAACTGAGATTGAGAGGCTAGCTCATTGAGCACCATTTTGTGACTAGTTTTACTGAAATCACTGCCAAATTGATTCTGAGTGTCAGTTTTGCATTCCATTAATTGTAGGAAGTTAATAATTCATTATATTTTCCATATCAGTCCTTACTTTAAGAATTTGGAAGCATTTAAACCCTTTTTGTAAAGTTTGGAAATTAACTAGCTTAGCAATCCAATATTGGCTTAAGACTCCCAAATCACCCCTACTCTTTCTAAATATTTTTGAATGCTGCCAAGTGAATCCATTGAACTTATTTGACTATCATAACTCAGATTTGGACCCTCAGTAACTCACCCATTCTAGTAAGCATATGTTGGTGTGCCCAGAAAGCTTTGGAGTAGACTTCAGCTTGGCTGATGCTCGAAACATAAATGGCCCCAGTGCTTTGTGCTTAGGACTCTCACTCTGATCTGATTTTATTCTGATTCAAAAACCTCATACAAATTCCAGAATTGAATGTTCATCCTACCATCCTCATTCCTTACCCCAGTACCCATCACTTACTTCCTGCACTGTTCGAAGAAATTGACCGAAATTTAACTAGTAAAGTTTATGAAAAATTTGAAGTTGAGTTAATATCTTGGTTAAATATTCTCAAGGATATTACAGTGGTATCAGAGCACTTTCCTTGGCTCATCCTGTGGAAAGTAACTCTCAGTGGAAAAGTAGCTCAGCACTATCTTCAAGTTGCAGTTGTGGAATTAGTACAGTCATGGAAGATTTAGAGTTTGAGTTGTACGAAGAAGAGGAATATTCTTATGAACTATATGATGATGAATATGTTGAGCAGTATGAAGATTATTGTAGATAGTATGAGGAAGAAAATTTCCAAGAAGTACTCTCTACAAGTATGTCCCATGATATCATGATTGGTAGAAGAGACTATGGTTATTCTGATAGCCATATGCAGGAAAATGTTGCATGTTCCACAACCAAAGATCAACCTACTTCTGAAGAGTGCCTAAAAGAATTAAGAGATTCATTGGATGCATGTGTTTTACACCTCACAAGAATTTTTGGATCCTCTTCCAGAAGAGCCTCCAAGAATCTTGACCCTAAAACAACCAAGGCAGAAGCTTCATTATTTTGCTTAGGGAAGCAAGATCCAAAAACCAATCATGCGGTTGTTGATTGAATGGGAGTAGAATTTACTACAAGCCTCTATGTTAAGGATTTCAAGGTCACCTCAGAGGAGATCGGTTAGCTTAATGATGGTGAGACATATTTTGGATCATATCCAAAAGAAGAACCTAAATCAGATTCAAAGTCACCACATGAGCTACATAGTGAAGCAGAAGATGACCACACATCAGTTGGATGTGAACCTGGAGAATGGGTGGAAGAACAAGGCACCATAGCTCCACCATTTGAAGGGAGAAGTATGATGAAAAGGTATGGACCTCAATTAGATTTTCCTACCCATGTTCCTTTTGGCAATCATCAAAGAAAATAGAATACACTGTCAATCATGTGTGCCATGATGTGGAGAAACTAGTTCCCCACAATGAAGCATTTAATTCTCAATGCTTAGCTCCTTAGAAACCAATTACTGTGGGAACATTAAGAGACCCTCAAAGTGTGGAAGAAAGAGGGAAGACCATGGTTATATATCAGCATATTTGCATCAGCCACGAGGATGATGAGACACCAAATCCTTCATCGGAAGGAGAGGAAAAAGATCCATGCACAACTAAAGACCCAGCAGTCAAACATTCGATTGTTGGAAATGTGGAAGGTGAAATCACTTCCAATTTCTTCGTGGGTGATTTCAAGATAAGTGCAGAAGATATGGGAAACATTGATGATGGTATGACATCTTTTGGATCAAATACAAAAGAATAACATCAATCATATTTGAAATCATCACTGGAACTTCAGTTTGAGGTGGAAGATAAGCCCAAATCAGCTGGGTGTGAACCAAGGAATTTGGGAAAGAAGCATGCTGCCATAAAAACACCACATGAGGAGGAAATTTGGACACAAAGGTATGGCTGCAATTCTGATTTTTGCATGCCTTTGTTGCAGCCCAAGATGGCAACCACTTCCAGTTAGAATGATGGATTAGAAGATCCTTCTAGTGTTAGAATTCAGAACTGGGAGAAGGTTGAATTGCAAGAAGTAGAAGATGAGGTTCACCAACTAGAACTTCTTGCATTGATTGGACCATTGAAAATGAGTGAGGAAAAACCTCCATGAACTTAATGCTTTGATCTCTCACTGCTGTTGGAGAACTACATCAATGGAGGAGCAACCTTCTGTTGAAAATTTTGTGCACATGTGGGAAGCAGTAGGGATCCTAAAAGGAAATTCTCTCAGCTGCTTTCTGATAGAGATCACTTGCTGAAGCTTGTGAATATGTACTATAATGATGCAATGAGGAATGATGAGGAGATCAGAAAGCTCACTCATATGTTGGAAACCACCCAGGATTCTCTGATTGGTACTCATGGTGCTTGTCAAGAATCTGAGAATCAGATTGAGCAGCTTAATGAGAAGTTTCCAGAATAATTTTTTACCTCCCATCTTTCACAAAATCACAATAACATGGATGAATTATTTCATGTTCCAAGGGAGGAACCTCATGAGTTGGTGGATCATGAGGAACAGTCTGTTTGGAATGTGCTTGAGGAATGTGCAGACAAAGTTGATGAAAAACAAGCACATGACCTTTTCCAGAATGAACTTGAGAGGTTCATTGAAGAAAGTCACTCTTCCAAGGAAGAGAAAGATGAGTGAACCATAGATTAGCCATCAATGGAGAGGATACATCCACAACTTCAGTGGATTAAATGTTCAGAATCATGGCTCACCATCCTTCATTCCCCACTTCAAATTCAGCCACAAATTTTGGGAATGAAAACTGGGTAAAAGGATTCTTCCTCTTGGTGTCACACGAGGAGAAGGAGGATCCTAAAATTGAGGTCGATGACATGTTCCCTAACCCACAGTAGTGGAGGCAGCCCATGCATGTGTGTGCAACCACTTTTGACAAGGAGGCATCATATCTACACTTACCTTCAATTTGTGGGTTATTTGATGGAGTATTGCACCATTGGATCAATGGCAGGGAGTTGAGTGATTCGATGAAGAGGGGAGCATTTGTGGAGTTCCATAGAGATCATGAGATCTCTTTATTGGAGGAGGACATACATATATATGGCTGATCACATTCCATATGGTTTAGCAAATAAAAGTGCTTGTCCATCCATTGGTTGGATGGGTAGATGCATAATTGCAATGAAGGCCTTGGAAGGTAAAAGGTTCTCTTGTTTCTGCAATAAATTTTTTGTTATAATTGACATTGTCTTGAATTGTGAGCAGCAACAAAGATTTATTTTGAATCCATTAGATGTCTCCAGTGCACATGCACAAGAGATGTATTTTGATTTGCATGCTCTCAAGAATTTCTATGTTTGGTGGAGAAGTCTCACAGCTATTCAGTTTTGCATTGGGAGTGGCACACTTCAAGCATGGTGGATGGATCCTGGCATACCCTGGAGTGACAAGTTGTCACAAGTAACAGTGATGATGGATGGTATTCATCAGGGACCATGGGATCCGGGAATTCTTTGGAGTGAAAAATTTCCAAAGGGGGCAGAAAAAATTGGGTCCTTACTGAGGAAGCAGTGGGATCCAAGAATTCTACTCAGTTATCTTAACTGGGTTAAGATTTTTGTTCATGATTTAGTGCAGATAGAGTTTACAGTGCAATTTATTCTTCATAGTCATCTTGCATTTTCTTTATATCTTTTTGAAGGCCCCAAGTTTAATTTGCAGGTTGTTCAATGGATGGGGACAAATATAATCAGAGTGGTGCAGCAGAAGCTCGGTGGAATCCTAACATTGCTTGAGGAAAAAAAATATTGGGAAGGGAAGACTGTCATGTCCCCAATTTTGGTTCGTCCAGTACCATGGGTGAAAGGAGACAAGACCACCCCCTAAAGGAATTAAATTGTATTAATTCTATTTGCTTAGAATTAATTTTAGCCTAAGTCTCACAAATTGGCAAATTTATTTATTAAAGTTAATTTTGATAAATAAAATTAATGGATAATGAGCAAGTGGGCCAAGAGGGCGCCCATGTGGAATATGTTTCCAGAATGGATTAGGGGGTGAATATATGGCAAAGCGATGAAGAGAAGGAAGGTGGAGATAAGGTTTCCAAATCAGAAAAAAGAAACAACTAGAAAAAGCTAAGGAGGGCGCACTTGCCAAAAAACAGTCCAATTTACCAAAGAGGAAACATCCTGAATGGTGTAGTTTCCATTTCAATTCCCAGTCCACGAGGAAATCAAGTGTTAATGCAAGAAGGAAACATCTAAGATCAAGGAGGGCACAGTTTCTAAAGGAGAAAGCTTGTAAGGAAAAATCAAGGAAAGTATGTCCACTCATGGGTGACCTATTCTCACAAGTCACCAAGCCAAGTAACTTGCTCAGCGGTCATCCTGAAGTTTATAAAAGAAGCCAACCAACTCCATTTCACAACTTTTGATCATTTGTGAAATTTTTGCATGAGAGCTCTAAGCCCTCTAGTCGAGTGATATACCTCAACAAGTCTTTCTTGGGAGATGTGCCCCGAGGTCCTATGAGTTTCCAGTAAGTGTTATGCAGGTCCATATCAATCTTCTACAACCATTATCAGTCAGTTCCATCTTTCATTGAATATCTCCAGTCCATTGGAAGAGCAGGTTTCTCATATAGTGAAATTCTAGCTAGTTTTGGTGATGGTTTTCAATTTGAAGATGAATGCTCCAATGATAGCGCACAAGGATTGATGGAGAGTTAGTCCAGCTATATATTCAGTCAATAGAGATGTCCAGTATCAGAAATCAGCTTCAGAACTAATCCATCCTCTTCTACTCATTCATTCTCACAATCCCAACTAGATTTGGAGGTGTTTTCACTGTAAGAAGGAGAAGAACTGTGGACAACGCCCCATCCTTTCTTAGAAACTCAATGCGCAGACCATACTCTATTCTAGACCTATTGAAGACCAGAATATACGCTCAGTTCAGATATTTGACCATCCCACCTCTTCTCACAGCTCTTATGTGGCTCTATGTGAGGATTTCCTAGTCAATAAGACACTGTATGGTTTATGAGCAATTAAATGAGTGCCATATTGGTTCAGTGATTTATATTTTGACCTACTGTTTTTTAATACAATATATCAGAACATTAACATGATTCAGAACAAAGTATTTCAGTTAATAAAAGTTATTTAGTAACCGAGATTGAGAGACTAGATCATTGAGCACCATTTTGTGACTAGTTTTACTGAAATGACTGCCAAATTCATTCTGAGTGTCAGTTTTGCATTCCGTAAACTGTAGGAGGTTAATAATTCATTATATTTTCCATATCAATCCTTACTTTAATAATTCATTATATTTTCCACATCAGTCCTTACTTTAATAATTTGGAAGCATTTAAACCTTTTTTGTAAAGTTTGGAAATTAACTAGCTCAACAATCCAATATTGGCTTAAGAATCCCAAATCACCCCTACTCTTTCTAAATATTTTTGAATGCTGCCAAGTAAATCCATTGAACTTATTTGACTGTCATAAATCATATTTGGACCCTAAGGAACTCACCCAATCTAGTAAGCATATGATGGTATGCCCAGAAAGCTTTGGAGTAGACTTCAGCCTAGCTGATGCTCGAAACATAAATGGCCCCAGTGCTTTGTGCTTAGGATTCTCACTCTGATATGATTTTCTACTGCTGCACACACCTCATACAAATTCTAGAATTGAATGTTCATCCTACCATCCTCATTCCTTACCCCAGTACCCATCACTTACTTCCTGCACTGTTCGAAGAAATTGACCGAAATTTAACTAGTAAAGTTTATGAAAAAAAAGAAGTTGAGTTAATATCTTGGTTAAATATTCTCAAGGATATTACAAGAGCAGATAAACCAACTACCATCTCTAACCTACTAAAAAAAGAAAGATCCGTAATGCTTAAATGTCCATATATTTGATGCCCAAAGTTAATTTCCATCAATATCTAAAATGGCCACGAGTTATTGTGAATTTTCCATTACCACATCCTGTGAATCCGTCACTTTCAAATCCTAAAACTTGTATAGCACATCCTCCTCCACTTGCAAATTAAATCTTCCTGCTTCTCTTGCACCCTTCACCATGCACTTTCCTATTGTGAACAAGACTTCCAACTACAATCAATTACTAGAAATGATAATATACAAACAGGTTCGTTACAGGTTATGCCGCTGAGTTGCAGCCATGTACACACTTTCCTATGGCCACATCCCAGAACACTTGGAACCATTGGAACACTAGTTTGATCGAGATGATAAATGTAATGTGAATCCAAAATCTGATGTAAATTATGAATTGTATGTGGAGATTACTATGGTTACTAAGGAAAGCCCAAAGTTGGTAAAATTGGTAAAGCACAACCCCTAGCAAGCAAGGTAAGATAATTGACATGTATGGGAATTCAGGGATGTTTTTTCCTAGACTTATGACGAGTTGAAAGCATATAGTTCAGATGTTTTTCAATATATAATCCTTCTTTAAAAGGGGGTGAAGCATTTTTCTTAGAAGTTGAAATCAATGAACCCCAAGTTGGCACCAATCTTAGAGAAATAAATTTAAAATTAAAAGATGCACACATCCTCGCATCTAAAAGGTATTATAATTGGGTCACAAATGTTATGCACAAAAATAATGGCGAGATTAATATTTGCATTGAATTTCGTAATCTTAATGTTGTTTCGTTAAAAAAAATTATTCTTTTCCTAACATGGATTTGTAGCTACAGAGAGTTACAGGTTCGCATATGTTGTCCATGCTTGACGAATTTTCAAGTTATAAGTTATAACGATGTATTGGTGGCCAAGGAGGACAACATAAGACCACATTCCCAACACCATGGGGCACATTCTCTTATATTTAGACGCCTTCTGAACACATTAATATCAGAGCAACTTTACAGAGGGTGTTGGACTTTGCATTTAAAGATTGATCGACAAAATAATTTCCATTTACCTGGATGATCTCAAAGTATTTTCTAAAAACTGGGGTGATCATGTTGCACATTTGAGAAAGGTTTTTGAATGGCATAGAGAATTTGGGATTTACATGAACCCTAAAAATCAGCATTAGGTGTTACACAGGGCAATTTATTGGGTCATATCATGTCCCATGGGCAAGGATGGAGCGCGCATCGATCTAGCGAGAGTCAAGGCCATCCAGTAGATACCACTGTCTGAGAGTAAGAAGTCTATTCAGTCTTTCTTTGGTAAGATCATTTTTTTACGACATTTTGTTCCTAACTTTGCTGGTATAACTAAGCATATTTCAGATATGCTCAGGAAGGGACAAGATTGTTAATGGGATTCAATCGGTAAACATTGTATCATAAGTAGTAAATTTGGAAATATAAATAAAATGTTCCATAAACTGTCAGACAGCAGTATAAGGCTCTACCTGTAGATTAATGACCACTTGTGCAAGTGTTTTAATCATTCCAGACACTACATTTGTGCTCCCTTGTTGCTTGAAAAACACAAGAAGACACAACTTTTAGAATTTTATATCAAATCATTTAAGTATGCTAAGGATTAAGAATTTTACTAGCACGTGTATACAATGTAAGAGAAAAAAATGACACTATAGAACCTTCCCGGAGAAGGGAAATATTATCACCATGTAAGAAACATACATGTAGGCCTAACCCTTAAACCATCTTCCCAAGGCATGTTTCCAAGGGGGAGGCCTTAGGTCACATTTAAATCCAATCGACTCCACTAGGGTAACCAGTCGTTATTGTGGCTGGTGGTATAGCCACCCCCCATCCATATATTCTGGGGTAGTGGGGAGTATCCTGCAAGGTTATCCCAGGAATAGAGCAATTGGATTACAAGAAATTGTCATAATAAAAGGGATACTTGTCTCAAAATACCTATTAAAGTGATATTCATAAAAGGAGTTGCCATTGTATGATGTAGAGCCCATGTGAAGTAGAGTCGCCAATTCAAATGTATAGCTTAGAATATGCATGACAAAAGTGAGCCAAGTAACTTTTATGATTGTTGACCATGCATTGACATTAACTTGAAGAGGTGCATTTGTGTTCATAAATTGAAAACTAAATTTTTTGGACCCAAAATCCGATGGCCAAAAAGTCAGATTTTCTACATTTTGTGGTCGACTATCCGACAACCTCAGTATTTTTTTAATGCCGGTCCAATTTCGCATTAAAACCAACGACTCGGACTTCGTCGTTTATTCGATGCCTCTGGCAGTTGAATAACCGACGCCCCTCACAACTGAAAAGGGCTTGGATCCGATGTGTTTTTCCGTCGGATCTATGGCATAGTCGTCGGTATTTTTCACTATGGCGGTCGGAAAACCGACACCCCTCACAACTGAAAATGGCTTGGATCTGATGTCTTTTGCCGTCAAATCTATGGCATAGTCGTCGGTATTTTTCATTGTGGAGGTCAGAAAACCAACGCCCCTCACAACTGAAAATGGTTGAGCACCGACGTCTTTTGTCGTCAGATCTAGGGCAAAGTCGTCGGTTTTGTGCACTGTGGAGGTCAGAAAACCGACGTCCATCCCACTTGAAAATGGATGAGCACCGACGTCATTTGCCGTCGGATCTATGGTAAAGTCGTCGGTTGTCTTTGCTATGGCCATCGGTTATCCGACACCTATGAGAAATTAAAAAAAAAAAAACAATATTGTTTGGAAGTGTATGTTGCTATAATTCCAAGTAAAGGTGTAGAAGAATTGATTGTAACAAAATACAATAAGGAAAAGATTGGGGGTAAAGGTCGAGCTTGTACAAGAAACTCAATAAACAATGGAAAAGTTGTAATGGATATATGTTGCAGTAGTGAGTGGTGTTGTTGTAGAAGATGACACTATAGAAGAGAGTGATGTTACAATGGTGGAGTTGCAAGGAGATGATATTTAATTAGATGTAGTAGTGGAAGATGCAAATGTGAATGTCTTATTCCCATAATGTGTAATGTGTTGATATCATTGCAGATGAATTTGAAAGTGCAACAAAAGAAAACATAATGGATAAAACCAAAGTAAAAAAAAAAATCAAAATGAGGAGATGATTGAGAAGTCCAAGCATTTGTGGAGTTTGTTGCTTGAAAATGGTAATGTTGTAGAAGAGGGAGGATGGAGAGGCAGTAAGCACGATTAAAAAAAAAACGAGAGAGAGAGAGAGATTTGAGGGAGTATGGAATGATGATGCATGCTTACCTTGTATGAATTTACTCGACAGAACCTTGTTGAAGTTTGAAGTAGCATAAGGGGGAGCATTTTAGCATGAAAAAACCAACAGCAAAATGTTGATGAAGATGGCAAGGTACAAGGATAATTTACAAGACATAATATCAAGATTAGTCAATAGGCATAGTAGTCGAAGCAAATGAACTTTTACTTCATTTGCGAAAACTACCCCCCTATCATATGAACTTGTCCCACTGTATCTAACTAGTCTTACCTTGGTTTCAAGAGGCGACCGTGAAGTCAAACTGTCATAATGCATCGTTTCATATATCTTTGGTTTTCTCAAAACTCTAGAATGAACATAAAGAGGATTTCAATGGTAATATATTCCATATTCCAAACCTATCAAGTGCAATTTAGGTCAGCAATTTTGACGTCTCTGAACTATGGCAGCTCTATGGCCATGATTTTCACCCTGTAAATTGAAGGATTCTTGCAAACACAAACCACAATGTTATGCGAACTTCTTTTAGGGATTTGTTACATTTGCTTCTAAGATCTTTCATCGCTTTGTTACAAGAATATTTTTGACCTAAAAGTACACTTGATAGGTTTGGATGGAACAGATTTCCGTGGAAATCCTCTTTACGTTCATTCTCAAGTGACTCGATATTAACAATTCCGATTATCACAAGGGGATACATAATGTTAAAAAAGGAAAATAAAGAAAACACATAAAGGGATACGTAAAGTTGACAAAGGAAAATAAATAAAATCTATAATTTGCATCGAAAGAATAACCGGGTACGAACTAAATTGAGGAGATTTGAACCTGTGACCTATGTCTAGTCCCAAGGCTACCAACTTTAATCCTGACCTTGTCAATCAATTCCCATCGCCATTTACTCTCACACGAAGTCCCACAACCATTTCTCTCGACACCCAGTACTCTTAATTCATTCTGCATGCATTTTACTATGCAACGGTCTCAGATTCACTACATTTTTCCTGAATTAGTGTCTCAATTCAATATGACCCACGCCCGTCGTCCAAGGAGTGTTGCCAACGGTCTTGAGTTTCATCCTAGCAACGGTGACGATTCATGGTATTATGTTTCCCTTCAGCTGCAATATGGAAAACTCATAGTCCACTGCGAAGGTTTGTCTGACAAATGTGACTGTTTGGGTCATGCTGAATCGAGAAACCGAAACCATCACATTTGTCAGACAAATCTTCGTATGAGAGCTTTGAGTTTTTCATATTGCAGCTGAAGGGAAACATTATACCATGAATCATCACTGTTGCCAGATGAAACTCTAGATCACTGGCAACACTCTTCGGATGACAAGCGTGGGTCATGTTGAATCGAGAAACTAATTTAGGGAAAGGGCAGAGGGGATTTGAGACTGTTGCATAGTGAAATGCATGCATAATGAATCAAGCAAGGTGGTAGCCCTTCGTCTCCCACTATGAAATGCATGCAGAATGAATCAAGCTGCTTGAAGGTGGTCTCCCATTGTCAGTTGCACTTCAAGCTTGAAGGTGTTAGCCTTGGGACTAGACATAGGTCGCAGGTTCGAATATCCTCAGTTAAGTTGCAGCCATAAAAAATGATGAACATTGACAACAGGAAGCATGTTTCTAATTGTTGTTGGTGTATGCTAGATTAGTTGCAAATATCAAGCTTCAGAAGCCAGGCTTTAATGGTAAATAGACCATTTTGGAAGGCTTTAATGTGAGGTTAAGGATATTGATTCCAATGAAATTAAAGAGAAGATTAAGGATATTGATTCTAGTGCATCATTTACTCAGCCTTTTAAGTTGTGGAAACTCTAAATTGGTTATGATGAGCAACCAAACATCACAACAAACTCCAAGAAATTGTCAAAATTTAGATGACACTCTAGTGGGTTGTAGAAAGCCAGCATCGTAGCCATTCATTGAGCTCCTCTCTGTTTCGAGAATAATTTAATATTCTCTACTGAACAGGGCCAACCACGTGAAGGTGGAAGCTCTTATGGCCCCTCCCCCCCTCACATCACTCTCAATTCCCCATACCCAATGCATGTACTTGAAAAAAAAAATACGTGCAAATTCATCCATATTTCTTCATGAAATTTCATCTACCATTCATTCAATAAAGGCTAACATTCATTAAACCATTGTTTCATTCAGTCAACACATTCATACAATAAAAGATAACATTCAATAAACCATTCATTCATTCAGTCAACACATTCAATAAAGGTAACAGTTTACTACACTGAATCATTAAACCATTAAACCATTCATTCATTCATTAGGCCAAAAATCATGGACGATACATTGTTATCAAAAATAATTAGACGAGTACATTTTTCGAGTCACTTCTTTTTACTAGCAATTTTTCTTCTCTTTATAAATGGTAAATAATCTCTAAGAGGAGCATCTACCCCTGGAATTTCTCTTCCAATTCTTGGTTCTTCATCAGGCGCTTGTGGTGATGTATGCGGCAAGGGGTTCGGATTTGCTGCAACAATGTGAAAATGTTACATCGTTGTATTTTGATATTGTAATGACAAGTATTTCATTTTAAAAAAATATTACAAAGGTGTTTTTTTACTTAGTGTGGCCACATCATGTAGTTCATGTTCTTGTCCAGGCTCAACCTGTACAGTTTCACCCTCTACATGCTCTGTAGTTGAAATATGGTGAACTACAATTAATGTTCACCATTTGCAATGCTATACATAAAATTTTAGCATATGAATAAATTCATTACCAGGATTAGAAGCATGATCTTCGATTTGTTGTTCTCCCTCCTCGACATTAGGGGGATCATTGCTTTCCTGCTCAAAACAGAGTCAATATTGTTTTTCAAGTATTTATAATGAATAGATTGCACAAGCGGTTAATATTCAATAAAGTATATAGATTCTATTTACCTGTGTACCGGATGGATTGGTACCAGAAGACTGTGTTTGGCCAGACAAGCTTTTTTCTCGTTCAACAATAACTCCAAAGCCTTCCTTGAAGCCAAGCTTCATGTCTTCCTCAGTGGGTTGTTCATTGAATCGTTCGACCTGCATATTTGCATAACATCGTTAATTAACATTTTCCGGTGCAATAAAACGAAAAATAATTTGCAATTTATTATTTGCATGCATTATTGGTTTTTCGAAACTTACAAATCGTGCCGCGAAATTGGAATAACCACCAGGCCCAAGCTTGTGCTGACCTATTTTTCAACTCTTGCCTTTGTGGCCTTTGATGTGTCTACCAGCCTATGCAAGTGTTGAAATACATTAGATGTTCCAAGTTCGATATAGAAATATTCAATAATAATAAGGTTTTGAATTACATTTTGGAAAGTATTGCATACCTCACTGTGCCTGGTGTTATCTTTCCTTCTCTTCTCTGAGCCCTCTCCCTTCCATCATCCACTAGAGCTCTTCACTCCATTGGTGAAATCATTGGAGGGCGCTCATACTTAGGGTTTTTTTCAAGGTGTGTCCTATATTGGTCTCGGACAACCTTCACATGTTGACAAGCCTTTTTCATGACCTCGACTTTATTAAAGGTTTTGTCGCTGAATAGGCCAACCAACCGATGCATGAGTTCATCTTTTAAACATTTTTTTTGTTTATCCCACCTTTCTCAGATGGTGAGCCTGAAGATCTCCAAGCATGCGTCATTCATTTGTTTATAGAAAACATCATTTCCTGCAAAACGATCATGCCATGATTATAATTAGTTGAAAGAAAACCTTTTATCGGTATATTACAATGAATTTATAAACAGTAACTTGATCAACGTATATTAATTACCTGGGACCTTATTGATCTTTATTGGGACGAGATCGACATCGACCAAAAATGTTACCTCCATTGTTCTCGTGCTAGTGACACGGGAAGATCCTGGAAATGCAACTAGGTCGATATCAATATTACCAAGATTCTCGTTGTCGACCTCTTCCAGTGGACGATCCGGTGTGCGTTGGTCACTAGCGGCCGGTGCGGTCGCAGTTGGGGTCTATGGTGTGTCAGAACGTGTTGCTGACTGTTCAGTCGACAACAATGGCGAAGGAGTCGTTTGCTCATGATTCCACGTCTCTCCACGAGCCTTGCTGCAGCCAACATCTCCTCCGCCACTATTGTGTGTTTTCTGATAATTCTGTAAATACAAACCCCGTCTTACACGTTCAGTACTATCATATAAAAGAGAAAATTATAAAGTTATAAATGAATTATTTTATGAATCAAGATCCCTCAACTTACTTCCAAGGATTCAGATTTCCGTTCCAACAATTCAATCCTTTCCAGGTTCTCGCTTGTCTGCGGAAACTTGATAAGCATAGAAACGAGTTTCGCAGTATATTTTTCCAACAATTTGTCTATCATCGTAAACTGGTTTGTGGCTTCACCAGTTTGCCTATCATCTTTAAGGATCTCAGCCACTTCAGGATCTATTGGACATTCTTTTGATCTTGTTTCATACAACGATTCATTGGGCTGCAACAAAAAAATATAAAAGACTATTGAGTTATATCATGATAGATTCCTAAAATTATATGAACAATTCCAATGGATTATACCTACAATGTAGAGGATCATGATCCACTCCTCAGATCGATGCTCATAGGTGACTTTCCCCGATCTACTAATAACTGGGAGTTGCCCCTTACAGATACCTAAATAAAAAACATAGTGAAAGTCAACTATTTTTTCTTATTATATTTGCACTATTACAAAGATGTATACCTGATCCCTCGAGGAAGATGTACTCCTCCGACCATCTGCTGGCGGTTTTTTATCTCGATCACTAGCCTGCGAAGTAAATGGGGAAAATTTAAACGAAATAAACTAACGAAAAAATCCTTAATATGTTAAATTCATTAATAAAAGGTTGGGTAAATTGTTATATGTACCACTCCCATAGTAACCTTTTTTGTATCTACTCGGTTCAAATTGTAATTAATATCCTATTGTTCACACAAAAATCTGTGTTCGGTTGAGGAATATCCTTGGGTACCGATTGTTTCACTAAATGTCTGTACCTCAAGGGCATCTCGAGGTCATCTTTTGTCTCATCACCATAGGAACATGACCCCCCTTGACTGTGAAAAAATTCATTGCGTTTATCGAATTTTCTTCTGGTCTTTTAACATCTAGTTGAATATACAACTCTTCTAGACCTACTGGATGTCTCACTTTCTTCTGGCCTTCCTAAACTCCCCTCGCTCGAGGAAGACAGATTTGACAAATACCTGTTTGGTTCTACCTGCAATATGGGAAAAAAGTTTAAATACGACCGCAAGGCATAGCACCTCTTAAAAGGTGACGTGTCGTGCCTTTTATAATGTTACTTTATCCTCATTCCCTTTCTCAACATGTAGGTGTTCAAGCGATGAGGAAGACGATCACTTTATCTTTCTTATGAGTACAAATTCATGCAATTATGAGCTTTCTTTTATTGCTCCTTTGGGTCTTGAATCCCATATCAAACCATCCAATTATCAGTTGTGTCAGCATTGCCCTAAAGTCTCTCTCATCCCATCAGTTTGGGTTCATCAACTTGGTAATTGAAGTCCAGTCACATTTAGTACGATATTTATATTCAACAATAATAATATAAAATAAAAATCACTAACCATTATGGAAAACGTCTAAAAATTTTTAAGACTTTCAAAAGTAAGATGTTTTAAGTGGTTAATAAGTGTTCACAAATCTTCAAAAACAATATTTTATATAATGTTGTGGAACTTGTATAATCTTATTCAAGCATGGTCTTCTTAGATGACTGAAAGTAATTGAATCAAGCAAAAACGGAACTGTAAACATGTAAGCTGTTTTGAAAAATGGTAGCTTTCAGTCATACTCCCAACTAATGCTGCCTTTGGACAATTACTTGTAATATTGACTTAGGGTATTTAATACATAACATAGATTTTCAATCATATTGTCAGAGAGAAAAGTAGGGCTTTCTTTATATTATCATGACATAGTTACAAATAATTTCTTTTCAATCTTTATGCCAATTTGAATGGACAGACCCCACTCATAGCCAAATAATTTTGAGACATTTACAACTCATCAGAGTATGGGGGACCATACAATTCTCGAAAGACGTTGGATTCAAAAACCCATTCCTTTGAATAAATAGACCTCAGGACCACGCGTCTATTCTGATGCATGTGGACGTCTATGTGGGTTTTGACAAGCCACTGTTGTTTGTTTTTAACGTAGTACCGAAGGATTTGAACCTCAGTAAGCTTTGTCTGCAAAATATCTTTGACCTGTTCGAGAGATTCTCCAACTTCTCGTTTTAGATTATAAATAACACCTAGATCTAATGCTGTCAGGTTGATGCCGAATGACCCCACCAGTCTCTAGTCCAATAAGGGATGAACCATGCAGGATCCTTATGGATATGTGTCATTTTAGGTCCAAACTTTAGCATGGTATAATATGTTCTATCTTTATTTTCTTTTCTCAAGAATTTCCACCATAATTTTTTATATTTTTCATAAGTGTGTGTAGTACTTGGAAACCGGATACTAGCATCTTGATGTGGCCATGCTTCCAAAGAACGTATTCGGTTAATATAGTAGTATTGTTGTTCTAGTCGTAGCCTGGGGTCAGGTGTAGAGCCCTCCATCGAGATTAGGTTAAGATCACGGTATAGGTGAGTTAACCAATTGCTTACATCATCTGCTTTTCTCAAGGAGTTGTTGTAAATCATCTCTGGTACGTCAATACTAGATCCCATAGGCATTCTTCTGAGTTCTGGCACTAGTCTAATAAAAGCATTAGATCCTTTTAAGTTAGTATCTAATACTTCAGCATGTCTCAACTCCCACCCAGGTTTCCAGTCTTGCATATAATCCAACCAACTCATATTATCATTGATAGTGTAGATATGATTTTTTCCTCCGGTCCAAGCAGATATTTTCATGTTTACTTGTGGGTTATGGGCCCACTGGATTCCGCTTTGAACTTCTACGCTCGCTTGCCTTGTGCTCACTTGCACCAGGCTCACATGTTTCAGGCTCGCTTGCTTCAGGATCGCTTCTTAAAAATTAATAGCACACTTCTGTGTCAAATATTCTCTTGTTATAAATTCAGGAATGCTTTTTGCTTTCCCAGAAATGTGCTCATGAACAGTACAGTTATAAAATCAGAACAATGCTTCCCATCTTGCAAACTTTCGTTTTGTTGTTACAAATTTTATTGTGTTCTTTAGCTCACAAATGGAAGTCTGGAGCAATATGCTATAGTTATGATAAGGTCATGGTTCAAGAAATAAAGTCATAGTTCTACTCAGTTTTCTGTCAGGACACTTATTATCCAAGATAATTTTCCTCACAAGTTTAGTCGAGGTCTAGTTCTACCACTCTTAAAATTCTTTACCAACAAATATAATTTGATTACCAACAATTTTATATGTCAGGACAAGCCTTAACTACTTAATTCAAATTATTTACCACGTATTTGATTACCAACACTTTGATTACTAATTAAGTCTTATAACCAACACATATTTAATTACCTGGGTGTAGATGTTTCTTGTAATATACTCAGAAGAGTTACTTTCAGAAATGATTGTGCCTCTTAGAGGCCAGTCAACTCTAGGAACCAAGTGACCCTATTATAGGCTTATTACAAACCAGAGAGAGAGAGAGATGACTGGCTATATTGGTACGGTCAATCAAATAAAGTCAATGACAGTCAAAAGGCTCAGTACAATCACAATAAATATGAGTTGACAGCCAGCAGACTGAGGCCAAAGAGACTCACGCCCCCCAGTAAGGTACAAGGACCAACCAAAGGGTAAAAAAACCAACCAGTAAGGTACAAGTAAAATAAAAAAGAGTGGGTATAAATTAGACTCATAACTTTTGGGACTAAGGAGGTGTAGTACCTCAAATGTGGACAATCTACCATAGTTATATCCACAAGACCAAAAACAAAAAAGGCAGTACAATTCAAAAGATAACTCAAGATCAGTAAAAGAACCAAAAGGTGAGAGGCAAGGTACCACAAAAAAAGGAAAGGACCAAAATTAAAGGACAAGCTACCACAAGACCAATAAACAACAGGGTGTAAGGTCAAAAAGTAAATCAACCATTGTGGGGAAGGTACAAATAAGGTCAAATATATATTGCAATAGCTCCTTGTAACTACCTGTTATTTGACATGCCAAAGAGATGGAAGGTCAAATAATGTCAAATATATGCAATAGCTACTTGTAACTACCTCTTATATGTAGTAGCTCCTTGTAACTACCTCTTATATGAAATAGCTCCTTGTAACTACCTGTTATTTGACATGCCAAAGAGATGGAAGGTCAAATAATGTCAAATATATGCAATAGCTCCTTGTAACTACCTCTTGTAACTCAAATAGGACCACCAAAAGGTATAAAGACTCATAACAACTTGGACAAATTAGGGTGTGTACCTCAAATGTGTACAAACTACCATAGTACCCACAAGACCAAAAACATAAAAGGGGGTACAAATCAAAAGATATACCAAGATGAGTAAAAGACCCAAAAGGTAAAAGGCAAGGTACCACACAAATATTATCGACAAAATGGAACGACCATAAGACAATCAACCAAGGTGGGGTACAACGTACCAATCATCTCTCTCTCAAATGTACCATTGTTCCATATAACCTGAAAGACCATCATCACAGTAAACGGAAAAGTCCACACGGATGATGTGATCACGTGGTCCTCTAGACTACTCCTAAGGTCAAGCATCAGTGGCTCCATCAAGAGGTGTTCATTCTCTTGAGAAGACCATCTAACTCAACCATCTCGAAGACCTAGGAGAAGAGGACATCACACATCATCAGATAAGCTCAAAAAACTATACTAGGACCTGTGTCACAGTAAGCGAGTTGAAACAAAAGTGGCCAGAATGCCAACAAGCAGCACTAAAAAGAAAAGACCCTCTAAAAAGGTGAAATAGCAAGCAAAACCTCCTAACTAAGAGTTGGAGACCTCAATAAGTTGTATCCTTCGCAAGGTGATGAAATCCAAGTCAAACAATACAAAATGGGAGACCAATAATGGAAGGATATCCCTCTACCGAAAGGGATCCTGGGTAAAAGATCCCTAGTAGAAAAGTCACTAAGCTACCTCGTTCATGACACGTCGTAAAATTTTTTCGGAGCTTCTACCTTATCACCCTTGTATCACCAGTATGGTGGCCAGAGAATACAAGGAAGACAATAATCAATGTTGCCTTAGGGCTAAGTGGAGTGCAGCATTCCACATAGTCCGTCCGGTTCTCGATCTCGCGGCGGTTTAACCCCTGAAACAACAAGAGGCCCCTCCACAAACTGGTCGATGACCGTGTCAACAAGTACAAGAGGATTTTAGCACCCTAGAGGACAACAACTATGTCTCAGATGATAATGACAAGGGGGAATTATTTGTATGCCTATCCCTGGTGTCCTACCTAATGAACAAATTCTTTTTATCCTCAAGCGAGGTTAAAGCGTGTTGAGTTAACGAGTTAAATTTTAATGGTTGTATTACTCAGTCGGGTGATGGAAGTGAAACTCGTGGTGTGATGACTGACTCAAACCATGAAAATGCATATGAATAAAATAAGCCTTTCCTTTCAATGAATGCTAGCTAAGGTAAGGAGAGAGTTATTTCAAACTATAACTACTCTTTCAAATTAAATGAATGCAATAAGTGTTCAAGTTCATTCATGGGACCTCAAGGAGAGCTTCAGATATACTCAAGTCATGCAAATGAATTCATCACATAAAACAAAGTGATAATAAATATAAGGAATTGTACATATCCATGTTCATAATTCTCTAGGAACACTTATAACATTCTTCAATCATTCTTCACAAAAACACATTGATAGTAGAAACAATAAATTGCATATAAATCTTCATGAGCTTAATAAAAAAATAGTAATCACAACTGGGGAAGCTATACCACAATTTGTTTTTTTATGAAGCCACCACAGTCCAAATTTGAAGTTACTATATTCTAGGTGTTAAAGCTGCTACAGTACTACCCTAGTCGAAGACTAAAATTGCCACAATCCAAGTCATGATGGTTTGATTGAAGTCTGAAGTATGGTGATGCATGCTTACCTTTTATGAATTTATTAACCTTGATGAATGATACAATGAAAGCCAATTTTAAGAACATGAAGACTTTAAAACAAACCATAATAGCTTGAAATATTTCCTAAACCAGAACAACAAAAATGGGTAAGCAAAATCGAAGTTCCATTTTCCGTCGAGGAGGCTTACAAATTGATTTAAATTTGACCGCAATGGCACCAACTGCAATTTTAGGCCTATATAATTTTGTTCCTTTTATATATATACGTTTCCAATCCGTCAAATGTTTCTTTACTTTGTACCCTGGGGCCACTTTCTGGCAATTATCATCTTCATGCAGCCTCGACGGAAAACAAAACTTTGATTTTGCTTATATCATGATGCTAATGGTGTTATAGGATCTATCTCACATGGTTCTACTTCATAATGGGATGGGGCCAATTAATCTTACTGTCAAAACTCATATGGTGGCAATGATTGATACATTCTCATTCCTCACATTCTACATTGCCCAAACTTTTCTAATTGTATGAAAATTGAAGCTTTCAATTTTATCCAAACCATGTAAGGAGATGTTAGGAAGCCATGTCTTTACTTTGTTAGTATATTGTTGTTGGACGCATATGCTTTGTAAGTCGTCCCGTAGTATTTGTTGATCCATAGTTTATGTTATTGTTGTTGGTGCATATGCTTTGTAAGTCGCCCATAGTTTTGTTGATCCATATTTTGTATTAGCCCATGGTTTTGAATCATAGTATTGGCGCCTAGACTTAGTATATAAGTGTGTGTTGAGGCCTATGAAGGCACCATGAATTTAATTGTATTGAGCTTTCTCAAAGGAGGTTGCCCCCTCGAAGTGGCCTATGATCAATATAAAAGTGATTTTGAGTTATGTTATTTCTGATATCTCATGTATTTGCATTAATTAATTATTGCAGGTTCATCACATCTAGTATCAGAGCACTTTCTTGGGCTCGCTAGGTGAAATTTCTGTCAAATTTTTTTTCGCATCTGTCTCAGCTTCGAATTTGGGAATAATCCTTATCCGCTTAACTATGGGAAGTACTTGGGCATAAGCCCTAAAACTCATTGTGAGGAGTACCACAGGAACCCCAAAGTAGCTGGCCCATTGAGAGGACCTGCCAGCGAAAAGGGCAACGACCCCTACCTGATTGACTAGTTCTGACCCGTGAGGCAAACCAAGAGCTGTCGTTTGTGGAAAAACGGTTATCAGTTTTACCTGAGCCATGGAGTGAGGGGTACTGCCCCAATACGCAAGTCGTTAGACATCATTGGTGGCCAAGTGAAACACCTGAATTGTTAGGAAGTTGAACATACCTGGGGTCCATATCTATTTTCAGCTGAACTGTTGCCGATCATATCCATCCACTTCAGATCTGTTCTGAAAGATATTCCAGATCTATTCTGACACCCTTGCAATCCCATTCTGCATATTTCATTCGTGAGGACCTTATCCCAAATTCCACTTCCCAACACCTAAAATCTCACATTTGTCTATTTTTAGGGTTTGCCATAACTTCTTCGATTTCACCCTATCGCCTTCAAATTTTATCATAGAGTTCCTTTTCTAATTTTTCTTCTTTGTCCCCCTCTGCCAAATTTTCTCATTCTATCACCCCGCTTCTGAAATCCCCTTTTTTTGCTTTCCTGTCCTTTCAAAAGTGTCCAAAATCTAGTCAAACCCAAATTACCCATCACATTGTTTCCCCAATCCAAATTTCCCTTTACTAAATCAGCTTCTGTTTGTGTTTTTCTACCCATTCCAAAAAAAAAAACGTGGTTATGGTTGTCACCCGTGCAGGAGCACACACCATGGAGGAAGCACTTGCAGCCATCCAAACCAAACTTCAAGATCTAGATGAAAAATTTCTTAGCCTCCATCTTCAACATTCATCCATGAATAATAACCGACAGCCAGAATCTTTTGCAGCCACCGGGATCTCTTCTTCCATCAATTTTCATGGGCCGAAGCTTGATTTTCCTCGCTTCAATGGTACTGATCCGTCTAGATGGATATACCGAGCAGAACAATATTTCAGTCTGCATACTACTTTTGACGTCCAGAAAGTTCCACTTGCATCCTTTAATTTGGAATAGGAAGCCCTTCAATGGTACCGTTGGTACATCAAAGCTCATCCCGGGCCAAACTAGACATATTTTTTCCAACTCCTTTTGCCACGATTTGGTCCTAGTGCTTTTGATGACTTCACGGGAGTACTCACTAAACTTCACCAAATTGGCACCGTGAGAGAGTATCAGACATAATTTGAGAAACTGGCCAATCACACAGAAGGATTGTTTGATGAATTCTACAAGAGTTGTTTTATCAGTGGTCTCAAGGATGAAATCCGCTCAGAGGTCAAAATGTTCTATACCAACACAATGATGGAAGTCCTAGGGTTGGCTAAGTTGGCAGAGGACAAGATCGCAACTCAACAACGCTCCAAACCCACCTTTGTTCCCTTCAGAAATCTGGGTTCCCAACGACTTCCCATCACGCCTGCTCCTCGACCAACTCCTATCAAGCATTTGTTTGAAACAGAGATGCAGGCACGCCGAGAAAAAGGGATTTTTTATAATTGTGATGAGAATTTCACTTAGGGACATAGATGTGTTCAACAAAATCTCTATGTCTTGGATGTGGATTCTCCGCCTGCCTCTGAACTTGGTGAAGAAGCCCTAGATACAGTCGATGATCAGGTCGACATTCAACACCCGCCTGTTGACACCCCATCTCAGGACGACCCACCCGAGATCTCTCTCCATGCTGTAACAGGCGTCACCACCCCACAAACAATGCGGGTCAGGGGATACTTCAAGCATCTCCCTCTTACCATACTCATTGATTTTGGTATCACTCATAACTTCAGTGACCCTCGGATTTCGAAACAGGCTAATTGCTTTGTCCATCCTTGCTCCAACTTTGAAGTCATGGTTGCCAATGGGGGCACCTTACCTTGCAAGGGGAAGTGTCACAATGTGCGTATCTCTATGGAAGATTATAACCTGCGCTCTGAAATGTTTGCCTTGTCCTTAGGCGGATGTGATGTGGTTTTGGGAGTTCAATGGTTACGCACACTTGGCCCCATCTTATGGGATTTTGCTGAACTTTGGATGCAGTTTTCAGTCAATGGGACACAACACAAATGTATGGGCTTACAACCAGGGTCTCTCTGCATCATCATGTCACATCGCTTGGAAAAGATCCTTAAGAAAAATTCACATGGTGTCATTGCTCAGCTCCATTCCCTTCAGATGCACCCACCAACGGTCTCCACTACTTCCTTGGATAGATATGCAGGTGTCTTTGTTTCCCCAGTGGGCTTGCCGCCTTCATGAGACCTTTCCGGTAAGCATTTAGCCGCATGTACATCTCAGTCGGACATGATGGCTATTTTGCATGCAGTACAGAAGTGGTAGCCATCCCTATTGGGGAATTATTTATGCATCAAGACTGATCTCCAGAGTCTGGAAAATTTCCTGGAACAGCGGGTCTCCTCCCCAGCACACCTGAAATGGGTTATCCAACTCATGGGTTATGACTATGCGACCACTTACCAGAAGGGTAAGGTCAATATGGTGGTATATGCTCCTTCTCGCACATTTGATGACCCAGTTTCTCTTACAACTATTTCTCTGCTTGTTCCAAATTGGTTGCAACCTATTCAATGGGGATATCTCTTCTATGAACTCCATGCTTCTTCATCAGTATGGCACTCTGGGTTCCTCAAAACGTATGACCAGGAACAATGTAACTTCTTTTGGCAGGGACTGAAAATAACAATTCAATGGATGGTGGTTGATTGTGATACTTTCTAGGTCAACAAGGGTGAAATGACACTCCTTTCGGTACTGCTTGAACCCTTGCCCATCCCTACACAGATTTGGACAACTATTTCTATGGATTTCCTAGAAGTGCTCCAGTGGTATAGTACCACATCTAAAAGGACACCATATGAAGTAGTCTCTTGATAGGCACTACTAGTTCTTCTTCCATACACCGTTAGCAGCTCCCCAGTTTAGGCAATTGACTCAATTCTTCGAAACCGCGATCAGCTTCTTCTCATTCTGCAGGACAATCTTCACATGACAAGAATTCGACTGAAACATCAAGTCGATCAGCACCGTTCTGTGCGCACTTTTCATGTCGCTGATATGGTTCTTCTTCGTCTACAGCCTTCCACGCAATCCTCCCTGAAACTCAAAAGGCACCAGTGGCCCGGAATGCAACTCGAGGATGCTACAGGGGACCCACTCCTTCAGATTCGGCATCAATTTTCACATCTAAAGCTTTGAGGATAAAGATTTTTCTAAGGGAGAGGGGATGTTAGGAACCCATGTCTTTTCTTTGTTAGTATATTGTTGTTGGACGCATATGCTTTGTAAGTCCCGTAGTATTTGTTGATCCATAGTTTGTGTTATTGTTGTTGGCACATATGCTTTGTAAGTCGCCCATAGTTTTGTTGATCCATAGTTTGTATTGGCCCATGGTTTTCACTAATAATATTGGTGCCTAGACCTAGTATATAAGTGTGTGTTGAGGCCTATGAAGGCACCGTGAAGTTAATTGTATTGAGCTTTCTCAAAGGAGGTTGCCCCCTCGAAGTGGCCTGTGATCAATATAAAAGTGATTCTGAGTTTTGTTATTTCTGATATCTCGTGTATTTGCATTATTTAATTATTGCAGGTTCATCACAAGAAAACTTTTTATAATCTACATGGAAGGATATGTCAATTTATAGACAGGGCAATTTTTAGCCGTGGTATAGTTATCAACCTAATCCTTCGCATATCAGGGCAATCTAATTTATAGAGACAGGGAAATTTAAAGAGGATGATGATTTGGTTGACATCCATACCAGATTGATCTTTAATTTGTTGTTGAGTTATTTAACACGCAGACCATATGGCATCTAATTAGTGTATTTTGTAGATAAATCCAACCTTGAATGTAAGGGAATTGGAACCATCATACTCAAATTGCCTTGATCCCATAATTTTTGTTGCATAATGTTCTCTATCTTCATCATTCATCCACTAAAATGTTAATTTTGAATCACCAAAGACGTGAATCTGGGTGAGACCTAATTCTGCAACAAATTTCAAAAGATAGAAGAGCAAATTGAACTCACCCATATTGTTTTTCCTAGCCCCCAAGTAGGATTTATCTATGAAGAAATGGCTATCAGAGATATATAGAGAAAACCTGATCTTGCACTACTCTATGGGGCCTTGCCAGGACCCATAAAAAAAACTCCAAGTCATATATGGATTCACTGCTACTTCACTAATAACACACCGAACCTTCAAAACTACAATCAGGGAATATAATTTAAATGGAGCTACCACTGGAGTTGAAAAACTGAATGTGGGGATTCACTTTTCTTCTAGAATGCAAGCATTTTGAAGCAACCAAACTCCCCAACAAATCAAATAGGGGGTCAATATGTGGCCTCTAAGATCACGACAATAAAATAACTCATGTAAGCATTCAACCATAGTGCCTTTGACCCATAAATTCCTCAAGTTAAAATGAAGTTTGATATCTCTCCATACATGTTGTCAATAAGAGTAAGTACAGAATAAGTGATAATTGGGTACATATCCCAGGCATGAAGTTGAATATTGAGTAGCTGAAGCAAATGAAGAAAAAAAAAGCAAAGTTTTCAAGAAGATCCAATGGTAAGAAGAAAGAGTAAAAATGTTGGATGATGGCATGAAAACTGTGTGAGTTTTATGGTGTATTCTTTAAGGAAGCCACGGGACCTTTGATGACATGTGTGGCTACAACAGATCTGTTGAAGAACATTGGCATAGTGAAGATGTAATCAGAATGACACCACAGAAAGATTTAGTAAATATGGTTGTGACAATTGATGATGTTGGGTCATATAAGCAATAAAAGCTACTGCATTTGTAAGACCCACCAGTGAAAGGATCTCTCAAGCATCCACAGAAAATGGATCATATGATATAGCAGCAGCTGGAAGTTGTGGTTCCATTTCTTCTCTTGCATGCGGGTATGAAGAAGAAGTGTTGAAGCATCCTGAGTTGAGTCCACGGTTTGCAAGTATTTAGAAATGTGTTCTGATTCTGATTTGGTAAACACCTAATGTTGGCTACAATGATTATAAGATGATATTAACACACATATAATGATATGAATAATCTTGGTGACTTAGCATGAAGTGTACAAGGTTAATGACATGAAGCATCTTGGTGACAAAGATGAAGTGGACAAGGTTAATGAAATGAAGCATCTTGGAGAAGGAAAACAAGATGACTAGCAGCATGGAGGAGAAGGTCATGGTTGGACAAGGATTTGGACAAAGGAAAACAAAGATGGACTTGACATAAAGCACATGGAATGGAGGACTTGGAAAAAATAATGTGGACACGAAGCATGAACAATGCACATGGCTTGGATGCCATGGTGACATAACCCCAAGGGTTGGCTCAATGGGTTGAAAATCACAATTCGCTCCCGTCCAATTCAACACACAAGCTCTATTTTAAACCACTAACCACACAATGAATTGATTACAAATTGCATTGATTTGGCTATGCAAACATCCATGCTTCTCTTCTCATCTACTCAGTCTTGGATTGTTTTTCAACATGGAAATCGTATAACTCGCATCTCATGTATTGATTCGTGGAATATATCCTAATTTATTAGTAAATGCCCATAGGCCATAGGAAATGCACATAGAAATTAAATTAATTTTTATTCTTTCAGAATTTGTTCAGAATCTATGATATGTGTCATATTTTGAAAATAAAAGAAAATAAACATGTAAAAAAAGAGAACGTCGACATCCACGTGGAAGTATCTAGATAGGAGTTATAAATCCTAACTCAAAAGTATTAATTGGAGTTTTACAGAAACATTGAGGGAAAAGAATACATGAGATAGCCGTGAGAAATGGATAGAGGAAGGTAAGTAGTTGGGAATAGGGTTCAATGATGAAATCACAACAAGATACAACATCAGATAGAGGATGTGCAATGTAAACTCTTGCTGCTAACATTAGGGCACAAGAGGATTGTATTTCTCTATAATCAAATGCTGTAAATTATTCTTCTCCTATCTATTAATGTATTGAAAATCCCCAATAAAACACACAATGCATTTCCAAAATCCCAACCCTGGTGTACGAAGTGTGAATTTCAGACTTACTGAAGACATCTTGGCGACCTCCTCTACAATGGTCTCGATCTCCTGGTCTTGGCGGCCTCCTCTACAATGGTCTCGATCTCCTGGTCTCGGCGGCCTCCTCTACAATGGTATCGATCTCCTGGTCTTGGCGGCCTCCTCTACAATGGTCTCGATCTCCTGGTCTCGGCGGCCTCCTCTACAATGGTCTCGACGGTCTCGGCTCTCTTGGCGGTATCGTATCCCTCCTCTGCAATGGTATCAGCTGTATTGACTCTCTCAACGGTCTTGGATCCCTCCTCTACAATGTTCTCAGCGGAACTGACTCTCTCGATGGTCTCGACTCCCTCCTCTACAATGGTCCTATATCTCTCGATGGTATTGGCTCCCTCCTCTGCACTAGTCTTGGCTCACTCAGATCTCTCAGTGGTCAATGGATATTTGGATGTGCGTTTGGGGGTCAAGTGGTATGCCTTGTGACTCTTGGCTAGGACCACCATCTTGTGTAATCCATAGTTTAATACATAGTTTTAGGAGAAATTGATAAAAACATGTTAATGAAGGGAGAAGAGAGGAGGAGGAGGTTACCACTAGAATATTCATTGGTGTTAAATAATAATTTGTTCATTATGTATGATATAGGGTTGCAGCTTAAAGTGCTATGTGTCAAGTTATACTTATTATTAAAAAACAACAAATAACTAAGTAGATTATGAAATAAAGCAAAAAAAGTAAAATCGGTTTAATCTTTTACGTTTATGTGCACTAACTAGATGAATGCAAAGAGATAAAAGGAGTAATCCATAGTTTAATACATACATAATGGACATCGATAATTAAATAAATTAAACCCTTTTACTTATGGTGAGAAAGAAAATGGGAAAGTCCCTAGGGTTTGTCAAAGACCTAAGCGAGCTTGAACTCTTAGCTAGGTTTTGTAAGAAAATAAACTAACTCATAATATGGAAAAATAGTTGAGCTAAGAAAAGGGAATATAGAAAAGTAACTATGGTAGGTGATAAACCCTGTTCAACATACCTAGATGGTGTCGGTATCCTCCTACAAAACAAGCTTGGAAATACCATCTCCACAAAATAAATGAAACAAAAGAATTAAATGAAATAAAATATGGAAGAAATCAATCATACACAAAATATATGGCCCTAAATGTAAGTATGATGACCTAGGTACCCTCAATAAGAAGTTACTTTTATTACTCACAAATTGTCTTGGAAGCTCCTTTAAGGCGGTGATATTAGTTGAAAAAGACTAGAGAAAGTGAGACAATGATGAATTTACCATAAAGCAACCAATTGATCCAAGAAGGAAAAAGAAATCCAATAAAGACCATAACCTATTGCATAAACCGAGGGTTGAAGGAGACAACATATCCAAGTAGCCCAAGAGCATAAGATAAGAGATCATCAATGTCATATCAGAAGTTTGGAATAATTTTGACATAACTTCAACATGAAAGTGAGAGTTGGTATCTTTATAATAATAATAATAATAATAACAACCTATTTATAGTCACAACCTAGCTAGATGACAAATTGATGTATGAGACAATCTTATATGTGAGACAAAGAACCCCATTTTTATAAAAAAAAATTGATTTCTCTATGGATGTGTACATACCTTAACCCCTCCAAATTTAAACATGTGACCTCCAAGGATAAAACACATATAATTTCCATTTAATTTCCCTACCTTCTTAATCCAATTCTTTTCTAATGTTTTACATACGCTTGTAAGAAGTTTCTCCTTGCCATTTGTCTCAACTTTACACCCTTATTTATCATTGTTGCCTAAATATATCCATAGTTGGGGTGAGGTGCAGTACTGTGGTTAGAGGATTTTCATTGTAGTTGAGAATTGATTTATCTATCTAATTGGGGTCCAACATCCCCCTTCATAAATTACACTGCCTTCATTATTTTGGATTGATGCCAAATTTTAGTTAGGTTTCAAGCTCATTGAACTCCCATTGTAATTTTCACAACCTTCTAGTTTGATCTCTATTAACCTTTGTAAACATGAACCTTAGTACATTTATAGGATTCAGTCCCATTTTTTGATAAGAACTTCTTCCCTAATTTTAATTTCTTGAGCTTACTATCAAATGCTTGGACTCCGTTACCCTAAACCACATAAAGGATTGTTTGCCTACATCACCTTAAAGAATGATTGTTTAGTATAGTCAATTTTTTTGATATAGAGGCATCAATAAGACTTTCCACCTTTAAAATAATTAAATATTGTTTTATGCAGAGTCATAAAAGAAATCAACTCCAATGTCCTGACACTTTAATGACCACATTTCCAAAATGTTGATTACCTAAAATATGAAAATGCATATATACCAAGCATGCCTCTAATCTAGTCTACAACTTACATTGAGTGCTAACAATGTACTCAACAAATTATCTCAAAACATAAAAAAGTCTTCAATTAATCTTTTAATGACGATGATGATGACGATGATGATGACGATGATGACGATGACGATCGATGATGACGATGATGATGATTATGTTTGAGTCTTGATAATTGTGCATTTCCTTACTAAGCTTCTCTCTATTTCGAGAATAATTTAATATTCTCTACTAAACAGGGCCAACCACGTGAAGGTGGAAGCTCTTATGGCCCCTCCCCCCCCTCACATTACTCTCAATTCCCCATAACCCGACAAAAATATCTATGTACAAAAACTTTAAATGTGTTTTTTGACATACTCTATAACAAGCAATGTTTCTAAATATATCATACTGGAAAATGGAAACTCATTAAGAAACAGTTAATTTATTATTACTGCATACCTCATAAACTTCAATGGTCTTCATCATCTTCTTCATCTGAGTCATCGTCTGTACTATCATCCGATGATCCAGATTCAACATTGTAAGGATTGGCCATATCATCCTCGTCGTCAATGTCAGTTACGATCATCATGTCATCGTCGATATCATATTCATGGACATTGTCTGATACATCATCTGATTCAATAAGTTCTTCAACATCTTCTTCAGGAACATGATCATCTAACTCGTGTTGATCATGATCATCTTCTATGACGTCTTCTTCTTCGAGAACGTCTTCATTACCTTCAGCTATGTTATACTTTACCGGCCTTCCCCTTGGATCATGTCTCATAGCAAATGACCAACCCGCTCTACCTGGAACCTCAGAGTAAAATACCTGTTCACATTGGGTTGGAAGAACATAGGGCTCTGTTCCTGGTTCAAACAACCTTGTATTTACCATGGTAAATCCATTATCATGTTCAATTATTGTTTTATCGGGATCACATTGATTCAATCGACACCTGTACCATTTGACAATGAACATAAATACCTTGAAGGAGTTTAAGTCACACTGAAGAATGTTTTCCAAATACCCATAGTATCGATTTTCAGAGACTTCTGGATGTCTGTCACTTCTAGAAGAAACATTGGCCACCTCAAAGACTGCAGATATCCCACAATCAGATGTTTTCTTTGTTTCATCCAACCTTTTGATTCGATATCTACATCCATTGCACCACATAGCCTTATGGTGTTTTACCTACAATAAGCCATACAGGAAAAGATTACATAATGACCCAATATTTATGATTAACTAGTGCATGTTTATAATGCCATACAATGAAAAAAAAGTGTGACGTACAACGGCATTAGTTTTTACAAAAAAAATAGTGTGGATGATTAATATGCTTACCTTCTTATCTTTTAAACCTCTTGCTAAATCAATTTCCTTTTTTGTTAGATTGGTGTCTCCATTGCGATGTGTAGCTTTAACCAATGAAGCCACACCTTCCCATGATATTCCATGACCAGATTGTTCACATCGTTCGATCCATACCTTCATCCAGTCAAGATTGTTTGCGATGTATAAATGAATTGCATCCCACTCTTGACCAACTGTTTCATGACAATAAAATTAAAATTCAATACAAATGTAATATAGTAACTTAACAAAGTATATTACAGTATAAATTTATGCAAAATACTGAATATAAGAATGTGTTATATTACCTTTCACCTTTCTCGATCTACCTTTCCCCTTCGGGTACTCCCCTTCAAAACTCTTATTGGATTATGGGTCACAAATGTGACGTAAATTGAGCTTTTCTGCTAATTTAGGAATATATTCACTAATATACAACATGTTTTGGTATACCATATATCCCTCCATCATAGAACCCTCAACATATGCTCGTTGTCTGACCAAACCCTTCATAAATTTCAAGTGCCTCTCAACCATCCACATGGACCTTGAGTGCACAGGTCCACACAGTTCAATCTCCTCAACTTGGTGTATGAGGTAGTGTCCTTGTGCATTGAAAAATGTCGAAGGTAGATGCTTCTGCATTTCACACATGAGACGAGGAATTTCTCTCCTCCAATACTTTATGTCTTCTTTATGGAATTCTTTAGATGACAACCATCTACAAGTGACATGACAACCAAATCAAGAGATTAAAGAAAAAAAACAATATATGACGTAAAATCATGAATTACAAACGAAAATCAAATATAAGTTCTATGTTGAATTAAACAAACACTAAGCGCATGGAAAAAATCACCACTTACCTCATGTATTTCCCAAGGCTATATATTATTTGCTTGACATTATTGTCGAAGTTGTCCGGGATAGAGAGAGGTAGAACATATTGTAACAATAATATACAAATAGTTTCATTTTATCAACAAAGAGTAGACAAATAAAAAATATACCAACCATATTCACTGTAATAGGAAAAAAAAAATAATTAAATCTATACCATAATAATTACCTTCATGAAGACATGCCAATCGTGAGTTTTCACCCTCACAAAATCACCTTTCTTTGTTATGATATTTTTCATGTTCGCACAAAATACGGTGGGAAATTTAATTTTTCCAATGACTTCTTTTACAACATTACTTTTTTGTTTCGTTAACATCCATGGAAGTGAGTTTATATTAATTTGCTCTCCGTTGCTATGAAATTAAATGACGTCTTTCATTGCATGGTTGTTATCTTGAATGTCTTTGCAAATTTTGACAATTTTTTCTTTGTCACTCCTTCCATCCAATATTCACCATAATGTTTCGGTCACATTCTTTCTGATATGCATTGTATCAAATAGATGAGCAATTTGTAGGTGCTCATAGTAGGGCAACCTACTGAATTATCTAGGATAACTTTTCATTCCTCGTGGAAGCCCATTAATTCCTTCATGATCACATGAATGCCAATCATGAAATTACATAAATTAATGTCAATTACAGTAAAAAACACACAATATAAAAAAATACAATATAACATATCATATACGATGATTCATTATACGTACCTTGACGATTTCTATTACATTGCAACTTCCATAGGCGAGGTGTCATTCTCTGCGGTTTTAATGCAGTCTCTTGCTTGCCATTGAACAGATGTTTTTCGGTAGTTCGATACCTGTGATTCTTATAGAGGAAGTGCCTATACTCATCAAACACCTCCTTTCCTAAGCTTTTTGAACAATGAGATTTGATCTTAGGACCACAAACTGGACATGCAAATTTGCCCTTTGTCTGAAGACCTACATAAAGAGATGGAATATCTATGTCAATTATAATTATATAAAAAATGACTAGATTATTTAGAAAAACATGCGTGTGTAGTATATTAACTAGTAGTTCATATAACTTTTTTCAAATAAAGTGGAACTTATAATTACATACCACATAAATGGGTTAAACCTGGGGCATCATGTATTGTCCATACAAGCATTGCATGGAATTGAAATTTCCTTTGTCGTATTGGTCTAGATATGTCATACATAGTGATGCCATTCCATAACTTCAGTAGCTCGTCAATAAGATGTTCGATATATACATTCATATCTTTCACTTGGTACTTACCTGATTGATATGAACATATAAAAAATATAAATATGAGACATACCATTTAGATTACATGTATGAAACCATATTGCACAATAGAAAAACATTATATATATATATGACATTATGCGACAAAAATACGACAAATGAGATACAACTACTTAAAAAGAAAACTGCAGGGTTCGTACCTGGAACAATCATCGACAACATTATGTGCTCCCTCTTTATTGTCAACCATGGAGGAATGTTGTTGTTGATAACAAAAATAGGCCACACCGAGTAAACGGATCTCATCTCTGTAAATGGATTGACACCATCTGTTGCCAAAGAAATCCTAAGATTACGAGGTTCTTTAAAGTGGGGCCATTTTTCCTCCATATCTCTAAATGCAGACCCATCTGTAGGCATCCAAATAATGTCGTCTTGACTTCTGTTCCGTGCATGGTAATCCATAAACTGCGCTATGTTTTTGCACCTGAATAGTCGTTGCAGACGTGGAATAATGGGAATATAATGTAGAACCTTGCGAGGCACCTTTTTAGTTACTTGATCTGTGTGATATCTACTGATATGACATTCAGGACATTCTGTTGCAAATTCATGCTAATTGTAATATAGAACATGGTCATCAGGGCATGCCTGAATTGCTTCATACTGCATTCCAATTTCTTTCATGATGGAAGATAAATCTCGATATGTGCGAGGTAAAATATTTGACGGTGGTAACAAATATTCACCTATCATGCTACAACAAATTAAAATAAAAATCTAGTTAATATAATATAGAAATAATATTAATGGAACAAATTTCATCTGTAATAATTTGACTTATATATGAATGAACAACAAAATACACAATCATATATATTTTGTGATGGAATATATTACATACCTTAACATCCGTGTGACTGATATGTTTGAAAGACCATTCATAACCTTCAAGTTCATTATCAATAATATAGTAGAGAGAAGATTTGTCTTGGAGACCTCATAAAGGGGTTCGTATGCCTTTTCAAGAAGAGGTATATCATGAATATCATCAAAATGTTCATCATTTCCATGATGATCATCATCATGATCAACATCAACCATTCCAACATTAAATGAATCATGGATCAAATTATTTGTAACATCATCTTCAACTATGTTTTCAGAATGATCATCTTCTTCACTAATGTGATCATTAACTTGTTCTCCATTAATATTCATAGCTTCCGGTACTTGTTGTGGAAGCACTTTCTCCGTACGAAGTACCCTAGGATGTCTTTCCTTTATAATTACATGAAATCATCAATAGATAAAAGTTAATATAAGAAATTCAACCGCAAAATGTAAAAATTTCAAACGCAAAATGTAAACATTTATGTGATGCATTTAAAATGTAACAAATTTTGTATTGTTGGGATGAAAAGAGAAATGGCTTATTGAACTGTTGGTCAAATAGGTGCATCCAAACTATCCAAGAGACATAATAATTGACCCAATTACTAAGCAAAGCTACCCAAATATAACACAACATTTTTCATACTGTACTCCACTAAGGTAAGATAAATGATGCTATGGTAATTTCTATAGAATAAATATAAGAGAAATTACAACATGCCAATATAGTCGTTACTTCTATTATCATGATAGAAAGTGTCACAAATCTAGAGAGTTAAGTGCTTTCCCTAGAGAGTGGGTTAGTCTCACTAATGAACAAATAAATGAGTTATTCTACTATACCCTTAGATTCAACATGCACAAAAGAAAAAGAAATAGTATAATAAATATTTAATATTAAAATAATATTTATTGTCCATGTTAGTCCCCATCTACTGAAACCATGATCAATACATAAATTTACAAAAGCAATCAAAATAAAAACATATATAATGCAAAAATTTCAAATGGATGGTATTCATGCCCCCCTCAGCGTGCCCATGCTCCCTACAATGTTTAGTGGCTGTTATGATCAAAATTCTTCTCCTCTTAAAGCCCCTGCATTGAGTACATGGACAATAGCATTTCCTATCACCCCTTTTTTCAACTCCTTCCCACAATCTAGAAAGCAATTGTTGATTTTGTTCATCTGGATCGGGAATATTGCTAGTTGACATTTTCTCGTAAAGAGCTTGAATGAAGATTATTGATCTTAGAAAATGAAGCTCCACACTTCACTCGCTTGAATATCAAAAACAATGGAAATAATGAAAAACAGTCCACCGAAAAACAGTCCGCTGAATAAAAAAACTTCCGCAAATCGTCGCTTGTATAGAAAACATGTCGGAACGTTTCAATATTTATAAGTTTTAAAAGTCAACCTTCTGTCGGATATCCGACGCCTTGAACCTAGTTACCTTTGGAGAATTGATGTCGGATTTTCGACATCCTCGGGTTGAATAGCTTGGCGTCGGATATCCGACATCCCAATGCATAATATGATGTCGGATATCCATAGAACCATCGGATATGAGCATATCCATCGGATATCCGACGTCTCCTTCTATCAATTTTAAAAAGATCATCAAATTTTGAAATTTTTAAGGTGAAATACGATGACATAGTCCTTCTTCATTGGAGGTCATCGGATTTTGTCGTCAAATTTTGGGTCCAAATCCACTAGTGTGGAGTGATAGACAAGAAGAGTCGTTTTCTTATTTCCTGGGCATAAAACAAAATTATTTTTTGGAACATTAAAAATGGTCAGCTATCCTATACAATGTCCGATGGAAATGAAAAATTTAATGGTCAGAACTTTAAATCATTGAAACAGAATATGCTTGTCATATTTGAATACAAATATTTGGACAATTTTTTATTGGGAAAAGAAATTCGGAGTGAGACTGATGAAGATGCCCAAGAAAATTATGGTGCGAAGAATCAAGAGGTTTTGATGCTGCTCAATCTCTTGGTAACAAATGAGATGCTTCCCAAAGTTCAAGATGGTAATAATGCATTTGTCATGTGGGGGAACCTACTAAAGATGCATGTAAACACAAACAAAGGTAGAGCACTTTTTCGTAAAAAGATGATACTCTCAATTAAAATAGAAGAATTTGACTCCTTGCTAGATTATTTGCTAAAATCAAGGATATTAGAGATCAATTATAATCATTTGATAGGACAATGGAAGAAAAAGATATGGTTCATAATCCGGGAAAATTGATAATATCCTTTAGAATTTTCAGGCTCACTCGCAGCATCTTTCTCGCATAGTCTCTCGACCTTTTTCTAGATTGGCTCTCACCTCTTTTGGGAAATCTCAAGTGGCTTGTCGTGTTCATGATTCCTCTCTCCCTCTATGTGACATATGTCGGTAAGGAATAACATTATCCCTCTCTCATCTCTGACTATTTCGATTCTTTGTGTTCTAGGGGACCTACTACCTACCTCTTCTCATGGGTTTGTTTGGGTTGTTGGGTTGGTTGTTTCCTAATTTTTTTTATTTTTTTCTTTACTTCGAGGGCTCTGTACATTATTTTTAGTCTGGACCGACTGTCCCAACCTCTTATTCCTATGTAGGGTCATGGTAGGGTTTGATTGGTGAGGAGAGGATGATGCAGTTCCTCGTAGCCTCGAGTTCAACAAGAGACTCGGGAAGCTGAGGATACCTACCTCTAACACATCCCCCCTCATATCAGGCATGAAATTTCAAAGGTAGAGGCTTGGTTTAACACTAAATAGGGTTTCACTCGCACTGATGAGATTGATTCTAAAATGTGGCCAATAGTTTCAAAAGCGGGCACTTCGAGATACAAAGTATTTCAAAACTAACACATTATACTAGCAGATCAAATCTCTTCTGGACAAAGTATTAATGGAAAACAAGGAGGAAAGGGGGGAGTTTCTTTTGCAAATGCACACAGTGTTCCACGGGGATGCATCCCCTAGGGTCAGGGGCTCAACCCCTGCGTTTCCCATGCCCTGAACATTGGGAGGCTCCATGAGAAATGTTTCCAGGCGCCACTTTTCTACAAAACGTGAGGAAACGCATCCCAGGGAGTTTCTTGGATAGGGGGATTCTACACGCCCCCTCCAAAAAATGGGCGTCACCAACATGCATACTATGAATCCCTATTGATTTGGATACAACTAAGTGACTCAACAACTTCCCCCCCTTTGTGACCTCCTTGTTAGGATGGACTCCATGTTTCCCTGGTGTCTCGGCTCTAATGTGTGTAGCAAAAGCTTGCTCACCCCATTGATCTCTTTCTGCTTGTAGATCTAGATGGATTGAGTGCGAGTAAGGTAGGCCTAGTCACTAGAATATTACCCCCTAGACTTGAAACAAGTACCCCCATCCTTTAAATTAGTTGGTGACTAGGAGGGTAGGTAATCCTTGAATTAAAAGGTTAAGCCTACTCGCTCTAAAAAGTAATTACTGTGGCAAGTCCATCAAACCTATGGAAAATCATTGGAAGAGAAGCTAAGATTGTTTCATAACTAGGGCCCAAAAGGATATCTAGGGCCAATACCTTTCAGTCATTAGCTAACTAAAGGATTGCAAAATGAAAAGTGCTCCAAAGAAAGAATCAAAGGAAAGAAAAGAAAAATCATTGAAAAGCAAAAGTTGTAAAGTGAATAAAGGGGGGCTTGCTAGAGTCAAAGGGGTACCTTCTAAGCACTTCATCCATTCGTGATACACCCTACTTCCCTTCATCTCCAAGAGAAACTCATGACTTCCAATAATCAACACTTCACCATTAGATCATATTAATAGCTCTTACCCTTTCAAGATCAATTTTAACACCTTAATAGCTCTTACCCTTTCAGGATCAATTTTAACACCTTCTTTAGTAATAATATGGCCCAACAATTTGCCTTCAGTAACTCCCAAAATAGAATTTTTAGGGTTCACAGAAATTCCATACCTGGGGAAACGTTCAAATACCTGTCGTAGATGATTGATGTGATTCTTTATTTCTTTGGAATAGACCGTTAGATCATCTTCATATTTTTCAAAGATTTTCTGCGTGATATCCCTGAAAGCATAATCCATGGTCCTCTGGAATGTAGCCCATGCATTCATCAATCCAAATGGCATCCTTAAGTATTGGTAAGTGCCCCAAGCAGTAGTGAAAGCTGTATTGGATCGATCTTCTTTCATAACTACCACTTGATTGAAACCCGAAAAACCGTCAGGAAAGAACATCAATTGTGAACCTGTAATTCTCTGTAGCAGGAGCTCCATATTTGAGAGGGGATAGTTGTCTTTCTTCGAGACCACGTTCCAATTTATGAAGTCAACGTACACTCGGACATCTCTTGTTTTCTTTGTGGTAGGAACTGGATTGGATAACCATTCAGAATACCTGATCGAGGCTATTATCTTGGCTTCAACCATTTTCTTAAATTCTTGCTTCACCAATGGAGCTAGATTTGGATTTATCCTTCGCAACTTCTGACGATGAGGCTTTTCATTTTCTTCGAGAGGTATAGCATGATGAATTATATTCTTGTCGTACGTCTTGAGCTCATCGTATGACCAGGCGAACACATCTCTGAATTCACGGACTAAGTCAAACACTTGCTTTCTTTCATGATAATTTAATGCTTTTCCCACCTTTCTAGGGAGAGGATCTTCTTGTGAACCGATGTTCACTTCTTCATATCTTGGATCTAGAGTTGTTTCCACTTTTTGTTTGCACCGATCATCCCTGTCGAATATTCTTTCCAAAGAGACCTTCTCCATTGGGATTGGATTGTAGTCTGGTTGTTCTGTGGACCCTTCCTCTCTCCAATCGATATAGTTGTTCGAGTATTCTTTTGTATTATCCATGAACCTTCGAATCTGTTTTTCATCGTTGAATACTTCCCACTCATAAAAGTTGTCAGGCACTAAAGGGAGGAAAATCATCTGAAATTTTCCCGAATCATGTACTCTATCGGTGTGGTCGAATGTAGATGGAAGAACAGGAAGTGTTGCCTGTGGTTCGGTTTTCATACCATTTTCTAATCTATTCTCAAGGAGGAATTCCCCTCAGGAGCTTGTTTACCTTGTCGGCATCAATAGAACCCTTTCTGATTTCCTGCATATGCTCATTAGACAAATTAAATTTCTTTCCTTCAAATAGATTTCATACCTCAGAGTCATCTTCTTCGAAAGGAACATTGTTCTGGATATACTCCATATAGTATACGCAAGTCTTTTCATCATGGAAGATACAGAAGGACCTGCAATAATATGGAAAATCACTTACCACATTGGTAGGCTCAAGAGATGAATGAGGCCTTTGTTGTTGCCCGGGAGCTTTGTTGAAATTATTTGGTGGAAATCGAGGCTGACTTGATTGTTGATTCCTCTCTAGTTGGAAATTCTGTTTTGCATGGAAGTAGTTTGTTGATTCATATCAAACCTTAATTGCCTCATTTTTTCGATCAATAAGCTCATCAGATTAGGGCCTTCATTGGAAGATGAGGTCTTGCTCTTTGGTTCTGCTTTAGCTCTTGAATGGCTAGAAGTATTAGGTCTTCCAGCCGTTCTCCAACTGTCTTCCAGAATTCTTACCTTTAGCTTAGCAGTTGCAAGAACTATTGGTCGATCCAGACTAAGATGAAACATGCAATCACCTAAGAAAGCCTGTGAGTAGTATGATAAGGTCATTGGATCTTGAGGCTTGCAAGTAGCGAGGAATTCCTGTATGATCCTACCAAATCTGCAATCAAACTCATCAATAGTTTCATTATCGCTTCTTTTTATAGTCATTAAAGCATTATTCAACATTACAAGATCTTTCTTTTCTTGCCATCTATCAAAAAAATTACTTTTCAAATCAGCATAGGTAGAAATAGTGTTAGCAGGCAAAGAGTTAATCCATTGTGCAGCATCGTCGACTAAGAAATAAGTAAATGTTTTAAATTTAACATCCAGATTAGTAGTATCAGTAAGCATGAAACATCGTTCAATATCATCCCAACGTTGGGAAATAGTAATAGAATTTGATACAGAAAATTTAGGAAATTCCTTAAGATCCCTATATTTTATAGTTTGGTTAGGATACCCAGGGATAGATGCGAAATCAAAAGCGGCGAAAGACATATTTACTTGAATGAAAGGAGCAACAAAAATCTTATGTATATCAAGTAAAGAGTCAAGCACTTGTTGAATACTTACCAACTTCTCTTGTAGACGATCTTTCCTTTTTAACAATATATGACTAAGATCGGGGAGAAGAATACCTTTAAAATTAGCCCTTGTTGAATATTTATTTGAATTTTGTTTATGTGGAGTCGCCAGGAGATACCTGTGAAGTAAAAACTACACAAATCTTACCAAGATAAGAGTAAGGGCCTTACCTGAGTTCTATGTGGACTCGCCAGATAAACCTGCCAAGTTAGTCCAAAATAGAATATCAACTTTCAAATATACGTGGACATACCTTGAGTTCACCAAGTGTCATTGTGCCAAGGGTGCATAAATGACTCGGGATGAATCACTTCAATGTTTGAAACATCCCTGGAAGCGACGCCAAAATTGTTGTTGAGCAAATTAGCAGGGCTAATTCCCGGTAAGCAAAACTAAAAATAGTGACCCAATGTCACCTCGGTCACCGTTCTAATTTCTTCAGAATTCGAAACCTCCAAGGAGAAGTACCCTTTGATAACATGTAAGAACACTAGGAAAAACACAAAATATTTTGTCTATGCAGTTATATTGTTAGACCAGTGCCTAAATGGAGTCAAATATTATGATTGATGCAAAAGATATGATCAGAATCAATAATTTGCTTAGATCATTCAATGAAACATATAAGCATGAACACATGTATTATAATAATCAATATTGGATCAAAAGACTATATTGCCAACAAACTTCAACCAACCACCAAATATTAAGTGTATTTGTCAATGTCATGTACTTGATGGCAATTATGACATCATAGGTTAATAATTGAAATAAAGTAAGGATTATCATTCAATATTTCTAATTCAAGTATGTATGTAAGAAGCAATATTTGTCAACAGATCAACATCCAAATTCAATGTCAATTAAGTTCAATATTAATTAAAAATGTCATAGCCAAAGAACATGTACTTTTGCCTATGCATCTATAGCATCATTGTTCATCAACGACCATGTAATTCTATCATCAACATATATGTCATTTTATCTACAGTACCATTTAAATCAATCCCTTAAATCCCAAACAAAAGGTGTTATCAAACTTAGTTTTACCAACTTGTATAGAACTATGAGTTTTAAGTTCATACAGTAGAGGACTGCAGAAAATCACTAAATAAGGAACTAACTTTAAAAGATATTTATGTATGTGTTTATGTAGAGAAATGTCTCAAAAATGCTGTAAAAGGAAAGCCTAATGATCATGAAAATACTCCACAATTCCACCACCAAATTTAATCAAATAAAAATTGTGTTTTTGTTTGTTTAAGTTATAGGTCCTTAGGGAAAGGATTAGGGAACACAAGGGCTTCCCAAAAGGGCATGCCTGTGTAAAGGATAATGGAAGGAGAAGACAACGAAAAGGAAAGGAGAAGGAATGAGCTGCGAAGGGATGGAGGGGATCATATCCGAAATGGAAGTTTGCAGACTGTGGATGAGTGACAGGTCAGATGAAAGCAGAGGGCAGTGAACTGAGTTTTACAGAATGTCGAGGGTGTACAATAGAGTAATGGAGGAGGCCGAGTAGGTTAAGAAGGAGAGCGAAGGAAGGAGAGGTTAGGAAGGTAGGTCGCTGGGGTGTTTAGTCTCTACAGTTAGGGATTTTCGTGTACAGAAAATAAAACAAAAAAAGGATTTTGGTAAATTAAATTTTAATCCTAAAACATGAAATGTAAAACCTACAAGATAATATATACAACATAAACATCACTTAGAAATTTAATTTGGAAGGAAGAGTGAATAACTTAGGGTTAGAAAGGTAAATTAAACCTAAACCAAAGTACTCAAAGGATAGGGCTACTCCTTGAGATGGCACTTTCCAGATTTGGGATGCCAAATTCTCTCCCAACAACCTCAAGGGTTGGTTGAAGGAGAGTTGTCCAAGACAAATCTTGGATACCAAAGGCTCAAGCTCTTACTAGGGCAACAAAATACTCAAAATATCACTTGGATGGGGAAAAATGCAGCAGCATAACTACCATTCTACCATTAGACAAAGCATAGACTTCAATATTCAACAAGAAGATATCAAGAGGAAAGACTTAGATACCTTGGTGTGCATGTGTCAAGCAAACAACTCCTAGCATTACCCAAACAAGATGCAAGAACAAAAGAATCTCCAAACAAGCTCATGTAATCATCCTCAATAAATGTGCCTCCCTCAAATGCCTAATGAGGGTCGAACATTAGAAAATAAGTACAATCCCTTGTGTTGTTATGTTTTGAAGTGAGGAGAAGGTAAATTTATACCCTTCTCACACTCACTTTACACAAAACAAGGTCAATTTAATAATTAAAAATGTCAACTTTAAAATATAACAAAAATAATATAAAATCATCTAAAAAATGGACTATAGTAGGCTACCTGGGGTATTCCCCCCCTAGGTGCAATAGCAAGCCAAAAATGACTGAAATGGCCACATCAGATGGAACTGAAGGTTGATATGTGGAGGGGGCGTCTTCATACCCCAACTAACCCCATGAAATAGTGAAAATCCCTCAATGCCCCCCCTCAAAGCAAGCACACTGCAGCCAATAAGAAGGTGACGTCATCCTCTGTGGAGGCCAGGGAGGCATGGCACTGGAGTGTTGGAGCAGCAGGAGGGTGCAGAAGGAGGCCTGGGTGAATGAAATATGCCCTAGTACTCAAAGAAAACATGCCACCGGTGTAAACTTGCTTGGGGAAATCATGTGGTCCAATGACCCATCCCTGGGGGGCCCGGACACCAACCTCAGGGTTTCAAACCCTTTTATGAGGCAGTAAGTAGTGCTATTAAGCCATAGTACCCCCAGGGGGGGGGCAGAGAACTTGTACATGATCCCATCCATAAAATGTGGCTATATCGCACCCTCCAAGTCAGAGAACAGGTTGTCATCTCCCTGGGGTGTATCTGGAACATGTGTTGGTACTGGTACAACGTAACACTCACTCCAACTGCAGGACAAGTTCTCCTCCCGAGGGTGCTCAGGAATCCAAGAATCTTCTGGGTACCTATAAACCTACACACACATCAAACAATGAAGGACATCAAAATACCCAGAGGCAGACACTTCCGTCCTGCCTTGTTCATCAAATAAAAAGATAACTAAGCAAGATATAATAACATAACCAAAACAAAGAAACTAATGAAATGACCAATAAGCAAATAATAAATAAACTAACATAAGTATGTAAAAGATCATATACCACCTATAAAGTATCTCTTCAGCAACTATCCGTTTACAGGAAGAGGAACCGTTTCATTGTCCATGTGGCTCAACAGGAATGTAGTTGGACCTGCAATGTTTGATATGGACCCAAAACCACAAAATTTCAAATTTTCCATGCTCACCTGATTGTTCACCTCTTTTGTTCCACAAAAGTACCAAGTCACCAAGCTGTAAATCTCGTTGTCGAGCCTTTTTGTGAAAATTTCCTTTAACCTTGTCTTGATGTTCTGTCAGGTGATCAAAGGCCTTCCTTCTATTTTTGTCTAGTTCTATCAAGCTGTCGATTCTTCTTTGGTACTTTCCTATATCATCCATATTCTGTTGGAGCATCTTGTATACAGGAAACTTCAAATTTATTGGTAGCGTAGCATTCAATCCATAAACCAAGTCAAACGGACTCTTCTTCGTAGATTCTTTCACTGTGATTTTGTCTTCCCAAACTGCATAGTTTAGTTTGTTATCCCAGGACCGTTTATTGTCTCCCACAGTCTTCTTTATAATGTTCATCAAATTCTTATTACTTGATTTTGCAAGCCTATTCCCTTGAGGATACTAATTGGATGAATACGACAATACGATACCATACTATAAGAAAAAAGTTGACAGTTCTCCCCTTGTGAAGGCCTTAGCATTATCCATTACAATCTTGGCTGGAGTATCAAAATGAGTGACTATTCTGTCTTCCAAGAAGTATATGATCACCTTGGTTGTAGATTGCTTTGTAGGAATAGCTTCAACCCATTTTGTGAAGTAATATGTAGCTGTCAAGATCCATTTATGACCATTGCTTGAATTTTCTTTGAATTCACCAATAAAATCTAGGTCCCATTGTTGAAAAGGAGCCTTAACTATAACTGGTTAGAGCGGTAAGGAAATGAGTTTCTGTTTTCCTGAGAATAACTCGCATGGATGACAACCCCGAACATACTTGTATACGTCTTGAAAGATGTTGGGCCAATAATATCCCGATCTCATAATATTGTGAGTAGTTGTAGAAGCTGCGTGATGTCCGCCGTAGATTCCCTCGTGGAATTCCTTCATCAATTCTTCTGCTTTAGGAGGCTCAACAAAAGTGATAATAATCCATCTAGATTCTTCCATCCGGGTCCCTGAATTCATCCGTAATCTGCAACGATGTCCATGAAACAATACTTATATGTCTTCAATTTCAGATCTCTCTTCCTATGATCAAGTAGGTGATTGGGGCATGAAAGATACTGGAGGTAGTAAACAATGTCTCTGTACCAGTCGCACTGTGCTATGGCCCCTTTAACCATCGAAACCATAGGAGGTTTTTCCTATGTTATATCCAATTCCTTTTCATTGCCTTTTGCCAATAATTGAGCTAGTCCTCTGATTGTTCGTCGATTTTTTCCGCTATTGTCTGCGTTGACCTTCATACTAAACCAAATCTTCAACGTTGAAAAGAATGAAACAATAAACGGTTCAAGAACCCCACACGAATTCCTTTTGGACAGATACGATGATGGAATAAATGTGTGTGCTGATCACTTGAGAGGATTCCATATTTATATTTCACCATTGAGTAATCCAAGGGGTAAATTCCATAAGACAAGGAAACCGCTAACCCAAAAATAATATAAAATACTTTAGTTAGGGTCCTTATAATTTCATGTTGGGATTTTCACACTTCATTGTGGCTGTATGACCAAAAATTCTTAAGCAAGTCATCTTTAGGTAACTTCTTAACCCTTCTCTTGGTCTCCATGGTCCACATGTGCCAACTCAAAGTACACCATCATATATAAGGAATATTATTCTTTTTTTGTCATGTTCTCACCACTAACACCAAGGTCCGATGCAAGTTATTCCAACAAGGGGTGGCCAGTCCCTTGAGGAGGTCTCATAGCCTAATGACCACAGAGAGGAGTACATTACACATCAACTTCCTAGAACCGGTCTAGGGATTCTTGTGTTGGCATGGTAATTGACCAGTTGTCTCAACCCCAGGATGAATAAAGTTCACCAAAGTCAACATATTGGTAAAAGACCAAGTGCCTTAGTACCATACTGAATCTAGTTGACCAAAGTCAACATCTTGGTAACAGACCAAGTGCCTCAGTCCTAGACTAAATCTAGTTGACCAAAGTCGACATCTTGGTAACAGACCACATGCCTCAATCCCAAACTAAATCTCGTTGACCAAAGTCAACATCTTGGTAACAACCCAAGTGCCTCAATCCCAGATTGAATCATGTTCCTAGTAACTAACCAGGTGCATCCGTTATCCCAAATAATGGCTCTCAATGTTGCTCAAAAATCAACAATTAAATGGGTAAATTGACCCTAGAAGGAAAAATGACAAGTCGGATTGAAAGATAAATTAAATACTAAATAAAATTCAAGTCAACCTAACTGTGGAAACTTCTATTGAAAAGAAGAATATAAATAAAGTATTTCCACACTTCATTTTATCATCAAGCAAGCACATCTCTCTCTCTCAAGTGGTGCACACTTCTCTAGGAGGACAAGTGAGGAACACAAGAAGCATAATCTTTGGGGCTATCTTACTATATCTCCCTCTCTTTGTTTTCAGAAGGGTGCAACTACTCAAAGGTCATTCTGTATCTCTCTTGTATATCATTATTTTATTTTTGTAACTAGTGTCGGCACTAGATTTGACATTTTATCTTGTTGAAGAATCTTATCTAGAGAAGTTGTTGGGTTTGTCCCGTGAGGGGGTTTTCCCGGTTTAAACATTGTGTCTAATGTGGGATGTGTTTCTCTCAGTTGTCCTTTTATGCATGCAGTATATGTTTATGTGATAGAAAAGTTTTAAAAAGTTAAAAACATCTAACTGCTAAGAAAAATCAACAAAAATGTGGTTCTATGCTTCTATGAACTAGTAGGCACATACCTGGTTGGTAATTTTTCAACTAGAGATCGACATATCTCAATGAACAAAGGCTATCGACACATCTCAATGAACAAAGGATATCGTGCAACTTTAAATAAAATGAAATCGAGATAGAAAAAGAACACCAACTACTTGGCCAACCTACTATTGGATATTGGTTCACAAGGGCTCTTGTGATTAGAGCTATAGAGTCTGGGAGTAAGAAACAATGAGCCTACAATTAGTAAGGTGTATGGATTTAAGAGTATTCTTCTGGAGGCAAACCATCATGAGGCATAGGATGATACATCCTTGCTCCTCTTACTGTGTGGAAATTCTTACAACCATGTGAATTTGTGAGTAAACAATGATAACGACGATGATTCTCATAATAGGTAGGGAAACTAAAGATGAAATGAAATTACACAGTGCTATGAACCTAAAACATTCTATACTTAAAAATGTGCTAACAGTGAGCTAATATCATTGTTGAAATAGATTAATATAATAATGGGAGCAAATTTAGTTATAACGGAGGTATATTCTACAATAATGGCAGCAAATTTAGCAATAACAACAATAGATTCCACAATGATAACAATAGGAGAAACAAATAAATAAAAGAGAAGAAAATATTCAAACCTGAACATATACAAAGCAAAAAAGAAATATGACATAGATAGGAAAATAGTTGTAACTCTTAACCAAAAATCAATGGATTTGAAATTCATGTAATTCAGAAAATCAACAAAAGATTGCAGTCACATATTTCTTATTTCTGACAGTTAGTTCAACTATTGACTATAAACATGAATGCAATTATATCACACAAAGAGGGCACTCTACCATGTAAAATGATAAACATGGTTAGATGACAATTATGGAGGAATTTTTCAAGGTTCACCAAGGCTGATCATGAAAATCCCTATCCTATAATGCATGAAGAATAATAGTAAATTAGTTCTTGTACTATACAAAAATACCCTTGAATCCTAAGGCATAACCCATGGCGCCACTACCAAGTTTCAATCCAAAAATTCAGTCAAATAGGAACAAAACTTAGTCTGGCTACCTGCTAATTGTACCATGCTCACTCGCAACAACCAAACTACTTGGAATGAAGTCACATGCGAGTTTAAGTAGCTTATATTAGGGATAAATCTCTGAAAGGGTCCCTATTACCTCAGAATGTTAATTGCTTCAAAAATATGAGACCGAGGTCACTAACAACACACTAAACCTCCTCAAAGCTAAATCCTCCAATAAATGCATTGCACTATAGAAAGAATGTATTGTACTTTCGTAGTAGTGCTCACTAGCACACTAATAAGAAAAGGAATCCTATTTGAAAATTTTATCTGATCTCCCTAAACATAGTTATGCACATGTGCCTCTAATCATGGCTAAAAGGAGTTTTTTTTTTCACTAAATTCCATCTTTCTAACAGGGATAATAGGCATCAAGGCCGTTGTAAAATTTGATCATGTTTTTCACATAGTTAAATATATTTTACACACTTGAAACACATCATGTAAAGATTGATTTTTAGAAGACATCGATGCCTTCCTGTTGTTAGTCTAATCAAGTTTTGTGAAAGCGTTGATGCCTTTCTGGGAAAGTTAAAATTACCAAATTTTAAGAAGGCTTTGATGGAGTTTGGGCATGTTAGCGATATTGATTTTTATGAATAAAACAATCCCCTTTCATCGTGTCGAATGGATTGCATTTTTGAAGAAAACGATCGCATTCTAGACTATTCAAAAGATCACATTTTGGAAAGAAATTTTAAAAGATCAAATTTAGTGAACATCATGATGGTTTTCAGGCACATCAAAAGATTGAATCTTTCGAAAAATGGATGCCTACACACTCTTGAAAAACTCATATTATTCCCCAGACTGTGGATGCTAAACACCATGAGGAAGAAGAGTGGATTTACCTAATAAGATGGAAAAAGTTGAATTTGGAAAGAAAGGATATAGAGGAGAAAGAGCGACCAATGTAATCATTGCATCGGGAGAAAAAATAGGGGAAGCATCCACAAGTGAAAGATTGTTTTCCCTTCCTTGTCACAAGTTGTTGAAACGACTAAATCAAACAATTTGGAGTTCAAAGGAAAGGATACATGCTGGGCCCGAACCAACGCAACAAGTGAAGTATGACTTGTGCCAAATTTTGGTAATGATAATGCCCTCAAATGCATTGTGAAACCCTGCCATATGAGAAACCTTATTCATCGAATAATCGAAATCTACCAAAGAACAAATCAGGAACCAACACTTTTTAAAACAACTCAAAAATTCTCTTTAAAATTTCCATGTTAATTTTCAGTAGAATTAAGATTTTAGGGGCTACTATCCAATGAATCACGTATGATGTCAAATTTTTTTGTAATGGGATCCTTAAATTTATTTATTTACTTCAAGTGAATTCTTTATCAATTTTGCCCAAGATACTTTGGAAAAAAATGCTTTATTTTATCTTGATAAATTTCATCATATCCTAAAATTCTGTGAATCCACAAGTTCAAGACAATCTGCATTGGAATCATGGATGATAGCATATTTTATTTCATGTGAGGAAAGGAATTCTAGTTCTAAATATAAGTTCAATAGTACCCACTCTTCACAGAAAAACATCAAAACAACAAAAGTTAAAGGTATCTGCATTAATTTTTCGAATGTTTAGGGATTGTATACATATCTGTATTCGTTTTTTAAATGTTTACAGATTGTATCTATATACAAGAAAATAATATAAGAAAATAATATGCATCAAAATTTATTTTGTGTGTGCGTAAAAAGACTTGGACCAAATGCCTAAAAAAAGAAAATCAAATAGCAATCACAAATTTTCCTATGGAACACTCGATATATGTAAACCCCTAAAAACCAAGAAGCTACATTCCCCAAAAAATCTCTAAATTCTTCACCTAACACGCTTCTTTAATTTAATCTATTCTTATAAACCAGCTTCCTCATGTTTAACTTCCTCTCTACCTTTGAAGTGCTACCATATTCCTTTCATTTCAATGTTGATGTATATGTAACTTCGGAATGTATTTCACATATATGTATATTGTATTCCTATAGAGATGTTATTATTCCTCTATACGGAAGTGTTTGTATTCCTATAGAGATGTTATTATTCCTCTATATGGAAGTGTCGTCATTTATATTGTAAGTTTCGTAACTTATACTTGATGGGTTATTAGACCACCTTGTTGGGGTCGGCCCTGCATAAGTCATGTGGGTCGAAGGGTTATTAGACCACCCTATTGGGGGTCGGCCATGTGGGTCAAAGGGTTATTATCCCACCCTAGTGGGTGTCAGCCCAGTCAGCATTATGTTAAGTGGTTAAGTTGAGGCCGACCTAGTTGAGTAAAGGTCAAGTCAAGTTAGTGTATAAATAGAGAGTGTGTTTCTCTCATTTTACACATTCTATTCTCTCTCACACTCTCAGGAGAGTGGCGCACTTGTGGAGGAGAAGCTGCTGCTAGGATATGTCTATCTCATATGCTTGGGTTGTATCATTGCTCTATCTATCTCCGAGGAAGTTATTGGGGTTTTTCACCTTTATGATTTTCCCCAAGTAAACTCTGTGTCTCTTGTGTGCTTGCATTATTGTGTCCATGATTGATATGTTGTAGATTTGCTGTACATGTTGTTCTCTCAGTTAAGATCCTAGATCAGATTGAAGTAAATTCTGAAAATTTAACATGGTATCAGAACTAGCCTGAAAAAATGCATGATATGGCATGTATGACACTTGTTGCACTTACGATGCTAGGGCTTCATATAGCAAAAACCAGTCATCGTAGCACTTTCGTTATAAATCCATTTTGGCGAAGTTTTCGAGTATGAAAATTTTACAGGTAGAATATCATATCCCCATGTACCTTGTGTCCAAAGGAAAACCTCTAATTCATTGTACTTTGTGATTTATGATCTCTACAATATAGGGTTTCTGCCTCTTCCATATCTGAGTCAAAACCAGTTGACCTTGGAAAAAAGGTCATAACTTGGGCTAGGAAGCTCCAAATGAAATTTCGTAAAAAGTGATAGGTATTACACAGACTGTACTATCTCAGGAAACGTTTTCAAAGGCTGAAGTTGAACCAGTGACATGTGGCATGCCGTACAAGTGCGATCTCTTGTATTTTCCCATAACCAGGTCACGTTGCGACACTTGGCATAACTCTCTCTCAAAAAATACAATTGAGGTCAGACTTGTCGGGATGGAAAGATGACAGGTCAGGCTACCACAGAAAAAGTTTTCAGACCCTGTGGATTGAAAAGTCTGGAGTTACACCATAAACAATCAGGTACATATTTCTGTCAAAACAAAATTATTTTTGAGCACCTTCATTCATGGCTTCCGGAATTTAGGGTTTCGGAGAAAGTTGGAATTCTTGTAATCAGAGACCACGGCTGAATGCTACTCATCAAAATCGAAATTTAGAGACAAAGATCAGAATTTCTGGTTGGGCAGAAGGCCGGGCCTGATCAAACCCTAGTTCAGGACTTTGATTAGAAAAGTGGAAAATTAGGGTTTCAATAAAAATGGGAATTTTTGAAATCTGTGACCACGACTGGAAGCTCCTCAGAAAAATAGAAGCTTAGAGATTTGGATCAAACCTTTTGATTGGGTAGAAGAGTGGGCTTCATCAAACCCCAGTTCAGGGTCACGTCTAGTGGGCTCCTCTAATTTGTTTAAATAATATTGTTCAATAATGTATATACTGATGTTCCTAGAATTAGGTTGTGTATTATGCATATTAGAATAGCTGCATTGATGAATAGTATACTACTAATATACATGGGTAAGTGGCCTATGGAACTGTACAACATTCCATTGCTACTTATCTAGAATGAAACCTCTTTGTTGACATGTTGGGAGTTGTGCACACTCTTAACAATGTTCTGGTAGAAATTGGAAGGCATCTAGAAAGTTACGGGATATGGATAAATGTTGTATTGAAGCATTGGCTAAGATAATTGCATGACTATATGACATATTTCTTTATGTGTAATAATTTGTTCTGAAAACTACGACATGTTTTATAATCATGCAATTTAACTTGTTGTGTAGGAAAGATTGTATACCATCACCTACAAAAGAAGGACTACAACATTTGTTCAGCAACAAAGTTATCTATTGAAAATATTGAAGATATTGAAGATATTGAAATTCCCAGGATCTGGGAAGAATGCCATGATTGAGGAGTACCAGTCGATCATGAAGATGTTTCGGATGCAGTCCCAAGACCTGAAGGGGAGTCTGTAGTGACTTCCAAGAGGATCTACAAGATCAAGCATGCTGCAGGTGGTAGCATAGAGACTTTTGCTCCTATATCCAGATACACTTCCATTAGATCAGTACTTGCTCTGGCTGCAGTGATGAAGTGGAAGATACACCAGATGGATTTCAAGACAACTTTCTTGAATGGTGTAGTTGAAGAAGAAGTGTATGTGGAGCAGCCACTTGGTTCTGAGACACATGACAGGGAGTCATATATGTGCAGAAATTGGTATGGTAGGATAGACAACTTTCTATCCAGTTTGGGATTTACCAAGAGTAAAGCGGATTCCAACCTTTACTACAAGGTTGAGGAAGGCAATCCAGTGATGCTACTTTTGTATGTGGATGACCTGTTTATTACAGGTGAAGATAGATTGATTTCCGACACGCAGTGAAAGCTTGCTGCCAAGTTCGAGATGAAGAACTTGGGTATGATGCACTATTTGTTTTTGGCGTGGAGGTGTGGCAGAGTGCATATATAATCTTCCTTGGACAAGGGAAGTATGCAGTAGAGATACTAAAGAGGTTCGGGATGATGGACTCAAGGCCATGGCCACACCCATGGCATCAAACCTGAAGCTTCTGTGTGATGCTTCATCTGAGCTGGTTGATGTCTCTATGTATCGTTAGATGATTGGGTCCTTGATGTACCTGACGAACACGAGACCAGATATTTGCTTTGCGGTGAACACATTGAGGAGTGTTCACCTAGTTTCTGTAAAGCATATTCTGAGGTACCTGAAGGGTACAGTTGATTATGGGCTCAGGTATGAAGCGAATCAAAAGTTTAACCTGCATGGTTATGTTGATTCAGATTGGGCAGGCAGTGCTGTAGATAGGAAGAGCACATCTGGGTGCTGCTTCAGTATGGGATCAGGTGTGATCTCTTGGTTTAGCAGGAAGCAATCCTACATAGCATTGAGTACAGTTGAGGTAGAGTATGTTGCAGCATGTTCAGCTAGTTGTGAGGTAGTATGGCTTCGCAAGCTACTATCAGAGTTATTTGATCTCCCGCTGGAGACTACTAGTATCTTTTGTGACAACCAGAGTTGTGTGAAGCTATCTGAGAACCTGGTGTTCCACGAGAGGTCGAAACACATAGATATCAAATACCACTATATCAGGGATATGGTGCAGAGAGGAGCAGTGAAGCTCCTATATGTTGCGACGGATGAGCAGATTGCAGATGTGCTGATGAAGCCACTAGCCAGAGTGAAGTTCAAGTACTTCAAAGAGAGGCTTGGTGTTCTTCAGATCGACGCCACTTCAAGGAAGAAGTGATGAAGACATTTGCTGAAGCCATTCCAAGCATGCGGGAAGGAGGATCCTTCACATGGCTATGGATGTAAGCGCTGGATGATGAGCATCAGGATGATGTTCTAGTTTCTGCTCTGTATGATCAGTTGGATCATTTACATTTATGTATGTACGCATCATGTTGGATGCTGGATATGATCAGTTGGATCATTTACATTTATGTATGTACGCATCATGTTGGATTCTTGGACCATGTATCTGTATATGTATCGGGTATGATCAGGTAGATCATGTATGTTGATGGATACATTGTGTGGATCATGTATCTATGTATGTATCAGGTAGATACATTGAATATGATGATATGTATCAAGTAGATACTTGGTATGCATCAAGTGGATGCATTGTATGATCAAGATGATCATGGATGACGAGCTTCTCTAGATGACATGCATCAGGACGATGCAGTGATGATGATCAGGATGATCATGTGTACATAAGGATGATGTATGGTGAGTATCAATATGATACTTTGTGGCCGTGGATCAGGTTGTGCAGATGAGCATGTCTGGGAGATCCTATAGGTCGGAGTTGTGTACCCGTAACAGCCTGGGATGCTCTTTCGAGACATTGCTCTGGGAGAACATGTAATTTGTGCCCTGGGAGATCTTTAGGTAGGAGTTTTGTACCCGTAACATCCTGAGATGCTCTTGCAAGGTTTTGTCCTATGGCATGTAATTTGCTCCTGGGAGATCTGGACAGGATGAAAAAGGCCTCAGATGCTTCAACCAGGTTTTGCCATGACCACATGTAATTTTCTCCTGGGAGATCTGGACAGGATGAAAAAGGCCTCAGATGCTTTAGCCAGGTTTTGTTGTGGACCACATGTAATGTGCTCCTGGGAGATCCGACAGGTAGAGCTGTGTGCTCATAATAGCCTGGGATGCTTTAGCCAGGTTTTATGGTGAGATCACATGTAATGTGCTCCTGGGAGATCCGACAGGTATAGATGTGTGCTCGTAACAACCTGGGATGCTTCAGCCAGGTTTTGTGATGGGTCACATGTAATGTGCTCCTGGGAGATCCGACAGGTAGAGCTGTGTGCTCGTAATAGCCTGGGATGCTGTAGTCAGGTTTTGTGACGCACATAATAAGTCCTAAGGATTCCAAAGTATGGCCAGTGATGATGAAGACCTGCAGGTGGTGGGCCTACATCCAGTATGAAAAAGGACTGGCTCTATAGAAATTCCTATGACGAGTAGATTCAGAGATTGACTGAGATAGCAGCAGCAGTGACGATGACGATTATCCAGTGACGATGATCCAGAGAAGAAGACTTGTGCTAGAAGACCTGTGTCGAGAAATACCTTCCTAGTTAAGAGGGAGTGTTGATGTATATGTAACTTCGGAATGTATTTCACATATATGTATATTGTATTCCTATAGAGATGTTATTATTCCTCTATACGGAAGTGTTTTTATTCCTATAGAGATGTTATTATTCCCGTATATGGAAGTGTCGTCATTTATATTGTAAGTGTCATAACTTATACTTGATGGGTTATTAGACCACCTTGTTGTGGTCGGCCCTGTATAAGTCATGTGGGTCGAAGGGTTATTAGACCACCCTATTGGGGGTCGGCCATGTGGGTCAAAGGGTTATTAGACCACCCTGTTGGGTGTCAGCCCAGTCAGCATTATGTTAAGTGGTTAAGTTGAGGCCGACCTAGTTGAGTAAAGGTCAAGTCAAGTTAGTGTATAAATAGAGAGTGTGTCTCTCTATTTTACACATTCTATTCTCTCTCACACTCTCAGGAGAGTGGCGCACTTGTGGAGGAGGAGAAGCTGCTGCTAAGAGATGTCTATCTCTTATGCTTGGGTTGTATCATTGCTCTATCTATCTCTGAGGAAGTTATTGGGGTTTTTCACCTTTATGGTTTTCCCCAAGTAAACTTTGTGTCACTTGTGTGCTTGCATTATTTTGTCCATGATTGATATGTTGTAGATTTGATGAACATCTTGTTCTCTCAGTTAAGATCCTAGATCAAATTGAAGTAAAATCTGAAAATTTAACATTCAACACTTCACTTCCTAGGGTTACTATTGAATAGTCATAGAGATATTAAATCATAGATCTTACTTCGATTACAGTCTGGTAGGATCCCTTGGTCTGGGAAGACATTATAATACACCTTTAAGAAGTTAAAATTTGAAAAAAAAAAATTGCATAAGGTAGAACAGTTACATACATGTGAGTGGGGATCACTTTCATGTAAGGGGAAATGGATTTGTTTTAGACACAAGCACCATGTGTTAGTCTCCAAAACTTTAACGAGCCTCTACAACTGCTGATTTCTCCAAACAATTGTCATCTCCAACCTACAATTGTTGATTTCTCAGGGTATCCACGGCTGATTTTCTCGAGAGACTCTAATTTTATTGGAAAACACGGATCGTCTAAGCTTATTTCATGCAAAACTTCCTTCCTCAAGCTTTAAGCAAAACACATTTCGTTGAACCAATTTGTCCATGACACATCGAATTCAGCTGAGCTTTGCTGATTATTTACCACAAATTCACTTGCTCTACAAAAGAACCGGAATTTAGCACTTCTTCCCCCAAAATTAGCGCTTTGCAAAAAACAATATACTGTTGTTTTGTCGAAAGAAGTCTAAATTCCTCCTCCGCGACCGATATGTTTACAAAAAAACTCTCTAAAACAACCATTTGGATAGAGGGGACTCCAAATTCCTCATCAACAACCGCTATTTTCACAAAAGCATCTCTGAAAAGGCCATTTGCACAAAATGAACTCCAAATTCCTCCACCGCGATCGCTTTTTCACAAAATCGTTTCTGAAGTGGCCATTTGGATAGAAAGAACTCCAAATTCCTCCCCCGTACCACTATTTTCACAGAAAACCTCTCCAAAACCGCTATTTGGATAGAAATAAGTCTAAATTTATCCACCAATGCAAATTTCAACCCCTTATCGTACTCTAAAATTCCTGCCTGCTTTCTTCCTTCTATGATCCAAAATTTTCTCTCACAGGTGTGAGCTTCCACCCCATACCGATCTCACTGGAGTTTCTATCCCTTTGGAGCATTACTCTGCCAGTCTTCTTCCTCTTTAATGAAAATACTTCCAAACTTTTCCTTCTCACAGGCCATCCGGACCAGAGATGGCACCTTCTCCACGACATCATGTGCAGAAAAGACGGCACCAAGATGGCACATTTTGCATGACGTCCTGTACCTATTCTAGAAAATTCCAAAGTTAATACCTCAATTATTCCCGTGATGGAAGGATACGATCGGACGACAGGTGGTGAAGAATTGACATGATCGAATTTCCCTCCAACTGTTGAATTCAAAGAGCAAACGAATGCATTAAAATGAGGAATTTTGAGGATTGTAATGTATTAATGTAGGTCCGAGTCCTTATCACAATACGGAAAGGGCCACATGAGTTATTTTCATTGAACATTTACATTCCCAAGGTGTCCATGGTAGTGTAAAATGAATTATTATTATAGAAAGAGGACGAAGGAGATTAACACTTATACATTAAAGTAAGTATTTAAATTGACCAAGTTTATGTTGTTGATAATGGGTTTTTAATCGAATCCCATTCCAATCCAACCCAAGCTCTATCCACCCACTTTCTTTTGAGAATAGGAATTGGTGTCAAATTGCAAGAATATCTCGTTAGAGGTTTTAGTTGGAAGGCCCTCACATTTTTTCTTCACAAACCTGAAAAAGGAATGATTTCCACTTGGTTTGGAAATATCTAAAATATATCTCCTTTTATCAATGCAATTTTATTGGACTAAGTTTATTGCTTGTCTCGATTCACCATATCTTCTCATTTTTCCTTTGCCTGTCTTGGTCGAATAATCTCATCTCAACTTGTTTTGTTACTCTGCGGAATGCCAAATTGGTAAGAAAAATGAGATTGTTGGCTTAAGTACTGATTTAGAGGTTTCCAATGTAGACCTAGGTTCTTCGCGGTTTCAAAAACCAACAAAACCCCTTCTCACCGACCCTTTCAGAAACAACCTGCGAACAAGTCGAGGTCTCACCCGAGGTGTAGCTATGGGGGCACTGCGGAACCAGGTTTCCACAGTGGTGTGATGAGTTGTTTGGACAGGACTACTGTGCAGCGCACTATCAGACCTGCGCTGCGAACTGAGGACTGCGTGACGATAGACTGTGTCGCAGTCCGCACTTCCACAAACTAACCGCTGCGCAACCAGTGCACCCAGGGGCTGCACGGTTCGAGCAGGATACCATTCATAGGACAACACAATGGGGTTATATGCTTCCTCTTCCAAACTTAACCATTATGGAGGTTTTACTCTAACACTTAACCATTCCTCTACTACCTTATATTATTAGCTTTAGAACAGATGCAAACAGACAAAATATACGAGGCTGCGCACCTCAAGTGCGGTGTATTCAAAGAGTTACACAATCAAACCTCTACGTATACTTGTGATTATTCAATAAACCGATACTTACACCAACTTAGAATACTGCGCATTCATCATTCATTTATTCATGTAAAACTTAACATATTATTCCCATCTTTCCTCTATGGTGAATACATATAAAAGCATTAACATACAACTTATCAATGAGAATCCAAACATTCAAAGTAGGCAAATAAGCAAATGCAGAAACACAACAATCACACTACACAGTATTTAACGTGGTTCACCCCTCGGATGGAGGCTATGTCCACAAGAATTGTTGTTATATTAGTCTTTGGGAAGGGTACAACAGTTCTTTGTCTGCGAACTTAGCTTGCAGACCCTCTTCTCTCTCTCTCAGCCTTTGCGCACACAGCTGCAGAGCCTTTACAAAATTGTCTCTCAACAGAGATCTATTCAATGAATAAAATGAATATTAATCCTTTCAATCAACAACCCTTCCCCATAAAAAATTTCCTTATTTATAGATTATGCCCGTAGGTCATGTCTTTACAATCCGCAAGCAAAAACCCTTAGGTTTACAAAACCGTTACAGTTTCCAGCTCATTGAGCTTGTTGGCTTATGGTAGCGAATATTCTATTGTGGCCTGCCTCCAATGCACACCCATGTCACTATCGGCCTTCCTGTCGCACGCATGGCAATAGATCGCTTTCACCGAGCCGTTCTTCCTCTAACGGTCTCGTGCGACTGGTTTCGGTAGTGGTTCTTTTGCATGTGCGACTAGTTGCTTTCTTTCCTCTTTTGCTCCTACCCGCTGCTTGGTACTCTTGGAGCTTCTTTACCAAAAGTAGACCACCGCTGGTCTAACCGGAATCTGTTCCATCTTCCTTCCAACACTCTACTTTTTCGAATCCACGTAGACTGGACACATCGTAGCGCTGTCTCAACGCAACACTGATCTTCGCAGCTCTTTCGATGCTGCGTTGCGCGCAACTTTGCAGCATCCCAAAAAATTATACAAAAATGTTTCAGCTGAACTGCGCTCAGCTCCACAGTTCTAAAACTCCTTCTTGCTCAAAATTTCCCCACTTGGGCCAGGCCCAACAGGCCCCTAACACTTACATGTGGCTCATCCCCGATCCACCTGCAATGTCTCCAAGTTGTTCCTCTGGCTGCGGAGCTAGCTTCGCAGCGAACTCATTGTATGTAGAAATCAGCTTTTCGACTGCGTCCTTCGTGTCTTGCTCAACTTGCCTGACTGTTTCTAGCATATCAGGTGTTATCTCATCGTTGACCTGGCCTTCCACCTGTTCTTGATTATCGCACAACTTCTTTAACTTCTCCTCGATCTCCTGCGAGATCGTGCTGGCGTCCTCCAGTAAGGGCTGCGACTTGTCACCCATTTCAGTCTCATTTTATCTTAAGGCTTGCACTTCTTTCTTCAGCGTGTTGATTTCTCTATACTTCTGCAGTCTATCTCTTGGTAGCAAAGCTTTTACTTCTGCATCCAACTACTCTAGTGAAGCTTGCTTATCCTTCAATGCATTCTTTACTTGCAGCAATCCCGGGTCTTCTTCGAGAGCAGTGAATGCCTTCGACGCTGCTTCCAACAGACTCTGGCACTTAGCCACTTCGGCAACAATATTCTCTGCTACGTCCTTCACCTCCTTTTCTCTTAGCCGCTTCTCATCTAGTGGGGTCTGTGGGTTCATCTGTTCCTTCAAGGAAGCAATGTTGGCCTCATGTACAATCTCCATGTCTTGCATCTCTGTCTTAAGGGTGTTAACCAGTTCACCCATCTTAACGACAGTGTCTGCGGGGTCTACCTGTACTTCGAATTATTCAATATTATCTGCGATTGTAGTGATTGTGGATTCTAGTCTTTTTCGACGATCATACTCATCCTATAGTTCCATATCTCTCAGTGAGCTAGACTCCTCCAACTGCTTATTAGTTGTTTGCAGCTCAGCCTGCCCCTTCAACACGTCAGTAGTTCTCTCATGCATTTCTTCAACAACTTGCAGATGCAAGTAGTGTAACCCAGGCATTGGTATCTTTTCCAAGTCAAGCTCCACACGCTCGACATACTTCGTGTCTAACACTAGTGTCTCTGGCATTGGCAAGCTTACTGTTATCGGATCTAGATGGATGATACGAGACTTCGCAGGAATGGTCATGGTTAACTGTGGTGTTCTCTGCTGTGAAGTTCCTCCTGACTTTCCTTCAGACTCCGAGTCCCGTGGCAAAGGTAATCTCTTGTGTACTTCTTCAATTTTCTCCGTAATCCCCTGCAGCATGTTCATATTCTTCTGCAGAATTTCCTGAATTTCCTAGTCGTTTTTCTCTTTGTCGGTCATCAGATCTTCCATTGACTCTATGACCCTCGTGGCGATTGTTTCATTATCCTCATCATGGAGCACTGCATCTGACTAGCTCTTATCATCTTTCTTCTTCTTCTGCGCTCCCTTTTTCGGCGCGGGGCTCTCAGCTTCTTTCCTTTTTCCCGTCTCCTTATCTTCAGTAATAGGACATGGAATAGGTTCGTCCTCGCCAGAGTCACTTGGGACATCTACAATTTCCACTCTGAACTCGGTAGGCCATTCCTTCATGATATTATCAATATCCTCTTTGTACATGTGGTATTTTCCTGCAAACCATTCCATGTTCCTCTTCTATGCTTTGGCTGAAATGTGGATACTACATATGTCAGCATAAAAATCAACAATGCGAATGTACTTACTAGTTATCTGCTTTGTTATTCGCGGTGTGCTTATGATTGCGTCGCGCAACTGGCTGTAATACTAGTAGAAAACCTCAGTTGTCACATGTTGTCTCTACGAATTCAAATTTGCCCATAGGTTTGAATCGTGGGCTCCTCTGCAATCATTGGTATCAATGATTACACCGACGTAATCCTTCGGCTCCTTTCACCCGACAAAAGTGATCAACACTATGAGCCATATGAAATTGAAGTTTCCTCCATTGATTTGCATGTCATTTAGTTCCTCCAGGAACCCGTTCAGTAGGTATTGACACCAGTTGAATTGCTCTCCCTTTGCGACCGCGACGCCAAGAAGTACTGCGCCCGTAGGTACTTCCAGTGGCCAGCATCTTCTCAAAATTTTGTCGGCTAACAACTGTGTGATAAACCGCGTGGCTTTATCATCTATGTCTTTTGTCTGAAAGCCCCTCTTTCCTTTGACGACAGTTTGGGTTTTCTTCATCTTCTCCACGGCTTCCTTGTCCTTGCTTTTCCCTTGGAAAAATTGCTTCGAGTATTTACCCTTTTTACTCAAACCGATGACACGGTGGACAATGTCAATGGTTAGGTCGACATTTTTGTCCAGCCAAAAATATCCCTGGTGAATGCGTGCCATCAGTGTTCGCACCACCACATTTAATTCCGGTGATCTATCAAAATGCGGGAGCCTGAGCAAATTGAGCAGTCCTTACTTGACTACTCCAGATAACCAACTCTCTGCGATGAGGTTAAGCTCTCCCTTTGCATCCTTCTTCCATCACATGTACTGGTCAGGTTGGAACTATGGGAACCTAGGTTCATTGGGTTCCTCCTTCTGCATCTGGAGCAGATCATAATCTTCCCATCTGCATTTTGGAATTTTACCCAACAAATTTTTATCGACATCAACGTGCTTTGATATGGGTGATAGCAGGATGTCGTATTTGGTGTGCTTTATTAATTTGAATACCGGTGCGTCCAGTGCACGTGGTGAAATATAGTCTGGTTCATTGTCAAGGGTATCTCCTTATCAGCTGTCAGCAGCTTCTGCACTATCGAAGCCATTTTTGGGACCTTTGTTCTTGGTTGCACTGGATCTTTGCCTTTGTCTTGCATCATTGGACTGTGTCTTGGTGATCGTCTGGATGCTTGACCTGGTTCTAAGATGCCCTTCTTGGATGGGGTTCTCATTAACCCTTCAATCCCTCTATGTTTGAATATTCTCACAGTCTCCTGAACCGTGAATTATTCTTCAATGGAAGACCACTTAGACACTCACTGGATAAACTTCACAGGGTTTAAGATAGCTTGCTGAAAATAATTCACAGAGTAATGTGCGCAAGAAAATTCTAAGTGTTCAGTAATGCCCGCAAGTCTGAATGCGACATTACTTATAGGCGCAGCTGCCTCCTCTGCACCCCTTAATGGCTAGATGAGCATTAAAGGCGGTATCCATTGGTCAAATATGGCGGATCCTTTGGTCTTTTCCTTCATAAACTCATTCAGAACGGCTATCTGTGCATTAAATGCCCAAGCGGTCGCTGGAAAATCATTGTATAATGACTACTTTTCCGACCGACATTGTAACGGCTATTTTTCTGGAGTGTTGCATCGAACAGCGAGACAGGTCAGTCTGGATCCTGCGCAGTTACTTTGCAGTGCCTGTTTTTTTTTCTTCTGAACTTTATATCTTTCCTTGTTCACTTGCTCTTCGCAATTTCCTTTTGGACTTCACAACTGCGCGGTTCCTCTTTTCTTTTTTTCTTTCTTTCTTTTTCATCATTTTTTTTGGCGCAGCGGTACATCTTAACAGTGTTGCACGATATATACATACTCCTCATCATACATTGCATATAGACTCTTTCCCCTTTCCAGTTCCCAATTGTAACTGTACTTGGCACTTAGAAATTTCCTTCTTTCTGATCATCACAGGTTCTGCGAAGTAGAACTATCTCGATAGGGTTTTAGACTACTTACATTGATTAGACCTGGAAAGTTATATCCTGCTAATGCGGATATCTGGACTGTGCCACCATTAGTAACATGCACAATAGTATATGGGCCAAGCCAATTCGTTTTAAACTTCCCAGGAAATTTCATGAATTTACTATCATACAGGAGGACTAGATCACTTACCTGGAAAGACTTGTTCTTGATGTGTCGATCATGCCATGATTTTTCTCTTTCCTTCTGCACTTGTTGGTGGAATCCTGCGATGAAGCGATCCTCCTCCAGGCCAACCAAATGTAGAAGTCTTTCTTCCAGTGCCTCTCGATCTTCCATTTCTGTGAACACAGTTATTCTCAAGCTGGGAACAATGTACTCCATAGGCATAATGGCTTTCTGTCCATAGGCCATTCTGAACGGTGTATGGCCAGTCAACTTCTTGCATGTGGTCCTATACACCCATAACACAGCGGGAATGCGCAGGTCCCAATCATCGCGATTCACAGTGCATACCTTGGTCAACACATTCTCCAGTACTTTATTGAATGCTTCAACTGTTCCATTCACCTGTGAATGATAAGGCGTACTTTGCTAATGATGAATGCGGAACTCCTCTGTGAATGCCTCAATGGTTCGATTAAAAAATGAGTTCCTTGATCACTCATCAAAATATTTGGGCATCCAAACCTTGTAAGGATGTCTTCGAATATGAACTGCGCGGCAGTCCTTTACTGGCCTTGCTTCTGCCCATTTGGTAAGGTAATCAGTTGCAGTAATAATGTACCTTGCACCAGTTCTTTTTCCTGGTGGGTTTATAGGTCCCACAAAATCAGTTGCCCATTTCTCAAATTCCTATAATGTCAACTGTGGATTTAATGGCATCTCATATCTTGGCGATGGCCTTCTCTCTCAGTAGTGGTGTAATTCTTTTCTACATATGAGAGCTTCCTGCTCGAAAATGCAATGGGATGTTCAATACCTCTCTCTCCTGGCTGTGCTAAGAGAAATTTCAATGCTATACATGACGCATCCACATGTACATGAAATGGCTTCCCCCAGTCTAGAAAACTAGGATCGGCGCAGTGACCATTTTTTCTTTCAAGGTGTCAAAACCTTGCTCACACTCTGCGTTCCAAATGAATGGCGCATCTTTCTTTAGTAGCTTCTCCATGGCTACAGTTATCTGCGCATACCCCTTTATGAAATTCCTGTAATAACCGGTATGCCCCAATGTAGTGCGCAGCTGCTTGACGGAATTTGGCGTTGGCAAGTTTACAATGACTGCGATCTTCGCAGGATCAACCATTAGACCCTATTTACAGATAATGTGTCCCAATAGAATCCCATAAGGAACACAGAAAACACACTTCTTTAAGTTCAAAGAGATCTGGTGCTGTCTACACTTTTCTAGCATGAGTTTGAGGTTTGCACCATGGTTCTTCAGCAACCCGAATACCGTCCAATCATCAAAATGGGCTTCTAAAAACTTATGCATAAAATATTTAAACGTTGCGACAACAAATCCGGAAAAGATGGCAGGCACGTTCTTCAGACCGAATGGCATCACTGTGTACTGGAACGACCCCCATTCTGTGGCAAAAGTGGTCTTATGTCTGTCTGCGGGATCAATTCTTAAATGATGATATCCTGAAAAACCATCAGTAAAGGAATAGGCCTCATTTCCTCCAACATTATCAAGAACTTCATCCATGAAGGGTGTAGGAAATGGGTCATGCATTAAAGCATCGTTTAGTTTTTTGAGATCCACACAAATCCTGATCTCACCTTTTGTCTTCTTATCCTAGACAACCATAGGGCTTATCCATTTAGACTCTTCAACCGGCTCAATGATCCCTGCATCGAGCATCTTATCCAGTTCTTCTCTCACTCTTTCTTTGTATCGCAGGTTCAGGCGATATGGTCTTTGATTAATGGGCTTCGCACCTAGCTTAAGAGGTATTTTCATAACTCCTAAGTCCCCCAAGATGCCCTTCATCTCTATAAATTTTGTTGGGAATAACTCCTGATATTCCTGTAATATATCCGCGATCTCTATCACAGTCTGATCATCCCAATAGTCCCCAATAGACACAAACTTTGGCTCTTCGTTGGTGCCAATATTTACTTTTTTGTTTTCATAGGTCCGCTCATATCTGGAATTTCCAACGGAGGTCCCTCTACTTCGCATGCACCTTCTGACTCAGGTATATTAATGTTGCGTGGGTCCTCCTCATCACTATCTTCTTTTTCTTTAGCCTCTTCAGCTAAGTTGCAACATTCCATGGCATGTTCTACCTGTTCTTTCCATTCTGTCTGTAGGCATTCAAGTACGCTGTCAGTTCAAAAGAATTCCTCTAAGGTCATATTTTTGTGTGGACATTCTGGCCTAAATATTCTTTCTTTAATAATATGTAGCGCATCGTTTATGGTAGGGCTCTCATCTTCAAAACTAAAGCTCTTCTGGAAGTTCGCAGTCAGCATGTCCCAATCTGTGGTTCCTCTACGTAACTCCATGTCTAAGTACCATTTCTTTGGAATTTCTTCCTCCAGTGTGTGCAAAAACAGATGCACCCATTCTGTCTTCGGTCTCTCCTGCCATGCTTGTGAACAAACTTCAATATGCTGACTTGGATTTTCCTGTCCATTGTATTTGTCAAAAGATAGGGTAACTTTGTCAGCAAACCATATCTACATCTTAATTCTGCATTGATCCCATGTGGTCAATGTTTGCTTATGCGCAGCCCACCATCTATTAGGTGTCTCGGGCAGTGCCATATCTAATGCTGGTAAGCGGTGCTCATATGCAATTGTTGCAGTATAATCTTTGATAAATGAATAAACATTAGATGAACCATCATATGTAGGGATTGGTCTTACTCCTTTCCAATCCAGTGCAGTGACTTTGTAACCTGCGTGCATCTCCTTGCAAATACTTCGTGCATGCGACTTTGCCAGTTATCCAATCCCGCATTAGAGTCTGAAATGCAAGAGCTTTCGCATCTCCAACTGAGTGTTCCATCTGCAATAGGATTAATGTAATCTTCCTGGTTCGTGGTCATCTTATACAGTCGGTCCAAATCTTGAGCTTTGGATTCCTCCTGAATCGGCTTGCTATATCTGTCTCCATCTGCAGGGTCCAATGGTGTGATGACCCTGAGATGCTTTCCTTCGAAGATCATCTTCCTTGTCTTCAAGTTTATGATGGCGAGGTTATTGATAGCCCAGTCAATTCCTAACAGCTCAGGAAAAGGCTGACTATCGTCCACAATCTCAATAACCTCGAAACATGCGTGACTCTGCACTCCATCAATGTCAACAATCATGTTGGATAACTGTCCAAAGGGTATGACTTTCTCCTGATTGGCCATTCTCAAATGGATAGGTGACCATAACAACTTTGGATCCCCATATGTTGCCATGTCTGTTTGGTTAAGACATTTACTTCTGATCCCAAATCAAGAATGATCTCATCCATTTCATAATCTCCTATCTGGGCACTGAGTCTCATTTCTCTGCCTGTTCTCTTGTGTTTCTTAATATGATGAACTGCACTATCAGTAGTCTCGTTTTCGTTGTGTGGTTCATACTGGTTTATCACCTTCTGGAACTCAGCGATCGCATTTGGACTCTTTAGCAACTTCATGCAGCTCCTAAGGAACTATGCAATAGAGGTGCATGTCTATGCTACAGTGCTCGTTCTGTCGTACGCAGCCGGCATATCCTCCATATGCGGTATTTCACTGTGCAACAAGATTCTTGGCGATTCAGGTGCTGATTTTTTGAAGATATCCCGCGCTTTTTCAAAGACTTCTCTGTTTTTATTCAAGTAGAAAGCAGGTGCTTTCCCATTAGCTTTCCTTATCCATATCGTTTCAAGAGGAGTCGGCTTGGTATCAAAACCCCCAGAAGTCGAAGCTTTTGCTCCTCTATCTCGCCCCATCGCAGCACCACTACACGTTACTATGTTAATACTTTGATCCACGGGTCTCCTTTCTGCTGCGATCAACTAGATATTTGGGGCCGGTACCTCTGGCCATTTTCTTTTATGCATTTCTACCTCCAACACTGGGCAGTCTTCTATAACATGATCAAATGATTGACAATAACTACATGTAGTGCATGGGTTGGTACAATCTCGAGACACATGGCCTGCTTGGCCGCAATTATAACAGATTAATTGGCCTTGGCCTCGTCCCTGCGTCGATCCATTATTCCTTCATCTCCCGCGGTATCCTCTGTGTCCTCTATATGCTCTCTGATCCTACTATGCATTTTCTTGTTTCTGCAGAGTCTCTCCTTGGACTCTGTACATTCCTCCATACATATGCTCAATGTCTTTCTTTCTTTCTAGCATGAGCTCATATGTGTGGCAATTGGATTCATCATGCCCCATTGACTTACATAAATTACAATATAGGTTTTTAGGTGTTCTTACATATTTCTGAATCATGTGGTAGTCTCATGGTCGATGTCCTCTGGTTCTGCAAATTTCACACCATGGACCTGGGTGAGGATTCAATGGGTTTGGTCCACCCATGTTAAGGAAATCCTGGAATAAAGGACAATGATCCTTAGTGTGTCCTTCTCCCTTGCAGCCTGTACACCATACTTCATTTCTCTCTTGCTTTCCTTGCTTTATGTCTTGCAATTGTAGTGTTAAGGTAGCCAACTGGTTCTGAATCTGCGACATCCCAGTGCTAGTTTCTCCCATAGGTGAAGCTTCCAGCTTCATCGCGATCTCTAATGCTTCTGGCTGCGAAGCCACTTTTTGCTACATCAATGGTTGTCTAATATGGGGCAATAGCGTGGCTATAAACCACTCCTTGTGCTACTGCGGTGGAATATCAAAGCTTACTTGGTCCATTAGTGTCTTAAATTTCTGATCAAACTCCCAGATTGTTTCATTAGGTTTCTGTTTGATCTCTTTCAACTCTGTGATACATTGTGACTCTAACTTCGGCTTCTTAAATTTTGCTAAGAGTGCAGCCTTGATTTCTGCCAGGGTTCTTTGGTGTCCCTGGGAATACTTCATGAACCAGTGCAAGGCTCGGTCTCTAAATGTGGTGACACGCTGCGCTTGCTTCACAACGTCATCCTGTACTTGCTTGACACTCCATACGGCTTCACATAGAAACCAATGTTGATCAAGGTCTTCTAGACCCGTTCCTTTGAATATCGGCAGTTTGATATCATTGGCCATCCTTCTTTGAGTTGGCGCGGTTGTCTGAGTGGTGCTAGGGATAATATTCTAAGGTTGGATGTTTTGAAGTGGTACAGCCCGAGACTTACTAGGTTGATTCAGAATAGCCTGGGCACCCGCTTTTGCAGTGTTACTAGTACTAATTTTCTGCGGTGCAGGTTGTGTGGTGTTCGCAACCGGTGGGTTATGGACGGATGGGTTCTGAGATAAGCGAGGTGCGGTATGTGCAACCGGTGGATTTTGCAGTGTATTAGGCTGACAGGTGGAAGATAGAGGTGCGGTTTGGCTATCAGGGTTAGCTTCTGAATGTGTCTCTACACGAAGTCCAGGTCCACTAGTAGTTTTCTCAGGGACGAACTTGTATCTCTTTCCACTTCTCAGGCTATGAATTTCTTCATAGGAACCACTATATGTACTGTCTACCATGATAGATGCAAGTATTTTACTGCATTCTAAAAACACCTTTCTCAACAAGAATCATTTTAATGTATAAACTGACGTTGTTCATATACTTACCTCGGATTCCCTTGAAAAACTCTCTTTCGGCTGCACTGTAGGACTTTAGCATGTCCATAGCGAACTACGCCACAAAACTTTGTAGTGTACTGTCGACCTAAAAATTGATTGCTCGTACGAATGGACTGTCTAGTGCTTTGAGTTGTTCAATAAGCTCCGGTGTCCACTCGGTCGGTGCGCTTTGTGGGATACAGTTTTTGTGCTCTATGAGTCTTGACAACCACTCGTGTTGCTCGCATCCAAAATATGCCCAGAAAACTTTGTGCACGTTTTTCCACAGGTATTTATTCAACCACTGATTGTCAAAGAGATGTGGGTTTCTGTTTTCTTTCCTTGCGAAGTGTCTCTCTATCTTGTCACACCAAGCCCAGATTTCTTTCTTGTCTGGATACCAAAAGTCGATGCCCAGCTCAACTTCTTCTACTTCACACATCACGAATTCAACTCATCACGGATTATTAGCGTGGAAACGGAACCATTTGTTGGCTTAAGTACTAATTTAGAGGTTTCCAATGTAGATAGCGGTTTCAAGGAACCAACAAAACCCCTTCTCACCAGCCCTTTTAGAAACAACCTGCGAACAAGCTGAGGTCTCACTCGAGGTGTAGCTATGGGGGCACTGCGGAATCAGGTTTCCATAGTGGTGTGATGAGTTGTTCGGCAAGGACTACTGCGCAACGCACTATTAGACATGCACTGTGAACTGAGGACTACGTGACAATAGACTGCGTCGTGGTCCGCACTTCCACAAACTAACCACTGCGCAACCAGCGCACCCAGGGGCTGCATGGTTCGAGCATGATACCATTAATAGGACAGCGCAATGGGGTTATATGCTTCCTCTTCCAAACTTAACCATTATGGAGGTTTTACTCTAACACTTAACCATTCATCTATTGCCTTAGAGTATTAGCTTTAGAATAGATGCAAACAGACGAAATGTACGAGGCTGCGCACCTCCAGTGCGATGTATTCAAAGAGTTACATAATCGAACCTCTATGTATACTTGTGATTATTCAATAAATCGATACTTCCCCCAACTTAGAATATTGCACATTTATTATTCATCTATTCATGTAAAACTTAACACATTATTCCCATCTTTCCTCTATGGCGAATACATATAAAAGCATTAACATACAACTTATCAATGAGAATTCAGACATTCAAAGTAGGAAAATAAGCAAATGTAGAAACACAACAATCACACTACACAGTATTTAATGTGGTTCACCCCCCGAATGAAGGCTACGTCCACAAGAACTATTGTTATATTAGTCTTTGGGAAGGGTAAAACAGTTCTTTGTCTGTGCACTTAGCTTACAGACCCTCTTCTCTCTCTCTCGGCCTTTGCGCACACAGCTGCAGAGCCTTTACAAAATTGTCTCTCAACAAAGATCTATTCAATGAATACAATGAATATTAACTCTTTCAATCAACAACCCTTCCCCATACAAAATTGCCTTATTTATAGATCATGCCCGTAGGTCATGTCTTTACAATCCGTGAGCAAAAACCCTAGTTAGGTTTACAAAACCGTTACAGTTTCCAGCTCATTGATCTTGTTGGCTTCTGGTAGAGAATATTCTGTTGTGGCCTGCCTCCAACGCATGCCCACGTCGTTATCGACCTTCCTGTCGCATGCATGCCAACAGGTCGCTTTTGTCGAGCAGTTCTTCCTCTAACGGTCTTGTGTGACTGGTTCCAGTAGTGGTTCTTTCGCATGTGCGACGAGTCGCTTTCTTTCCTCTTCTGTTCCTACCCGCCGGTTGGTACTCTTGGAGCATCTTTACCAAAAGTAGACCACCACTGGTTTAACCGAAATCTATGTCGTCTTCCGTCCAACATTCTACTTTGTCGGATTCACGTAGACTAGACACATCGTAGCGCTGTCTCCTCGCAGCACTGATCTTCACAGCTCTTCCGATGCTGCGCTGCGTGCAAATTCGCAGCATCCCAAAAACTTATACAAAAATGTTTCAACTGAACTGTGCTCAGCTCCGCAGTTCCAAAACTCCTTCTTGCTCAAAATTGCCCCACTTGGGCTAGGCCCAACAGAGATATAAGCTATGTTGGCTCATCTTGTCTCATAAGGGCATTGTTTGGTAGTCTTGGATGGCTAGGGTTGACTATGGTTTACGATTTGTTTCAGACAAGCCTGTCATATTTTACTAGGTGAGTTGTTGTGCCGAGAGGCGCATTTCCACATCCCGGGTGCGGGGATGTGTCTGTTTATCCCAAATATCATAGTCGGCATAAAATAAAGAAGTTAGAAACAAATTATGTAAAAAAAAAAAATATAGCAAATATGAAAAGTAGAAACGTAATATTATAGCCGACATATAATAAAAAAGTAAAAAAAAAAGATGTAAAAAATATATATTATAACCAACATAAAAACTAAAAACATAAGAAGTAAACAAAATATTATGGGTTTGCACCTCAAGGGATTTTATCTTTGACGACGCTTTATAGAATCAGAGTTATATGGGTCTATACTTCAGTACATTCGTACAGATGAGCAAATAGCAGATGTGATGACCAAGCCTCTATCCTTGACAAAGTTTGTGTACTTTCGAGACAATATTGGTATTGCAAAGAATGCCTCTCTCACTGAGAGGGAGCGTTGATTGTTTAGTAGCATCAAGATTCATTCTTTGGGAGAATGGAGGCACCTGGTCAGTTAGTAGGAAAATGATTCAACCTGGGGCCTGAGTCACCTGGTCAGTTACTAGGAAGATGAGTTAGTCTGGGACTGAGGCAATTGGTTTGTTACCAAGAAGTTGACTTTGGTTAGTATTCCAATAATAAAGTTTAGGTATCTTGACTAGTTTTAAGATAAGCACTCAACTTGTAGTTCTAGTTGTCAGTTGGTTCACATTCTATCTAGATATCTTGGGATCTTATCCTGAGATCTTCCAAGAATAGGAAAAACTCCTCCTAGATGTGATGTGGACATGGATGGAAGCATACCAATTGCCTAGGGTTTCCAATCTTGGGTAATAATTCAATGTCCTATTGTGACTTGATTGTACATAGCAAATATGTAACTTGCAGTGTCTAATTGATATGGTTGTTGAGCCATGGTCTAGATTTTTTTCTATTGTAACTATCTATAGGTAGGAAATATGAGGTAATTAATTTGTAGCCAATTGTGTGATAAGAGCATAAGATCAACCTTTAAGTGTATTCCAACACAAAAGAAACATCTTTCAAACAAATAATTTCATATTTTTGGTTTCCTTAACATGCATAGGTCTTTTAAGATAAAAGTTGATGAACATGTTCAACATGATGAATTCATCACTTTTGTAAAGAAGCTTTATGATACAAAACAATGGACATCCATCATTCATAGTGTCAATTTTCCAAATCTTGAGGTGGGTGATTCAAATTTGGCACATTGGGGGCTTTGTATTCATTTAGTGAAAATAAGCTAATTTAATCAAATACTAAAAATGTGGTTTACATTCACAATACCATTGGACTCCTTTCTTGTAAAGTTCAAGGGAGTTGCCTACAACTGTAGCCCTTGTAGAGAATCTAGAGCTTGAGAGTGTCAAGTACCTGAAGAATATCTTTTCAAGAGTCTAGAGGATGCACATGATGCTATCATTTGAATTATTGAGGATTGAGTAGCCTAGTCTTGGTATCATGCTTTAAAGCTTGAAGTTCTAAAATTTGGTGTATCTTGTGTCATGTCTAAAACATGTCATAAAGAAATAGAGGATTACGAGTGTAAGAAGTAATCCCGATGTAAGAGGTTCACTTGGCACCCATAATCCAACCTTATGAGTATACTAACCATCTAACCAGTCTATCCAGGTTAATGGATCCTACCCTAAACTTAAATGTTTTCAGGGATGTGATTCACCATTTCGAGGGTCTTATACAGTTGAAATCTCTCGTTTGTGCTAAGAAAAGTTGAATAGGGAGAGCATAAACGTACATGATGGTTTATATATTTTTTGCTAATACCATCATTGATATGTTGAGGTAAGTGACTTGACCTTCTCTTTCACGCGCTCAGATAATCAATTGTGATTTGTTTTAATAATCTTCTAGACTAGAATAACACCAAAAATAAAAAGGGATAACATTTCCCTATGGTTATCCTTTTCAAGGCAGGCTGAATTTTTTTTGGGAACTATTATCTCTATCAACTATGATTGATTATAGTGCACATATTCTTTCTGTTCAATTTTTCCTAAGCCACATAATTTGAGTCCTTGCCACTTCACAACACTCTTTTAAGAATTTGTTTTAGGTTAATTCATAATATTTTGGGGGGAAAATAGTCTTTACGACGATGTAGCAAAGAGTTTTAAAGACTGCAATGATAAATAAAGCACAAAGAGATTGATAAGGTGGTCTTTCTTTGTTGTCACAAAGATAATGCCGCATAATAATACACGAGATATTGAATGGTTCTTGTGGTAATGTAACTTGCTAAGACACGTACAAGAACTAATCTTATATCCATTGTTAGTATCCAGAAGGATAAATGAATATCTAGGATCAAGTATATAAGGAACTAAATCATAAGGGAATTAATAAGAAGAAAATATACAAATCTATTCATCACCGAAAGGAAAAACCATACACATATTGTGTTACTTAATCAAACTAACAATATAGGAGGAGATACAACTGTAGGCGGGTTTTCAAAGACAATCATTAAGTATATACCTACACTTTGAAATAAGGCCCTATAATCTTAGTAATAGCTAATTTGTGAACTTGACCCGCCCTTCTCACATTTTTATCCCTAGCATCCTTGCACTATATCTAATTGAGAACTTGTCATTGTAATCAAAAGATATGATTTATCCTCCACCACTAAAATTTCTAAACATCGTTGTAAAACTTATATGTATGTTCACTTTCCACCCATATTATACTGAGAAAGTAACACTTGGATGGCCTAAAGGCATTTTTGTCACTAATTATCTTTTTGGTATCTATTGAGAAAGTAAACTTTTTTACTGGAATTAGCTTGATGCTATTATATTGAGAAAGTAACCTTGTAGTGTTACTGTTTGTAAAGTGGAGGGAGCAGCCTACATTGGTCAATAGAATGGTTTCTTATGTGAAACATTTTCATGAAATGTTGACTACAACATGTAGAAAATGGCCCAACTATTATATAAGATCCCAAATGCTTAACCGTTATAGGTGCTACAGTGATGGGGAGTAGTTTTAGTGATTGGGTGGGGCTCTATCCCCTTTCTTCCAACCTGTGTAAGGTTTGAGGAAAGATAATTTAGGAGATGCATATTGGTTTTTAAAACTTATATAATAAAATAAAGAAAGTATGTTGCTCCTCTTTTCTACTTGAGGTGAATTTGTTTGATAGAACATTTCATAGACTATAGTGGTATTGTGCGACCAAAGGGAGCTTCTAGTAAGTGCATTGAAGGGTGTTCGGAGTTGTTATGCTCGAAGTGAAGTTATTCGAGAGACCCTTAAACATATATCACAGGTGTAGGTTCTTTCCTTCCCTATGAATACCAATTAGAACCCATCTACCTACCTAGATCCCTCCCTATTCTATAGTGTTTGAACCTATGGGATTTGCTCGTGGAAATAACTTGTAAAATGACATCTCCCATTGTATAATTCCACTTAATTTCTAAATTTTGTTAATTATTATGCCTAGGAATGAATGAAAACAGAAGGGATGGGAGGGATCGATACAGAATCAGCATTGACCTTCTTAGGCTCATAATCAATCAATAATCAATCTTATGTAGGAATCCATACGTATGCTGGCATCCGTCCGTATAACAACTGCTTGGATTCTTGACTAGGACCTAGAACAACTAGTGCCCCCACCCGATCTTCCCCACCAGACCTTAGCAGTAGCAAGTGTAGTTGCAAGAGCCAGTAACTCAAGGCAGGTAACCCCAACGATTCACAACGGGAGCTGGTCACTGTAATGTTCCCCTTTTAACATATACTGGAATTGATTGAGGATTGATACCATTCAGACCAAAAGAACATATTAATCATGTTTATTATATCATTGATAAATAAAATAGGGCCACTGGAGCTAGGGGCCACCTGCATGCATTACATGTCGACCATATTTCATGATGCATGCACATAAATGCCTTTATTAAGCCTCCATGCACACAGAAAGAAATGGATGCAAGTCAATTGAGAATTAGAAGAGAAAAGTGGCCTAGGCATGCAAAAGTTAGGTTGTGCACTGTCAAAGTTATAAAAGAAGGATAAAAAGAATGAATAGGTCTGCTTATTGATTATTGATTTGAGAAGTTGACTTGGAGATCTTAGAGAGTTAGTTTTGGGTTGAGGGCACACCACTCAACCATCAAGTGTATTTCAACAGTGAAATCTATCTACTCTAGTCACTATCAGGGTTGGATCATCCAGATTCAACATTACTACTATCACCATACAGTATTCTTTAGCATTCTGCAAGGATCTAGCTACATTATATAGCAAGAGGACTCGCCATCTCTGCATGGGAGACTAGGACAAAGCAACGAATCTTCATATCTCAGTATACAATCATGCTTTTCTCTGCATGCATCTTCCATCCTTCCAAGAGCATCACTATTAGCCTAGTTACTGAATATAGGCTGCTCATTAACCTTTTGGATAAAGTTATCATCAAAATCAGTAATTGGGGGGCGCCCTTTCATGCATTGGCAACTTTCCTTGAGTATCTCCACGTTTTGTACCTTATAGTTATTGCATGGCTTGGATGTCAATGCCATATTGATCGGAGAGGGATTCTAACCCTAGTACCTTCATCCGGGAGCATTCCAACATCAATTGATCTCTCATGTATCCATTCCTATACTAAAGAGTGCACATTTATCATAAGGGCGCATTATTGGATGAATATCACCTCATATATTGCTCGATACTTGGCACATATATTGCATGTTGGTTCCATAATGATATACACCTACTACTACTGCTATTGGTATGTACATGCATTATTTATATCCCTACTTTATAGCATTTCTAATTATTTGGGTTATTTAGGGGTTGGGAAACCCATGCATTTGCATGCATGCTCATGCAAGCATAACTCATCACATGCATTCATGTTTCCTTTAAATATTGGACCATAAAACTACAAGCAAGCAACAACATCATCATAAACTTCATAAACATAACATAAAATATTAGTTGGTATATTACAGTCACTACGAGTTGGTCACTAAGGTAATGGAACATTTGGTATTTTTATACAAGTGGGGCTAGTGCCTTCCATGGAAACCAGGGAAATCAGAAAGGGTATGTCTATCTCACTCAACCTTGTCCTCCTCTCAGGGGATGGCCTGAACATTCTTTAAGTCAGTATGTATCGAATTTTTTGAACCTAAATTCGGCTATAACGTATATAACCTAGTAAGTGTAAGTATCTCGGACGAAGCCCGTAAGAAGAAGGTGTATAGGTGTATCTTTCTCGATCGAATCAATTGGTAGTAGTCAATTCATCATTCGTTCATCTCCCGAATCCCAACTCCATACTGAGTACTAAATTCCAAGGTTCTGAAGAATATTTCTATATCCATATGATGTATATAAATATCTAACGTGTATCAAGAAGATCTAACATATATGAGTAAGATCACCAAGGTTCTTTGCTTGGGTTAAAAAGAATCCTAAAAATGGTCTGGAGTGAGGTTTTTGCATAAAATCCAAAGGGGTTTCCCGATCAAATCCATTTGCATTCAAGAATTCCCTTGTATCTCGAGTCCCAAACTCTATGCATATGGAAAAATGAAAGGTTTATTCATACAAGGGTACCAAATATCCCCTTCAAGCCATGAGATTCCCCTCATTATATTTTATAGTTAGGTTACGATCCCCTAGCAATTCCTGTGTTCATATAAATCACTATACGAGTGTGTTGTCTATGAATAATTGGTTCCTCTACATAGTAATATGATTTACTTATTTGTGTGTGGGGAAATTAATAATAGTAGAAAAAATATGCATTAAGGTTGCTTAAAACGTCTCAACAAGAACTTCACTGAAGCACACAATTTGTATTATGTATGGTTTAATTATAACTAAACCTCTCTTACAATAGGTGAATAACTATTGGAATATTTAAGCCTTCCTACCATTTATTTAATTACATAAGATGCATTAATTAATCACTTGTTGGTTAATTCTATGCAATAATTGAGGAAATTGCCATTGTGTGGCCGACAAGGCAACATGGGAGGATAAGATTCCATCTGAGGTGTGTTCTACAAGTATCCTAGGACACTTGGGCACATTCCTAAACATTTCTGGATAAGATTGAGGAAGGAGGGCGCATTTGTGAAGAAAGCTGCTGCTTTTACTGCTTTTTCCCCCAAAGGAAAGAGTTAGTCAACCTAGGAAAGTGTTTTTTACACCAAAAACATTCCTTAACACCATTTCCACTCAAATTTCGTATTTGGCATTGATTTTACCTATATTTCACCTTCAGCTAACTAATTTAGCAATTCGTGAGCTTCTGAGTAGATATGGAAAGCCAACTTGCCACCTAGGGGGATGGGCAGTTTTGGAAAGTCTGATGGATAGAAGATTCTTTTGGAATCTTTATCCATTCGAATTATTGTAGTAATTTTATTTAATAACAGCCTACAACATTCATATGTTGGCTGATGTAATTATTATTCATGAGAAGTAATACAAAAATCTATTCTTGTGCATTATTTTTGTGTCTTTGAGCAGTTGTGTGAGATTTTTCATATGAGAGAGTGTAATTTCTTGGAGAGTTCTTGGATGTGATCTGATTTTCACATGGTACCAGAGCCATCAAGCTATTCCTTTCATCTATTGATTGTCTTGCAGGATCCAACAGTCTCAGGAAGGGCGCATTGATCAATTCACCGGGTGAATTCTATTCTCTACAGGGCGCATTTTGGAATCCATAAGTGTTCTAATTTTAGTCCAAAATTTATGTCAGTTGCAGCAATGGATCATACACAGCAGATCATCCTCACTCCTTTTAATTACTTTGATTGGAAAGCACAGATGGAGATTCTACTGAGGAGCAAAGGGCTCTATAGGGTGACCATGGCAATAGAAGCTGAGCCAACCTCAGCAATGGAGAAATCTAAATGGCATAATCGAAGGGATGAATCCCATGGGATGTTATGTCCCACTACATCCAGAGAACTCTTATTTCATCTTGATGGCCTCACTTCACCCAATGAAGTATGGCTGAAACTTCAAGAATTGTTCGGTAAAACCGATGAATTGAGAGGCCACCAATTGGATAACGAGCTAGTCTCTTTGAGTCCAAAAAATTTCGATAATCTACAAGAATTCTTCTCCAAATTCAAGTCTCTTGTATTGCAGCTGAAGCAATGTGGAATAGACAAGAAAGATGAGCAATTAGTTTTGGCTATTCTCTCAAAGCTTGGCCCAGACTATTCAATTTTTGTTTCCACCTTCCATTCCACCCGGAAAGCAATTAAAAATTGGAAGAGCCCGTCACTTTCAGAATTCATGGAGTCATTAACTCAAGAAAAAGACAAACTGGTCTTAATGGGAGCCATTAAAAATCTATCCAAATACCATTGTCTAAATGTTGGAGACTCAAAGAATTCGAAAGGCAAGAAGAAAGGAAACTTCAAGAAGCCCATCGGTGAGCGGAAAGATAATCAGAATTTTAATGGAGAGCCATCAAACTTCAAGAAGAATTCGAACAAGAAGAATGAGAGGACAAAGTGTACTTATTGTAGCAAGGGATTTCATCCCGAAAGCTCTTGTATGAAGAATACCATCGACCAATTAACTCAAGCATTGGAGAAAGCCAACATCCCTCTCCCAGAGAGCGTAAGAAGGAAGGATGGAGGATCAAATTCGGATGACAAAGAGAGAGTTCATGCATTGATGGCCAGCACTTCTCGTAGATAGGCACGCACGCCAACTTTCGTGACGTTCCGAGCTATTTAATCCCCCTTTAACCCAGAGTCTAGCGAAAATGCATGGTCGAGTTTCGACTTTGACCAACTTCTTGGAATTGAAATATGAACGTAGATTTGGATTCGCCATTGGTATACAAGTGCGCAAGCCAACTTTCGTGACGTTCTGAGCTATTTTCTCCCAATTTAAGCCCAAGACTAGCGAAAATGCATGGTCGAGTTTCAACTTTTACCAACTTCTCGGAATTGAATCTTGAGCATAGATTTTGATTCCCCATTGGTACACAAGAGTGCACGCCAACTTTCGTGACATTCCAAGCTATTTTTGCCGCATTCAAACCCAAGTCTAGCGAAAACGCAGGGTCGAGTTTCGGCTTTGATCAACCTCTCGTAATTTAAATTTGCGAAAAGATTTGGATCTCAGATTGGTAGACAAGCACGCTCGCCAACATTTGCGAGGTTCTGAGCTATTTTCACAACCTTTAAGCCCAAGTCTAGCGAAAATGCAAGGTCGAGTTTCGACTTTGACCAACTTCTCGGAATTGAAATATGAACGTAGATTTGGATTCGCCATTGGTATACAAGTGCGCAAGCCAACTTTCGTGACGTTATGAGCTATTTTCTCCCAATTTAAGCCCAAGACTAGCGAAAATGCATGGTCGAGTTTCAACTTTTACCAAATTCTCGGAATTGAATCTTGAGCATAGATTTTGATTCCCCATTGGTACACAAGAGTGCACGCCAACTTTCGTGACATTCCAAGCTATTTTTGCCGCATTCAAACCCAAGTCTAGCGAAAACGCAGGGTAGATTTGGATTTGGAATTGAAATTTGAAAATAGATTTGGATGTCCCATTGGTAGACAAGCGCGCATGCCAACTTTCTTCACGTTACGAGCTATTTTCACAGCCTTTAAGCCCAAGTCTAGCGAAAACACACGATAGCATTTCGGCTTTGACCAACTTCTCGGAATGGAAATTTGAAAATAGATTTGGATGCCAACTTTCAGAAAATTTTGAGATATTTTATCCCCCTTTAAGCCCAAGTTTACAGAAAACGCACCGTCAAGTTTCGGCTTTGACCAACTTTTCAGAATTCAAATTTGACCGTAGATTGGATTCCCCATCGGTAGACAAGCACGCACGCCAACTTTCGTGACGTTCCAAGCTATTTTCGCCCCCTTTAATCCCAAGTCTACCGAAAACGCGCAGTCGAGTTTCAGCTTTGACCAAATTCTCATAATTTAATTTTGAGAATAGATTTTGATGTCCCATTGGTAGACAAGCGCGCATGCCAACTTTCGCGAGGTTCCGAGCTATTTTCACAGCCTTTAAGCCCAAGTCTAACAAGAACACACGGTCGAGTTTCGGCTTTGACCAACTTCTTGGAATTGAAATTTGAAAATAGATTTGGATGTCCCATTGGTAGACATGCTCACACGCCAACTTTCAAGACATTTCGAGGTATTTTATCCCCCTTTAAGCCCAAGCTTACAGAAAACGCACGATCGAGTTTCGACTTTGTCCAATTTTTTGAAATTGAAATTTGAGCATAGGTTTGGATTCCCCATTCGTAGACAAGCGCGCACGTCAACTTTCGTGACGTTTCGAGCTATTCTCGCCGCATTTAAGGCCAAGTCTAACGAAAAAGCATGGTCGCGTTTCAGCTTTGACCGACATCTCGTAATTTAAATTTGAGAACGGATTTAGATGTCCCATTGGTAGAAAAACACGCACGGCAACTTTCATCACGTTATGAGCTATTTTCGCCCCCTTTAAGCCCAAGTCTACTGAAAACGCACGGTGAAGTTTCAGTTTTGATTAACTTCTCAGAACTGAAATTTGAAAATAGATTTGGATGTGCCTTTAGTAGACAAGAGCGCACGCCAGCTTTCGTGACGTTCCGAGCTATTTTCACCCCCTTTAATCCCAAGTCTACCGAAAATGCACGGTCGAGTTTTAGCTTTGATTAACTTCTCAGAACTAAAATTTGAGAATAGATTTGGATGTGCCTTTGGTAGACAAGCCCGCACGCCAACTTTCGTGGCGTTCTGAGCTATTTTACCCCCCTTTAAGCCCAAGTCTAGTGAAAATGCATGGTCGAGTTTCGAATTTGACCAACTTCTCGGAATTGAAATATGAGCGTAGATTTGGATTTTCCATTGGTAGAAAAGCGTGCACGCCAACTTTCATGACGTTTCGAGCTATTTGCTCGCCCTTTAAGCCCAAGTCTAGCGAAAACGCACGGTCGAGTTTTTGCTTTGACTTACTTGTCGGAATTGGAATTTGAGCTTAGATGGGATTCCCCATTGGTAGACAAAAGCGCACGCCAACTTTCGTGACGTTCCGAGCTATTTTCTCCCCCATTAAGCCAAGGACTATCGAAAACGCATAGCCGAGTTTCGACTTTTACCAACTTCTCGTAATTGAAACTTGAGCATAGATTTGGATTCCCCATTGGTATACAAGAGTGCATGCCAACTTTTGTGACATTTCGAGCTATTTTCTCCGCATTCAAACCTAATTCTAGCGAAAATGGACGGTCGAGTTTCGGCTTTGACCAATTTCTCGTAATTTAAATTTGAGAATAGATTTGGATGTCCCATTGGCAGATAAGCATGCACACCAACTTTCAAGAGGTTCCGAGCTATTTTCACACCCTTTAAGCCCAAGTCTAGCGAAAATGCATGGTCGAGTTTCGGCTTTGACAAACTTCTCGGAGTTGAAATTTGAAAATAGATTTGGATGTCCCATTGGTAGAAAAGCGCGCATGCCAACTTTCGAGAAATTTCGAGATATTTTATCCCCATTAAATCCCAAGTTTACAGAAAACGCACGGTCGCGTTTCGGATTTGACCAACTTTTCGGAATTGAAATTGAGCATAGATTTGGATTCCCCATTGGTAAAGAAGTGTGCACACCAACTTTCGTGACGTTCCGAGCTATTTTTGCCCCCTTTAATCCCAAGTCTACCGAAAACGCACGGTCGAGTTTCAGCTTTGATTAACCTCTTAGAACTGAAATTTGAGAATAGATTTAGATGTGCCTTTGGTAGACAAGCGCGCACCCCAGCTTTTGTGACGTTCCGAGCTATTTTATCCCCCTTTAAGCCCAAGTCTAGCGAAAACGCACGGTCGAGTATCAACTTTGAATTCCCCATTTGTAGACAAGCGCGCACACCAACTTTCGTGATGTTTCGAGCTATTTTCTCCCCCTCTAAGCTGAAGTCTAGCGAAAACGTACAGTCAAGTTTCGACTTTGACCAAATTCTTGAAATTGGAAATTGAGCTTAGATTGGATTCCCCATTGGTAGAAAAGAGCGCACGCCACCTTTCATGACGTTTCGAGCTATTTTCACCCCCTTTAAGCCGAAGTCTAAGGAAAATGCACGGTCGAGTTTCAACTTTGATTAACTTCTCAGAACCAAAATTTGAGAAGAGATTTGGATGTGCCTTTGGTAGACAAGCGCGCACCGCAACTTTCGTGACGCTACGAGCTATTTTATCCCGCTTTAAAACCAAGTCTAGCGAAAATGCATGGTTGAGTTTCGACTTTGACCAACTTCTCGGAATTGAAATATGAGCGTAGATTTGGATTCCCCATTGGTAGAAAAGCTCGCACGCCAACTTTCGTGACGTTGCGAGCTATTTTCTCCCCCTTTAAGCCTAAGTCTAGCAAAAAAACACGCTCGATTTTCGGCTTTGACCAACTTATCGGAATTGGAATTTGAGCTTAGATAGGATTCTCCATTTGTAGACAAGAGCGCACGCCAACTTTCGTGACGTTTCGAGACTAGCGAAAATGCATGGCCGAGTTTCAACTTTTACAAACTTCTCGAAATTGAAACTTGAGCATAGATTTGGATTCCCCATTGGTATACAAGAGTGCACGCCAACTTTCGTGACATTCCGAGTTATTTTCTCTGCATTCAAACCCAAGTCTAGTGAAAACGTATGATCGAGTTTCGGCTTTGACTAACTTCTCGTAATTTAAATTTAAGAGTAGATTTGGATGTCCCATTCCTAGACAAGCACACAAAGCCAACTTTTGCGAGGTTCTGAGCTATTTTCACGCCTTTAAGCCTAAGTCTAGCGAAAAAGCACGGTCGAGTTTTGGCTTTGACCAACTTGTCGAAATTGAAATTTGAAAATAGATTTGGATGTCCCATTGGTGGACAGGCGTGCACGCCAGCTATCGAGAAATTTTGAGATATTTTATCCCCCTTTAAGCTCAAGTTTACAGAAAATGCACGGTCGATTTTTGGCTTTGACCAACTTCTCGTAATTTAAATTTGAGAATAGATTTGGATGTCCCATTGGTAGACAAGCGTGCACGCCAACTTTTGCGAGGTTCTGAGCTATTTTCATAGCCTTTAAGCCCAAGTCTAGTGAAAACGCACAATCGAGTTTCGGCTTTGACCAACTTCTCGGAATTGAAATTTGAAAATAGATTTGGATGTCCCATTTGAAGACAAGAGCGCACGCGAACTTTCGAGATATTTTATCCCCCTTTAAGCCCAAGTTTACAGAAAACGCACGGTCGAGTTTCGGCTTTGACCAACATTTCGGAATTGAAATTTGAGCATAGATTTTGATTCCCCATCGGTAGACAAGTGCGCACACCAACTTTCATGACGTTCCGAGCTTTTTTCACCCCCTTTAAGCCCAAGTCTACCGAAAACGCACGGTCGATTTTCGGCTTTGATTAACTTCTCAGAACTGAAATTTGAGAATAGATTTGGACGTGTCTTTCCTAGACAAGTGCGCACGCCATCTTTTGTGACGTTCCAAGCTATTTTATCCCCCTTCAAGCCCAAGTCTAGCGAAAATGCACGGTCGAGTTTCAGCTTTGACCAACTTCTGGGAATTGAAATATGAGCGTAGATTTGGATTCCCCTTTGCTAGACAAGCACGCACGCCAATTTTTGTGACGTTCTGAGCTATTTTCTCCCCCTTTAAGCCCAAGTCTAGCGAAAACGCATGGTCAATTTTCGGCTTTGACAAACTTCTTGGAATTGGAATTTTAGCTTAGATTGGATTCCCCATTGGTAGACAAGAGCGCACGCCAACTTTCATGACGTTCCGAGCTATTTTCACCCCCTTTCATCCCACTACTAGCGACAAATGCATGGTCGAGTTTCGACTTTTACCAACTTCTCGGAATTGAAACTTAAGAATAGATTTGGATGTCCCATTGGTAGACAAGCACACAACACGAACTTTCGTGAGGTTCTGGGCTATTTTCACGCCTTTAAGCCTAAGTCTAGCGAAAACGCACGGTCGAGTTTCGACTTTGACCAACTTCTCGGAATTGAAATTTGAAAATAGATTTGGATGTCCCATTGGTAGACAGGCACGCACGCCAACTTTCGAGACATTTCGAGATATTTTATCCCCCTTTAAGCCCAAGTTTACAGAAAACGCACGGTCGAGTTTCGACTTTGACCAACTTTTCGGAATTGAAATTTGAGCGTAGGTTTCGATTCCCCATTGGTAGTAAAGCACGCACGCCAACTTTCGTAACATTCTGAGCTATTTTCACCCCCTTTAAGCCCAAGTCTAAGGAAAATACACGGTCGAGTTTCAACTTTGATTAAGTTCTCAGAACTGAAATTTGAGAATAGATTTGGATGTGCCTTTGGTAGACAAGCACGCACGCCAACTTTTGTGACGTTCCAAGCTATTTTATCCCCCTTTAAACCCGAGTCTAGCGAAAATGCATGGTCAGGTTTCGACTTTGACCAACTTCTCGGAATTGAAATATGAGCGTAGATTTGGATTCCCCATTGGTAGAAAAGCGTGCACGCCAACTTTCATGACGTTCTGAGCTATTTTCTCCCCCTTTAAGCCCAAGTCTAGCGAAAATGCACGGTCGAGTTTGGGCTTTGACCAACTTCTCGAAATTGGAGTTTGAGCTTAGATAGGATTCCCCATTGGTAGACAAGAGCGCATGCCAACGTTTGTGACGTTTCGAGCTATTTTCACCACCCTTAATCCCAAGACTAGCAAAAACGCATGGTCGAGTTTTGACTTTTACCAACTTCTCGGAATTGAAACTTGAGCATAGATTTGGATTCCCCATTGGTATACAAGAGTGCACGCCAACTTTTGTGACATTTCGAGCTATTTTCTCCGTATTCAAACCCAAGTCTAGCGAAAACATAAGATCGAGTTTCGTCTTTGACCAACTTCTCGTAATTTAAATTTGAGAATAGATTTGGATGTCCCATTGGTAGACAAACGCGCACGCCAACTTTCAAGAGGTTCCGAGCTATTTTCACAGCCTTTAAGCCCAAGTCTAGAGAAAACGCACGGTCGAGTTTCGACATTGACAAACTTCTCAAAGTTGAAATTTGAAAATAGATTTGGATGTCCCATTGGTAGAAAAGCACGCATGCCAACGTTCGAGAAAATTTATCCCCATTTAAGCCCAAGTTTACAGAAAAAGCACGGTCGGGTTTCGGATTTGACCAACTTTTCGGAATGGAAATTTGAGCATAGATTTGGATTCCCCATTGGTAGAAAAGCACGCACGCCAAATTTCATGACGTTCCGAGCTATTTTCGCCCCCTTTAATCCCAAGTCTACCGAAAATGCACGGTCGAGTTTCAGCTTTGATTAACTTCTCCTATATCAAATTTGAGAATAGATTTGGATGTGCCTTTGGTAGACAAGTGCGCACGCCAACTTTTGTGACATTCCGAGCTATTTTATCCCCCTTTAAGCCCAAGTCTAGCGAAAACGCACGGTCGAGTTTCAGCTTTGACCAACTTCTCGGAATTGAAATATGAGCGTAGATTTGGATTCCCCATTGGCAGACAAGCGTGCACGCCAACTTTCGAGACATTCTGAGCTATTTTCTCCCCCTTTAAGCCCAAGTCTAGCGAAAACGCACGGTCAAGTTTCGGCTTTGACCAACTTCTCGGAATTTGAAATTGAGCTTATATTGGATTCCCCATTGGTAGAAAAGACCGCACGCCAACTTTCATGATGTTCCAAGTTATTTTCGCCCCCTTTAAGCCCAAGACTAGCGAAAATACATGGCCGAGTTTCGACTTTAACCAACTTCTAGCAATTGAAGCTTGAGCATAGATTTGGATTCCCCATTGGTAGACAAGAGTGCATGCCAACCTTCATGACATTCCGAGCTATTTTCACCGCATTCAAACCCGAGTCTAGCGAAAACGCATGGTCGGGTTTCGGCTTTGACCAACTTCTCGTAATTTAAATTTGAGAATAGATTTGGATGTCCCATTGGTAGACAAGTGTGCACGCCAACTTTCGCGAGGTTCCGAGCTATTTTTACAGCCTTTAAGCCCAACTCTAACGAAAATGCACAGTCGAGTTTCGGCTTTGACCAACTTCTCAGAATTGAAATTTGAAAATAGATTTGGATGTCCCATCGGTAGACATGTGCGCACGCCAACTTTCGAGATATTTTATCCCCCTTTAAGCCCAACACAGAAAACGCATGGTCGAGTTTCGGCTTTAATCAACTTTTCGGAATTGAAATTTGAGCATGGATTTGGATTCCCCATTGGTAGACAAGCGTGCACGCCAACTTTCATGACGTTCCGAGCTATTTTCGCCCCCTTTAAGCCAAAGTCTACTGAAAACGCACGGTCGAGCTTTAGCTTTGATTAGCTTCTCAGAACTGGAATTTGAGAATAGATTTGGATGTGCCTTTGGTAGACAAGTGCGCACGCCAACTTTCATGACGATTCGAGCTATTTTAATTCCCTTTAAGCCCAATTCTAGCGAAAACGCACGGTCGAGTTTCAGCTTTGACCAACTTCTAGGAATTGAAATATGAGCGTAGATTTGGATTCCCCATTGGAAGACAATTGCGCATGCCAACTTTCGTGACGTTCCGAGCTATTTTCGATCCTTTAGGCCCAAGACTAGCGAAAACGCATGGCCGAATTTCGAATTTTCCCATCTTCTCGGAATTGAAACTTGAGCATAGATTTGGATTCCCCATTGGTATAGAAGAGTTCACGCCAACCTTCAAGACATTCTGAGGTATTTTCGCCGCATTCAAACCGAAGTCTAGTGAAAACGCACGGTCGAGTTTTAGCTTTGACCAACTTCTCGTAATTTAAATTTGAGAATAGATTTGTGTTGAGATATTGTAACTTCAAAGAATATTATATTTGTACTTTATTATTCCGGAGATGTTTATTCCTCCGTCGGAATGTGGTAACTTGGGTTATTAGACTTCCTTAGTGGAGCTCGGCCCTATATGTGTTATGTGGGTCAAAGGGTTATTAGACCACCCTAGAGGGGTCGGCTAAGTCAGTCATAGTGGGGTATTTATGTAAAATTAGTCACAGCAGATCTAATGAACAAGTAAATCAATCACAACAGATGAACATAGAAAATATGGTGCAAAACTGTGCAAAACATGCAGCAGTGCTCTCTATCCCATAAAGGGTGAATGAATTACAATACAAACTGTCACAATGACTGAGCAATTCGAATTGCCTAAGGAGGTCATTCAAATCACTGAATGGAGTAGCTTGACTCTATCTATGAGTCCTCATCAATCATCGGTGGTGCTCATCAATCACAACAACCAGTCATCCAGGTGTCAATCTGAGTCTAACTGAGTGTAATAAGTGTAACTGAAGTGTGTAGCACTGATTTAGGATCTGGAGGCTCAGTGGGGGCGCATGGGAGGCTAACTGAAGTCAGAACAAGTCACCTAATCGAACTGGAGGTCAAACGGAAGTGATACAGTCAGTCGGGAGTGAAACTAGCCTCAAATCAGGGAGAATCAGAGCTAACTGAATGTAACTGAAGTGGAACTGCAGTGGTAGGTGAACAAGTGCGCCCTTCTCTGGCAGTAGGTGAGAAGTGGGCACCTTTCAGCTTAGGAGGGCTAAAACTCTGTGGTAAGTGGCTCCCGGGTGCTAGAATGAAGTGGATAAGGTGCTGGAGGCATCAAACTGGTGACTGGGATGCATGCCAGTGCATGCCTGTGCATGCCAACCCTAGATTCTGCATGCAAACCCTAATTTGCATGCAAGATCCTGAAAAAGATGATGTGGATATCCGAACAATTTAACCCATTGGTTAAATACGAGCCTACATGTCTTGTGTAAAAGAAAAGTCGGAGTAGTGTATAAATAGAGGAGGTGTATTCCTCATTTAACACACAGACTCACTCACTTGAGAGTGGCGCACTTGTGGAGGAGAGGTCTGCTATGGAGAAGGAGGAGCTTATACTTAGGGTTTGCATCTTTGTATATTGCTGGTCATCTATATTGAGGAAGCTTTGCTGGGTTTTCTACCCCATGAGGGTTTCCCAGGATAAATCTGTGTCTCTTGTGTTTATGTTGTGCTTGTTGTTTCTTCAGTGATCCGGTATATGCTATTATTGTGAAATGGAATGTAATGCTGCTATTTTCTGTCTTAGCATATTAAATCTTAACATGGGATTAGAGCTAACCTGAAGGAAGGCAAGGTATGGCACTTACGACACTTGCTTTACTTACGACAATTTGAAGGTTACGGTTTTATATAGCAAAAACCAGTCATCGTGGAAATTTCACCATAAATCCATTTTGGCAAAGTTTCAGGATATAAAACCTTTACAGGTTGTAGATAACATCTCCAGGTATCTTGTGTCCAAAGGGAACCCTCAGATTCGTTGTAATTTGTAAGTTATGATCAGTACAAGTTAGGGTTTCTGCCTCTTCCAGATCTCAGTCAAAATCAGGTGACCTAGGAAAAAAGGTCATAATATGGGCTATGAAGCTCCAAATGAAATTTCGTAAAAATTTACAGATAGTACACAGACTGTACTATCTCAGAAAACATTTTTTGAGGCCGAAGCTTAACCAGTGACACGTGGCACGTCGTACAAGTTTGCTCTCCTGGTTTATCCCATAAACAGGTCACATTGCGACACTTGGCATAAATTGGGATAGAAAGCTCCAAATGAAATTTCGTAAAAAGTGACAGGTATTACATAGATTTTACTATCTCAAAAAACGTTTTCAAAGGCCGAAGTTGAACCAGTGGCACGTGGCACACCGTACAAGTTCGCTCTCCTGTTTTATCCCATAAACAGGTCATGTTGCGACACTTGGCATAACTCTCTCTCAGAAAATCCAATTGAGGTCAGACCTGTCGGGATGGAAAGATGACAGGTCAGGCTACCACAAAAAACGTTTTCAGACCCTGTGGAGCGAAAATTTCGGAGTTATAGCAGAAACAATCAGGTACATATTTCTGTCAAAACAGAATTATTTTTGGAGCATCTTCATTCATGGCTTCCGGAATTTAGGGTTTCGGAGAAAGTTAGAAGTTTTGGAATAGGAATCCACGGCTGAATGCTACTCAGGAAAATCAAAATTTAGAGACCAAGATCGAATTTTTTGGTTGGGTAGAAGACCGGGCTTGATCAAACCCTAGTTCGGGATTTTGATCGGAAAAATGGAAAATTAGGGCTTCAACAAAAGTTGGAATTTTTGAAGTCTGTAACCACGGATGGAAGCTCCTCAGAAAAATAAGAGTTTAGAGCCTTGGATCGAACCTTTTGATTGGACAGAAGGGTGGGCTTCATCAAACCCTAGTTCGGGTTCCTGTCCAGAAGATCCAGAAGTTTCGAAGGCAATTTTGAGGGGTCAAATTTTGGAGATTTCAAAATTGAAGTATGCTAGTTCGATCAGCTCAGTAAGACACATCCTTCCATCCATTTAGAAGTGTGAAAGTCAAAGATTTAATTTTTAGGGTTTCTCTATCAAACCCTAATCAAGCTCCAGATCAAGTTTCAGGGGGAGTTAAGGCTAAGGCCTTACATAAGAAGACTACAAGAAGTCTCGACAGGTATGACTTAAGGAGTTCAGGTATGTCTTGAAATCTGATTCTTGATTAGGTTCATAATGTGTTTGTCTTCATATTATTTATTAGTACAATCTTGATTAACGTTAGAATTGTCTTATCACCCTAGTAACAATATGAATGCATGTGAATGATCGAAGACATTCATTAATTAGGGCTATATGATTGTATTAATGCATTATGGTGTTGTGTGAGGTTGATGTTGTCTACTAACAAGATACAGGTACAGGTACATCACAAATCAAGTTCCATGACCATGACCACATGAAGACAAAGACTCATCCATAATCTTTGATCTACTTACAAGGTATGTATGACTTTGTTACATTATGCTTAACCTATGAGACATGCAGGTTCTAGCTCATAATCTCTAAATCATTGAAGAGATTGTTTAGGTATGTTGTACATAACTAAGCAGGTATACTAATCCAGGTATGTTTTCTCATGTCAAGTTAGAATCTTACCTTGTGTTAGGATCCCTTATATAAGTATACTTGGTATGATTGGTTATGCTTATTCATAAAGTTAGTAATCAATGGTTTATGCATATTATGTCTCTTGTCTTGATGATTTAATTAACCAGAAGAGTACTATGATCAAACAAGAATATGCATGAGTAAAAGAAGACTTCCTTGAAACCCTGAATACTAGTGATCATGACTAGAATGTTTTGAGAATATACTAATGAATGTATGGTTGTGTATGAGATCATGAGGATGACACTAGTGCACACTTGAGCATGCACAGTGGTACAGAATGAATAAAAGTTCAAAAGACATATAAAAGATCAAGCGGGAGGCAACCACACAAACATAAAAGATAAGTATTTGAGTTGTTATTTGAAAAAGTAAATGATATTGCTTGTATGCATATTTGTATTCCTAGAATATATCATGCTGAGTGTAAACATTCATAGAGGATTGAAATAGTATACTACTAATATGCATATGATTGGTAAGTTGGACAAACATTCCATTGTTGTCTAGAATGAAACCTCTTTGCTGACATGCTGAGAGCTGTGCACACTCTCGATAGTATGTTCTGGTAGAGATGGAAGGCATCTAGATAGCCACTGTATGCATACAGAATATGGAAAAGTGTTGTGCCAAAGTATTGGTCAAAATAGTTGCATAACTATGTAAATGATATCTGTATGCATAATAGGTTATCATGACAATATGATTTGATGATTATGAAGTATTACTAATCATGTACTTAATTTTGATTTGTAGGAAAGATCATGATGAATGATGAACACTGAACAATCGATGGATGCTCAACAAAAGATTTACAAATCAAACACACTATAGAAGGCTTGTGGCTAGAAGATTCTCCTAGAAAGAGGAAGAGAATCATGATGAGATGTTTGCTCCAAGTGGCTAGATAAGACCATTCCCTTAATGGTGTAATTAAAGAAGAAGTGTGAATCGGGTTTTGTATGGGTTCCCAGGATCAATAATCAATTGATGAGCTTAATGATCACCATGGGTGATATGGATCTCAACCTTTGCTACAAGGTTGAATATGGTTTATATACACAGATGACATGGATGCAAGAAGGAACTCACCACAGAGTTCAAATGATATTGAGGCTTATATCAATAGACCCATCTAACGAGAGATGGCATAGATAGATATGCAGAAGATCATTCAATGCAGAAATGAAAAATGAAAGATCTCAGATTGATGCATTACTTCCTAGGTCTGGAAGTATGGCAAGGCTCAGAAGGAATCTTTCTCAACCAATGAAAGTATGCTGAGAAATATTAAAAGGACTTGATGTGTTGGTATGGCCACTCTTGAAGTTGTTAGCAGATGACTCATCAGAGTTAGTGGATAGAACTTTGTACAGACAAAATATTGAGTCATTAATGTGTCTAACGAATACTAGGTCAGATATATGCTTTGCTGTGAACACCTTGAGTCAGTATCTAGTGGAAACTAGATGTGTTGGAAACTAGATGTGTTCACCTGATAGGCTGCAAATCATGTGATACGGTACCTAAAGGATACAATAGACTTTGATCTATGTTATCTTGGAGATCATGACTTCAGATGGCTACACAGATGTTGATTGGGCAGGAAGTGTATCAGATAGGAAGAGCACATCGAGAGGATGTTATTGTCTGGGATCAGCCATGATCTCATGGTTGAGCAGGAAACAATCTAGTGTGGCTCTTAGCACAAGCAGAATATATGGTTGCTTGCTCTGCTAATTGTGAAGCAGTATGGGTTCAGAATTGACTTAGAGATGGACCCAATTATGATCCTATGTGACAAACAGAGTTGTACCAAAATGGAAGAGAATCCAGTGTTCCATGATAAGTCAAAGCACATAGAGATCTGACATTTCTATATACAAGATATGGTTAATATTCGAATTCGTAACAAGTTACCAATGCACTAACCAAACCTCTACCGATCCGATGTACTAACCAAACCTCTACCTCATGTAAATTTTTCCAAGACAAACTTAATATAGTTAAGAAGGACCCTCCTCGAAAGGGGGAGTGATGTGATCACTTATGATAATATTTCCCGCATCGACAATGAGGTCAATGATGTGGATACCTATATTGGTGATGCCGACAGAGAGGTTGGTGGATGGTCCTTAGACAGGGTCTAAGGTGACAAGGGGATTGCATCATCCTTCAACACATGTTCTAAAGAGAGCCGTAGACGTATGTCTTCGAGAATGAAGTCCTTGGTGGACATGATAGGATTGCATCATCCTCAAGAGAGCCGTAGACGTATGTCTTCGAGAATGAAGTCCTTGGTGGACATGATAAGATTGCATCATCCTCAAGAGAGCCGTAGACGTATGTCTTCGAGAATGAAGTCCTTGGTGGACATGATAGGATTGCATCATCCTCAAGAGAGCCGTAGACGTATGTCTTCGAGAATGAAGTCCTTGGTGGACATGATAGGATTGCATCATCCTCAAGAGAGCCGTAGACAGATGTCTCCGAGAAAGAAGAGGGATTGTATCATCCTTGAACACATGTTCTAAAGTGAGCCGTAGACATGATGTATCTGATAATGAAGTCCTGAATGAACACGTAGGGGATTGTATCTTCCCCGGACTAAGGTCCCAGAATTGAGCCATAGACATGATGTCTCCGATAATGAAGTCCTGAATGAACAGGTAGGGGATTGTATCTTCCTCGGACTGAGGTCCCAGAATTGAGCCGTAGACATGATGTCTCGGATAGTAAAGTCCTGAATGAACAGGTAGGGGATTGTATCTTCCCTGGACTGAGGTCCCAAAATTGAGCCATAGACATGATGTCTCCGATAATAAAGTCCTGAATGAACAGGTAGGGGATTGTATCGTCCCCGGACTCTGGTCCCAGAATTGAGTCGTAGACTGGGTCTCCGATAATGAAGTCCTGAATGAAAAGGTGGGGGATTGCATCGTCCCTGGACTCTGGTCCCAGAATTGAGCTGTAGACTAGGTCTCTGATAATGAAGTCCTGAATGAACAGGTGGGGGATTGCATCGTCCCCGGACTCTGGTCCCAGAATTGAGCCATAGACTGGGTCTCCAATAATGAAGTCCTGAATGAACAGGTAGGGGATTGTATCTTCCCCGGATTGATCCGTAGACTGATGTCTCTGAGAATTGAAGATAGGACTGCATTGTCCCTAGACCTTGGTTCAAAATGTACGTGAGAGGATTGCATCGTCCATGAACTGGGTTCAAAATGTACCTGATGGGATTGCATCGTCCCTAGACATGAGACTTGTCTTAAAGTGATAAGGATTGATCATCCTGGAACTTGATCTGGATTGTATCATCCATAGACCTATGTCCTAAAGAGAGCAGGATTGATCATCCTGTAATATGATCGTGTTTGTTGCAGGATATGCTGCTATGTATTAGTGACAATACATGCTTTTGATAATAGATGTATTAGTGAGAATACATGTTATTGATGATAGATGTATTAGTGAGAATACATGCTATTGATGATCGATGTATTAGTGAGAATACATGCTTTTGATGATGGATGTATTAGTGAGAATACATGCTTTTGATGATGGATGTATTAATGAGAATACATGCTATTGATGATGGATGTATTAGTGAGAATACATGCTTTTGATGATAGATGTATTAGTGAGAATACATGTTTTTGATGATATATGTATTAGTAAGAATACATGTTTTGATGATAGATGTATTGGTGTGGATACTAATACAGATGATCTAGATGCTGTAGATCGTGATGATCTAGATGCTGTAGATTGAGATGATACAGATGCTGTAGATCGTGATGATCCTGATGCTGTAGATCGAGATGATCCAGATGCTGTAGATCGAGATGATCCAGATGCTGTAGATCATGATGATCCAGATGCTGTAGATCGAGATGATCCAGATGCTGTAGATCGAGATGATCCAGATGCTGTAGATCGAGATGATCCAGATGCTATAGATCGAGATGATCCAGATGTTGTAGATCGAGATGATCTAGATGCTGTAGATCGAGATGATTCCGATGCTGATAATCGTATGATGACGATGCTGATGATCGTGAGGATCCAGATGTTGATGCTGTTGTAGCTGTTTGAGTGATGCAGAAGATAAAAAATCAGTACTGAAGATGTTGATGTTCCAGTATTGAAGATGTTCCAGTAACTGGTCGAGTTACTGATGATGTTGAGAAAGCTTCCAATGATTTATAGATGTATCATGTATGATGTTGATGACTCCTTGCTTGTGCAGATGTTGTTATAATATCCTTCTCGTTAAGGGGGAGTGTGGAGATATTGTAACTTCAAAGAATATTATATTTGTACTTTATTACTCCGGAGATGTTTCATTCCTTCGTGAAGATCTTATTGTATATCCGGAGATGTTTATTCCTCCGTCGGAATGTGGTAACTTGGGTTATTAGACTTCCCTAGTGGGGCTCGGCCCTATATGTGTTATGTGGGTCAAAGGGTTACTAGACCACCCTAGAGGGGTCGGCCCAGTCAGTCGTAGTGGGGTATTTAACCCATTGGTTAAATATGAGCCTACATGTCTTGTGTAAAAGAAAAGTCAGAGTAGTGTATAAATAGAGGAGGTGTATTCCTCATTTAACACACACACTCACTCACTTGAGAGTGGTGCACTTGTGGAGGAGAGGTATGCTATGGAGAAGGAGGAGCTTATGCTCAGGGTTTGCATCTTTGTATATTGCTGGTCATCTATATTGAGGAAGCTTTGCTGGGTTTTATACCCCATGAGGGTTTCCCAGGATAAATCTGTGTCTCTTGTGTTTATGCTGTGCTTGTTGTTTCTTCAGTGATCCTGTATATGCTATTATTGTGAAATGGAATGTAATGCTGCTATTTTCTGTCTTAGCATATTAAATCTTAACAATTTGGATGTCCCATTGGTAGACAGGTTCACACGCCAACTTTTGAGACATTTCGAGATATTTTATCCCCCTTTAAGCCCAAGTTTACAGAAAACGCATGGTAGAGTTTCAGCTTTGACCAATTTTTCGGAATTGGAATTTGAGCATAGGTTTGGATTCCCCATAGGTAGAAAAGTGCACACGCCAACTTTCGTGATGTTTCGAGTTATTCTCGTCGCATTTAAGGCCAAGTCTAACGAAAAAGGATGGTCGAGTTTCGGCTTTGGCCGACATCTCGTAATTTAAATTTGTGAATAGATTTGGATGTCCCATTGGTAGACAAGCGTGCACACCAACTGTCCTAGTGTTCCTAGCTATTTTATCCCCCTTTAAGCCCAAGTCTAGCGAAAACGCACAGTAGAGTTTAGGATTTGACAAATTTCTCGGAATTTGGAATTGAGCTTAGATTGGATTCCCCATTGGTAGATAAGAGCACACGCCATTTTTCATGACGTTCCAAGCTATTTTCGCCCTCTTTAAGCCTAAGACTAGCGAAAACGCATGGCCAAGTTTTGACTTTTACCAACTTCTCGGAATTGAAACTTGAGCATAGATTTGGATTCCCCATTGGTAGACAAGAGTGCGCGCCAACTTTCGTGACGTTTTGACCTATTTTCGCCACATTCAAACCCTAGTCTAGCGAAAATGGACGGTCGAGTTTCGGCATTGACCAACTTCTCGTAACTTAAATTTGGGAGTAGATTTGGATTCCCCATTGGTAGACAAGCGCGCATGCCAACTTTTGTGACATTTCGAGCTATTCTCGTCACATTTAAGGCCAAGTCTAACGAAAAGAATGGTCGAGTTTCGGCTTTGATCCACATCTTGTAATTTAAATTTGAGAATAGATTTGGATGTCCCAGTGGTAGACAAGCGCGCACGCCAACTTTTGTGAAGTTCTGAGCTATTTTCACTCCCTTTAAGCCCAAGTCTAAGTAAAACGCACGATCGAGTTTCAGCTATGATTAACTTCTCAGAACTAAAATTTGAGAATAGATTTGGATGTGCCTTTGGTAGACAAGTGCGCACGGCAAATTTCGTGACGTTCCGAACTATTTTATCTCCCTTTAAGCCCAAGTCTAGCGAAAACGCACGGTCGAGTTACAACTTTGACCAACTTCTCATAATTGAAATATGAGCGTAGATTTGCATTCCTCATTGGTAGACAAGCGCGCACGCCAACTTTCGTGATGTTCCAAGCTATTTTCTCCCTCTTTAAGCCCAAGTCTAGCGAAAACGCAAGGTTGAGTTTCGGCTTTGACCAACTTCTCCGAATTGGAATTTGAGCTTAGATTGGATTCCCCATTGGTAGACAAGAGCGCATGCCAACTTTCATGACATTTTGAGCTATTTTCACCGCCTTTAAGCCCAAGATTAGCGAAAACGCATGGCCAAGTTTCAACTTTTACCAACTTCTCATAATTGAAACTTGAGCATAGGTTTGGATTCCCCATTGGTAGACAAGAGTGCACACCAACGCTATTGATGTTCCGAGCTATTTTCACCGCATTCAAACCCAAGTCTAGTGAAAACGCACGATCGAGATTCGACTTTGACCAACTTCTCGTAATTTAAATTTGAGAATAGATTTGGATGTCCCATTGGTAGACGCTTCATGCACGCTAACTTTCGCGAGGTTCCGAGCTATATTCACAGCCTTTAAGCCCAAGTCTAGCGAAAACGCACGGTCGCATTTTTGCTTTGACCAAATTCTCAGAATTGAAATTTGAAAATAGATTTGGATGTCCCATTGGTAGACTAGCGCGCACGCCAACTTTCGAGAAATTTTGAGATATTTTATCCCGCTTTAAGCCCAAGTTTATAGAAAAACGCGACGGTCGAGTTTTGGCTTTGACCAACTTTTCAAAATTGAAATTTGAGCATAGATTTGGATTCCCCATTGGTAGACAAGCGTGCATGCTAACTTTCGTGACGTTCCGAGCTATTTTATCCCCCTTTAAGCCTAAGTCTAGCGAAAACGCAAGGTCCATTTTCAGCATTGACCAACTTCTAGGAATTGAAATATGAGCATAGATTTGGATTTCCCATTGGTAGACAAGCGCGCACGCCAAATTTCATGACGTTCCAAGCTATTTTCTCCCCCTTTAAGCCTAAGTCTAGCGAAAACACACAGTCAAGTTTCAGCTTTGACCAACTTCTCGAAATTTGAAATTGAGCTTAGATTGGATTTCCCATTGGTAAACAAGAGAGCACGCCAACTTTCATGACGTTCCGAGCGATTTTCGCCCCCTTTAAGCCCAAGACTAGCGAAAACGCATGGCCGAGTTTTGAATTTTACCAACTTCTCGGAATTGAAACTTAAGCATAGATTTGGATTGCCCATTGGTAGACAAGAGTGCACGCCAACTTTCGTGACGTTCCAACCTATTTTCGCCGCATTCAAACACATGTCTAGCGAAAACGCGACGATCGAGTTTTGGCTTTGACCAACTTCTCGTAATTTAAATTCGAGAGTAGATTTGGATGTCCCATTGGTAGACAATCGCGCAACGCCAACTTTCGCGAGGTTCGAAGCTATTTTCACGCCTTTAAGCCTAAGTCTAGCGAAAATGCATGGTCGAGTTTCGGCTTTGACCAACTTCTCAGAATTGAAGTTTGAAAATAGATTTGGAGTTCCCATAGGTAGACAGGTGCGCACACCAACTTTCAAGACATTTCGACATATTTTATCCCCCTTTGAGCCCATGTTTACAGAAAACGCGATGGTCGAGTTTCAGCTTTCACCAACTTTTTGGAAGTGAAATTTGAGCGTAGATTTGGATTCCCCATTGGTAGACAAGTGTGCATGCCAACTTTCGTGATGTTCCGAGCTATTTTATCCCCCTTTACACCCAAGTCTAGCAAAAACGCATCATCGAGTTTCGACTTTGACCAACTTCTTGGAATCGAAATATGAGCGTAGATTTGGATTCCCCATTGGTAGACAAGCGCGCACGCCAACTTTTGTGATGTTTCCAGCTATTCTCGCCGCATTTAGGGCCAAGTCTAACGAAAAAGCATGGTCGAGTTTCGGCTTTGAACGACATCTCGTAATTGAAATTTGAGAATAGATTTGGATATCCCATTGGTAGACAAGCACGCACGCCAAGTTTCGTCACGTTATGAGCTCATTTCGCCCCCTTTAAGCCCAAGTCTACCGAAAATGCACAGTCGAGTTTCAACTTTGATTAAATTCTTAGAACTGAAATTTGAGAATAGATTTGGATGTGCCTTTGGTAGACAAGCGTGCACACCAACTTTCGTGACGTTGTGAGCTATTTTCTCCCCCTTTAAGCCCAAGTATAGCGAAAACGCGATGGTCGAGTTTCAGCTTTGACCAACTTCTCGGAATTGAAATAGGAGTGTAGATTTGGATTCCCCATTGGTAGACAAGCGCGCACACCAACTTTCGTGACGTTCCAAGCTATTTTCACTCCCTTTAAGCCGAAGAGTGCATGCCAACTCTCGTGACGTTCTGAGCTATTTTCGCCGCATTCAAACCCAAGTATAGCAAAAATGCACGGTCGAGTTTCGGCTTTGACTAACTTCTTATAATTTAAATTTGAGAATAGATTTGGATGTCCCATTGGTAGACAAGCACGCACGCCAACTTTCGCAAGGTTCTGAGCTATTTTCACATCCTTTAAGCCCAAGTGTAGCGAAAACGCACAGTCGAGTTTCGACTTTGACCAACTTCTTGGAATTGAAATTTAAAAATAGATTTGGATGTCCCATTGGTAGACAGGCGCACACGCCAAATTTCGAGAAATTTTGAGATATTTTATTCCCCTTTAAGCCAGAGTTTACAGAAAATGCACGGTCGGGTTTCGACTTTGACCAACTTTTCGTAATTTAAATTTGAGAATAGATTTCGATGTCCCATTGGTAGACAAGTGCGCACACAACCGCTCGCGAGGTTCCGAGCTATTTTCATAGCCTTTAAGCCCAATTCTAGAGAAAACACATGGTCGAGTTTCGGCTTTGACTAGCTTCTCGGAATTGAAATTTGAAAATAGATTTGGATGTCCCATTTGAAGACAAGAGCACATGCCAACTTTCCAGAAATTTCGAGATATTTTATCCCCTTTTAAGCCCAAGTTTATAGAAAATGCACAGTCGAGTTTCGGCTTTGACCAACATTTTGGAATTGAAATTTGAGCATAGATTTGGATTCCCCATTGGTAGACAAGCGCGCAGTCCAAATTTCGTGACGTTCTGAGCTGTTTTCGCCCCCTTTAAGCACAAGTTTTAAAAAAACGCACGGTCGAGTTTCGACTTTGATTAACTTCTCAGAACTGAAATTTGAGAATAGATTTGGATGTGCCTTTGGTAGACAAGTGCGCATGCCATCTTTCATGACGTTCCGAGCTATTTTATCCCCCTTTAAGCCCAAGTCTAGCGAAAACGCACGGTCGAGTTTCAGCTTTGACGTACTTCTTGGAATTGAAATATGCGCATAGATTTGGATTCTCCTTTCATAGACAAGCGCGCACGCCAACTTTCGTGACGTTCCGAGCTATTTTCTCCCCCTTTAACCCCAAGTCTAGCGAAAACGGATGGTCAAGATTTGGCTTTCACCAACTTCTCGGAATTGGAATTTGAGCTTAGATTGGATTCCCCATTGGTAGACAAGAGCGCACGCCAACTTTCATGACGTTCCGAGCTATTTTCGCCCCCTTTCATCCCCAGACTAGCGAAAACGCATGGCCAAGTTTCGACTTTTACCAACTTCTGTGAATTGAAACTTGAGAATAGATTTGGATGTCCCATTGGTAGACAAGCGCGCAACACGAACTTTCGTGAGGTTCTGGGCTATTTTCACGCCTTTAAGCGTAAGTCTAGCGAAAATGCAGGCTCGAGTTTCGGCTTTGACCAACTTCTCGGAATTGAAATTTGAAGATAGATTTGGATGTCCCATTGGTAGACAGGCATGCACGCCAACTTTCGAGACATTTCGAGATATTTTATCCCCCTTTAAGCCCAAGTTTACAGAAAATGCACAGTCGAGTTTCGGATTTGACCAACTTTTCGGAATTGAAATTTGAGCGTAGGTTTTGATTCCCCATTGGTAGACAAGCGCGCATGCCAACTTTTGTGACGTTCCGAGCTATTTTCACCCCCTTTAAGCCCAAGTCTAAGGAAAATGCACGGTCGAGTTTCAACTTTGATTAACTTCTCTGAACTGAAATTTGAGAATAGATTTGGATGTGCCTTTGGAAGACAAGCGTGCACGCCAACTTTCATGATGTTCCGAGCTATTTTACCCCCCTTTAAATCCGAGTCTACCGAAAATGCATGGTCGAGTTTCGACTTTGACCAACTTCTTGGAATTGAAATACGAGCGTAGATTTGGATTCCTCATTGGTAGAAAAGCGCGCATGCCAAATTTATTGATGTTCCGAGCTATTTTCTCCCCCTTTAAAACCAAGTCTAGCGAAAATGCACGGTCGCGTTTTGGCTTTGACCAACTTCTCGGAATTGGAATTTGAGCTTACATAGGATTCCCCATTCGTAGGCAAGAGCGCACGCCAACTTTCATGATGTTCCAAGCTATTTTCGCCACCATTAAGCCCAAGACTAGTGAAAATGCATGGCCGAGTTTCGACTTTTACCAACTTCTCGGAATTGAAACTTGAGCCTAGATTTGGATTGCCCATTGGTATACAAGAGTGCACGCCAACTTTTGTGATGTTCCGAGCTATTTTCTCTGCATTCAAACCCATGTCTAGAGAAAACGTACGATCGAGTTTCGGATTTGACCAACTTCTCGTAATTTAAATTTGAGAATAGATTTGGATATCCAAATTGTAGAAAAGCGCGCACGCCAACTTTTAAGAGGTTCCGAGCTATTTTCATAGCCTTTAAGCCCAATTCTAGCGAAAATACATGGTTGAGTTTTGGATTTGACAAACTTCTCGGAGTTGAAATTTGAAAACAGATTTGGATGTCCCATTGGTAGAAAAGCGCGCATGCCAACTTTCGAGAAATTTTGAGATATTTTAACCCCATTTAAGCCCAAGTTTACAGAAAACGCACGGTCAAGTTTCGGATTTGACCAACTTTTTGGAATTGAAATTTGAGCATAGATTTGGAGTCCGCATTGGTAGACAAGCGTGCACACCAACTTTCGTGACGTTCCAAGCTATTTTCGCCTCCTTTAATACCAAGTCTACCGAAAACACACAGTCGAATTTCAGCTTTGACCAACTTCTCGCAATTGAAATATGAGCGTAGATTTGGGTTCCCCATTGGTAGACAAGCGTGCACGCCAACTTTCGTGACGTTTCGAGCTATTTTCTCCCCCTTTAAGCCCAAGTCTAGCAAAAACGCACAGTCAAGTTTCGGCTTTGACCAACTTCTCGGAATTGGAAATTGAGCTTAGATTGGATTTCCCATTCGTAGACAAGAGCGCACGCAAACTTTCATGACGTTCCGAGCTAATTTTTCCCCCTTTAAACCCAAGGCTATTGAAAACGCAATGACCGGGCTTCGACTTTTACCAACTTCTCGTAATTGAAACTTGAGCATAGATTTGGATTCCCCATTGGTAGACAAGAGTGCAAACCAACTTTCCTGACATTCGGAGCTGTTTTCGCCGCATTTAAACCCAAGTCTAGCGAATATGCACGGTCGAGTTTTGGTTTTGACCAACTTCTCGTAATTTAAATTTGAGAGTAGATTTGGATGTCCCATTGCTAGACAAGCATGCAACGCCAAATTTCGCGAGGTTCCGAGCTATTTTCACGCATTTAAGCCTAAGTCTAGCGAAAATGCACGATCAAGTTTTGGCTTTGACCAACTTCTCGGAATTGAAATTTGAAAATAGATTTGGATGTCCCATTGGTAGATAGGCGCGTACGCCAACCTTCGAGAAATTTCGAGATATTTTAACCACCTCTAAGCCCAAGTTTACAGAAAACGCACGGTCGAGTTTCGGCTTTGACCAACTTCTCGTAAATTAAATTTGAGAATAGATTTTGATGTCCCATTGGTAGACAAGCACGCACACCAACTTTCGTGAGGTTCTGAGCTATTTTCAATGCCTTTAAGCCGAAGTCTAGCGAAAACGCACAGTCGTGTTTCAGCTTTGACCAACTTCTCAAAATTGAAATTTGAAAATAGATTTGGATGTCCCATTTTAAGAAAAGAGCGCACGCCAACTTTCGAGACATTTCGAGATATTTTATCCCCCTTTAAGCCCAAGTTTACAGAAAACGCACGGTGGCGTTTTGGCTTTGACCAACTTCTCGAAATTGGAATTTGACCTTAGATTGAATTCCCCATTGGTAGACAAGAGCGCGCGCCAAATTTCATGATGTTCCGAGCTATTTACGCCCCCTTTAAGCCCAAGACTAGCAAAAACGCATGGCCGAGTTTCGACTTTTACCAACTTCTCGGAATTGAAATATGAGCATAGATTTGGATTCCCCATTGGTAGAAAGGCGCACGTGCCAACTTTCGTGACGTTCCAAGCTATTTTCTCCCTTTAAGCCCAAGTCTAGCGAAAACACACGATCGAGTTTTGGCTTTGACCAACTTCTCGGAATTGGAATTTGAGCTTAGATAGGATTCCCCATTCATAGACAAGAGCGCACACCAACTTTCGTGACGTTCCGAGTTATTTTCGCCACCGTTAAGCCCAAGACTACCGCAAAACCATGGACGAGTTTCGACTTTTACCAACTTCTCGGAATTGAAACTTGAGCATAGATTTGGATTCCCCATTGGTATACAAGAGTGCATGCCAACGTTCGTGACATTCCGAGCTATTTTCTCCGCATTCAAACCCAAGTCTAGCGAAAACGTATGATCGAGTTTCAGCTTTGACCAACTTCTCATAATTTAAATTTGAGAATATATTTGGATGTCCAATTGGTAGGCAAGCACGCACACCAACATTCAAGAGGTTCCGAGCTATTTTCACAGCCTTTATGCCGAAGTCCAGCGAAAACACACGATCGCGTTTCGGCTTTGACCAACTTTTCGGAATTGAAATTTGAGCATAAGTTTGGATTCCCCATTGGTAGTAAAGCACGCACACCAAGTTTTGTGACTTTCCAAGCTATTTTCACCCCGTTTAAGCCCAAGTCTAAGGAAAATGCACGGTCGAGTTTCAACTTTGATTAACTTCTCATAACTGAAATTTGAGAATAGATTTGGATGTGCCTTTGGTAGACAAGCGCGCATGCCAACTGTCGTGACGTTCCGAGCTATTTTATCCCCCTTTAAACACGAGTCTAGCGAAAACGCACGTTTGAGTTTCGGCTTTGACCAACTTCTCGGGATTGGAATTTCAGCTTAGATAGGATTCCCCATTGGTAGAAAAGAGCGCATGCCAACTTTCATGACGTTCCAAGCTATTTTCGCCATCGTTAGACCCAAGACTAGCGAAAATGCATGGCCGAGTTTCGACTTTAGCCAACTTCTCAGAATTTAAACTTGAGCATAGATTTGGATTCCCCATTGGTATACAAGAGTGCACGCCAACGTTTGTGACATTCCGAGCTATTTTCTCCGCATTCAAACCCAACTCTAGCGAAAATGTACGATCGAGTTTCGGCTTTGACCAACTTCTCGTAATTTAAATTTGAGAATAGATTTGGATGTCCCATTGGTAGACAAGTGCGCACGCCAACTTTCAAGAGGTTCCGAGCTATTTTCACAGCCTTTAAGCCCAAGTCTACCGAAAATGCACGGTCGAGTTTCGGATTTGAAAAACTTCTCGAAATTGAAATTTGAAAATAGATTTGGATGTCCCATTGGTAGATAGGCCCGCACACCAACTTTCGAGACATTTCGAGATATTTTATACCCCTTTAAGCCCAAGTTTACAGAAAACGCACAGTCGAGTTTCGGCTTTCACCAACTTTTCGGAAATGAAATTTGAGCGTAGGTTTGGATGTAATGTCCCTTGTTAGGAATTTTATTAAAATTGCAATTTTCCACTTTTTTTCCCCTTGTTCGACCTTTGACTAGTTTTGATCTCTAGGTCCCAAATTTGCCCCAAATGATCCCAAATCTTCTGAGAAGGTGTATGAATGATATTAGAACATAAATATGTGTTTCAGGGATGCCTTTGGACCTTTAAAGTACTTCTGCAAATCCTCTTTCAATTCCGATCAATGTAGGTAACTTTACTAGTGATTTTCCTTTGACTAGTATTGGTCTCTAGGTCTCAAATTGACTCCAAATGCCTTCAAATCTTCAAGGAAAGTGTATGAATGATATTAGAACTTGAATATAATGTTTATGGATGAAATATGGCCACCAAAAGACCTCTGCAAACTCTCTTAATATTCTGGACCAATTATGCAATTTTACTAGTAATTTGGGGTTCAAATCCCCCTGGGGTAAACAATGAAAATGGCTTCCCAAATGCCTCCAAACCCACTCAAATTTCTGAACAGGGGTATGTAATGTGTTAAGTATGTTATAAAAGTCTCATATGCACCATTAATGGATTATTACAACTGTTCTCACCCTCTCCCATTCAACTGCAAAAATCCCCAATTCGACCCTTGGGGAAATGGCACTATTTCACCTCCCAATACAACTAAACTGAGTAAAAATGCTTCAAATGCTCAAGTACAGTACATGAAACTTGTAGAAGACATCCATGGCAGTATATTTATCACAAATATATCAGAGAATCATCCATTCATTCGAAATTATCATCAATACATTGGCTCACAACAAGGTAGTGGGGAAATGGCATTGTTCTTCCATTAAAAATGAGATTTATACATTTCTACTTGGAATTTAGACCTGAAACTTTTTGGAGATGAAGAACAAAGTATTTAATTCATATTACAAAAGAAATGGGGCATTAAAAGCTTCCCCAAAGAGTACAATAGCTCACCAAAAACGCCCTCCCTCAAGGATCAAGAATATGCCATCAAAACCGGAAATGGTTGAAGGAATGAGCTGCAATAGAAGAAACCATGAGCTACCCTGTAGCTTACACCTGAAAATAAAGACTCCATTAAAGCTCCAAATGAAAGGTTTGAATGGCCTTTCCAATTACCAACTTGGATGGGAATCTTTCACCCTCGAAATTGGCTAAGGCAAGAAACTAGTCATCCACTAGCTCTCCCTCTTCACAAATGCAATTGCAAATTCTACAAATGATCAAAATCTGGTTTCCTTCTTTGTTATTGACATTTATAAACTTCTAATTTCCTCCATGGGTCTAATTCCTTCCAAGAGACTCATGCCAACTCAAGTTGGGAAGAGATTCCAAAGAACGCCACTTGTACAACAATTCCTAGTCTCCCACTTCCACCAAATCACATGTGGAAGCATCTTAGCTGCCCTAACACCCTTGAGCGCCCTCTTGGAGTCTATTTTTAGCCCTAACATGTCATATATGTCATATGTCAGCCTTCAGGTCTGATTTGTGTCATAGCATCTTCATCATTGTTGTCATAGAGCTAGGGAATCTAGCCCAAGTGTCTCACTAGCTCCAAATTGCCTCTTCCTCTTCCATGGGAGTTACTCTTCCTCTATATTTCGACCTTGGATGAGTCATGCAATGAATAATACCTTTTGGACTCCCCCAAGTATGTTACCATTCACCTTGAATTCGAATTGCTGAGAGAATGATGCCAAATGTAGTGGGGAAATCTAGCCATATGTGGGTCCCACTTCCTCCATGTGTCTTCATCATGAAATGCCACTTTGATTTTCACTTGTATATATTTATTTATCTCCTTTATTAAATATTTATTCCATTCTAATGTTCAAACATCATTTATTATCCCCATTATTCCAAATCCCAAAGCTTCCACCCCAAACCTAGGAAACTAGTAATTTTCCTCCTTGGCAATTATTTGACCTTTAGCATCAATTTGACAAACTCTAATGAATAGGTCTAATGTGATTAGGCCATTGTGACCCAATGCCAAATTTGGGACATGAAAAATCCTCCCTTCCCAATATTGCTTGTCCTCAAGCAATTTTAAACATGGGTGTTGAAGAACCTGCTTTCTGTATAATTCTTTGAAGTTGTCATTGAATTGCCCAAACTTGAGTCTTTGAGTTTCCATGAAGATTTTAGAGAGGAACCACCATGCTTGCTGCTGCACTACTCTGATAAAAATCACTTTATTAAGTGGGGAAATCCATCTCCCATACTGCTTGTTTCCCCCAAAAAAATTTGAAACCAATGAGATAAAAATTATTCCAGGGTCCCCTTGCTTGTATTGCACCCCAATAATTAAGAGTGCTCTCCAACCCACACCATTAGTTAAGAGGATTTCTGGATCCCATTTTCTTGTATGCATCCTTCCAAACATCATGAGTACCGAATATATATCATCAAAGTACATAACAACATAATGAAAATGTACATCAAGGATATGCTTCATCAAAGAGTCATGAAAGTGATTATACCTCCAAGCAAGTAGACCACCATTTTTCAAGTGCATACAAGCTTCAAGTGACCAAACAAATCTGCTCCAATGACATAGGTGAGGATCCCATGTCCTATAATGCTGCTCCAAAAGGATGTGATATGCATCAAAATATTCAACCATGTATTCTTTCATCCAAGAAGTGAATGAAGAATCTCCACTAAAATCTGAACCAAATAGTGAGCAGGAAAAACAAGGAGACTTCAAATGACTCAAAGAAGTCTCACCCATACATCCCTGAATGTGAGAGTCATAAAGATATAACAAAGTATGTGTCTTGCAACAAAAATTTTCTCCAATCATAAATCTATTCTCCCAAGTGTTGGATGAAGTTCATCCAACATCAAATGAATCAAGTGTTGAGTAAAAAAAACCATGATTCTTCAAGTGACTCAAATGCATATCATAGGTGCATCCATGTAGATTTGCATCATCATAAAGTGACAAATAATGTTGCTGCAAATGTGAATAAGAATGTGCTCCAACCCTATCATCATAAAAAGTAAATCTAGGAGTTCCATACTCCTCATGTGGAACCATCAAAAAGAACCCTTTCACCCATACTTCATTGAGACTAATGTTGCAAAACATGGAATTGTAGGATGTAGGAGAATGAACCAAATCACCCAAATGATAAAAAAGTACAGAAGTTTCATCATGGGAAGGATCCATATGGGTAGTATCGTGCAGCTCCTTCAAAAGTGTGAACTCTTTGTCATAGTTTGGTTCCAATGTAGAGGAATCATGCTCTTCTTTAAAAATTGCATAACCTTCATCAAGAGGCAATTCAAATTCCTCTTCCACCACATCAAGTGTTTGGATCTCTTCAAGTTCATCTTCAAACACATCAAGAACATTCAAATTTTCACATTTCTCATGATCCACCATGTCATGAGAATCCTCCAAACAATCTACCATTTGACAATCTGAAACATAGGAGGAAAAACAAGTATCTTGCAACTTTTCAAGAAGTTGTTCATTTTGAATTGTGAGCTTATGAATATCCTCATTATTCTTCAAGTATGCATCATGTAACAATTCATTAAGCTCAAACAAATGGTTTCTATCAAAAAGCAAAGACATGAAATTACCTTTGATGTGGCACATTGCTCTTTGAATCTTCTCCATATCTTCAAGGAAGGATGTTTCCTCCAATGAAGTAGCTCTCCAACAAGAATTTGACACCAATGCTTGAGTCTCATGGATAATGCTAAGGGACTCTTGGATCTTCTTTTCATTCATCTTTAAGGACCCTTCAAGAAAATGAGGCTCTTGCAAATGAACCTCCTCATCTTCTTCATTTTTGCTTGGACCAACTTCATGAAGCTCAAGTGGTGATGGGGAAGTTGATCTTGGTTCTTCTTCAACTGCTACAAGGTCTTCATTATCATGCTTAATGGAACTTGGGCTTGCAGCAAAACTTTCAAAAGTGATCTCTATGTCACCAACATAGAGGTGTGAGCACCCATCAGTAGGTACTCCTTCATAGTTTAAGCATCCATCAGTAGATGCTCTTTGGTTCATGTATAAGCTAGAAGGTGTCTCGAAATGATCTTCCATATTTTCAATAGAATCTTCTTCATGCTCTTGTGATGTCTCTTCATTTTTCTCCTTCAAGCAATCTGATTCATTTTTCCCCTTGTTTTCCTTAGGATCGGTATATTTGGAATCCCTTCTTGAATAAATCTCAAAAGCTCTCATCAAAGAGGACATCATTTCATGCACACATATATGATACTCGCTCCAAGGGTTCTTACAAGAAGGGCATAAACCTTTCTTCACTAACTCCACATCTTCATTTTTGGGCCTATTTTCAAAAACATGTTCAGCATAGTACTCAAAAGACATGGCATTTTGTGTATTTTTGCTCGAAGCAAGATATTCTTGATATTTTTGATATTGCTGGGGTAAGGTTTTATAATTTGCTCTCCATCTTTGGAACTCACTCATAAAATTATCCTTGGTTGGTGTGACACATTCATATCCATCAGATTTAAAGTCATAAGAATAATCTTCATTTCTCTTGAAATTGTAAGAAGTGTTGCATGATGGCACCTCTTCCTCATACCATTCACATTCTGCTTCATATTGCTCATAAGCATCTGCATATTCCTCATAAGAATTGTACTCATAGGATTCATCATAATAGTAAGACATGGCTGCCAATTATTATTGAATGTATGTACCTAATACACAGGTGCAAGGACCATGCTCTGATACCACTGTAATGTCCCTTGTTAGGAATTTTATTAAAATTGCAATTTTCCACTTTTTTTTCCCTTGTTCGACCTTTGACTAGTTTTGATCTCTAGGTCCCAAATTTGCCCCAAATGATCCCAAATCTTCTGAGAAGGTGTATGAATGATATTAGAACATAAATATGTGTTTCAGGGATGCCTTTGGACCTTTAAAATACTTCTGCAAATCCTCTTTCAATTCCGATCAATGTAGGTAACTTTACTAGTGATTTTCCTTTGACTAGTATTGGTCTCTAGGTCTCAAATTGACTCCAAATGCCTTCAAATCTTCAAGGAAAGTGTATGAATGATATTAGAACTTGAATATAATGTTTATGGATGAAATATGGCCACCAAAAGACCTCTGCAAACTCTCTTAATATTCTGGACCAATTATGCAATTTTACTAGTAATTTGGGGTTCAAATCCCCCTGGGGTAAACAATGAAAATGGCTTCCCAAATGCCTCCAAACCCACTCAAATTTCTGAACAGGGGTATGTAATGTGTTAAGTATGTTATAAAAGTATCATATGCACCATTAATGGATTATTACAACTGTTCTCACCCTCTCCCATTCAACTGCAAAAATCCCCAATTCGACCCTTGGGGAAATGGCACTATTTCACCTCCCAATACAACTAAACTGAGTAAAAATGCTTCAAATGCTCAAGTACAGTACATGAAACTTGTAGAAGACATCCATGGCAGTATATTGATCACAAATATATCAGAGAATCATCCATTCATTCGAAATCATCATCAATACATTGGCTCACAACAAAGTAGTGGGGAAATGGCATTGTTCTTCCATTAAAAATGAGATTTATACATTTCTACTTGGAATTTAGACCTGAAACTTTTTGGAGATGAAGAACAGAGTATTTAATTCATATTACAAAAGAAATGGGGCATTAAAAGCTTCCCCAAAGAGTACAATAGCTCACCAAAAATGCCCTCCCTCAAGGATCAAGAATATGCCATCAAAACCGGAAATGGTTGAAGGAATGAGCTGCAATAGAAGAAACCATGAGCTTCCCTGTAGCTTACACCTGCAAATAAAGACTCCATTAAAGCTCCAAATGAAAGGTCTGAATGGCCTTTCCAATTACCAACTTGGATGGGAATCTTTCACCCTCGAAATTGGCTAAGGCAAGAAACTAGTCATCCACTAGCTCTCCCTCTTCACAAATGCAATTGCAAATTCTACAAATGATCAAAAGCTGGTTTCCTTCTTTGTTATTGACATTTATAAACTTCTAATGTCCTCCATGGGTCGAATTCCTTCCAAGAGACTCATGCCAACTCAAGTTGGGAAGAGATTCCAAAGAACGCCACTTGTACAACAATTCCTAGTCTCCCACTTCCACCAAATCACATGTGGAAGCATCTTAGCTTCCCTAACACCCTTGAGAGCCCTCTTGGAGTCTATTTTTAGCCCTGACATGTCATATATGTCATATGTCAGCCTTCAGGTCTGATTTGTGTCATAGGTGTCATAGCATCTTCATCATTGTTGTCATAGAGCTAGGGAATCTAGCCCAAGTGTCTCACTAGCTCCAAATTGCCTCTTCCTCTTCCATGGGAGTTACTCTTCCTCTATATTTCAACCTTGGATGAGTCATGCAATGAATAATACCTTTTGGACTCCCCCAATTATGTTACCATTCACCTTGAATTCGAATTGGTGAGAGAATGATGCCAAATGTAGTGGGGAAATCTAGCCATATGTGGGTCCCACTTCCTCCATGTGTCTTCATCATGAAATGCCACTTTGATTTTCACTTGTATATATTTATTTAGCTCCTTTATTAAATATTTATTCCATTCTAATGTTCAAACATCATTTATTATCCCCATTATTCCAAATCCCAAAGCTTCCACCCCAAACCTAGGAAACTAGTAATTTTCCTCCTTGGCAATTATTTGACCTTTAGCATCAATTTGACAAACTCTAATGAATAGGTATAATGTGATTAGGCCATTGTGACCCAATGCCAAATTTGGGACATGACAAATCCTCCCTTCCCAATATTGCTTGTCCTCAAGCAATTTTAAACATGGGTGTTGAAGAACCTGCTTTCTATATAATTCTTTGAAGTTGTCATTGAATTGCCCAACCTTGAGTCTTTGAGTTTCCATGAAGATTTTAGAGAGGAACCACCATGCTTGCTGCTGCACTACTCTGATAAAAATCACTTTATTAAGTGGGGAAATCCATCTCCCATACTGCTTGTTTCCCCCAAAAAAATTTGAAACCAATGAGATAAAAATTATTCCAGGGTCCCATTGCTTGTATTGCACCCCAATAACTAAGAGTGCTCTCCAACCCACACCATTAGTTAAGAGGATTCCTGGATCCCATTTTCTTGTATGCATCCTTCCAAACATCATGAGTACCAAATATATATCATCAAAGTACATAACAACATAATGAAAATGTACATCAAGGATATGCTTCATCAAAGAGTCATGAAAGTGCTTATACCTCCAAGCAAGTAGACCACCATTTTCCAAGTGCATACAAGCTTCAAGTGACCAATCAAATCTGCTCCAATGACATAGGTGAGGATCCCATGTCCTATAATGCTGCTCCAAAAGGATGTGATATGCATCAAAATATTCAACCATGTATTCTTTCATCCAAGAAGTGAATGAAGAATCTCCACTAAAATCTGAACCAAATAGTGAGCAGGAAAAACAAGGAGACTTCAAATGACTCAAAGAAGTCTCACCCATATATCCCTGAATGTGAGAGTCATAAAGATATAACAAAGTATGTGTCTTGCAACAAAAATGTTCTCCAATCATAAATCTATTCTCCCAAGTGTTGGATGAAGTTCGTCCAACATCAAATGAATCAAGTGTTGAGTAAAAAAAACCATGATTCTTCAAGTGACTCAAATGCATATCATAGGTGCATCCATGTAGATTTGCATCATCATAAAGTGACAAATAATGTTGCTGCAAATGTGAATAAGAATGTGCTCCAACCCTATCATCATAAAAAGTAAATCTAGGAGTTCCATACTCCTCATGTGGCACCATCAAAAAGAACCCTTTCACCCATACTTCATTGAGACTAATGTTGCAAAACATGGAATTGTAGGATGTAGGAGAATGAACCAAATCACCCAAATGATAAAAAAGTACAGAATTTTCATCATGGGAAGGATCCATATGGGTAGTATCGTGCAGCTCCTTCAAAAGTGTGAACTCTTTGTCATAGTTTGGTTCCAATGTAGAGGAATCATGCTCTTCTTTAAAAATTGCATAACCTTCATCAAGAGGCAATTCAAATTCCTCTTCCACCACATCAAGTGTTTGGATCTCTTCAAGTTCATCTTCAAACACATCAAGAACATTCAAATTTTCACATTTCTCATGATCCACCATGTCATGAGAATCCTCCAAACAATCTACCATTTGACAATCTGAAACATAGGAGGAAAAACAAGTATCTTGCAACTTTTCAAGAAGTTGTTCATTTTGAATTGTGAGCTTATGAATATCCTCATTATTCTTCAAGTATGCATCATGTAACAATTCATTAAGCTCAAACAAATGGTTTCTATCAAAAAGCAAAGACATGAAATTACCTTTGATGTGGCACATTGCTCTTTGAATCTTCTCCATATCTTCAAGGAAGGATGTTTCCTCCAATGAAGTAGCTCTCCAACAAGAATTTGACACCAATGCTTGAGTCTCATGGATAATGCTAAGGGACTCTTGGATCTTCTTTTCATTCATCTTTAAGGACCCTTCAAGAAAATGAGGCTCTTGCAAATGAACCTCCTCATCTTCTTCATTTTTGCTTGGACCAACTTCATGAAGCTCAAGTGGTGATGGGGAAGTTGATCTTGGTTCTTATTCAACTGCTACAAGGTCTTCATTATCATGCTTAATGGAACTTGGGCTTGCAGCAACACTTTCAAAAGTGATCTCTATGTCACCAACATAGAGGTGTGAGCACCCATCAGTAGGTACTCCTTCATAGTTTAAGCATCCATCAGTAGATGCTCTTTGGTTCATGTATAAGCTAGAAGGTGTCTCGAAATGATCTTCCATATTTTCAATAGAATCTTCTTCATGCTCTTGTGATGTCTCTTCATTTTTCTCCTTCAAGCAAGCTGATTCATTTTTCCCCTTGTTTTCCTTAGGATCGGTATATTTGGAATCCCTTCTTGAATAAATCTCAAAAGCTCTCATCAAAGAGGACATCATTTCATGCACACATATATGATACTCGCTCCAAGGGTTCTTACAAGAAGGGCATAAACCTTTCTTCACTAACTCCACATCTTCATTTTTGGGCCTATTTTCAAAAACATGTTCAGCATAGTACTCAAAAGACATGGCATTTTGTGTATTTTTGCTCGAAGCAAGATATTCTTGATATTTTTGATATTGCTGGGGTAAGGTTTTATAATTTGCTCTCCATCTTTGGAACTCACTCATAAAATTATCCTTGGTTGGTGTGACACATTCATATCCATCAGATTTAAAGTCATAAGAATAATCTTCATTTCTCTTGAAATTGTAAGAAGTGTTGCATGATGGCACCTCTTCCTCATACCATTCACATTCTGCTTCATATTGCTCATAAGCATCTGCATATTCCTCATAAGAATTGTACTCATAGGATTCATCATAATAGTAAGACATGGCTGCCAATTATTCTTGAATGTATGTACCTAATACACAGGTGCAAGGACCATGCTCTGATACCACTGTAATGTCCCTTGTTAGGAATTTTATTAAAATTGCAATTTTCCACTTTTTTTTCCCTTTTTCGACCTTTGACTAGTTTTGATCTCTAGGTCCCAAATTTGCCCCAAATGATCCCAAATCTTCTGAGAAGGTGTATGAATGATATTAGAACATAAATATGTGTTTCAGGGATGCCTTTGGACCTTTAAAATACTTCTGCAAATCCTCTTTCAATTCCGATCAATGTAGGTAACTTTACTAGTGATTTTCCTTTGACTAGTATTGGTCTCTAGGTCTCAAATTGACTCCAAATGCCTTCAAATCTTCAAGGAAAGTGTATGAATGATATTAGAACTTGAATATAATGTTTATGGATGAAATATGGCCACCAAAAGACCTCTGCAAACTCTCTTAATATTCTGGACCAATTATGCAATTTTACTAGTAATTTGGGGTTCAAATCCCCCTGGCGTAAACAATGAAAATGGCTTCCCAAATGCCTCCAAACCCACTCAAATTTCTGAACAGGGGTATGTAATGTGTTAATTATGTTATAAAAGTCTCATATGCACCATTAATGGATTATTACAACTGTTCTCACCCTCTCCCATTCAACTGCAAAAATCCTCAATTCGACCCTTGGGGAAATGGCACTATTTCACCTCCCAATACAACTAAACTGAGTAAAAATGCTTCAAATGCTCAAGTACAGTACATGAAACTTGTAGAATACATCCATGGCAGTATATTGATCACAAATATATCAGAGAATCATCCATTCATTCGAAATCATCATCAATACATTGGCTCACAACAAGGTAGTGGGGAAATGGCATTGTTCTTCCATTAAAAATGAGATTTATACATTTCTACTTGGAATTTAGACCTGAAACTTTTTGGAGATGAAGAACAGAGTATTTAATTCATATTACAAAAGAAATGGGGCATTAAAATCTTCCCCAAAGAGTACAATAGCTCACCAAAAACGCCCTCCCTCAAGGATCAAGAATATGCCATCAAAACCGGAAATGGTTGAAGGAATGAGCTGCAATAGAAGAAACCATGAGCTGCCATGTAGCTTACACCTGAAAATAAAGACTCCATTAAAGCTCCAAATGAAAGGTCTGAATGGCCTTTCCAATTACCAACTTGGATGGGAATCTTTCACCCTCGAAATTGGCTAAGGCAAGAAACTAGTCATCCACTAGCTCTCCCTCTTCACAAATGCAATTGCAAATTCTAGAAATGATCAAAAGCTGGTTTCCTTCTTTGTTATTGACATTTATAAACTTCTAATGTCCTCCATGGGTCGAATTCCTTCCAAGAGACTCATGCCAACTCAAGTTGGGAAGAGATTCCAAAGAACGCCACTTGTACAACAATTCCTAGTCTCCCACTTCCACCAAATCACATGTGGAAGCATCTTAGCTGCCCTAACACCCTTGAGCGCCCTCTTGGAGTCTATTTTTAGCCCTGACATGTCATATATGTCATATGTCATCCTTCAGGTCTGATTTGTGTCATAGGTGTCATAGCATCTTCATCATTGTTGTCATAGAGCTAGGGAATCTAGCCCAAGTGTCTCACTAGCTCCAAATTGCCTCTTCCTCTTCCATGGGAGTTACTCTTCCTCTATATTTCGACCTTGGATGAGTCATGCAATGAATAATACCTTTTGGACTCCCCCAAGTATGTTACCATTCACCTTGAATTCGAATTGGTGAGAGAATGATGCCAAATGTAGTGGGGAAATCTAGCCATATGTGGGTCCCACTTCCTCCATGTGTCTTCATCATGAAATGCCACTTTGATTTTCACTTGTATATATTTATTTATCTCCTTTATTAAATATTTATTCCATTCTAATGTTCAAACATCATTTATTATCCCCATTATTCCAAATCCCAAAGCTTCCACCCCAAACCTAGGAAACTAGTAATTTTCCTCCTTGGCTATTATTTGACCTTTAGCATCAATTTGACAAACTCTAATGAATAGGTCTAATGTGATTAGGCCATTGTGACCCAATGCCAAATTTGGGACATGACATTGGATTCCCCATTGGTAGTAAAGCGCGCACGCAAGCTTTCGTGACGTTCCGAGCTATTTTCACCCCCTTTAATCCCAAGTCTAAGGAAAATGCACGATCAAGTTTCAACTTTGATTAACTTCTAAGAATTGAAATTTGAGAATAGATTTGCATGTGCCTTTGGTAGACAAGCACGCACGCCAACTTTCGTGACGTTCCGAGCTTTTTTCTCCCAAGTTTTAAGAGGTTCCGAGCTATTTTCACAGCCTTTAAGCCCAAGTCTACCGAAAATGCACGGTCGAGTTTCGGCTTTGACAAACTTCTCGGAGTTGAAATTGGAAAATAGATTTGGATGTCCCATTGGTAGAAAAGCGCGCATGCCAACTTTCAAGAAATTTCGAGATATTTTATCCCCATTTAAGCCCAAGTTTACAGAAAACGCACGGTCGAGTTTTGGATTTAACCAACTTTTCGGAATTGAAATTTGAGCATAGATTTGGATTCACCATTGGTAGACAAGCGCGCACGCCAACTTTCGTGACGTTACGAGACATTTTCGCCCCCTTTAATCCCAAGTCTACTGAAAAATGCATAGTTGAGTTTCAGCTTTGATTAACTTCTCAGAACTGAAATTATAGAATAGATTTTAATGTGCCTTTGGTATACAAGCACGCATGCCAGCTTTCGTGACGTTCCGAGCTATTTTATCCCCCTTTAAGCCCAAGTCTAGCTAAAACGCACGGTCGAGTTTCAGCTTTGACCAACTTCTCGGAATTGAAATATGATCGTAGATTTGGATTCCCAATTGGTAGACAAGCGCACACGACAACTTTCGTGACGTTCCGAGCTATTCTCTCCCCCTTTAAGACCAAGTCTAGCGAAAGCACACGGTAGAGTTTAGGCTTTGACGAATTTATCGCAATTGGAAATTGAGCTCAGATTGGATTCCCCATTGGTAGAGAAGAGCGCACGCCATTTTTCATGACGTTCCGAGCTATTTTCTCCCTCTTTAATCCCAAGACTAGCGAAAACGCATGGCCGAGTTTCGACTTTTACCAACTTCTCAGAATTGAAACTTGAGCATAGATTTGGATTCCCCATTGGTAGACAAGGTGCACGCCAACCTTCGTGACATTTCGATGTATTTTCATCGCATTCAAACCCAAGTCTAGCGAAAATGCACGGTCGAGTTTCGTCTTTGACCAACTTGTCGTAATTTAAATTTGAGAATAGATTTGGATGTCCCATTGGTAGACAAGCGTGCACGCCAACTTTCGCGAGGTTCCGAGCTATTTTCACAGCCTTTAAGTCCAACTCTAGCGAAAATGCACGGTCGAGTTTTGGCTTTGACCAACTTCTCGGAATTGAAATTTGAAAATAGATTTGGATGTCCCATTGGTAGACAAGCGCGCACACCAACTTTCGAGATATTTTATCCCCCTTTAAGCCCAATAAAGAAAACGCACGGCCGAGTTTCGGCTTTGATCAACTTTTCAGAATTGAAATTTGAGCATAGATTTGGATTCCCCATAGGTAGAAGAGCACGCACGCTAACACTCGTGACGTTCCGAGCTATTTTCATGCCCTTTAAGCCAAAGTCTACCGAAAACGCACGGTTGAGTTTCAGCTTTGATTAACTTCTCAGAACTGAAATTTGAGAATAGATTTGGATGTGCCTTTGGTAGACAAGTGCGCACGCCAACTTTCATGATGTTCCGAGCTATTTTATTCCCCTTTAAGCCCAAGTCTAGCGAAAATTCACGGTCAAGTTTCAGCTTTGACCAACTTCTAGGAATTGAAATATGAGCGTAAATTTGGATTTCCCATTGGTAGACAACTGCGCACGCCAACTTTCATGACGTTCCGAGCTATTTTCCCCTCCTTTAAGCCCAAGTATAGCGAAAACACACAGTCAAGTTTCGGCTTTGACCAACTTCTTGGAATTGGAAATTGAGCTTAGATTGGATTCCCCATTGGAAGACAAGAGCGCATGCCAAATTTCATGACGTTCCGAGCTATTTTCGACCCCTTTAAGCCCAAGACTAGCGAAAACGCATGGCTGAGTTTCGACTTTTACCAACTTCTCAGAATTGAAACTTGAGCATAGATTTAGATTCCCCATTGGTATACAAGAGTGCATGCCAACCTTCGTGACATTTTGAGGTATTTTCGCCGCATTCAAACCCAAGTCTAGCGAAAACGCACGGTCGATTTTTGGCTTTGACCAACTTCTCGTAATTTAAATTTGAGAATAGATTCCGATGTCCCATTGGTAGACAAGAGTGCACGCCAACTTTCGCGAGGTTCCTAGCTAGTTTCACAGCCTTTAAGCCCAAGTCTAGCGAAAACGAACAGTCGAGTTTCGGCTTTGACCAACTTCTCAGAATTTAAATTTGAAAATAGATTTGGATGTCCCATTGGTAGACAGGCTCCTACGCCAACTTTCGAGACATTTTGAGATATTTTATCCCCCTTTAAGCCCAAGTTTACAGAAAACGCACGGTATAGTTTCAGCTTTGACCAACTTTTCGGAATTGGAATTTGAGCGTAGGTTTGGATTCCCCATTGGTAGACAAGCACGAACGCCAACTTTCGTGACGTTTCGAGCTATTCTTCCCGCATTTAAGGCCAAGTCTAATAAAAGATCATGGTCAAGTTTCTGCTTTGGCTGACATCTCGTAATTTAAATTTGAGAATAGATTTGGATGTCCCATTGGCAGACAAGCATGCACACCAACTTTCGTCACGTTACGAGCTATTTTCGCCCCTTTTAATCCCAAGTCTATCGAAAACGCACAGTCGACGTTGACTAACTTCTCGGAATTGAAAATGAGTGTATATTTGGATTCCCCAATGGTAGAAAAGCGTGCACGCCAACTTTCGTGACGTTTCGAGCTATTTTCTCCCTCTCTAAGCCCAAGTCTAGCGAAAATGCACGGTAGAGTTTAGGCTTTGATGAATTTCTCAGAATTGGAAATTGAGCTTAGATTGGATTCCCCATTAGTAGAGAAGAGCACACGCCATTTTTCATGATGTTCCGAGCTATTTTCTCCCTCTTTAAGCCCAAGAATAGCGAAAACGCATGGCCGAGTTTCAACTTTTACCAACTTCTCGGAATTGAAACTTGAGCATAGATTTGGATTCCCCATTGGTAGACAAGAGTGCACGCCAATTTTCGTTACGTTCCGACCTATTTTCACCACATTCAAACCCTAGTCAAGCGAAAACGCACGGTCGAGTTTCGGCATTGACCAACTTCTCGTAATTTAAATTTGGGAGTAGATTTGGATTCCCCATTGGTAGACAAACGCACACGCCAACTTTCGTGAGGTACTGAGCTATTTTCACAGCCTTTAAGCCCAAGTCTAGAGAAAACACACAGTCGTGTTTCTGCTTTGAACAACTTCTCGAAATTGAAATTTGAAAATAGATTTGGATGTCCCATTGGTAGACAGGCGTGCACGCCAACTTTCGAGATATTTTATCCCCCTTTAAGCCCAAGTTTACAGAAAACACACGGTCGAGTTTCGACTTCGACCAACTTTTCGAAATTGAAATTTGAGCATAGGTTTGGATTCCCCATTGGCAGACAAGCGCGCAAGCCAACTTTCATGACGTTTCGAGCTATTCTCGTTGCATTTAAACCCAAGTTTACAGAAAATGCACGGTCGAGTTTCCTCTTTGACCAACTTTTCGGAATTGAAATTTGAGCGTAAATTTGGATTCCCCATTGGTAGACAAGCGCGCACGCCAACTTTCGTGACGTTCTGAGATATTTTCGCCCCCTTTAATCCCAAGTCTATGGAAAACGGACAGTCGAGTATCAGCTTTGATTAACTTCTCAGAACTGAAATTTGAGAATAGATTTGGATGTGCCTTTGGTAGATAAGCGCGCACGCCAACTTTTGTGATGTTCCGAGCTATTTTATCCCCCTTTACACCCAAGTCTAGAAAAAATGCATCGTCGAGTTTCGACTTTCACCAACTTCTTGGAATTGAAATATGAGCGTAGATTTGGATTCCCCATTGGTAGACAAGCACGCATGCCAACTTGTGTGATGTTCTGAGCTATTTCTCCCCTTTTAAGCCAAATTCTAGCGAAAACACACGGTCGAGTTTCAGCTTTGACCAACTTCTTGGAATTGGAATTTGACCTTAGATTGAATTCCCCATTGGTAGACAAGAGCGCACACCAACTTTCATGACGTTTCGAGCTATTTCCGCCCCCTTTAATCCAAAGACTAGCGAAAATGCATGGCCGAGTTTCGACTTTTACCAACTTCTCGGAATTGAAATATGAGTGTAGATTTGGATTCCCCATTGATAAACAAGCGCGCAATCCAACTTTCATGACGCTCTGAGCTATTTTATCCCCCTCTAACCCCAAGTCTAGCGAAAACCTATGGTCGAGTTTCGACTATGACCAACTTCTCGGAATTGAAATATGAGCGTAGATTTGGATTCCCCATTGGTAGAAAAGTGCGCACGCCAATTTTCGTGACGTTTCCAGCTATTCTCTCTGCGTTTAATGCCAAGTCTAACGAAAAAGCATGGTCGAGTTTTGGCTTTGACCGACATCTTGTAATTTAAATTTGAGAACAGATTTGGATATCCCATTGGTAGACAAGCGCGCACACCAAATTTCGTGACATTCCGAGACATTTTCGCCCCCTTTAATCCCAAGTCTACCGAAAATGCACGGTCGAGTTTCAGGTTTGATTAACTTTTCAGAATTGAAATTTGAGAATAGATTTGGATGTGCCTTTCGTAGACAAGCACGCACGCCAGTGTTGGTAGCAAGCAACAACCTCTTCACTTCTTGACAAAGTGAAGAGAGATTAGTCCTTTATGTGATAAATGAATTAAAAAATTATATAGAGCTCCTTCAGAATTTTTGATTCTGAAGGTGCTCTTAATCAAAGAATAAGTAATTAATGACTCTAAAAACTGATAGGGACTTGATCATCGAACTTGGCTTTTGAATGAAGGATTGATAAGTTTCGTAAATTCTCATTGGAAATTGTTTAAAATATTGAACGAGTTTATGTGACTTAAGGGTTTGTGTCAAAGAAATATCATAAAACACATTGTTTAGGGTATTATTAGTCTCAAGACGAAGTCAATTTGGGAATCTAATATCATAAGTAATATCCTATTATAAACTTTGTCAATATCATACTTAATCAATAAATGATGGTTTATATAGGAAGCGTTTCACATATGATAAATACCCTATGTAATGATACATACTATAGTGTGTTAATACCATGTATAAAGGTTTCGACTTAGTGTTGTATATATATAGTTTGTACATATAAATAAAATAAACACCAAGCTGGCCATTAGATTAATACCTACTCAACCTTAAAACGCAATATATGCTTCGTCACATCACGACGTAATATCATAGAATAATGATGATCGTTTGATGAACTGACCATGCGCTAAATCAACGGTTAAATTGATAAACTTTTGGATCGGTGAGCTGGCATGGAAACGTGGCCTTCACCACTTGATAGACTCGACAATTGTATGCATTTGGCAAAACCGTGTTGGCAGTGTTAATCACTAACAGTCGTTTCATACTATGGCCATTGTACTTATAATAATGAACCACTGTCAATAATCAATGATCTTAATAATGGTTATATCAGTTGTCATATCGCTGGTTCGCCAAGTTAAGCAGTCTTCGTATCGCTGGTTCGTTAAGTTAAGTAGTGATCACTACTTGGCAGGGTCAAAACGCAGATAAGTTGGCATAAGCCATGGTGTAGCATGAAAGTTGTAATATTTATCACCATCCCGCTAAAATGGTAGGTTCAGAGATTTGATTTTGATCAGATTTCAAGCATGTAAAGATTTTTCTAGCATGTCGTGTGTGTGGATACCTATTCCCTCTGTTTTCACTTTCCCTTTCATTCCACGACTGAGCCCAGACAGTGCTGAGGAAACCATGCCTCCTCTGAATCGTTTTGAAATCTCAGGGTATGAAATTATTGAAGCTAATCAGGAGGTTGCCCAGAAATTCGAGAAAATGGGATGGACGCATTTCTTTCAAAGCTTTGATGGTCATCATGTTGAGATTACCGGAATGTTTGCAATGGGTTTTAAAAATGACAGGGTGCGAATTGGGGGTTTTGAGTTTGTTATCAATGAAGACAGAATTGCTGAAGCCACGAAACTTCCCCAGGTGGGAGAACGCTGGTTTAAAGGCCTTATGGTTGATAAGAAGAAGTGTTTGGCTTTGTTTTCGCCTTTACCAGATAAAACAAAATTGAGAGTAGGCGTGCCTGTAAAATTTCTCAAGCCCGAGTGGAGAGCTTACTATGAAATTTTGGTAAGGTACGTAACCTGTTGTGGACGTTTTTCCCATTTGCATTTGTATCATTTACGGTTGTTGTTAGCGGTAAAGGGTTATAAACTTAACTTGCCCTTCTATCTGTGGAAAAGTCTGAAGAAAATGTCACAGTCTGTAAGAAATTTCAATAACCCTGATAATAGTTTGTGTCACCATGGATTGATTAAAATTTTACTGCAATTTCAATTATCCGCGAAAGGCCGGTCGTGGGATGAATTCCTAGTCGATTGTAAATTGGGGCCAACACAGCATTGGCCTAATTCGTCTCCTCGAGCTCGTAGGAAATGAAAAATCATAGATCCTGAGGATGATAGCTCAGAGGATAATGAACGAGAGGCCATAAGCACGTCTGTAGACGACGAGGTAGATAAAGATGATGATAGGGTTTCAGTTCCTTGCAGTTCTAGGGAAATTTTAAATGAATCACAACCCGATAATAATGATGGAAACCCTGTAAAATTAAAAGAGGGATCAGCCGAAGACGAAATTGATAAACTTGCTGAATGTGATAAAATTTCTATGCATAAGCTGAACCATTTGGCTCAGGTTTGTTGTGATAAGGAAGAGTCGCAGGTTGGAAACTTATCATCTTCACGTAGAATCACCAGAAGCATGCATAGTCGTCATTCTACTCCAAGGTATAGGTCTGATCCACAGACTTCCAAATCTACTGCTGCCGAACCCGCAGTTGTAGATATTGAGGATGATATTCCGATTCCTGTCCCTAGCGCAATGGGTGTAGGGAATTCCACCACTGTCCAGGGGAATGATGTGCCATCAGGTGAGGTCGAGGGTAGTCAACCGGAAATAGATCTTGACACTGTACAATTTGAACCATCACACAATCAGCGTTGTGATAGTCCTCGTTCTCCTCATGTAGCTAGCGAAGACGAAACCCTACAGCAGGTATTAGGAAATATCTATCAGGATAAAAAAGCAGAGTCTAGAGGAAAACGCAAACAGTATACGGTCTTGTTGGAAGAAGAAAATAAAACGTTCAAGAAAGAATTGTTAGAATGGATTGACAGGTGGAAAAAGGCCAACGTGAAAAAGAATCAATTCAAGAAATCTAAGAAGTCCATATTAAAAACAAACCAGATGCTTTTGGAACGAATTGAAAAACAAAATGTCAAAATTATCAGGTTGAAGGCTAAATTGGCCAAAGCTAGAAGAGTAGTCGCTCTTCATAATGAAGCCTAATAGTTCTTTTCCTTGTTGACAGGTAACGATTATTTTGATTTAGCATGTCTGTAAAATCGGAGATTTTACAGGCATGCATTTATAATTTTGTTTTAATATTTCGGTTAACTGTGTTAAATCGTTTTTGATATAATGTATTTATTGAATTTAATGCAGGAGGGTTTTATCACCGCTTTCTTCCAGGAATGCAGGACATGGTAGATGCGTTGGCATGAAAGTATAGCTGATCTGTTACAAGTTGGAGTATTCTGAATGGCCAAGAATGTTCTGAGATGCCTCGACTCAGGCTAGTCGATTCTATTTTTAGTATTTGGTGTAATTAGATGCTTTTATGGTTAAGTAATTTCCTATAATGTTGCATGCAACATTTATAGCAAAAACCGACTCTCACTAGTATATGAAGGAAGATTTTTGATGAACTCGGGATGGATGAAGTGTAGAAGAAAACTTCTTGAATATATTCTATTGCTAGTATTACTTCAAACTTGAAGCTGAAGCTTTGTTGTGGATAATACTGGATATCTACGAATGATGCTGTGAATGGTATTCATTTTTGGGTTTTATATATACATATATTTCGGTTTGTCATCTTCTGTTTATATGCAAACTCTGTATGCTGTGTCATACTGATGTTTAAACAATTTCCCACTTTGTCGTCTCAAGATTAGTTATTGAACGCATATGTCATTCTGGTTTGTTCATTAGTGTGTTCACTATAAACATTAGCTCGAATGATATAACTTCTTGTTTATTTAAAGTTTCATTTGTATGTTAATGGTGAATATTTAAATAAACATTATCTTAGATTTGAATGACTGTCTTGAACAATAATTGTTAATCAGTTCTGGAAATGAAATTTGACTGTGTCTTTTAGGTTTAAATTCAATTCCATTTCTATATAACAGAGTAATTGTTGTTATAATCTAAATATGTTTGGTTTATATCATACTTCAATATTCTGTTATAAGATTAATGATTGATTTTAGTTTCAAATCTGCTCTCAGCTGAGATAGGGTTAAATAGGATAGATAGATTAGTTTTAAGTTTATTTTATTTTTAGCATTGTTGAATCATTCTGCATACTGTAATTAAGCTTTCATACTTAGAAAATTTCACAAAAAATTGAAGTCTTTCTTTCCGAAAGCAGCTTTAGGATATTTGTAAATATATAGATAGGATAAACATTAGAATAGGTTAGATTTTGCTAGTTTTGAGGTTTCCTTAAGAGACAAACTAGCTGGTAGCAGGACCATAACCTGTGAGGTCTTGTTAATTTAAACACACCGGATACTGCTTTAAGTTGATTGTGCGGATAAAACCTCTTTATTGGCTCTAATTCATAAAATCAGGCCAACAAATGGCGCTAGAAGGAGGGCCTGAATTAAGTAATGGCAGGTGAAACTAATGAAACATTTCCAACCAGCCAACAATCTTCGGAAATTAGTAGATCACCTCTTAGTGAAACTGTAAGGAATATCCTTGAACGTGATCCTATTACTTCTCTGTTTACTCCTGCACAAAGTGCTCAAACTCTAGAAGAATCCAAACATATCCTTACTAGAGCTTACGCTAATCAGTTAGGTATTACTCCAATAGATTATGGTCTTCCTAGACAACAGCGATATAACCCACAATTGACCATAGTTGCAGAAGATTTGGAAGTAACTGATAATACTCCTCAATACCAAGCTGAAAGTTATCAAAGACAGACTACACAAACCAATACCACAAGGAGGTTAATTGCGGGAAGTGGTTCTGATCAGCCACCTTCTCCTCCTGAGTCACCACCCAACAGTCCAAGATCTTCTCATTCTGAGAGTTCTTCTAGTTCTCAAGGAAGTCCAATGGCAGGAAATGCAGGAGGAGGAGGTAATCCTCCACCCCCTCCACCTAATCCACAGATCCCTTGGTTAAGGGCAGCTGCTGTAGCAATTCCTGGGATACAACACCCATTACCAAAACATTCAAATAAAATTCTTCCTAAGTTTAATCCAGATGACAAAGAACCTGCAGAGGTACATATTGATAAATTCATGTTAGCTGTTCAAACCTTAAATGTTCAGCATGAGGATGTTGTTTGTCGATTATTTCCTCTCACCTTTGAGGGAAGAGCCTCTACCTGGTACTTTTCATTAGTACAAGGATCTATTACAAACTGGGAGGAATTTAATAAAGTTTTTTTAGATAAATTTGGGGAAGATAAAACACCTGCTCTTTTAGCCCTAGAATTATCTAGAATTAAAATGGAACCCAAAGAAAGGATTAAAGACTTTAATCAAAGGTTTCTAACATTAAAAAATAAAATTCCAATTGCTTCTCAACCACCGGAAGATATAATCATCGAAAATTATACATCAGCCTTACCTAGGAATTCCGGAATGTTTGTTAAGAGGGCTGGAAAAACAACATTGATAGAAACATTTGATGAAGCAATTAAAGTAGAAAAAGATTTCATGTCTTATGAACCAGAAAGGAGTGGTAAAACTGATTCTTTTCCTCGAAAGAAGGTAGAGAGATCTAGTTCAGATAAAGATAAAGCTTTTGATGTAGAACAGCTACAGAATGCTATCCGAACGTTAACTAATGAAGTTATTGGGTTAAAAAAAACTAGTTCTGAAGCTTCCCCTTCTAGGGATTACTTTAGAAATCAATTTAGACAAAACCCAAACGCAAACAATAAGAATGCACCCCCAGATATAGCTGCTAATGAAGAGATCTTTAATACAATTCGAGCTGTCCTCTCTTTATCTGAAACAACTAGTCAAGAGATAAATCAGAATAAAGAAGATGAAGAATCTGAAAATGAAGATGAATCAGAAGAACCTCAACAAATCAATGGGCACTTCTGGGATAATTTCGTGAAAAAACATGAGAACAGAAGTCCACCCCCAGGACAACACGCATATAATACACGTAGTAAAGCAATTGCAAACACTCCTGGTGCTTCAAGCTCTACTTCAAACGCTGATAATTATAACTCACAACCAAACAAACAAATTCAGCCCGGTAAGCAAACTCAGTCAAATAAGGCTACCCAAACCAGTCAAAACGCTCCGAAGTTGGATTTACAATATGATATAATTGAAGATTTGAAGAAGACACGTGCAAACATTAGTATGTACGATCTTCTTCAAATCTATCCAATGCCTAATACTCATATCATTAATCTTGCAGTAAGCACGATCGTTCCTAATACAAAGCAAAATGTTGCTGCAAACAGTTTAGGCAATGATCCAACAGCAACTGATAAAGGGAAAACATCAGCTGATAAAGCTTCTTTGATAGGTAAGAACTCTAAGTCAACTACACCTCCATTCTTACTTACCTTCGAAATTTTTAATAGAAATGTCCACAATTGCATGGTAGATTCAGGAGCATCTTCTAATGTCATGCCTTTATCTGTGTGCAAGAAATTAAATGGCAAATTTGTCCCATCCAATGCACAAATAACTCAATTAGATAGAACAAATGTTAAGGTTGTCGGAGAGATGAAAGATGTCTTAGTTAGGATTGCTTGTAATCCTTCAGTTTATCAAATCATAGACATCGTAATCGCTGATATACCTGATGCATATGGACTGTTCTTAAGTAGGGATTGGTCTCAACAGCTAAATGGTTTCTTTGCCACTAATTGGTCAACCTTGTGGTTACCAAAAAATGGAAAAGCAAATCAGATAAAGATACAAAGAGAAAGGTACATGAAACATATTGTTACAGAACTACATGATCCTAGTGAACCCGTGTTATTTTCTGATTCCATTATGGGAAACTACATGTATGAGTTAGGTTTTGGAGATTTCAAAGCTGAAAGCTCCCTCCTTTCAGTAAGCAGCCAGCAATCTGAGATTTGTAATGTAACAGTTATCTCTCCCAACTGTTCCCTTAAGGAGACCATTGGTAATGAAAATAATGTAAATATTGTAAATATCATAGAAAGCAAAGTAATTGCACATAATTCTATTTGGACCCTTTATTTTGATGGTGCAAAATCTAAGGAAGGAGCGGGCGCCGGTTGTCTGCTAATAGATCCTCAAGGTAATAAGACTTGTATAGCCTGTAGACTAGAATTTAGTTGTACAAATAATATGGTTGAATATGAAGCTTTGATTCAAGGATTGAAAAAAGCAATCGATTTGGGCATCAAAGAGATTGTGGTCTTTGGCGATTCAGAAATCATCGTTAGACAGGTGCGTAATTCCATTCATTGTTTATCTGAACATTTGCAAAGTTATCAGAAGGAGGTATGGAATCTTATTACATATTTTGATGCATTTAACATAAATTCTGTTCCTAGAAGTCAAAACCAAGAAGTAGACTTATTGGAAAATGTAGCTTCCAAATTGATTCCTTCAGAAAATTTTTCGCCAGAATTCTTTTCTGTTGAATTAATTTTTAGACCTTCCATACCTGATAACATTTTTAATTGGCGTGTGTTTGATAATGATACACAGGTACTGCATTTTCTGACAAATGATGGAATCTTTAAGGAGTCAGCGATAGATGAAATCACTCACGATGACAATTTACGAGATTTTTCAGTAATTAATGACTTTTGTTCAGTTGAGAAAGCTTTTGAACAGGTAAAACCCGTTCCCAACTCAGTATTGAGATTAGAAAAGTTTTTTGATCTGCAGGATAAGTTTAAGTCAGTTCCAAATTGTAAAACCAATAGCTCTTGCATGAAATATGAAACTATCAATTTAGGAACGGAATCTAATCCCCAAACTATAAACCTAGGAATAGATTGTGATCCTGTAGAAAGAACAGCTTTCATAAAATTATTTAAAGAGTTTAAAGATATATTTGCGTGGACATACGATGACTTAAAAACATTTAACACTCAAGTCATGCAACATATAATTCCAATTAAACAGGAATCAAAACCTTTTCAGCAGAAATTAAGAAAATATCATCCATCATTAGAACCAACAATTAAAAAAGAATTGAATAAATTGCTAACTGCCAGGATTATTTTCCCTGTCAGACACACCCAGTGGGTAGCAAATTTAGTTCCAGTGAGAAAGAAAAATGGAGATATTCGATTATGTGTCGATTTTAGAAATTTAAATAAAGCTTCTGAAAAAGATAACTACCCAGTTCCACCCATGGAACAAATTCTTCAGAAAGTATCTGGGGCTGAGATACTGTCTCTCCTTGATGGTTTCTCGGGGTACAACCAAATATTAGTCTCCCCGGATGATCAATTAAAAACAGCTTTTAGAACTCCATGGGGAACGTATGCATACCGTAAGATGCCCTTTGGATTAATCAATGCGGGAGCAACATTTCAACGAGCAATGGATATTTCCTTTAGAGGCTTGATTAATCATTCAGTCGTTGTCTATTTGGACGACGTTACTGTCTACTCTAAACATCGCCCTGATCATCTTAACCATTTGAGAAAAGTGTTTGAACGATGTAGAAAATTTGGAATATCTTTAAATCCTAAGAAAACAATATTTGTTGTTTCAGAAGGTATCTTGTTAGGATGTGTTGTATCGAAACATGGAATCATGATTGATCCGGAAAGAACACAAGCTATTTCAAAGATTACTTTCCCTTCCAGCAAGAAAGGAATGCAGTCATTCTTAGGGAAAATTAATTTTGTCAGGAGATTCGTCCCTAGTTTTTCAGAGACTGTTCGTCCTTTGCAGAAAATGATTAAAAAAGATGCTGTGTTTAGTTGGGAACAAACTGAAAAGGAATCTTTTCAGAAAATTTTAGAAGCTATTTCAGAAGCTCCTAGTCTTCTAAGTCCAGATTTTAACAAGGATTTTATATTATATACCTTCGCTTCTGATATTGCGTATGCAGCAGTGTTAACTCAATTAAACCAACAAAATAATGAGGTTCCAATTTCGTTCATGAGTTCAAATTTCAAAGGTGCTGAACTAAACTATCATGAAGTGGATAAACAAGCTTATGCTGTTTTTAAAGCGGTAAAACATTTTCGTCCTTACTTGTTAAAATCCAAAACGAAGGTAATTGTACCTTATTCTTCAGTAAGAAATTTGTTGGTACAGAAGGATTTAGGAGAAAAAAGGGCACCTTGGATGACAGCTCTCCAAGAGTATGACTTAGAAATCAAACCATCAACAATGGTTAAAGGGCAAGGGTTGTGTAAACTAGCTGCTGAAGCTGCTCATTTGTCTGATGATAAAACCGAAATCGTCATTGATGAAGATTTACTTATTAGAGAAATTTATTTTTATCCACCACCTCAAGATTCCTGGTACACAGACATCCGAGTACTTCTGGAAACAGGGACTGCCCCTGATTACTTAGATCCAAGGAAGAAAAGAGCACTAAGATTGAAATCTGCCCCGTACTTATTAATAGATAATGTCCTCTTTCGAAGAAATTCAGATGGGGTATATCTTAGGTGTTTAGATAAAGATGAAACAGAAACAATTCTGAAAGAATTGCATTCTGGACCAGCGGGAGGTCATTTCGGTGGAGAAACCACAGCCCATAAAATTCTTAGGGCTGGTTATTATTGGCCTACCTTGTTTCGAGATTCTTATACTTTCGTTAGAAGGTGTCAAGAGTGTCAACTTGCCGCAGGAAAAGTTAAAAAATCTGCTTTCCCTTTACAACCTGTTACAGCTGAAAGACCTTTTCAGCAGTGGGGTATCGATATAATAGGTCCAATAAACCCTCCCTCATCAATGCGACACAAGTACATAATAAGTGCAACTGATTATTTCACTCGTTGGGCTGAGGCTGCACCATTGAAGGTCGTGAATACTAATCAAGTTATATTATTTCTGGATTTCTTTATCATAACAAGATTTGGTGTTCCTGATTCTTTGGTTTTTGATAATGCATCATATTTTTCATCAATTGAATTGAGTCAGTTCGCTTTAGAAAAAGGAATAAGAATCAGGTATTCAGCTAATTACCATCCTCATGGGAATGGTCTAGCTGAGTCAACAAATAAAAATTTATTGAAAATTCTTAAAAGAACTGTTTCAGTTCACCACAGGAATTGGCATACAGAATTGGTTAATGCTCTCTGGGCAGACAGAGTAACTCCAAAAGTTGCAATACCATTTTTCTTAGTGTATGGGACTGAAGCTATTCTTCCGCCAAATTTATTTTTACCTTGATTACAGTTAGCTCAGTCTGTCCAAGAAGAAGAATGCCCAGCAATGGAGAAAAGAATTAATGCATTGTTAAAATTAGAAGAAGAAAGAGAACAGTCAAAACAACACTTTAACAAACATCAACAGATTGTTAAGTCATGGTTTGACCAATCATTTAGTTCTGATCGTGAATTCCAGGTGGGAGACTTGGTCTTAAAGTGGGATAAAGCTCATGAAGTTAAGGGTAGTCATACTAAGTTTCAAAAACATTGGTTAGGCCCCTTTGTTATTTCTGAAAAAATAGGTCCAAGTACCTTTCGATTGCAAACACTTGAAGGACAGTCCGAGACATTCCCTGTGAATGGACTGATTCTTAAGAAATATTTCTGTTAATAATTGCTGTCTAAATTGTATATACTTATTCACTGTTTATAAATAGTTTTTATATTTTTGTATATACACTAGCAAACTGTATATGAGTTAAATATCTGTCAATACTTAATATTTTAGGTTATTAAAATTTCATGTATGTAACTAGTCCTCAAAACAGAAATATGTGATTAACAATTGTAATTAATATATATCCATAAGATCAGTTTTCTCATAAGTCTTGAAAATTTTGACTTGAACTGAAGTCTTTTAAAGTTGTTCGGGTTGATCAAAATTTCTTGAGTTTGTAAAAAATCTTCGTTAGTTCTATTTATAAGTGTTTTCCGGATTTTTCTTTCATCTGGTTATTTTCTTAAATAAGGATAGTTTATTATATATCTTTCTCAAAGCCCGTGCTTTTGAAAAAAATTTACAGATTTTTATCATTGGTTTAGAAAACTTTTGTCATTTGAAGACTGTCTAGCATCTGTTCCAGCTAATAAAAGCTAAAGTGAGAGACGGAAGGTCTCAGTAATGAGCCGGTCTGATCAGAATCATAAATATCTCTGGTATGACATTATTAGGAAACTAGTAATGGCTTTTGGTCTTAAAACCAAGAGATAAGGGGTCTCATCATGAGCCAGCTGATTCATTTTCTGGTGGTATTTATGACTGACATTACTATTTGGTTACCATGCTGGGTAATGATCTCTCATTTTAGTTAAAACAAAATCAATGAAATCCCAATAAAACATAACTTTTGCCTGAAGAATAGGAGGTCTCAGTAATGAGCCGACCTAATCATGATCATCAGTGTTTCCTGGAATAACTTCATTTCTGATCACCAGGGTGATGGCTTTTGATTTTAAATTAAAAGACAGGAGATCTCATCACGAGTCGGCCTGCTTATTTCAGACAACTCTCGTGAATGATACTATCACGTTGGGACACCAAACCCAGGTAGTAGTCTTCAGACAGAATTATCATTTAAAAGAAAAGAACAGCAAAGCAAGAAACAAGAAATTACTAAACCAAGGAACAGGTTCTAGATAGTTTTCAGAGGAAAGGTATTCGAGGCTGATGGTAAGATCATCCTTACTAAGAAGCACTGGTTTTGATAATGATATTTGTAAGCTTATCTCTAATCATATGTTTGTTTCAAAAGATGAAAAATTTCTGGGTTATACTTATGAATCTGAATAAATAAAGGTTTGATATGAATAAAGGATTTTGATTATCTTTAACAGGTTTCTAAGATTTCGTTTTAATCATCTTGTTTTAAGCAGAGATAACTGGTTCTCCCAGGTCGTCGCCATTTGTTGGCAGCAAGCAACAACCTCTTCACTTCTTGACAAAGTGAAGAGAGATTAGTCCTTTATGTGATAAATGAATTAAAAAATTATATAGAGCTCCTTCAGAATTTTTGATTCTGAAGGTGCTCTTAATCAAAGAATAAGTAATTAATGACTCTAAAAACTGATAGGGACTTGATCATCGAACTTGGCTTTTGAATGAAGGATTGATAAGTTTCGTAAATTCTCATTGGAAATTGTTTAAAATATTGAACGAGTTTATGTGACTTAAGGGTTTGTGTCAAAGAAATATCATAAAACACATTGTTTAGGGTATTATTAGTCTCAAGACGAAGTCAATTTGGGAATCTAATATCATAAGTAATATCCTATTATAAACTTTGTCAATATCATACTTAATCAATAAATGATGGTTTATATAGGAAGCGTTTCACATATGATAAATACCCTATGTAATGATACATACTATAGTGTGTTAATACCATGTATAAAGGTTTCGACTTAGTGTTGTATATATATAGTTTGTACATATAAATAAAATAAACACCAAGCTGGCCATTAGATTAATACCTACTCAACCTTAAAACGCAATATATGCTTCTTCACATCACGACGTAATATCATAGAATAATGATGATCGTTTGATGAACTGACCATGCGCTAAATCAACGGTTAAATTGATAAACTTTTGGATCGGTGAGCTGGCATGGAAACGTGGCCTTCACCACTTGATAGACTCGACAATTGTATGCATTTGGCAAAACCGTGTTGACAGTGTTAATCACTAACAGTCGTTTCATACTATGGCCATTGTACTTATAATAATGAACCACTGTCAATAATCAATGATCTTAATAATGGTTATATCAGTTGTCATATCGCTGGTTCGCCAAGTTAAGCAGTCTTCGTATCGCTGGTTCGTTAAGTTAAGTAGTGATCACTACTTGGCAGGGTCAAAACGCAGATAAGTTGGCATAAGCCATGGTGTAGCATGAAAGTTGTAATATTTATCACCATCCCGCTAAAATGGTAGGTTCAGAGATTTGATTTTGATCAGATTTCAAGCATGTGAAGATTTTTCTAGCATGTCGTGTGTGTGGATACCTATTCCCTATGTTTTCACTTTCCCTTTCATTCCACGACTGAGCCCAGACAGTGCTGAGGAAACCATGCCTCCTCTGAATCGTTTTGAAATCTCAGGGTATGAAATTATTGAAGCTAATCAGGAGGTTGCCCAGAAATTCGAGAAAATGGGATGGACGCATTTCTTTCAAAGCTTTGATGGTCATCATGTTGAGATTACCAGAATGTTTGCAATGGGTTTTCAAAATGACAGGGTGCGAATTGGGGGTTTTGAGTTTGTTATCAATGAAGACAGAATTGCTGAAGCCACGAAACTTCCCCAGGTGGGAGAACGCTGGTTTAAAGGCCTTATGGTTGATAAGAAGTAGTGTTTGGCTTTGTTTTCGCCTTTACCAGATAAAACGAAATTGAGAGTAGGCGTGCCTGTAAAATTTCTCAAGCCCGAGTGGAGAGCTTACTATGAAATTTTGGTAAGGTACGTAACCTGTTGTGGACGTTTTTCCCATTTGCATTTGTATCATTTACGGTTGTTGTTAGTGGTAAAGGGTTATAAACTTAACTTGCCCTTCTATCTGTGGCAAAGTCTGAAGAAAATGTCACAGTCTGTAAGAAATTTCAATAACCCTGATAATAGTCTGTGTCACCATGGATTGATTAAAATTTTACTGCAATTTCAATTATCCGCGAAAGGCCGGTCGTGGGATGAATTCCTAGTCGATTGTAAATTGGGGCCAACACAGCATTGGCCTAATTCGTCTCCTCGAGCTCGTAGGAAACGAAAAATCATAGATCCTGAGGATGATAGCTCAGAGGATAATGAACGAGAGGCCATAAGCACGTCTGTAGACGACGAGGTAGATAAAGATGATGATAGGGTTTCAGTTCCTTGCAGTTCTAGGGAAATTTTAAATGAATCACAACCCGATAATAATGATGGAAACCCTGTAAAATTAAAAGAGGGATCAGCCGAAGACGAAATTGATAAACTTGCTGAATGTGATAAAATTTCTATGCATAAGCTGAACCATTTGGCTCAGGTTTGTTGTGATAAGGAAGGGTCGCAGGTTGGAAACTTATCATCTTCACGTAGAATCACCAGAAGCATGCATAGTCGTCATTCTACTCCAAGGTATAGGTCTGATCCACAGACTTCCAAATCTACTGCTGCCGAACCCGCAGTTGTAGATATTATGATATTCCGATTCCTGTCCCTAGCGCAATGGGTGTAGGGAATTCCACCACTGTCCAGGGGAATGATGTGCCATCAGGTGAGGTCGAGGGTAGTCAACCGGAAATAGATCTTGACACTGTACAATTTGAACCATCACACAATCAGCGTTGTGATAGTCCTCGTTCTCCTCATGTACCTAGCGAAGACGAAACCCTACAGCAGGTATTAGGAAATATCTATCAGGATAAAAAAGCAGAGTCTAGAGGAAAACGCAAACAGTATACGGTCTTGTTGGAAGAAGAAAATAAAACGTTCAAGAAAGAATTGTTAGAATGGATTGACAGGTGGAAAAAGGCCAACGTGAAAAAGAATCAATTCAAGAAATCTAAGAAGTCCATATTAAAAACAAACCAGATGCTTTTGGAACGAATTGAAAAACAAAATGTCAAAATTATCAGGTTGAAGGCTAAATTGGCCGAAGCTAGAAGAGTAGTCGCTCTTCATAATGAAGCCTAATAGTTCTTTTCCTTGTTGACAGGTAACGATTATTTTGATTTAGCATGTCTATAAAATCGGAGATTTTACAGGCATGCATTTATAATTTTGTTTTAATATTTCGGTTAACTGTGTTAAATCGTTTTTGATATAATGTATTTATTGAATTTAATGCAGGAGGGTTTTATCACCGCTTTCTTCCAGGAATGCAGGACATGGTAGATGCGTTGGCATGAAAGTATAGCTGATCTGTTACAAGTTGGAGTATTCTGAATGGCCAAGATTGTTCTGAGATGCCTCGACTCAGGCTAGTCGATTCTATTTTTAGTATTTGGTGTAATTAGATGCTTTTATGGTTAAGTAATTTCCTATAATGTTGCATGCAACATTTATAGCAAAAACCGACTCTCACTAGTATATGAAGAAATATTTTTGATGAACTCGGGATGGATGAAGTGTAGAAGAAAACTTCTTGAATATATTCTATTGCTAGTATTACTTCAAACTTGAAGCTGAAGCTTTGTTGTGGATAATACTGGATATCTACGAATGATGTTGTGAATGGTATTCATTTTTGGGTTTTATATATACATATATTTCGGTTTGTCATCTTCTGTTTATATGCAAACTCTGTATGCTGTGTCATACTGATGTTTAAACAATTTCCCACTTTGTCGTCTCAAGATTAGTTATTGAACGCATATGTCATTCTGGTTTGTTCATTAGTGTGTTCACTATAAACATTAGCTCGAATGATATAACTTCTTGTTTATTTAAAGTTTCATTTGTATGTTAATGGTGAATATTTAAATAAACATTATCTTAGATTTGAATGGCTGTCTTGAACAATAATTGTTAATCAGTTCTGGAAATGAAATTTGACTGTGTCTTTTAGGTTGAAATTCAATTCCATTTCTATATAACAGAGTAATTGTTGTTATAATCTAAATATGTTTGGTTTATATCATACTTCAATATTCTGTTATAAGATTAATGATTGATTTTAGTTTCAAATCTGCTCTCAGCTGAGATAGGGTTAAATAGGATAGATAGATTAGTTTTAAGTTTATTTTATTTTTAGCATTGTTGAATCATTCTGCATACTGTAATTAAGCTTTCATACTTAGAAAATTTCACAAAAAATTGAAGTCTTTCTTTCCGAAAGCAGCTTTAGGATATTTGTAAATATATAGATAGGATAAACATTAGAATAGGTTAGATTTTGCTAGTTTTGAGGTTTCCTTAAGAGACAAACTAGCTGGTAGCAGGACCATAACCTGTGAGGTCTTGTTAATTTAAACACACCGGATACTGCTTTAAGTTGATTGTGCGGATAAAACCTCTTTATTGGCTCTGATTCATAAAATCAGGCCAACAGCCAGCTTTCGTGACGTTCCGAGCTATTTTATCCCCCTTTAAGCCCATGTCTAGCGAAAACGTACGGTTGAGTTTTAGCTTTGACCAACTTCTCGGAATTGAAATATGATCATAGATTTGGATTCCCCATTGGTAGAAAAGCGCGCACACCAACTTTCGTGACGTTCCGAGCTATTTTCTCCCCCTTTAAGCCCAACTATAGCGAAAACACACGGTCGAGTTTCAGCTTTGACCAACTTCTCGGAATTGGAAATTGAGCTTAGATTGGATTCCCCATTGGTAGACAAGACCGCACGCCAACTTTCATGACGTTCCAAGCTATTTTCGCCCCCTTTAAGCCCAGGACTAGTGAAAACACTGGCCGAGTTTCGACTTTAACCAACTTCTAGTAATTGAAACTTGAGCATAGATTTGGATTCCCCATTGGTAGACAAGAGTGCACGCCAACCTTCGTGACATTTCGAGCTAATTTCGCCGCATTCAAACCCAAGTCTAGCGAAAATGCACGGTCGAGTTTCGGCTTTGACCAATTTCTCGTAATTTAAATTTGAGAATAGATTTGGATGTCCCAATGGTAGACAAGCGTGCAATCCAACTTTCATGAGGTTCCGAGCTATTTTCACAGCCATTAAGCCCAACTCTAACGAAGACGCATGGTCGAGTTTTGGCTTTGACCAACTTCTCGGAATTGAAATTTGAAAATAGATTTGGATGTCCCATTGGTAGACAAGCGCGCACGCCAACTTTCGAGATATTTTATCGCCCTTTAAGCCCAATAAAGAAAACGCACGGTCGAGTTTCAGCTTTGATCAACTTTTCGAAATTGAAATTTGAGCGTAGATTTGGATTCCACATTGGTAGACAAGCACGCACGCCAACTTTCGTGACGTTCCGAGCTATTTTTGCGCCCTTTAAGCCAATGTCAACAGAAAACGCACGGTTGAGTTTCAGCTTTGATTAACTTCTCATAACTGAAATTTGAGAATAGATTTGGATGTGCCTTTGGTAGACAAGCGCGCACGCCAACTTTCATCACGTTTCGAGCTATTTTATCCCCCTTTAAGCCCAAGTCTAGCGAAAACGCACGGTCGAGTTTCAGCTTTGACGAACTTCTAGTAATTGAAATATGAGCGTAGATTTGGATTCCCCATTGGTAGAAAAGTGCGCACGCCAACTTTCATGACGTTCCGAGCTATTTTCTCTCCCTTTAAGCCCAAGTCTAGCAAAAACGCACAGTCAATTTTCGGCTTTGACCAAATTTTTGAAATTGGAGTTTGAGCATATGTTTGGATTCCCCATTGGTAGACAAGCGCGCACGCCAACTTTCGTGACGTTTCGAGCTATTCTTCCCGCATTTAAGGCCAAGTCTAACAAAAAATCATGGTCGAAATTCAGCTTTGGCCGACATCTCGTAATTTAAATTTGAGAATAGATTTGGATGTCCCATTGGTAGACAAGCGTGCACGCAAAATTTGGTCACGTTACGAGCTATTTTCACCCCCTTTCAGCCCAAGTCTATCGAAAATGCATGGTCGAGTTTCAACTTTGACTAACTTCTCAGAACTAAAATTTGAGAATAGATTTGGATGTGCCTTTGGTAGACAAGCACGCATGCCAACTGTCCTGGCGTTCCTAGCTTTGACCAACTTCTCGGAATTGGAATTTGAGCTTAGATAGGATTCCCCATTGGTAGACAAGAGCACAAGCTAACTTTCATGAAGTTTCGAGATATTTTCACCCCCGTTAATGTGAAATTGCCCACATAAGATCCAAAGAGATGATGTAAACCTCACTATGAAAGAATTTAGGAAGAAGAGAGAAGCAATAGAACATAGATCCAATAGAGGCAGAATAATTACACACCTTACATTAATCAGAATAGTAACCGGGTAAATATACAATACTGAGTATGAGGATTCGAATTCACTAGGTGTAATTCGAATTATCCTTCATGCACAGATCCATAATCAGTGGAGAGTCATCAGTGCCAAACTAGGAGTCTATCTCATCATCGGTGAAGTCATCAATGCACAAGTAGTGATCAACCGGGAGTCAAACTGAGTGTGGTTGGTGTAACTGGCACATGGAAGCACTGATATAGTGAAGGAGACTCAGTGGGGGGCGCTCATGGAGCTAACTGGAGTCAAAACAGTCTATCTAGTCACACTGGAGGTCCAAAAGAGTGATAAGGTCAATTAGGAGTCAGTTAATCCTTAAATCAAGGAAGAACTGAAGATAACTGAACTAAACTGGACTGGTAGGTGAAGAAGGGCGCCCTTATCATGCAATAACTGAAAAGAGGGTGCACTAAGCTCTAGGAGAGCTAAGACTGATCCGAGAGAAGCTCCTGGGGCTAGTTTGGCAAGGGCTAGGTGCTGGTGCTGCAAACCCTAATTGCATGCAAACCCTAATTGCATGCAAAACCCTAATTGCATGCAAAACCCTAATTTTGCATGCAGGACTGAAAATGTCAGAAATGTTAGAAGGACTAGGATGGAGTATAGGAATATACTAACACCCCCCCTTAATCCATCCTGGGCCCTGGTAACTAGGACCAAAGGTCACCCATACAATCAATGAAATGATAAAAAGAATACTGCCTCAATTTTTCTTTTTTCTTTTTCTTTTCTTTTTGTTTTTATATTTTTGAATAACTCAAGGAGCCATTACTCTAAGCAGAAAAGAAGCAAGCTTTCATCAGTGAAAACTTTGCAAAGAGACTTGGTAAGCTAATCCTCTGTAAAGTGCGAATGCAAGTGCTAGAGAATGTGTTGAATGTAGCAAGTCTTTCAGGAACCTTTTCTGTCACTGGAGCGAATGTATCATGATGAGTTTGCCCAAGGAATGGAAGAGTAAACCCCATCATCATGCTGAATCTCTCATGGAGAGATGGATGGCATAATGCAAGGTTAGCATGCTGCTGAAGTCTAGTAGTTCTGTAAGCAAATACATCATCAACTGTGTTCTTAGTAGTAGCAAGGACTGTGTGAGAACATATTTCTCTTGAATCTGGACTAAGAATAGGTGTTGGTTCTGAATCTTCTTGAACTATGATCTCAACATCAAAATCTTGATCTTCTTCCTCACTAGAATAGGAGTCACTGGAAGAGAAGTCACTGTGATCCTCATCAGAATCTGAAGGGATAGTTGGAGAGAAGGGCATGAAGTGGGAGAACTCATATGCCTTTGAGGCATGATTAGCAATCCCATTCGCTATAACCTTTCCAGTGGAGATTTCTGTAATCTCTACTGTGTCTGGACCAAAAATCACTTGTTTTGGAGATCATGTATGAGTCATTTGATATACTGATAACAAATTAGCTGTAAGAGAAGGAACAAATAAGACATTTTTGAACTTACCATGCTCCATATGAACTGTACCCAAACCTTTGGCAGAAATCTGAGAGTTGTCTCCCATGTGAATGGTAGGCCCATCTTGGAGATCCAAAGAGGAGAAGGATTCTTCTTGTGCCATCATGTGGTTGGAAGCTCCAGAATCTATGAGGAGAGCTTTTGTCTTTGAAAAACCAGCCATCAATGCATGACAATCATCAGATCCACTTCCAGAATCAGACATCTTTGCTTCTTTTGGAACAACAATTTGGTTTTGTTCAAGAAGCTTGGTTAGAAGATCAATCTTCTTATGCATGCAGGCATGCTCAGGATGGTTTCCTCTCTTGCAGTAGGTACAATTTGGTCTCTTTTGTTTGTCATTCTTGGATCTTGAAGGTTTCTTTCCTTTGCCTTTTTGTCCCCCTTTATCATTCGCTCCACTTGATTCACCAGCCAACAGAGCTAGATCTCTGGAGGTTTTGATGGCACCCATTTGAAACAGTTTGTTCTCTTCTTGAGTGAGAGCCTCAATGAAGTCACTTAAGGTGGGAAACTTCCCTCCAGGGATGGACATTCGAACAGAATGAAAGGTAGATACAAAGACAGAAAATTGAGATCCAAGTTTGCTCAATATAGAGAGTATCAATTGCTCATCACTTTTAGTGATGCCACATTGCTTGCAATGCAAAACCAAATTCTGAAATTTGGAGAAGAAATCTTGAATGCTCTCGAAATTGCTAGGTTGAAGGGCAACCAATTCATTCTCAAGAATGTAGCCTCTCAGTTCGTCTTGTTTGCCAAAAATACTCCTCAATTTTATCCATAAATCATATGGAGACTTCAATCCATCAGTATGAAACAATAGATCATCAGAAATATGAAGGCATATGAATCCAAAGGCTTCATCCATTTTGTTTAGGTGCTTGACTCTCTTTTCAGCTTGATGTGGTATGACATCTTTTTCTTCAACTATTCTAGTAAACCCTCTTGATCGCAAGAGTATTATCATCTTCCTTTTCCATTCGAAATAATTGAAAGGAGTGAGAAGTATAGAAGAAGGATCATTCGAATTGCTCATCTTGATTGCTTGAACAAGTGCAAAATAGAAGCTACTGAATCTGCTGCTGCAACTGCTGGAACTTCAAAATACCTGCAAAAAACTTTCAAGAATGGAGGTAGAATATACTCTCAAGGCTCTGATACCATGTGAAATTGCCCACATAAGATCCAAAGAGATGATGTAAACCTCACTATGAAAGAATTTAGGAAGAAGAGAGAAGCAATAGAACATAGATCCAATAGAGGCAGAATAATTACACACCTTACATTAATCAGAATAGTAACCGGGTAAATATACAATACTGAGTATGAGGATTCGAATTCACTAGGTGTAATTCGAATTATCCTTCATGCACGGATCCATAATCAGTGGAGAGTCATCAGTGCCAAACTAGGAGTCTATCTCATCATCGGTGAAGTCATCAATGCACAAGTAGTGATCAACCGGGAGTCAAACTGAGTCTAACTGAGTGTGGTTGGTGTAACTGGCACATGGAAGCACTGATATAGTGAAGGAGACTCAGTGGGGGGCGCTCATGGAGCTAACTGGAGTCAAAACAGTCTATCTAGTCACACTGGAGGTCCAAAAGAGTGATAAGGTCAGTTAGGAGTCAGTTAATCCTTAAATCAAGGAAGAACTGAAGATAACTGAACTAAACTGGACTGGTAGGTGAAGAAGGGCGCCCTTATCATGCAATAACTGAAAAGAGGGCGCACTAAGCTCTAGGAGAGCTAAGACTGATCCGAGAGAAGCTCCTGGGGCTAGTTTGGCAAGGGCTAGGTGCTGGTGCTGCAAACCCTAATTGCATGCAAACCCTAATTGCATGCAAACCCTAATTGCATGCAAACCCTAATTGCATCCAAAACCCTAATTTTGCATGCAGGACTGAAAATGTCAGAAATGTTAGAAGGACTAGGATGGAGTATAGGAATATCCTAACAGTTAAGCACAAGACTAGCGAAAACGCATGGCCGAGTTTTGACTTTTACCAACTTCTCGGAATTGAAACTTGAGCATAGATTTGGATTCCCCATTGGTATACAAGAGTGCACACCAACTTTCGTGACATTCCAATCTATTTTCGCCGCATTGAAACCCAAGTCTAGCGAAAATGGACGGTCGAGTTTCATCTTTTGACCAACTTCTCATCATTTAAATTTGAGAATAGATTTGGATGTCCCATTTGAAGAAAAGTGCGCACGCCAACTTTCGAGAAATTTCAAGATTTTTATCCCCCTTTAAGCCCAAGTTTACAGAAAACGCACGGTCGAGTTTCTGCTTTGACCAACTTTTCGGAATTGAAATTTGAGTGTAAATTTGGATTAGCCATTGGTAGACAAGTGCGCACGCCAACTTTCGTGACGTTCCGAGATATCTTCGCCCCCTTTAATCCCAAGTCTACCGGAAATGGACAGTCGAGTTTCAGCTTTGATTAATTTCTCAGAATTGAAATTTGAGAATAGATTTGGATGTGCCTTTGGTAGACAAGCGCGCACGGCAACTTTCGTGATGTTCTGAGCTATTTTATCCCCCTTTACGCCCAAGTCTAGAAAAAATGCATCGTCGAGTTTCAACTTTGACCAACTTCTCGGAATTGAAATATGAGCGTAGATTTGGATTCCCCATTGGTAGACAAACACGCATGCCAACTTGCGTGACGTTCCGAGCTATTTTCTCCCCTTTTAAGCCCAAGTCTAGCGAAAACTCAGGGTCGCGTTTCAGCTTTGACCAACTTCTCGGAATTGGAATTTGACCTTAGATTGGTAGACAAGAGCGCACGCCAACTTTCATGACGTTCCGAGCTATTTCCGCCCCCTTTAATCCAAAGACTAGCGAAAACGCAGGGCCGAGTTTCGACTTTTAGCAACTTCTCGAAATTGAAATATGAGCATAGATTTGGATTCCCCATTGATAAACGAACATGCAATCCAACTTTCATGACGTTCTGAGCTATTTTATACCCCTCTAACCCCAAGTCTAGCGAAAACACATGGTCGAGTTTCGACTATGACCAACTTCTCGGAATTGAAATATGAGCGTAGATTTGGATTCCTCATTGATAGACAAGCGCGCACGCCAACATTCGTGATGTTTCTAGCTATTCTCTCCGCATTTAAGGAAAAGTCTAACGAAAAAGAATGGTCGAGTTTCAGCTTTGACTAACATCTCGTAATTTAAATTTGAGAATAGATTTGGATATCCCATTGGTAGACAAGCGCGCACACCAACTTTCGTCACGTTATGATCTCTTTTCGCCCCCTTTAAGCCCAAGTCTACCGAAAACGCACGGTCGAGTTTCAGCTTTGATTCACTTCTCATAACTGAAATTTGAGAACAGATTTGGATGTTCCTTTGGTAGAAAAGCGCGCACGCCAACGTTCGTGACGTTCCGAGCTATTTTGTCCCCCATTAAGCGCAAGTCTAGCGAAAACACACGGTCGAGTTTCAACTTTGACGAACTTCTCGGAATTGAAATATGAGCGTAGATTTGGATTCCCCATTGGTAGACAAGCGCACACACAAACTTTCGTGACGTTCCGAGCTATTTTCTCCCCCTTTAAGGCCAAGTCTAGCGAAAATGCATGGTCGAGGTTCGTCTTTGAACAACGTCTCAGAATTGGAATTTGAGTTTAGATTGGATTCCCCATTGGTAGACAAGAGCGCACGCCAACTTTCATGACGTTCTAAGCTATTTTCGCCCCCTTTAAGCCCAAGACTAGCGAAAACACATGGTCGAGTTTTGACTTTTACCAACTTCTCGGAATTGAATCTTGAGCATAGATTTTGATTCCCCATTGGTATACAAGAGTGCACGCCAGCTTTCATGACATTCCGAGCTATTTTCGCGGCATTCAAACCCAAGTCTAGCGAAATCGCACGGTCGAGTTTCGACTTTGACCAACTTCTCCTAATTTAAAATCGAGAGTAGATTTGGATGTCCCATTGGTAGACAAGCATGCAACGCCAACTTTCACGAGGTTCCAAGCTATTTTCACGCCTTTAAGCCTAAGTATAGCGAAAACGCACAGTCGAGTTTCGCCTTTGACCAACTTCTCGAAATTGAAATTTGAAAATAGATTTGGATGTCCCATTGGTAGATAGGCCCGCACGCCAACTTTCGAGACATTTCGAGATATTTTATCCCCCTTTAAGCCCAAGTTTACAGAAAAAGCATAGTCGAGTTTCGGCTTTCACCAACTTTTCGGAAATGAAATTTGAGTGTAGGTTTGGATTCCCCATTGGTATTAAAGCACGCACGCAAGATTTCGTGACGTTCTGATCTATTTTCACCCCCTTTAATCCCAAGTCAAAGGAAAATGCACTGTCAAGTTTCAACTTTTATTAACTTCTAAGAATTGAAATTTGAGATTAGATTTGCATGTGCCTTTGGTAGACAAGCGCGCACGCCAACTTTCGTGACGTTCCGAGCTTTTTTCTCCCCCTTTATGCCCAAGTCTAGTGAAAAAAGCACGGTCGAGTTTCGGCTTTGATCAACTTCTCGGAATTGGAATTTGAGCTTAGATAGGATTCTCCATTGGTAGACAAGAGCGCACGCCAACTTTCATGACGTTCCAAGCTATTTTCGCCATCGTTAAGCCCAAGACTAGCGAAAACACATGGCCGAGTTTAGACTTTTACCAACTTCTCGGAATTGAAACTTGAGCATAGATTTGGATTCCCCATTGGTATACAAGAGTGCATGCCAACTTTTGTGACATTCCGAGCTATTTTCTCTGCATTCAAACCCAAGTCTAGCAAAAACGTACGATCGAGTTTCGACTTTGACCAAGTTCTCGTAATTTAAATTTGAGAATAGATTTGGATGTCCCATTGGTAGATAAGCGCGCATGCCAAGTTTCAAGAGGTTCCGAGCTATTTTCACAGCCTTTAAGCCCAAGTCTACCGAAAACGTACGGTCAAGTTTCGGCTTTGACAAACTTCTCGGAGTTGAAATTGGAGAATAGATTTCGATGTCCCATTGGTAGAAAAGCACGCATGCCAACTTTCGAGAAATTTCGAGATATTTTATCCCCATTTAAGCCCAAGTTTACAGAAAATGCATAGTCGAGTTTTGGATTTAACCAAATTTTCAGAATTGATATTTGAGCATAGATTTGGATTCCCCATTGGTAGACAAGCGTGCATGCCAACGTTCGTGACGTTCTGAGACATTTTCGCCCCCTTTAATCCCAAGTCTACCAAAAATGCACTGTCGAGTTTCCGCTTTGATTAACTTCTCAGAACTGAAATTATAGAATAGATTTTAATGTGCCTTTGCTATACAAGCGCGCATGCTAGCTTTCGTGACGTTCCGAGCTATTTTATCCCCCTTTAAGCCCAAGTCTAGCTAAAACGCACGGTCGATTTTCAGGTTTGACCAACTTCTCGGAATTGAAATGTGATCATAGATTTGGATTCCCAATTGGTAGACAAGCGCACACGGCAACTTTCGTGACATTCCGAGCTATTCTCTCCCCCTCTAAGCCCAAGTCTAGCGAAAACGCACGGTAGAGTTTAGGCTTTGATGAATTTCTCGGAATTGGAAATTGAGCTCAGATTGGATTCCCCATTGGTAGAGAAGAGCGCACGCCATTTTCATGACGTTCCGAGCTATTTTATCCCTCTTTAAGCCCAAGACTAGCGAAAACGCATGGCCGAGTTTCGACTTTTACCAACTTCTCAGAATTGAAACTTGAGCATAGATTTGGATTCCCCATTGGTAGACAAGAGTGCATGCCAACCTTCATGACATTCCGAGGTATTTTCGTCGCATTCAAACCCAAGTCTAGCGAAAATGCATGGTCGAGTTTCGGCTTTGACCAACTTCTCGTAATTTAAATTTGAGAATAGATTTGGATGTCCCATTGGTAGACAAGCATGCACGCCAACTTTTGCGACGTTCCGAGCTATTTTCACAGCCTTTAAGGCCAACTCTAACGAAAACGCACGGTCGAGTTTCGGCTTTGACCAACTTCTCAGAATTGAAATTTGAAAATAGATTTGGATGTCCCATTGGTAGACAAGCGCGCACACCAACTTTTGAGATATTTTATCCCCCTTGAATCCCAATACAGAAAATGCACGGTCGAGTTTCAGCTTTGATCAACTTTTCGGAATTGAAATTTGAGCATAGATTTGGATTCCCCATTGGTAGAAGAGCACGCACGCCAACACTCGTGATGTTCCGAGCTATTTTCATGCCCTTTAAGCCAAAGTCTACCGAAAACGCACGGTTGAGTTTCAGCTTTGATTAACTTCTCAGAACTGAAATTTGAGAATAGATTTGGATGTGCCTTTGGTATACAAGTGCGCACGCCAACTTTCGTGATGTTCCGGGCTATTTTATTCTCCTTTAAGTCCAAGTCTAGCGAAAATTCATGGTCGAGTTTCAGCTTTGACCAACTTCTAGGAATTGAAATATGAGCATAAATTTGGATTTCCCATTGGTAGACAAATGCGCACGCCAACTTTCATGACGTTCCGAGCTATTTTCCCCTCCTTGAAGCCCAAGTATAGCGAAAACACACAGTCAAGTTTCGGCTTTGACCAACTTCTCAGAATTGGAAATTGAGCTTAGATTGGATTCCCCATTGGAAGACAAGAGTGCATGCCAAATTTCATGACGTTCCGAGCTATTTTCGACCCCTTTAAGCCCAAGACTAGCGAAAACGCATGGCTGAGTTTCAACTTTTACCAACTTCTCGGAATTGAAACTTGAGCATAGATTTAGATTCCCCATTGGTATACAAGAGTGCATGCCAACCTTCGTGACATTTTGAGGTATTTTCGCCGCATTCAAACCCAAGTCTAGCGAAAATGCACGGTCGAGTTTTGGCTTTGACCAACTTCTCGTAATTTAAATTTGAGAATAGATTTCGATGTCCCATTGGTAGACAAGAGTGCACGCCAAATTTCATGAGGTTCCTAGCTAGTTTTGTAAAATTAGTCACAGCAGATCTAATGAACAAGTAAATCAATCACAACAGATGAACATAGAAAATATGGTGCAAAACTGTGCAAACACGCAGCAGTGCTCAATATCCCAGAAAGGGTGAATGAATTACAATACAAACTGTCACAATGACTGAGCAATTCGAATTGCCTAAGGAGGTCATTCGAATCACTGAATGGAGTAGCTTGAATCCAACTAGGAGTCCTCATCATCAATCGGTGGTGGTCATCAATGCACAAGAACCAGTCATCCAGGTGTCAATCTGAGTCTAACTGAGTGTGTCATGTGTAATTGAAGTGTGTAGCACTGATTAAGGAAAGGAGGCTCAGTGGGGGCGCATGGGAGGCTAACTGAAGTCAGAACAGGTCATCTAGTCAATCTGGAGGTCCAACGGAAGTGAAACAGTCAGTCGGGAGTGAAACTAGCCTCAAATCATGGAGAATCGGAGCTAACTGAGTGTAACTGAAGTGGAACTGCAGTGGTAGGTGAACAAGTGCGCCCTTCTCTGGCAGTAGGTGAGAAGTGAGCGCCTTTCAGCCTAGGAGGGCTAAAACTCTGAAGTAAGTGGCTCCCGGGTGCTAGAATAAGTTGGCTAAGGTGCTGGAGGCATCAAACTGGTGACTGGGATGCATGCAAGTGCATGCAGGTGCATGCAAATCCTAGAATTTGCATGCAAACCCTAATTGCATGCAAGATCCTGAAAAAGATGATGTGGATATCCGAACACCCCCCCTCAAGCTAGACTATGATGTGCAAAAAATAATGTGGGGCCCTGGTAACTAAGACCAAAGGTCACCCCAATACAATAATCCAAAAATGTTGAAAATAAACTAAGTGAGGAAAGAGGGAAAACCCAGTGGGAAGAAATCCCCCCTCAAGATAAAGCATAATAATGAATCAATTTGTCTCCACCATGATGGAACTCACCCCCAATAGTGAACGAAGATAGCAGAACTTCTTCTCAGTGAAGCTCTTGGTGAAGATGTCTGCAATTTGCTCATCAGTAGGGCAATATTGCAGAATGATGGTGCGGTCATGCACCAACTGTCGAATGTAATGCATATGAATCTCAATGTGTTTGGTCCTCTGCCGCTGAACTGGATCTGTGGAGATCTTGATAGCACTTTGATTGTCACAAAATAGGACAGTCGAAGTAGTGCCACCAAAACCAAACTCGGAAAGAATACCCTGCAACCAAACTGCCTGAATGCAGGCATTGACTGCCCCTCGATACTCTGCCTCTGCTGAAGAAAGTGCAATGGCTGCTTGCTTTTTGCTGGACCAGCAAATAGCACCATGACCAATCATGAAAACATAACCAGAAGTGGACTTCCGATCAATGCTATCACCTGCCCAATCTGAATCAGTAAAACCAATGAAATCTAGCTCAGAATCTGCAGCATAATGTATGCCAAACTGTCTCGTACCTTGCACATACTGCAAGATCCACTTGGCTGCTCGCCAATGAAGCTCATGTGGCTGCTGCATATATCTTGACACGGCACTCACGGCATATGAGATATCAGGCCGTGAGTGTGTCAAATAAAGTAGTGAACCAATCAACTGTCGATACATACTGCAATCTACAAGCGGTGTAGAATCTCCCTCCTCAAGACTGATTCCTGAGAGGAATGGGAATGGGGCTGCCTTACATTCAGCCATATTAAACTTCAATAACAGGTCGGAAGCATATTTTTTCTGAGATATAGTGATCCCATCAAAATTTTGAGCTATCTCCAAGCCCAAAAAGTGACTCAGCAAGCCCAAATCGCTCATGTCAAAAGCTAGATTTAAGGCAGATTTTAGCTTGTTTATTGAAGTAAGTGTGCTACCAGTAATGAGAAGATCATCAACATAAAGTACAATAACCAACAAATTACCTTTAACTCGCTGAAGATACACATTCGGATCAGATTTGCATCTTTGGAAATTCTGAGAAAGAAGGAAGGAGTCCATCTTTGCGTACCAAGCTCTTGGGGCCTGTTTTAACCTGTACAAAGATTTCTTCAATCTGCAAACCAATGATGGATCTGATGTATAACCCTCTGGCTACTGCATATCTACCTCTTCATCAAGGTCTCCATGTAAAAATTCACTCTTCACATCCATGTGGTGCACTTCCCAGTGCTTGGATGCGGCAATAGCTAAAACAAGGCAGATGGAATCCATCTTTGCAACCGGTGCAAAAGTCTTAGTGTAGTCCACTCCTTGGACTTGGGAGAAACCTTTTTCCACCAACCTTGCTTTGTATTTGCTGATAGTTCCATTAGCAGCAAATTTAGTATGGTATACCCATTTACACTTCACTAATTTTCTTCCAGGTGGAAGAGAAACTAGCTCCCATGTGTTGTTCTTTTGAAGAGAACTGTACTCTTCATCCATGGCACTTTTCCATCTCGGATCTCGATGAGCAGAATAGTATGATGTAGGATCTAAACCAGCCATCAAATAACAAATCTCAGGAAGAAATGGATCAGCAATAGAAAGAGCCATACCTGCTCTTTGAAAGTCTCCTCTTGTTCGTCTCGGATCAGCAGGATTTCCAAGATTCGAACCAGCAAATTGTAGAGTGTTTTGGGCCCACTTTGGTAACTGAGGAGGATCATAATGGTCGGATTCCGAACCTGATATGTCATGATCATCATATTCTGCTAAAATATCAGAAATATCAGAACTCATACCTTCATTATCACTGCACGGATCTTCTTCTGGTGAAGGCGGTGAATCGACAGTCTTCTCCTCGACTAGTTGTAATTCTTGAAGCGGTTCTTCAAATTGCACACTGCGCTCTATGAATATCTTTTTAGATATGATATCCATGAGTTTATATGCTTTTGATTCTTACCCATATCCTATCAATATGCACTTGATACTTTGTGGATCCAAAGCTCGTCTCTTCTCAGAAGGAATTCTAGCCCATGCAGTAGAGCCAAAAACTCTCAAATTTGACACATCCAGTTTGTGACCAAAGAATGCTTCGAAAGGAGTCATACCTTTCACGGATGAATGTGGAACATGGTTTTGTATATATGCAGCAACATTGATTGCTTCATCCCAAAGATTTGCAGCCAAACCTTTTGATTCAATCATGCATGTAGCCATCTCTTTCAGTGACCAATTTTTCCTTTCCGCTACACCGTTCTGCTGGGGTGTGTAGGGAACTGTATGTTGGATCTTAATTCCGCTTTGGGAACAAAGTTGCAGCAACTTGGACTTGATATATTCCCCACCATTATCAGATCTAAGAGCTTTGATCTTGCTCTCAGTGGCGGTCTCAACAGAAGCCTTAAAATCCTTGAATTTTCCAAGCACTTCTGACTTGTTTTTGAGAAAGAATACCCATGTAAAGCGGGAAAAATCGTCAATAAATGTCAAAACATACCTTGAACCATTTAATGACATATGTGGCAGCAGACCACTGATATCAGAATGGATCAATCCCAATATTGTAGAAGCTCTGCTAGCTTTGTCGCGGTCGAATATGTGCTTGGGGTGCTTCCCAATGATGCAACCAGTGCATATTCCCTTCGAGGAACGGAGTTGTGGAAGCCCATCTACCATGGATTTATTTGATAGCAGCAGAAAATATTTATAATTTATATGTCCAAATATTTCATGCCAAATCCTACTAACCTCATTACCATGTGTGCGAAGAGCAGTGGGATTTGCAAGCGGAATAAAGTGCGAAAACTCATAGCATTTTGCAGTGTGGTTTGCCTTTCCAACTGCAACGAGTCTTCCACTTTTGATATCAGAAATTTCAACTGTATTAGGGTTGAATGTAACTTTCTTCGGTTCACCAATGTGTGTCATTTGATACACAGAAAGAAGATTTGAAGCCAAGGAAGGCACATAGAGAACATTCTGAAAGCTTCCATGATCTACATGAATCGTACCTTTGCCCTTTGAAGAAATTTTTGAGTCATCTCCCAAATGGATGGGGATGGAGCTGTTTGGATTGAATGAAGAAAAATAATCAATATTTTCATCCATATGATTCGATGCACCCGAATCTATCAAGAGAGTAGTGGGCTTCGAAACAGTTTCCATGAGTGCTTGTCCTCTTTCATGATCATCATTCCTATCCTTCTTCCTTGCACTGTCAGGAAGGGTTATGTTGTTCTTTTCCAAAAGGAGGGCCATTTGATCTATAGTATTCTTCATACATGAACTTTCGGGATGAAAGCCACGGTTACAATAAGTACATTTAGATTTTTGGTTACCTTCTTTGCCCTTTTGCTTGGATTTCGAATTGGATGGTGCATCCGTTTGTTTGCCTTTCTCCTTTTGCTTGTTAGGCTTGAATTTGCGCTTCTCCTTCTTCTGCTTTCCTTTACCATTCGTGATCTTGGGTCCAATGTATCATATCCAGGAATTATGTGGAAACTCAAGCTTCTGGAGTGGTATTGGAATTATTTTCAAGCTTTGCATGCACAGGAGCGAATGCACTTGAGATATCTCATGCCAAAACTTTTTGCAATTTTTAGCAATTCAGTCAAATCTTCTTGTAAAAACACCTGTAGAAAGGAGATCTTGTCCTTGCAATGGCTCTGATACCATGTAAAATTAGTCACAGCAGATCTAATGAACAAGTAAATCAATCACAACAGATGAACATAGAAAATATGGTGCAAAACTGTGCAAAACATGTAGCAGTGCTCAATATCCCAGAAAGGGTGAATGAATTACAATACAAATTGTCACAATGACTGAGCAATTTGAATTGCCTAAGGAGGTCATTCGAATCACTGAATGGAGTAGCTTGAATCCAACTAGGAGTCCTCATCATCAATCGGTGGTGGTCATCAATGCACAAGAACCAATCATCCAGGTGTCAATCTGAGTCTAACTGAGTGTGTCATGTGTAACTAAAGTGTGTAGCATTGATTAAGGAAAGGAGGCTCAGTGGGGGCGCATGGGAGGCTAACTGAAGTCAGAACAGGTCATCTAGTCAATCTGGAGGTCCAACGAAAGTGAAACAGTCAGTCGGGAGTGAAACTAGCCTCAAATCAGGGAGAATCGGAGCTAACTGAGTGTAACTGAAGTGGAACTGCAGTGGTAGGTGAACAAGTGCGCCCTTCTCTGGCAGTAGGTGAGAAGTGGGTGCCTTTCAGCCTAGGAGGGCTAAAAATCTGAAGTAAGTGGCTCCCGGGTGCTAGAATAAGGTGGCTAAGGTGCTGGAGGCATCAAACTGGTGACTGGGATGCATGCAAGTGCATGCAGGTGCATGCAAACCCTAGAATTTTCATGCAAACCCTAATTGCATGCAAGATCCTGTAAAAGATGATGTGGATATCCGAACAAGTTTCACAGCCTTTAAGCCCAAGTCTAGCGAAAACGAACGGTCGAGTTTCGGCTTTGACCAACTTCTCGGAATTTAAATTTGAAAATAGATTTGGATGTCCCATTGGTAGACAGGCTCGCACGCCAACTTTCGAGACATTTTGAGATATTTTATCCCCCTTTAAGCCCAAGTTTACAGAAAATGCACGGTAGAGTTTCATCTTTGACCAACTTTTCGGAATTGGAATTTGAGCATAGGTTTGGATTCCCCATTGGTAGACAAGCGCGAACGCCAAATTTCGTGACGTTTCGAGCTATTCTTCCCGCATTTAAGGCCATGTCTAATAAAAAATCATGGTCGAGTTTATGCTTTGGCCGACATCTCGTAATTTAAATTTCAGAATAGATTTGGATGTCCCATTGGCAGACAAGCATGCACACCAACTTTAGTCACGTTACGAGCTATTTTCGCCCCCTTTAAGCCCAAGTCTATCGAAAACGCACAGTCGACGTTGACTAACTTCTCGGAATTGAAAATGAACGTATATTTGGATTCCCCAATGGTAGAAAAGCGCGCACGCCAACTTTCGTGACGTTCCGAGCTATTTTCTCCCTCTCTAAGCCCAAGTCTAGCGAAAATGCACGGTAGAGTTTAGGCTTTGATGAATTTCTCGGAATTGGAAATTGAGCTTAGATTGGATTCCCCATTGGTAGAGAAGAGCACACGCCATTTTTCATGACGTTCCGAGCTATTTTCTCCCTCTTTAATCCCAAGACTAGCGAAAACGCATGGCCGAGTTTCGACTTTTACCAACTTCTCGAAATTGAAACTTGAGCATAGATTTGGATTCCCCATTGGTAGACAAGAGTGCACGCCAACTTTCGTTACGTTTCGACCTATTTTCACCACATTCAAACCCTAGTCAAGCGAAAATGCACGGTCGAGTTTCGACATTGACCAACTTCTCGTAATTTAAATTTGAGAGTAGATTTGGATTCCCCATTGGTAGACAAGCGCACATGCCAACTTTCGCGAGGTACCGAGCTATTTTCACAGCCTTTAAGCCCAAGTCTAGAGAAAACGCACAGTCACGTTTCTGCTTTGAACAACTTCTCGGAATTGAAATTTGAAAATAGATTTGGATGTCCCATTGGTAGACAGGCGTGCATGCCAACTTTCGAGACATTTCGAGATATTTTATCCCCCTTTAAGCCCAAGTTTATAGAAAACGCTGACGGTCGAGTTTCGACTTTGACCAACTTTTTGGAATTGAAATTTGAGCGTAGGTTTGGATTCCCCATTGGCAGACAAGCGCGCAAGCCAAATTTCATGACGTTTCGAGCTATTCTCGTTGCATTTAAGCCCAACTTTACAGAAAACACACGGTCGAGTTTCCGCTTTGACCAACTTTTCGGAATTGAAATTTGAGCGTAAATTTGGATTCCCCATTGGTAGACAAGCGTGCACGCCAACTTTCATGATGTTTCGAGATATTTTTGCCCCCTTTAATCCCAAGTCTATGGAAAACGGACAGTCGAGTATCAGCTTTGATTAACTTCTCAGAACTGAAATTTGAGAATAGATTTGGATGTGCCTTTGGTAGACAAGTGCGCATGCCAACTTTCGTGATGTTCCGAGCTATTTTATCCCCCTTTACGCCCAAATCTAGAAAAAACGCATCGTCGAGTTTCGACTTTCACCAACTTTGCGGAATTGAAATATGAGCGTAGATTTGGATTCCCCATTGGTAGACAAGCACGCACGCCAACTTGCGTGACGTTCTGAGCTATTTTCTTCCCTTTTAAGCCAAATTCTAGCGAAAACACACGGTCGAGTTTCAACTTTGACCAACTTCTTGGAATTCGAATTTGACCTTAGATTGAATTCCCCATTGGTAGAAAAGAGTGCACACCAACTTTCATGACGTTCCGAGCTATTTCCGCCCCCTTTAATCCAAAGACTAGCGAAAATGCATGGCCGAGTTTCGACTTTTACCAACTTCTCGGAATTGAAATATGAGTGTAGATTTGGATTCCCCATTGATAAACAAGCGCACAATCCAACTTTCATGACGCTCCGAGCTATTTTATCCCCCTCTAACCCCAAGTCTAGCGAAAACCTATGGTCGAGTTTCGACTATGACCAACTTCTCGGAATTGAAATATGAGCATAGATTTGGATGCCCCATTGGTAGACAAGCGCGCATGCCAACTTTCGTGACGTTTCCAGCTATTCTCTCTGTATTTAATGCCAAGTCTAACGAAAAAGCATGGTCGAGTTTTGGCTTTGACCGACATCTTGTAATTTAAATTTGAGAACAGATTTGGATATCCCATTGGTAGACAAGCGCGCACGCCAACTTTCGTCATGTTATGAGCTCTTTTCGACCCCTTTAATCCCAAGTCTACCAAAAATGCACGGTCGAGTTTCAGCTTTGATTAACTTCTCAGAACTGAAATTTGAGAATAGATTTGGATGTGCCTTTGGTAGACAAGCGTGCACGCCAACTTTCGTGACGTTCCGAGCTATTTTATCCCCCATTAATCCCAAGTCTAGCGAAAACACACGGTCGAGTTTCAACTTTGACCAACTTCTCGGAATTGAAATATGAGCGTAGATTTGGATTCCCCATTGGTAGACAAGCGCACACACCAACTTTCGTGACGTTCTGAGCTATTTTCTCCCCCTCTAAGGCCAAGTCTAGCGAAAACGCACGGTCGAGTTTCGGCTTTGACCAACTTCTCGGAATTGGAATTTGAGGTTAGATTGGATTCCCCACTGGTAGCCAAGAGCGCAAGCCAACTTTCATGATGTTTCGAGCTATTTTCGCCACCTTTAAGCCAAAGACTAGCGAAAACGCATGGTCGAGTTTTGACTTTTACGAGCTTCTCGGAATTGAAACTTGAGCGTAGATTTGGATTCCCCATTGGTAGACAAGGGTGCATGCCAAATTTCGTGACGTTCCGAGCTATTTTCGGCATTGATCAACTTCTCAAGTTTCGGCATTGATCAACTTCTCGTAATTTAAATTTGAGAATAGATTTGGATGTCTCATTGGTAGACAAGCGTGCAACACCAACCTTCGCGAGGTCCCGAGGTATTTTGACGAATTTAAGCCTAAGTCTAGCGAAAACGCACGGTCGGGTTTTGACTTTGACCAACTTCTCGGAATTGAAATTTGAAAATAGATTTGGATGTCCCATTGGTAGACAGACGCGCACGCCAACTTTCGAGACATTTCGAGATATTTTATCCCCCTTTAAGCCCAAGTTTACAGAAAACGCACGGTCGAGTTTCGCTTTGACAAACCTTACTGAATTGAAATTTGAGCGTAGGAATGGATTCCCCATTGGTAGACAAGCACACACGCCAACTTTCATGACGTTCCGAGCTATTTTCGCCCCCTTTAAGCCCAAGTCTACCAAAACTGCATGGTCAATTTTCAGCTTTGATTAACTTCTCAGAACTTAAATTTGAGAATAGATTTGGATGTGCCTTTCCTTTACCATTCGTGATCTTGGGTCCAATGTATCAGATCCAGGAATTATGTGGAAACTCAAGCTTCTGGAGTGGTATTGGAATTATTTTCAAGCTTTGCATGCACAGGAGCGAATGCCCTTGAGATATCTCATGCCAAAACTTTTTGCAATTTTTAGCAATTCAGTCAAATCTTCTTGTAAAAACACCTGTAGAAAGGAGATCTTGTCCTTGCAATGGCTCTGATACCATGTAAAATTAGTCACAGCAGATCTAATGAACAAGTAAATCAATCACAACAGATGAACATAGAAAATATGGTGCAAAACTGTGCAAAACATGTAGCAGTGCTCAATATCCCAGAAAGGGTGAATGAATTACAATACAAATTGTCACAATGACTGAGCAATTTGAATTGCCTAAGGAGGTCATTCGAATCACTGAATGGAGTAGCTTGAATCCAACTAGGAGTCCTCATCATCAATCGGTGGTGGTCATCAATGCACAAGAACCAATCATCCAGGTGTCAATCTGAGTCTAACTGAGTGTGTCATGTGTAACTAAAGTGTGTAGCATTGATTAAGGAAAGGAGGCTCAGTGGGGGCGCATGGGAGGCTAACTGAAGTCAGAACAGGTCATCTAGTCAATCTGGAGGTCCAACGAAAGTGAAACAGTCAGTCGGGAGTGAAACTAGCCTCAAATCAGGGAGAATCGGAGCTAACTGAGTGTAACTGAAGTGGAACTGCAGTGGTAGGTGAACAAGTGCGCCCTTCTCTGGCAGTAGGTGAGAAGTGGGTGCCTTTCAGCCTAGGAGGGCTAAAAATCTGAAGTAAGTGGCTCCCGGGTGCTAGAATAAGGTGGCTAAGGTGCTGGAGGCATCAAACTGGTGACTGGGATGCATGCAAGTGCATGCAGGTGCATGCAAACCCTAGAATTTTCATGCAAACCCTAATTGCATGCAAGATCCTGTAAAAGATGATGTGGATATCCGAACAAGTTTCACAGCCTTTAAGCCCAAGTCTAGCGAAAACGAACGGTCGAGTTTCGGCTTTGACCAACTTCTCGGAATTTAAATTTGAAAATAGATTTGGATGTCCCATTGGTAGACAGGCTCGCACGCCAACTTTCGAGACATTTTGAGATATTTTATCCCCCTTTAAGCCCAAGTTTACAGAAAATGCACGGTAGAGTTTCATCTTTGACCAACTTTTCGGAATTGGAATTTGAGCATAGGTTTGGATTCCCCATTGGTAGACAAGCGCGAACGCCAAATTTCGTGACGTTTCGAGCTATTCTTCCCGCATTTAAGGCCATGTCTAATAAAAAATCATGGTCGAGTTTATGCTTTGGCCGACATCTCGTAATTTAAATTTCAGAATAGATTTGGATGTCCCATTGGCAGACAAGCATGCACACCAACTTTAGTCACGTTACGAGCTATTTTCGCCCCCCTTTAAGCCCAAGTCTATCGAAAACGCACAGTCGACGTTGACTAACTTCTCGGAATTGAAAATGAACGTATATTTGGATTCCCCAATGGTAGAAAAGCGCGCACGCCAACTTCGTGACGTTCCGAGCTATTTTATCCCTCTCTAAGCCCAAGTCTAGCGAAAATGCACGGTAGAGTTTAGGCTTTGATGAATTTCTCGGAATTGGAAATTGAGCTTAGATTGGATTCCCCATTGGTAGAGAAGAGCACACGCCATTTTTCATGACGTTCCGAGCTATTTTCTCCCTCTTTAAGCCCAAGACTAGCGAAAACGCATGGCCGAGTTTCGACTTTTACCAACTTCTCGGAATTGAAACTTGAGCATAGATTTGGATTCCCCATTGGTAGACAAGAGTGCACGCCAACTTTCGTTACGTTCCGACCTATTTTCACCACATTCAAACCCTAGTCAAGCGAAAATGCACGGTCGAGTTTCGACATTGACCAACTTCTCGTAATTTAAATTTGAGAGTAGATTTGGATTCCCCATTGGTAGACAAGCGCACATGCCAACTTTCGCGAGGTACCGAGCTATTTTCACAGCCTTTAAGCCCAAGTCTAGAGAAAACGCACAGTCGCGTTTCTGCTTTGAACAACTTCTCGGAATTGAAATTTGAAAATAGATTTGGATGTCCCATTGGTAGACAGGCGTGCATGCCAACTTTCGAGACATTTCGAGATATTTTATCCCCCTTTAAGCCCAAGTTTATAGAAAAACGCACGGTCGAGTTTCGACTTTGACCAACTTTTTGGAATTGAAATTTGAGCATAGGTTTGGATTCCCCATTGGCAGACAAGCGCGCAAGCCAACTTTCATGACGTTTCGAGCTATTCTCGTTGCATTTAAGCCCAAGTTTACAGAAAACACACGGTCGAGTTTCCGCTTTGACCAACTTTTCGGAATTGAAATTTGAGCGTAAATTTGGATTCCCCATTGGTAGACAAGCGTGCACGCCAACTTTCATGATGTTTCGAGATATTTTTGCCCCCTTTAATCCCAAGTCTATGGAAAACGGACAGTCGAGTATCAGCTTTGATTAACTTCTCAGAACTGAAATTTGAGAATAGATTTGGATGTGCCTTTGGTAGACAAGCGCGCATGCCAACTTTCGTGATGTTCCGAGCTATTTTATCCCCCTTTACGCCCAAATCTAGAAAAAACGCATCGTCGAGTTTCGACTTTCACCAACTTTGCGGAATTGAAATATGAGCGTAGATTTGGATTCCCCATTGGTAGACAAGCACGCACGCCAACTTGCGTGACGTTCCGAGCTATTTTCTCCCCTTTTAAGCCAAATTCTAGCGAAAACACACGGTCGAGTTTCAGCTTTGACCAACTTCTTGGAATTCGAATTTGACCTTAGATTGAATTCCCCATTGGTAGAAAAGAGTGCACACCAACTTTCATGACGTTCCGAGCTATTTCCGCCCCCTTTAATCCAAAGACTAGCGAAAATGCATGGCCGAGTTTCGACTTTTACCAACTTCTCGAAATTGAAATATGAGTGTAGATTTGGATTCCCCATTGATAAACAAGCGCACAATCCAACTTTCATGACGCTCCGAGCTATTTTATCCCCCTCTAACCCCAAGTCTAGCGAAAACCTATGGTCGAGTTTCGACTATGACCAACTTCTCGGAATTGAAATATGAGCGTAGATTTGGATGCCCCATTGGTAGACAAGCGCGCATGCCAACTTTCGTGACGTTTCCAGCTATTCTCTCTGTATTTAATGCCAAGTCTAACGAAAAAGCATGGTCGAGTTTTGGCTTTGACCGACATCTTGTAATTTAAATTTGAGAACAGATTTGGATATCGCATTGGTAGACAAGCGCGCACGCCAACTTTCGTCACGTTATGAGCTCTTTTCGACCCCTTTAATCCCAAGTCTACCAAAAACGCACGGTCGAGTTTCAGCTTTGATTAACTTCTCAGAACTGAAATTTGAGAATAGATTTGGATGTGCCTTTGGTAGACAAGCGTGCACGCCAACTTTCGTGACGTTCCGAGCTATTTTATCCCCCATTAAGCCCAAGTCTAGCGAAAACACACGGTCGAGTTTCAACTTTGACCAACTTCTCGGAATTGAAATATGAGCGTAGATTTGGATTCCCCATTGGTAGACAAGCGCACACACCAACTTTCGTGACGTTCTGAGCTATTTTCTCCCCCTCTAAGGCCAAGTCTAGCGAAAACGCACGGTCGAGTTTCGGCTTTGACCAACTTCTCGGAATTGGAATTTGAGGTTAGATTGGATTCCCCATTGGTAGCCAAGAGCGCAAGCCAACTTTCATGATGTTTCGAGCTATTTTCGCCACCTTTAAGCCCAAGACTAGCGAAAACGCATGGTCGAGTTTTGACTTTTACGAGCTTCTCGGAATTGAAACTTGAGCGTAGATTTGGATTCCCCATTGGTAGACAAGGGTGCATGCCAAATTTCGTGACGTTCCGAGCTATTTTCGGCATTGATCAACTTCTCAAGTTTCGGCATTGATCAACTTCTCGTAATTTAAATTTGAGAATAGATTTGGATGTCTCATTGGTAGACAAGCGTGCAACACCAACCTTCGCGAGGTCCCGAGGTATTTTGATGAATTTAAGCCTAAGTCTAGCGAAAACGCACGGTCGGGTTTTGACTTTGACCAACTTCTCGGAATTGAAATTTGAAAATAGATTTGGATGTCCCATTGGTAGACAGACGCGCACGCCAACTTTCGAGACATTTCGAGATATTTTATCCCCCTTTAAGCCCAAGTTTACAGAAAACGCACGGTCGAGTTTCGGCTTTGAAAAACCTTACTGAATTGAAATTTGAGCGTAGGAATGGATTCCCCATTGGTAGACAAGCACACACGCCAACTTTCATGACGTTCCGAGCTATTTTCGCCCCCTTTAAGCCCAAGTCTACCAAAACTGCATGGTCAATTTTCAGCTTTGATTAACTTCTCAGAACTTAAATTTGAGAATAGATTTGGATGTGCCTTTGGTAGACAAGCACGCACGCCAAAGTTCGTGACGTTCCAAGCTATTTTATCCCCCTTTAAGCCCAATTCTAGCAAAAATGCATGGTCGAGTTTCAACTTTGACCAACTTCTCGGAATTGAAATATGAGCATAGATTTGGATTCGCCATTTGTAGACAAGCACGCACGCAACCTTTCGCAACGTTCTGAGCTATTTTCTCCCCCTTTAAGCCCAAGTCTATCGAAAACGAACGGTTGAGGTTCGATTTTGACCAACGTCTTAGAATTGGAATTTGAGCTTAGATTGGATTCCCCACTGGTAGACAAGAGCGCACGCCAACTTTCATGACGTTCTGAGCTATTTTCGCCCCCTTTAATCCCAAGACTAGCGAAAACGCATGGTCGAGTTTCGACTTTTACCAACTTCTCGGAATTGAATCTTGAGCATAGATTTTGATTCCCCATTGGTATACAAGAGTGCACGCCAGCTTTCATGACATTCCGAGCTATTTTCGCCGCATTCAAACCCAAGTCTAGCGAAATCGCAAGGTTGAGTTTCGGCTTTGACCAACTTCTCGTAATTTAAATTCGAGAGTAGATTTGGATGTCCCATTGGTAGACAAGCATGCAACGCCAACTTTCGCGAGGTTCCAAGCTATTTTCACGCCTTTAAGCCTAAGTCTAGCGAAAACACACGGTCGAGTTTCGCCTTTGTCCAACTTCTCGGAATTGAAATTTGAAAATAGATTTGGATGTCCCAATGGTAGACAGGCCCGCACGCCAACTTTTGAGACATTTCGAGATATTTTATCCCTCTTTAAGCCCAAGTTTACAGAAAACGCACGGTCGAGTTTTATCTTTGACCAACTTTTCGGAATTGAAATTTGAGCGTAGGTTTGGATTCCCCATTGGTAGTAAAGCATGCACGCCAACTTTCATGACGTTCCAAGCTATTTTCACCCCCTTTAAGCCCAAGTCTAAGGAAAATGCATGGTCGAGTTTCAACTTTGATTAACTTCTCAGAACTGAAATTTGAGAATAGATTTGGATGTGCCTTTTGGTAGACAAGCGCGCACACCAACTTTCGTGACGTTCTGAGCTATTTTATACCCCTTTAAACCCGAGTCTAGCGAAAATGCACGGTCAAGTTTCAACTTTGACCAACTTCTCAGAATTGAAATATGAGCATAGCTTTGGATTCCCCATTAGTAGAAGACAAGCATGCACGCCAACTTTCGTGACGTTCCGAGCTATTTTCTCCCCTTTTCATCCCAAGTCTAGCGAAAACGCACGGTCAAGTTTTGGCTTTGAACAACTTCTCGGAATTGGGAATTGAGCTTAGATTGGATTCCCCATTGGTAGACAAGAGCGCACGCCAACTTTCATGACGTTCCGAGCTAATTTCGCCCCCTTTAAACCCAAGACTATCGAAAACGCATGGTCGAGTTTCGACTTTTACCAACTTCTCGCAATTGAAACTTGAGAATATATTTGGATTCCCCATTGCTAGACAAGAGTGCACGCCCCATTTCCTGACGTTTGGAGCTATTTTTGTCGCATTCAAACCCAAGTCTAGCGAAAACGCATGGTCGAGTTTCGGCTTTGACCAACTTCTCGTAATGTAAAGTTTAGAGTGGATTTGGATGTCCCATTGGTAGACAAGCGTGCAATGCTAACTTTCGCGAGGTTCTGAGCTATTTTCACAGCCTTTAAGCCCAAGTCCAGTGAAAACGCACAGTAAAGCTTCGACTTTTGACCAACTTCTCGGAATTGAAATTTGAAAATAGATTTGGATGTCCCATTCGTAGAAAAGAGCGCACGACAACTTTCGAGAAATTTGGAGATATTTTATACCCATTTAAGCCCAATTTTACAGAAAACGCATGGACGAGTTTTGGCTTTGACCAACTTTTCGGAATTGAAATTTGAGCATAGATTTGGATTCCCCATTGGTAGACAAGTGCACATGCCAACGTTTGTCACGTTCGAAGCTATTATCACCGCCTTTAATCCCAAGTATACCAAAAACGCACGGTCGAGTTTCAGCTTTGATGTGCCTTTGGTAGACAAGCGCGCACGCCAACTTTCATGACGTTCCGAGCTATTTTATCCCCCTTTAAGCCCAAGTCTAGCGAAAATGCACGATCGAGTTTTAGCTTTGACCAACATCTAGGAATTGAAATATGATTGTAGATTTGGATTTCCCATTGGTAGACAAGCGCGCATGCCAACTTTCGTGACATTTCGAGCTATTTCTCCCCCTTTAAGCCCAAGTATAGAGAAAACAAACAATCGAGTTTCGGCTTTAACCAACTTCTCGGAATTGGAAATTGAGCTTAGATTGGATTCCCCATTGGTAGACAAGACCGCACGCCAACTTTCATGACGTTCCAAGCTATTTTCGCCCCCTTTAAGCCCAAGACTAGCGAAAACACATGGCCGAGTTTGGACTTTAACCAACTTCTAGGAATTGAAACTTGAGCATAGATTTGGATTCCCCATTGGTACACAAGAGTGCACGCCAACATTCGTGAAATTATGAGTTATTTTCACCGCATTCAAACCCAAGTCTAGCAAAAACGCACGATCGAGTTTTAGCTTTGACCAACTTCTCGGAATTGAAATTTGAAAATAGATTTGGATGTCCCATTGGTCGACAAGCACACACGCCAACTTTAAAGATATTTTATCCCCTTTTAAGCCCAATACAGAAAACGCACGGTCGAGTTTCGGCTTTGATCAACTTTTCGGAATTGAAATTTCAGCGTAGATTTGGATTCCCCATCGGTAGACAAGCGCGCATGGCAAATTTCATGACGTTCCGAGCTATTTTCGCCCCCTTTAAGCCAAAGTCTACTGAAAACGCATGGTCGAGTTTTAGCTTTGATTAACTTCTCAAAACTGAAATTTAAGAATAGATTTGGATGTGCCTTTCGTAGACAAGTGCACACGCCAACGTTCGTGACGTTTCGAGCTATTTTATCCCCCTTTAAGCCCAAGTCTAGCAAAAAACGCACGGTCGAGTTTTAGCTTTGACCAACTCCTAGGAATTGAAATATGAGCGTAGATTTGGATTCCCCATTGGTAGACAAGCGCGCAAGCCAACTATCGTGACGTTTCGAGCTATTTTCTCCCCCTTTAAGTCCAAGTCTAGCGAAAATGTACGGTTGAGGTTTGGCTTTGACCAACTTCTCAGAATTGGAATTTGAGCTTAGATTGGATTCCCCATTGGCAGATAAGAGCGCATGCCAACTTTCATGACGTTCTGAGCTATTTTCGCCCCCTTTAAGCCCAAGACTAGCGAAAACGCATGGTCGAGTTTCGACTTTTACCAACTTCTCGGAATTGAATCTTGAGCATATATTTTGATTCCCCATTGGTATACAAGAGTGCATGCCAACATTCGTGACATTCCGAGCTATTTTCGCCGCATTCAAACCCAAGTCTAGCGAAATTGCACGGTCGAGTTTCGGCTTTGACCAACTTCTCGTAATTTAAATTTGAGAATAGATTTGGATGTCCCATTGGTGGACAAGCACGCACGCCAACCTTCGCAAGGTTTGAGCTATTTTTACAGCCTTTAAGCCCAAGTCTAGCGAAAACACACGGTCGAGTTTCGACTTTGACAAACTTATCGGAATTGATATTTGAAAATGGATTTGGATGTCCCATTGGTAAACAGGGTCCTACACCAACTTTCGAGACATTTCGAGATATTTTATCCCCCTTCAAGCCCAAGTTTACAGAAAATGCACGGTCGAGTTTCGGCTTTGAACAACTTTTTGGAATTTAAATTTGAGCATAGGTTTGGATTCCCCATTGGTAGACAAGCCTGCACGCCAACTTTCGTGATGTTTCGAGCTATTCTCGTTGCATTTAAGGCCAAGTCTAAAAAAAAATTAGGTCTAGTTTCGGCTTTGACCAACATCTCGTAATTTAAATTTGAGAATAGATTTGGATGTCCCATTGGTAGACAAGCGTCCACGCCAACTTTCGTCACATTACGAGCTATTTTCTCCCCATTAAGCCCAAGTCTAGCGAAAACGCATGTGCGAGTTTCGGCTTTGACCAACCTTTCGTAATTTAAATTTGAAAATATTTTTCGATGTCCCATTGGTAGATAAGCACGCACGCTAACTTTCACGAGGTTCTGAGCTATTTTCAGAGCCTTTAAGCCCAAGTCTAGCGAAAACACACGGTCGAGTTTTGGCTTTGACCATCTTCTTGGAATTGAAATTTTAAAATAGATTTGGATGTCCCATTGGTAGACAAGCGGGCATGCCAACTTTCATGACGTTCCGAGCTATTTTCTCCCCCTTTAAGCCCAAGTCTAGTGAAAACGCACAGTCAAGTTTCAGCTTTGACCAACTTCTCGGAATTGGAAATTGAGCTTAGATTGGATTCCCCATTGGTAGACAAGAGAGCATGCCAACTTTCATGACGTTCCAAGCTATTTTCACCCCCTTTAAGCCCAAGACTAGCGAAAACGCATGGCCGAGTTTCGAATTTTACCAACTTCTCGGAATAGAAACTTTAGCATAGATTTGGATTCCCCATTGGTAGACAAGAGTGCACGCCAACTTTCGTGACGTTCCAACCTATTTTCGCCGCATTCAAACCGAAGTCTAGCAAAAACGCACGGTCGAGTTTCTGCTCTGACCAAGTTCTCGTAATTTAAATTCGAGAGTAGATTTGGATGTCCCATTGGTAGACAAGAGGTTCCGAGCTATTTTCACATCCTTTAAGCCCAAGTCTACCGAAAACGCACGGTCGAGTTTCGGCTTTAACAAACTTCTCGGAGTTGAAATTTTAAAATAGATTTGGGTGTCCCATTGGTAGAAAAGCGCACATGCTAACTTTCGAGAAATTTTGAGATATTTTATCCCCATTTAATCCCAAGTTTACAGAAAACGCACATTCAAGTTTCGGATTTGACCAACTTTTTGAAATTGAAATTCGAGCATAGATTTGGATTCCCCATTGGTAGACAAGCGCGCACGACAACTTTCGCGACGTTTCGAGCTATTTTCGCCCCCTTTAATCCCAAGTCTACAGAAAATGCACGGTCGAGTTCCAGCTTTAATTAAATTCTCAGAACTGAAATTTGAGAATAGATTTGGATGTGCCTTTCGTAGACAAGCGTGCACGCCAACTTTCGTGACGTTCCGAGCTATTTTTCCCCCCTTTAAGCCCAAGTCTAGCAAAAACACACGGTCGAGTTTCAGCTTTGACCAACTTCTCAGAATTGAAATATGATCATAGATTTGGATTCCCCATTGGTAGACAAGCGCGCACGCCAACTTTCGTGACGTTCCGAGCTATTTTCTCCCCCTTTAAGCACAAGTATAGCGAAAACACACGGTCGAGTTTCAGCTTTGACCAACTTCTCAGAATTGGAATTTGAGCTTAGATTGGATTCCCCATTGGTAGACAAGAGCACACGCCAACTTTCATGACGTTCCGAGCTATTTTCGCCCCCTTTCATCCCAAAACTAGCGAAAACGCAAGGCCGAGTTTCGACTTTTACCAACTTCTCGGAATTGAAACTTGAGAATAGATTTGGATGTCCCATTGCTAGACAAGCGCGCAACATGAAATTTCGTGAGGTTCCAGGCTATTTTCATGCCTTTAAGCCTAAGTCTAGCGAAAATACACAGTCGAGTTTCGGCTTTGACCAACTTCTTGGAATTGAAATATGAAAATAGATTTGGATGTCCCATTGGTAGACAGACACACACGCCAACTTTCGAGACATTTCAAGATATTTTATTCCCCTTTAAGCCCAAGTTTACAGGAAACGCACGGTGGAGTTTAGGCTTTGACCAACTTTTCGGAATTGAAATTTGAGCATATGCTTGGATTCCCCATTGGTAGACAAGCGTGCACGCCAACTTTCATGACGTTCCGAGCTATTTTCACCCCCTTTTAAGCCCAAGTCTAAGGAAAATGCACGGTCGAGTTTCATTTTTGATTAACTTTTCAGAACTGAAATTTGAGAATAGATTTGGATGTGCCTTTGGTAGACAAGCACGCACGCCAACTTTTGTGATGTTCTGAGCTATTTTATCCACCTTTAAACCCAAGTCTAGCGAAAATGCATGGTCGAGTTTCAATTTTGAACAACTTATCGGAATTGAAATATGAGCGTAGATTTGGATTCCCCATTAGTAGACAAGCGCGCATGCCATCTTTCATGACGTTCTGAGCTATTTTCTCCCCCTTTAAGCCGAAGTCTAGCGAAAACACACGGTTGATTTTCGGCTTTGACCAACTTCTCGGAATTGGAATTTGAGCTTAGATAGGATTCCCCATTCGTAAACAAGAGCGCATGCCAACTTTCATGACGTTCCGAGTTATTTTCGCCCCGTTAAGCCCAGGACTAGCGAAAATGCATTGCCGAGTTTCGACATTTACCAACTTCTCGGAATTGAAACTTGAGCATAGATTTGGATTCCCCATTGGTATACAAGAGTGCATGCCAACTTTCGTGACATTCCGAGCTATTTTCTCCGCATTCAAACCCAAGTCTAGCGAAAACGAACGATCGAGTTTCAGCTTTGACCAACTTCTCGTAATTTTAATTTGAGAATAGATTTGGATGTCCCATTGGTAGACAAGATCGCACGCCAACTTTCAAGAGGTTTCGAGCTATTTTCACAGCCTTTAATCCGAAGTCCAGCGAAAACTCTCGGTCGAGTTTTGGCTTTGACAAAATTCACAGAGTTGAAATTTGAAAATAGATTTGGATGTCCCATTGGAAGAAAAGCACGCATGTCAACTTTCGAGAAATTTCAAGATATTTTATCCCCCTTTAAGCCCAAGTTTACAGAAAATGCACGGTCGAGTTTCGGATTTGACCAACTTTTCGGAATTGAAATTTGAGCATAGATTTGGATTGCCCATTGGTAGAAAAGTGCGCACGCCAACTTTCGTGACGTTCCGAGCTATTTTCGCCCCCTTTAAGCCCAAGTCTACCGAAAACGCATGGTCAAGTTTTGGCTTTGATTAACTTCTCAGAACTGAAATTTGAGAATAGATTTGGATGTGCCTTTGCTAGACAAGTGCGCACTCCATCTTTCATAATGTTCCGAGCTATTTTATCCCCCTTTAAGCCCAAGTCTAGTGAAAATGCACGATCGAGTTTTAGCTTTGACCAACTTCTTGGAATTGAAATATGAGCGTATATTTGGATTCCCCTTTGGTAGATAAGCGCGCACGCCAACTTTCATGACATTCTGAGCTATTTTCTCCCCCTTTAATCCCAATTCTAGCGAAAACGCACGGTCAAGTTTCGGCTTGACCAACTTCTCGGAACTAGAATTTGAGCTTAGATTGGATTCCCCATTGGTATATAGGAGCGCACACCAACTTTCATGACGTTTCGAGCTATTTTCGCCCCCTTTCATCCCAAGACTAGCGAAAACCCATGGTCGAGTTTCGACTTTTACCAAATTCTCGGAATTGAAACTTGAGAATAGATTTGGATGTCCCATTGGTAGACAAGCGCGCAACACGAACTTTCACGAGGTTCTGATCTATTTTCACGCCTTTAAGACTAAGTCTAGCAAAAACGCACGGTCGAGTTTCGGCTTTGACCAACTTCTCGGAATTGAAATTTGAAAATAGATTTGGATGTCCCATTGGTAGACAGGCGCACACGCCAACTTTCGAGACATTTCGAGATATTTTATCCCCCTTTAAGCCAAGTTTACAGAAAACGCACAGTCGAGTTTCAGCTTTGACAGACTTTTCGGAATTGAAATTTGATCGTAGGTTTGGATTCACCATTGGTAGTAAAGCGCGCACGCCAACTTTCGTGACATTCCTAGCTATTTTCACCCCCTTTAAACCCAAGTCTAAGGAAAATGCATGGTCGAATTTCAACTTTGATTAACTTCATAGAACTGAAATTTGAGAATAGATTTGGATGTGCCTTTGGTAGACAAGCATGCACGCCAACTTTCGTGACGTTCCGAGCTATTTTATCCCCCTTTAAACCCGAGTCTAGCGAAAATGCATGGTCGAGTTTCGACTTTGACCAACTTCTCGGAATTGAAATATGAGCGTAGATTTGGATTCCCCATTGGTAGAAAAGTGCGCACGCAAACTTTTGAGACGTTCCGAGCTATTTTCTACCCCTTTAAGCCCAAGTCTAGCGAAAATGCGCGCGGTCGAGTTTCGGCTTTGACCAACTTCTTGGAATTGGAATTTGAGCTTATATAGCATTCCCCATTGTAGACAAGAGCGCACGCCAACGTTCGTGACGTTCCAAGCTATTTTCGCCACCGTTAAGCCCAAGACTAGCGAAAACGCATGGCTGAGTTTCGACTTTTACCAACTTCTCACAATTGAAACTTGAGCATAGATTTGGATTCCCCATTAGTATACAAGAGTGCACGCCAACTTTTGTGACATTCCGAGCTATTTTCTCCACATTCAAACCCAAGTCTAGCGAAAACATACGATCGAGTTTCGGCTTTGACCAACTTCTTGTAATTTAAATTTGAGAATAGATTTTGATGTCCCATTGGTAGACAAGTGTGCACACCAACTTTCAAGAGGTTCCGAGCTATTTTCACAGCCTTTAAGCCCAAGTCTACCGAAAATGCATGGTCGAGTTTGGGCTTTGACAAACTTCTCGGAGTTGAAATTTTAAAATATATTTGAATGTCCCATTGGTAGAAAAGCGCACATGCCAACTTTCGAGAACTTTCGAGATATTTTATCCCCATTTAAACCCAAGTTTACAGAAAACGCACGGTCGAGTATCGGATTTGACCAACTTTTCGGAATTGACCAACTTTTCGAAAATGGACAGTCGAGTTTCAGCTTTGATTAACTTCTCAGAATTGAAATTTGAGAATAGATTTGGATGTGCCTTTGGTAGACAAGCGCGCATGCCAGCTTTCATGACGTTCCGAGCTATTTTATCCCCCTTTAAGCCCAAGTCTAGCGAAAACGCACGGTCGAGTTTCAACTTTGACCAACTTCTCGGAATTGAAATATGAGCACAGATTTGGATTCCCCATTGGTAGACATGCGTGCATGCTAACTTTCGTGACGTTCCGAGCTATTTTCTCCCCCTTTAAGCCCGATTCTAGAAAAAATGCACGGTCAAGTTTCGGCTTTGACCAACTTCTCGGAATTTGAAATTGACCTTAGATTGGATTCCCCATTCGTGGACAAAAGTGCATGCCAACTTTCATGACGTTCCGAGCTAATTTCGCCCCCTTACCCAAGACTATCGAAAACGCATGGCCGAGTTTTGACTTTTACCAACTTCCCGGAATTGAAACTTGAGCATAGATTTTGATTCCCCATTGGTAGACAAGAGTGCACGCCAACGTTCGTGACGTTCGGAGCTATTTTCGCCGCATTCAAACCCAAGTCTAGCTAAAATGCACGGTCGAGTTTCGGCTTTGACCAACTTCTCGTAATTTAAATTTGAGAGTAGATTTGGATGTCCCATTGCTAGACAAGCACGCAATGCCAACTTTCGCGAGGTTCCAAGCTATTTTCACGCCTTTAAGCCTAAGTCTAGCGAAAATGCACGGTCGAGTTTCAGCTTTGACCAACTTCTCGGAATTGAAATTTGAAAATAGATTTGGATGTCCCATTTGAAGACAAGAGCACACACCAACTTTCGAGATATTTTACCCCCCTTTAAGCCCAAGTTTACAGAAAACCCACGGTCGAGTTTTGGCTTTGACCAACTTTTCGGAATTGAAATTTGAGCGCAGGTTTGGATTCCCCATTGGTAGTAAAGCGCGCACGCCAACTTTCGTGACGTTCCGAGCTATTTTCACCCCCTTTAATCCCAAGTCTAAGGAAAATACATGGTCGAGTTTCAACTTTGATTAAATTCTCAGAATTGAAATTTGAGAATAGATTTGGATGTGCCTTTGGGAGACAAGCGCGCACGCCAACTTTCGTGACATTCCGAGCTATTTTATGCCCCTTTAAACTCGAGTCTAGCGAAAATGCATGGTCGAGTTTCGACTTTGACCAACTTCTCGGAATTGAAATATGAGCATAGATTTGGATTCCTCATTGGTAGAAAAGCTCGCATGCCAACTTTCATGACGTTCCGAGCTATTTTCTCCCCCTTTAAGCCCAAGTCTAGCGAAAACACACAGTCGAGTTTCAACTTTGGCCAACTTCTCGGAATTGGAATTTGATCTTAGATAGGATTCCCCATTGGTAGACTCAAGAGCGCATGACAACTTTCATGACGTTCCAAGCTATTTTCGCCACCGTTAAACCCAAGACTAGAGAAAACAAATGGCCGAGTTTCGACTTTTACCAACTTCTCGGAACTGGAATTTGAGCTTAGATTGGATTCCCCATTGGTAGATAAGAGAGCACACCAACTTTCATGACGTTTCGAGCTATTGTCGCCCCTTTCATCCCAAGACTAGAAAAAACCCATGGTTGAGTTTCGACTTTTACCAACTTCTCAGAATTGAAACTTGAGAATATATTTGGATGTCCCATTGGTAGACAAGCGCGTAACATGAACTTTCGCGAGGTTCTGAGCTATTTTCACACCTTTAAGACTAAGTCTACCGAAAACGCACGGTCGAGTTTCGGCTTTGAACAACTTCTCCGAATTGAAATTTGAAAATAGATTTGGATGTCCCATTGGTAGACAGGCGTGCATGCCAACTTTCGAGACATTTTGAGATATTTTATCCCCCTTTAAGCCAAGTTTACAGAAAACGCACGGTCGAGTTTCTGCTTTGACAAACTTTTCGGAATTGAAATTTGATCGTAGGTTTGGATTCACCATTGGTAGTAAAGCGCGCACGCCAACTTTCGTGACGTTCTGAGCTATTTTCACCCCCTTTAAACCCAAGTCTAAGGAAAATGCACGGTCAAGTTTCAACTTTGATTAACTTCTCAGAACCTAAATTTGAGAATAGATTTGGATGTGCCTTTGGTAGACAAGCACGCACGCCAACTTTCGTGACGTTTCGAGCTATTTTATCCCCCTTTAAACCCGATTCTAGCGAAAATGCATGGTCGAGTTTCGACTTTGACCAACTTATCGGAATTGAAATATGAGCGTAGATTTGGATTCCCCATTGGTAGAAAAGCGCGCACGCAAACTTTCGTGACGTTCTGAGCTATTTTCTACCCCTTTAAGCCCAAGTCTAGCGAAAACACACGGTCGAGTTTCGGCTTTGACCAACTTCTTGGAATTGGAATTTGAGCTTAGATAGGATTCCCCATTGGTAGACAAGAGCGCACGCCAAATTTCATGACGTTCCAAGCTATTTTCTCCACCGTTAAGCCCAAGACTAGCGAAAACGCATGGCTGAGTTTCGACTTTTACAAACTTCTCAGAATTGAAACTTGAGCATAGATTTGGATTCCCCATTGGTATACAAGAGTGAACGCCAACTTTTGTGACATTCCGAGCTATTTTCTCCACATTCAAACCCAAGTCTAGCGAAAACGTACGATCGAGTTTTGACTTTGACCAATTTCTTGTAATTTAAATTTGAGAATAGATTTTGATGTCCCATTGGTGGACAAGTGCGCACGCCAATTTTCAAGAGGTTCTGAGCTATTTTCACATCCTTTAAGCCCAAGTCTACCGAAAATGCACGGTCGAGTTTTGGCTTTGAAAAACTTCTCGGAGTTGAAATGTTAAAATAGATTTGAATGTCCCATTGGTAGAAAAGTGTGCATGCAAACTTTCGAGAACTTTCGAGATATTTTATCCCCATTTAAGCCCAAGTTTGCAGAAAACGCACGGTCGAGTATCGGATTTGACCAACTTTTCGGAATTGAAATTTGAGCATAGATTTGGATTCCCCATTGGTAGACAAGAGCGCACGCCAACGTTCGTGACGTTCCGGGCTATTTTCGCCCCCTTTAATCCCAAGTCTACCGAAAATGCACGGTCAAATTTCAGCTTTGATTAACTTCTCAGAACTGAAATTTGAGAATAGATTTGGATGTGCTTTTGGTAGACAAGCACGCACGCCAGCTTTCGTGACGTTCCGAGCTATTTTATCCCCCTTTAAGCCTTAGTCTAGCGAAAACGCACGGTCGAGTTTCAGCTTTGACCAGCTTCTCGGAATTGAAATATGATCGTAGATTTGGATTCCCCATTGGTAGACAAACGCGCACGCCAACTTTCGTGATGTTTCGAGTTATTTTCTCCGCCTTTAATCCCAAGTATAGCGAAAACACACGGTCGAGGTTCGGCTTTGGCCAACTTCTCGGAATTGGAAATTGAGCTTAGATTGGATGCCCCATTGGTAGACAAGAGCGCACGCCATTTTTCATGAGCCAACTCTCTGTATCTTGACCTCGTCGGGGACATGCACCGAGAAACAATCAAAAAGCAGACCGCTCTGACACCACTTATCCGGATTTATGTGGGAACAAAACAAAAGATAGCATACACAGAATCATATACAGAGATATATTGCAAATAACACAGTGATACAGTAAACACATATTCTATTAAATAGCGGAAATAGAACAGACTGTAAAATACAATAGCTAAAATGGTGGTAGCTATCTCTGAGAAGAGATGTGGCCGCTATGCTCATTCGTGCCAACATGAATACAAAGAGAGGCCGGAAAGGCGTATTTATCATAAGCATGAGGGAAAGAATCCCAAACATCAAAAAACCTAACCCTAGAAGATGAACCGTCATAAAGTTTGCGGCCCCAAGGTGGTTAGTTGAACAGTCAACTTCTCGGGGTCATAACTTTTGCATACGATCTTCGTTTGGGGCGCTCGGCAGCCCGTTGGAAAGGTCTATCCGAGATTTACTATTTTTAACTTGGCCCAAATGCATGCCGTTGGCAACCATTTGGTCCTCCAAATCACCAAAAAGTGTCGTTTAAGGCCTCAAAACGGCTCTAGAAGTTCAGGACCCGAAAAAATGCTAAAAATAGTAATTTACCAAAATTGCCAGAAGACTGTTTTGAGCCAGTTAGAAGAGGTGGGCCGCCACTGATATCCTCCTGGATCAATCCTCCCTCCTTAGGAAGCAATGGTATCCATTGCGTTAAATCCCTTATCATATGTCAAACTGTGTGTTGAGTTGAGCTCCTAGTGCGGCATTTGCTGAAGCAGAAAGGTTGCCTTTCTTTGAAATCTTCAAAGGGTTGTAATTGTTGTTGATGGCTGCGCTGGAGTTGTTCAACAGTTTTGGTTGTTGTGGTATTTTGCACTGGTATTGATGGTTTCTTTTTGGGGGAGCACCAGGAATGCGTGGCCTTGCACCACAAAGGAACTCGAATAGGCGATGCTGCACTGAAATTCTGTTTTTCTTGTTTCTGCTGAGTAGAGGGATAATGGGTAGAGGTTGTGGATGTCTTTGCGATTTGATGTTCTCTTTCAGTGGAAATTGCGAATAGGGAAAATTTCCCAGTGTGGGAGATTATCTTCCTGCCCTGCTTGGTTGGGGTAGGTGCAATTATCTCTGGTTTTCGATAGAGTTGTCCTCCCAAAGTGACAAGGACACTGCGAGGTCGTGATTCATATACAGCATGACGCTTCCACATATATGGTTGTCCTAAAAGAACATCACATAATTCAAGTGGGGCCACATCACACAATACCTCATCTTTGAAGGGCTTGATGCCGTATGGTAAGCGACATTGGTGACTGACATGGATCCCTCGTCCTTGGCTTAGCCATCCAATGGTGTATGGTTGTGGGTGTGGTGTTATAGGTAGCTCCAGTCTCTTGATAACTTCTGCTGAGATCAGGTTCTTTTGGCTACCGTTGTCCACAACCAAGTGTAGGGGAATTCCCTTCACCCACATCTGTGAGTGGAAAAGACGCTCCTTTGCCTCAGACTCTTTGGGTTCCTCTGGTTGAATCTGTGTGGTGGCAACAACGGCACTGGGTTCTGCATCAATGATCTGGTTCCCTTTTTGTGCAGCTGTGAAATTAGGTTCTGATTCAGAATCAGAACTGGGATCTGATTCTGAAGCTTTGATCTCAGCCACCAATGACTGTTTTGAGCGACATTCATCAGTGTTGTGCCAGGGGCTTTTGTGGAACTCACACCACTTCCCGGTGTCCTTCTTCATCTTTTCGTTACCCTTCTTCGCTTGTGGTTGCGACTGGTTGTCCTTTCCCTACCCCATGTTCTACGAGCCAGAGTTTCCCTTGCCCTGCTTCTGCGCAGGTCCGAAGTCACGCTTTTTCTTTTGCTGAAATTTCTTCTCGATTTTGACAGCAGATCGATAGGCGGATCCGAGTGAAGAGATTTCCAAGAAATCCATCTCTGTTCGTATGTACCAGTGTAGGCCACTGCGATATCTCAGTACTAGGTGCCGCTCGGAGTCCTTGATACCCAGCTTTGTGCGCAAGGTATGGAATTTTTTGGTGTACTCTGACACTGTTTGGTCCCTCTCTTGGTGCAGAATGGTCCATTTTGTGTACGGGTCGTCATAGTTTCCAACAGGGTAATATTGTTCCTTGATGGCATCTATAAAAGAGGCCCAAGTGGGATTGGAATATTCAAACAATCCAGACTCATCTGATGAGTTTTGCTCACAATAAGTTTCCCACAAATTTTTGACATGGGGGACGGCCTTGAGTAGTGCAAAGACGATCTTTTCCCTGTCGGAAAAATTGTGGACAGAGAAATACCCTTCTAGTAGATTCAACCATTTATCTAGGGCATCGGCATCGATTTGGCCTTCAAATAAAGGGATATCAAAATTAACTTGTACCTTGAAGGGAGTCGTATCTCCGAAATGGCTGCTCGTTGAGGGTGGATTTGCCACTGTTGGCATGCGTTGAAGGATCTGGGCGAAATTATCCATCATCTCGTTCCTCTGTCGCGCGAGGGATTCCTAGAGCAACAACTTGATAGGATCTACTACTCCATCGTCTCTCTTTTCTTCTGCCATGGGAGGCCGTTTGGGGTGGCAAGAGTGGTCTTCCCCAAGTGAAACTAGTTCGAGACCCAACTCTCTAAATCCTGACCTCGTCGGGGACATGCACCGAGAAACAATCAAAGAGCAGACCGCTCTGATACTACTGATCCAGATTTATGTGGGAACGAAACAAAAGATAGCATACACAGAATCATATACAGAGATATATTGCACATAACACAGTGATATAGTAAACACATATTCTATTAAATAGCAGAAATAGAACAGACTGTAAAATACAATAGCTAGAATGGTGGTAGCTATCTCTGAGAAAAGATGTGGCCGCTATGCTCATTCATGCCAATATGAATAAAAAGAGAGGCAGGAAGGGCCTATTTATCATAAGCATGAGGGAAAGAATCCCAAACATCCAAAAACCTAACCCTAGAAGATGAACCGTCATAAAGTTTGCCGCCCCAAGGTGGTTAGTTGAACAGTCAACTTCCCAAGGTCATAACTTTTGCATACGATCTCCGTTTGGGGCGCTCGGCAGCCTGTTGGAAAGGTCTATCCGAGATTTACAACTTTTGACTAGGTAAAATGCATGCCATTGGCAACCATCTAGTCCCCCAAATCACCAAAAAGTGTCGTTTAGGGCCTCAAAATGGCTCTGGAAGTTTAGGACCCGAAAAACTGCTAAAAATAGTAATTTACCAAAATTGCCAGAAGACTGTTTTGAGCCAGTTGGAAGAGGTGGGCCACCACCGATATCCTCCTGGATCAAACCTCCCTCCTTAGGAAGCAATGGTCTCCATTGTGTTAAATCCCTTATCATATGTCGAACTCTGTGTTGAGTTGAGCTCCTAGTGCGGCGTTTGCTGAAGCAGAAAGGTTGCCTTTCTTTGAAATCTTCAAAGGGTTGTAATTGTTGTTGCTGGTTGCGCTGGAGCTATTCAACAGTTTTAGTTGTTGTGGTATTTTGCACTTGCGTTGATGGTTTCTTTTTGGGGGAGCACCTCGAATGCGTGGCCTTGCACCGCAAAGGAACTCGAATAGGCGATGCTGCACTAAACTTCTATTTTTCTTGTTTCTGCTGAGTAGAGGGATAATGGGCAGAGGTTGTGGATGTCTCTGCGATCTGTTTTTCTTGTTTCAACTTTGACGAACTTCTTGCAATTGAAATATGAGCATAGATTTGGATTCCCCTTTGGTAGACAAGTGCGCACGCCAATTTTCGTGACAGTCCGAGCTATTTTCTACCCCTTTAAGCCCAAGTCTAGTGAAAACGCACGGTCAAGTTTCGGCTTGACCAACTTCTCGGAACTGGAATTTGAGATTAGATTGGATTCCCCATTGGTAGACAAGAGCGCACACCAGCTTTCATGACGTTCCGAGCTATTTTCGCCCCCTTTAAGCCCAAGTCTAGCGAAAACGCACGGTCGAGTTTCGACGTTGACCAACTTCTCGTAATTTAAATTTGAGAATAGATTTGGATGTCCCATTGGTAGACAGGCGCGCACGCTAAATTTTGTGAGTTTACGAGCTATTTTAACAGCCTTTAAGCCCAAGTCTAGCGAAAACGCACAGTCGAGTTTCGACTTTGACCAACTTCTCGGAATTGAAATTTGAAAATAGATTTGGATGTCCCATTGGTATAAAAGGGCACACGCCAACTTTCAATAAATTTTGAGTAAATTTATCGCCCTTTAAGCCCAAGTTTAGCGAAAACGCACGGTCGAGTTTCGGCTTTGACCAACTTCTTGGAATTGAAATTTGAAAATAGATTTGGATGTCCCATTGGTAGACAAGCGTGCAAGCCAACTTTCGTGATGTTCCGAGCTATTTTCTCCCTCTTTAAGCCCAAGTCTAGCGAAAATGCACGGTCAAGTTTCCGCTTTTACCAACTTCTCGGAATTTGAGTTTGAGCTTAGACTGGATTCCCCATTGGTTGACAAGCACGCACGCCAACTTTCATGACGTTCCGAGCTATTTTCGACCCTTTAAGCCCAAGACTAGCGAAAACGCACAGTCGAGTTTCGACTTTGACCAACTTCTCGGAATTGAAATTTGAAAATAGATTTGGATGTCGCATTGGTAGACAGGCGCGCATGCCAACTTTCGAGACATTTCGAGATATTTGATCCCCCTTTAAGCCCAAGTTTACAGAAAATGCACAGTCGAGTTTTGGCTTTGACCAACCTTTCAAAATTGAAATTTGAGCATAGGATTGGATTCCCCATTGGCAGACAAGTGCGCACGCCAACATTCGTGATGTTTCGAGCTATTTTCGCCCCCTTTAAGCCCCAAGTCAACTGAAAACACACAGTCGAGTTTTAGCTTTGACTAACTTCTTAGAACTTATATTTGAGAATAGATTTGGATGTGCCTTTGGTAAACAAGAGCGCACGCCAACTTTCGTGACCTTCCGACTTAATTTATCCTACTTTAAGCCCAAGTCTAGCGAAAACGCATGGTCAAGTTTCGACTTTTATCAACTTCTCAGATCTGAAATATGAGTGTAGATTTGGATTCCCCATTGGTAGACAAGCGTGCATGCCAAATTTCGTAATGTTCCGAGCTATTTTCTTCCCTTTTAAGCCCAAGTCTAGCGAAAACGCACGGTCGAGTTTCGGCTTTGACCAACTTCTCAGAATTGGAATTTGAGCTTAGATTGAATTTCCCATTGGTAGACAAGAGCGCACGCCAACTTTCATGACTTTCCGAGCTATTTTCGCCCCCTTTAAGCCCAAGTCTAGCGAAAACACATGGTCGAGTTTCGACTTTGACCAAATTCTCGGAATTGGAATTTGAGCTTAGATTGAATTTCCCATTGGTAGACAAGAGTGCACGCCAACTTTCATGACTTTCCTAGATATTTTCGTACCCTTTATGCCCAAGACTAGCGAAAACGCATGGCCGAGTTTCGACTTTTACCAACTTCTCGTAATTGAAACTTGAGCATAGATTTGGATTCCCCATTGGTATAAAAGAGTGTACGCCAACTTTCGTGACATTCCAACCTATTTTCGCCGCATTCAAACCCAAGTCTAGCGAAAACGCACAGTCGAGTTTCGGCGTTGACCAACTTCTCGTAATATAAATTTGAGAATAGATTTGGATGTCCTATTGGTAGACAAACGCGCACGTCAACTTTCGCGAGGTTCCGGGCTATATTCACAGCCTTTAAGCCCAAGTATAGCGAAAATGCACGGTCAAGTTTCGGCTTTGACCAACTTCTCGGAATTGAAATTTGAAAATAGATTTGGATGTCCCATTGGTATAAAAGCATGCACGCCAACTTTCGAGAAATTTTGAGATATTTTATCCCCCTTTAAACCCAAGTTTATAGAAAATGCACGGTCGAGTTTCGGCTTTGACCAACGTTTCGAAATTTGAATTTGAGCTAAGATAGGATTCCCAATTGGTAGACAAGAGCGCATGCCAACTTTAATGATGTTCCAAGATATTTTCGCCACTGATAAGCCCAAGACTAGCGAAAACGCATGTCCGAGTTTCAACTTTTACCAACTTCTCGGAATTGAAATTTGAGCATAGGATTCCCCATTGGTATGCAAGAGTGCACGCCAACTTTCGTGACACTCCGAGCTATTTTTGCCGCATTGAAACCCAAGTCTAGAGAAAACGCACGGTTGAGTTTCGGCTTTGACCAACTTCTCGTAATTTAAATTTGAGAATAGATTTGGATGTCCCATTGGTAGACAGGGGCGCACACCAACTTTTGTGAGGTTACAAGCTATTCTCATAGCCTTTAAGCCCAAATCTAGCCAAAACGCACAGTCGAGTTTCGGCTTTGACCAACTTCTCGGAATTGAAATTTGAAAATAGATTTGGATGTCCCATTGGTATAAAAGCGCGCACGCCAACTTTCGAGAAATTTTGAGATATTTTATCCCCCTTTAAGCCCAAGTGCGGCAGAAAAAACTAGGACGCGAGATCCATATTGAATAAGATATATATTATTGAATTGATAAGATGCTTAACGCTTTACAATAGCTTGCCTTTTATAAGGTTTGAGCATTTCTTAAGAAGGGTTACGTCCCTTCAATTAAACTAACTAATAATTTAATGATTAATTTAATACAATATTTAATATTCATAGCATTGCCACTCCCTTTTAAAGAGCTTTGTCCTCAAAGCAATGGTAATGAGGGATGTAACTGTCGAAATTGTTCTGATTCCCATGTTGCATCTTCTTCGGGAAGATTTTTCCATTTTATGAGGTATTCTTTAATGACTCGCGTTCTTAATCTCTTCTCTCTAGTAGCAATGATAGATTATGGCTCGAATATGATTCTTCCTCCTTCATCTAACAAGGGAAGTATTGTTTGTGCCTTCTGGTGTTGACCTATCATCTTTTTCAAACATGAAACATGAAAGACATTGTGGATGCGACTTGTAGTTGGCAATTCCAATGCATATTCCACCTGACTAATCTTCTTATTGATTTGATATGGGTCATAAGAACATGGAGCCAATTTATTTTTTCCACCTTGTTTAAGTGATAATTTTTTATAGGGTTGTAGTCTTACATATACCCAATCTCCAATTTCAAATTCTCGTTCTGTTCGATGTTGATCTTCTTGTCGTCTCATTCTATTCCTGGCAGTATTCAAATTCTCTTTAAGTACTTGGACAACCTTTTGGTTTTCTTCTAAATGGTCATTTACTGATGCGACCCTTGCTTGGTTGGTGATGAAATCCTTCCATTTTAGGGGTTCATATCCATATAGGGCTTGAAATGGTGTCATTCTTGCAGATGTATGATAAGTAGAATTATACCACCATTCCGCAAGATGTAGCCATTGGAACCATTTATTTTGCTTATCAGTTACAAAACAACGGAGGTAGGTTTCTAAGCATTTATTGACAACTTCTGTCTGTCCATCTGTTTGGGGATGATAAGCTAAGCTCATGTTAAGAGACGTTCCAATTTGCTTGCAAAACTCTCTCCAAAAATTCCCTTTAAACTTGGAATCCCTATCACTTACTATAATCTTCGGAAAACCATGTAATTTGTAGACAATTTTACAAAAAGCTTTGGCCGTTTCTTTTGTCGAATCAGTTTTCTTCACTCCAACAAAATGTGCATATTTGGTTAGCCTGTCTACCACAACTAGTATTTTGTCTTTTCGATCTGATATGGGTAGACCTTCAATGAAATCTATTGAAATTTCCTCCCATTTCTTATTTGGAATATGTAACGGATGGAGTAACCCCGGACTTGAGATATTCTCAGTTTTATTCCGCTGACAAATGTCACAATCTGCAACATACTTGTGAATGTCAGCATACATACCCTTCCAAAAGAATGATTGCCTTGCATTATAGTAGGTTTTAAAAATTCCTACATGACCAGCGGCTGGGAAATCATGTGACTCTTTAAGCACCTTGGTCTTAAAACTGGAATTGGAACTTAAGTAAATACGTCCTTTGTACCATAAGAGTTCATTCTTCCATTCAAACTTCAGATACTGATTTATGTTGTTAATTATGGAGAAAACCTCTGAATTCTTGGCATATTCCTTACGAATTTCGTCCAAAAATTCTGGGATCACCATGGATATGGCGTAGACTTGTATCTCTTCATCTTTCCTTGATAAAGCATCAGCTACTACATTGTCCTTCCCCCTTTTATGTAGGATCTCCATATCGAAGGTAGAGATTTTCTCTATCCACTTTTGTTGTTCGGTTGTTAAGGTCTTCTGCTGTAACAAGTGTTGTAAGCTATTATGATCTGTTCGGATTAGGAATTTACTTCCCAAAAGGTATTATCGCCATTTAGTTAATGCATGCATGATGGAAAGCATTTCCTTGTTGTATGTAGACTGTAGGTATTCTCTTTTGTTGAACTTCCTGCTTTCAAAAGCGATTGGATGACCTTCTTGCATTAGCACAGCTCCTATCCCAAAGGCTGAAGCATCACATTCGATTACGAATGGTTTTGCAAAATCAGGTGTTGCCAAAACGGGAGTTGAAGACATAATTTGTTTCAATGTTTCAAAGCATCTTCTTGCTTCATCATCCCATTGAAAAGAATTTCTTTTTAGGAGATTTGTTAGTGGGGCAGTGACATGTGCATAGTTCCTGATGAACCTTCGATAGTAACCTGTTAATCCCAAAAATCCTCGCAATTTTGAAACATTCTTTGGTTCGATCCACTCCTTCATCGCTTGGATCTTCTTTGGATCCACCTTAACTCCTTCCTTTGAGATTATATGACCGAGATACTCCACTTCTTGCTTCCCAAATGTGCATTTTGACTTTTTTTCATAGAACTGGTTTTCCTTCAGAAGAGATAGAACCTCTTCTAGATGCGTCAAATGTTCTTTCCATGTCTTGCTATATATAAGGATGTCATCGAAGAATACTAACAAAAATTTCCTTAGGTATGGTTGAAATAGTTCATTCATAGTTGCCTGGAATGTGGCAGGGGCATTAGTTAACCCAAAAGGCATTACTTTGAATTCATAATGTCCTTCATGAGTTTGGAAAGCAGTCTTTGCGATATCCTCTAATCTGACCCTGATTTGATAGTACCTTGACCTTAAATCGAGTTTCGAAAAATATTTTGCATCATGAAGTTCATCCAGCATGTCATCGATGAAGGGGATTGGAAACTTGTTCTTAATTGTTATTTTTTTTAATCCTCTATAATCTATACATAATCTAAACGATCCATCCTTCTTCCGTACTAGTACGACTGGAGCTACATAAGGGCTTCTACTCTTGGTGATGACACCACAATTCAGTAGATCTTGAACCAACCTTTCTATTTCTGTTTTGTGGTCGTGGGGATACCTATATGGTTTAACCTTGACAGGATTTGACCCCGGTTTAATCTCGATTATGTGTTCTATACTCCTTTCTGGTGGTAGCTGCATGGGTAAGTCTTGAAATATGTGTTCATGATTTTGGAGTAATTTTTGGATTTCCTTTTTGAACTCATTTGGTTCCTCCTCTTTTCCTTCTAGTTGATGACATTGTATTACGTATGCTGATGCCCCTTTTCGAATGAGTTTTTCCATTTGCTGAGATGAGACTACTTGTGTGTTTGGTGGATGAAAACCATATAGCTTAAAATTTTTCCCTTGCCACTTAAACTTGATGAAATGATTTTGATGATTGGCAGAATATGTTCCCAATGTTTGTAACCATTGGACTCCCAAAACGATTTCTACTCCTCCCAACGGTAAGGTGTAGAGTTCTGATTCCAGTTCGAAGTCTTGTATTTGAAGTCTTACCTTGTGACACTTTCCAACTTTTTCGATCTTCTTGCCATCTGCAACCATCACCTTCATGTCTAGAACTGGATGTACGAACAACTTGAGTTTTCGTGCCACTCTTATATCAAGAAAGTTGTGAGTGCTTCCAGTGTCTACTAGCACTGTAACATTCTCATTTTTTATATGCCCTTTTAACTTGAGAGTCTGTGGTTGACTAATGCCTGCCATGGCTGCTAGGGAGATTTTGGGGGTCTCGTCGTTCCCGGCTGCCATATTTGCGGTTTCCTCCTCTTCAGCTTCTGGCTCTTCTTCTTCTTCTTCTTCTGATTCACTATTCTCCTCTGCTTCACAAGTATATAAATTTTTTGAGCTGTCCTCGGGGCGACACCTATGTTTAGGATTCTATTTGTCTCCACATCGTCGACATTTTCCTTCCCTCATACGTTGATTCTCGAGGCTCTTCCTATCGTCCCTTCTAGGCGGAGGGATGTATTTGTTTGTATCATCCTCTGGAGTCAATTGGATGTTTCTTTGTGAGTATGACTTCCCTTTATTTGATTGAAAACTGTCAAATTTGGCCTCGGCTGCTTTTGCTTTTCGTCTTGCTGCCTCGACATTTGTTATGTCATGCATTTTTAACTCTTTTTGTATGTATGGTTTTAGTCCTCCTAAGTAGGTTTCCAACCGTTGTTTGTTGGATAGCCCAAATACTCTAGTAGCGAGGGCTTCCCATTGATGCGTGAATTCTTCGACGCTTCCCTTTTGTTGTAATCTGGTAAGTTTTGAGAAGAATTCATCTTCTGTGATTCCTTGAAACCTTTTTAAGAAATCATTCTTGAATAAGTTCCAAGTGTATGCGAAGTTGTCTCCCTTCCACCACATATACCAGTTGTAGGCACATCCTTCAAGGTGCATTGAAGCATACTTGACCTTTTCTTCGTCCATCGTAATGTTATATATGTCGAAATACTCTTCTTCTTTATTCAACCAAGCGACGCATTGGTCTTCTCCTCCATTATATTTCGTCATCTCTATTTTTGCTCTTGGCGGGTACATTACGAATGGTTGGTATTGAGAACCTTTCATCCTGTTGTGTTCTGGTGACTCAGAATTGGAAGATGGGGTAACTGACATATCCGAGCCATGTTGTTTATGATTTTTTTCCTCATCATTCATTTTTTGTAATATCTCCTCGATACCTTTCTGGCTCTCAGTCACTTTTTGATCTAACATTTTTTTTTCCTTGCTTATAATGTCAAACTTGTCGTCTATTTTTTGCTCCATTACCTGAATGACTTCATCCTTAATTTCTTTCTTAAGTGCTTCTTGGCTCTTGGTGATCATTTCCTTGAAGGTTCGGAAATCCTTCTCTATTTTCTCCATTTGGGCTTTTACCTCTGTCGTCATGCTTCTTAGGTGTGGTGGTGAATAATTGGACGCAATTTTGGCTTATGGGATATTGAGAACAATTAAAAGGTCTTTGGAAAAATGGTGATCAATAATAATTATTATACCTAAAATAATTACTATAATAAAAATAATAAATATTATATTTAAATATTTATTATAAAGTGGAAAATTTTAATAAAATAAAAATATTATTTAATAATATTATATTATTATAATAATATTTATTTTATTAATTTGGTTTTGTTTTTGTAGGGCGGACGTGGATAATTGGAGGGAGGCCAAAATGGAAAGGAGGTATTGCAGAGGTCACTGGGCGGGGAGGCGACGAGGAGTTAGCAGGTGGTGTAGACGTGGAGTGTGGGGGATTGCGCAGAGGGCGTGTAGTGGAGGATGGAGGGTGGCGGATGGTGCAGGAGGAAGATGGGGGGGTGTGGAAGGACGTTGCAGTAGGAAAGAGTGGAAAGGACGTGGGCTGGAAGGATGAAGAGGACCGTGCAAGTGGGATGAGAGCGAACGCGCGGTGGAGGAGGAAGCGAGGGTGTGGTTGAGCAGATGGGATGCACAAGTGCGTGGGGATGGCGTGGCTGCAGAGACGGGGATGAGTGCGCAGGCGTGAAGTGTAGGGAAAAAGTGAGCGAGGCAGGCGTGAAGGTGAGAGTGGTGAAGTACGTGGGAGTGAGGGAGAGGTATATGGTATGAGGTTTGCGCGAATGGGTGGAAGGAAACGTGGTCTGGAGGAGAGGAGGTGTGATGAGGTGTAAGGTGGGTTGCTGGGGAATATAGATGAGAGTGGGTGGAGCTGCTCAATGAAGAACACTGAGAAGATCGCCGAGCTCTGATACCAAATGCGGCAGAAAAAACTAGGACGCGAGATCCATATTGAATAAGATATATATTATTGAATTGATAAGATGCTTAACGCTTTACAATAGCTCTCCTTTTATAAGGTTTGAGCATTTCTTAAGAAGGGTTATGTCCCTTCAATTAAACTAACTAATAATTTAATGATTAATTTAATACAATATTTAATATTCATAGCACCAAGTTTACCGAAAATGCACGGTCGAGTTTCGGCTTTGACCAACTTTTCGGAATTGAATTTTGATCGTAGATTTGGACTCCCCATCGGTAGAAAAGTGCACACTCCAAGTTTCGTGACGTTACGAGCTATTTTCTCCCCCTTTAAGCCCAAGTCTAGCAAAAATGGACGGTCGAGTTTCGGCTTTTACCAACTTCTCGGAATTGGAATTTGAGCTTAGATTGGATTCCCCATTGGAAGACAAGAGCGCATGCCAACTTTCATGACGTTCCGAGCTATTTTCGCCCCCTTGAAGCCCAAGTTTACAGAAAATGCATGGCCGAGTTTCAGCTTTGACCAACCTTTTGAAATTTAAATTTGAAAATAGATTTGGATGTGCCTTTGGTAGACAAGCGAACACACCAACTTTCGTGACGTTGCGATCCAATTTATCCTCCTTTAAGCCCAAGTCTAGCGAAAATGCATGGTCGAGTTTCGACTTTGACCAAATTCTCGGAATTGAAATATGACCATAGATTTAGATTCCCCATTGCTAGACAAGTGTGCACGCCAACTTTCGTAATGTTTCGAGCTATTTTCTCCCCTTTTAAGCCCAAGTCTAGCGAAAACGCATGGTCGAGTTTCGGCTTTGATCAACTTCTCGGAATTGGAATTCGAGCTTAGATAGGATTCCCCATTGGTAGACAAGAGTGCATGCCAACTTTCATGACATTTCGAGATATTTTCGCCCTCGTTAAGCCCAAGACTAGCGAAAATGCATAGCCGAGTTTCGACTTTTACCAACTTCTCGGAATTGAAACTTGAGCATAGATTTGGATTCCCCATTGGTATACAAGAGTGCACGCCAACGTTTGTGACACTCCGAGCTATTTTCGCCGCATTGAAACCCAAGTCTAGCAAAAATGCACGGTCGATTTTCTGCGTTGACCAACTTCTCGTAATTTAAATTTGAGAATAGATTTGGATGTCCCATTGGCAGACAGGCGTGCATGCCAACTTTCGTGAGGTTACGAGCTATTTTCACAGCCTTTAAGCCCAAGTCTAGCGAAAAACGCACGGTCAAGTTTCGGCTTTGACCAACTTCTCATAATTTAAATTTGAAAATAGATTTGGATGTCCCATTTGTATAAAAGCGCGCATGCCAACCTTCGAGATATTTTATCCCCCTTTAAACCCAATTTACAGAAAACGCACGATCGAGTTTCGGCTTTGACCAACTTTTCGGAATTGAAATTTGAGCGTAGATTTGCATTCCCCATCAGTAGACAAGCGCGCATGCCAACTTTCATGACGTTCCGAGCTATTTTCTCCCCCTTTAAGCCCAAGTCTAGTGAAAACGCACGGTCGAGTTTCAGCTTTGGCCAACTTCTCGGAATTGAAATATGAGCATAGATTTGGATTCCCCATTGGTACACAAGCGCGCAAGCTAACTTTCATGATGTTCCGAGCTATTTTCTCCCCCTTTAAGCCCAAGTCTAGCGAAAACACACGGTCGAGTTTTGGCTTTTACCAACTTCTTGGAATTGGAAATAGAGCTTAGATTGGATTCCCTATTGGTAGACTACAACGTACGCCAATTTTCATGACGTTACGAGCTATTTTCGACCCCTTTAAGCCCAAGACTAGTGAAAATGCATGGACGAGTTTAACCTTTTACCAACTTCTCCGAATTGAAACTTGACAATAGATTTGGATTCCCCATTGGTATACAAGAGTGCACGCCAACTTTCGTGACATTCCGAGCTATTTTCGCCGCATTCAAACCCAAGTCTAGTGAAAACGCACGGTCGAGTTTTGACTTTGACCAACTTCTCATAATTTAAATTTGAGAATAGATTTGGATGTCCCATTGGTAGACAAGCGCACACGCTAACTTTTGCGAGGTTCCGAGCTATATTCAAAGCCTTTAAGCCCAAGTCTAGCGAAAACACACGGTCGAGTTTCGGCTTTGACCAACTTCTCGGAATAGAAATTTGAAAATAGATTTGGATGTCCCATTGGTAGACAGTCTCACATGCCAACGTTCGAGACATTTCGAGATATTTTATCCCCCTTTAAGCCCAAGTTTATAGAAAATGCAAGGTCGAGTTTCCACTTTTACCAATTTTTCTGAATTGAAATTTGAGCATAGGTTTGGATTCCCCATTAGTAGACAAGCGCGCACGTCAACTTTCATGACGTTTCGAGCTATTCTCGCCTCATTTAAGGCTAAGTCTAACGAAAAAGCATGATCAAGTTTCGGCTTTGACCGACATCTCGTAATTTAAATTTGGGAATAGATTTTGATGTCCCATTGGTAGACAAGCGTGCACGCCAACTTTCGTCACATTACGAGCTATTTTCGCCCCCTTTAAGCCCAAGTCTAGCGAAAACACACGGTTGAGTTTCGGCTTTGACCAACTTCTCGTAATTTAAATTTGAGAATAGATTTGGATTTCCCATTGGTAGACAAGCGTGCACGCCAACTTTCGCGAGGTTCCGAGCTATTTTCACAGCCTTTAAGCCCAAGTCTAGCAAAAACGCACGGTCGAATTTCGGCTTTGGCCAACTTCTCAGAATTGAAATTTGAAAATTGATTTGGATGTCCCATTAGTAGACTAGCGCACACACCAACTTTTGAGAAATTTTGAGATATTTTATCCCCATTTAAGCCCATGTTTACAGAAAATGCACGGTCAAGTTTCGGCTTTGACCAACTTTTCAGAATTGAAATTTGAGCATAGATTTGGATTCCCCATTGGTAGACAAGTGCGCACGGCAATGTTCATGATGTTTCGAGCTATTTTTGCCCCCTTTAAGCCCAAGTGTACCGAAAACGCACAGTCGAGTTCCAACGTTGATTAACTTCTCAGAACAGCTGCGCACGCCAACTTTCATGACGTTCTGAGCTATTTTATCCCCCTGTAATCCCAAGTCTAGCGAAAATGCACGGTCGAGTTTCAACTTTGACCAACTTATCGGAATTGAAATATGAGCATAGATTTGGACCCCATCGGTAGAAAAGCACGCACGCCAACTTTCGTGACGTTCCGAGCTATTTTCGCCCCCTTTAAGCCCAAGACTAGCGAAAACGCACAGTCGAGTTTCGACTTTGACCAACTTCTCGGAATTGAAATTTGAAAATAGATTTGGATGTCGCATTGGTAGACAAGTGCGCACGCCAACTTTCGAGACATTTCAACATATTTGATCCCCCTTTAAGCCCAAGTTTATAGAAAATGCACGGTCGAGTTTCGGCTTTGACCAACCTTTCGAAATTCAAACTTGAGCATAGGATTGGATTCCCCATTGGTAGACAAGTGCACACGCCAACATTCGTGACGTTTCGAGCTATTTTCGCCCCCTTTAAGCCCCAAGTCAACTGAAAACACACAGTCAATTTTTAGCTTTGACTAACTTCTCAGAACTTAAATTTGAGAATAGATTTGGATATACCTTTGGCAAACAAGCGCGCACGCCAACTTTCGTGACGTTCCGAGCTAATTTATCCTACTTTAAGCCCAAGTCTAGCGAAAACGCATGGTCGAGTTTCGACTTTGACCAACTTCTCGGAATTGAAATATAAGCGTAGATTTGGATTCCCCATTGGTAGACAAGTGCGCATGCCATATTTCGTAACGTTCCGAGCTATTTTCTCCCCTTTTAAGCCCAAGTCTAGTGAAAACGCACGGTCGAGTTTAAGCTTTAACCAACTTCTCGGAATTGGAATTTGAGCTTAGATTGAATTTCCCATTGGTAGACAAGAGCGCACGCCAACTTTCATGACTTTCCTAGCTATTTTCGCCCCCTTTATGCTCGAGACTAGCGAAAATGCATGGCCGAGTTTCGACTTTTACCAACTTCTCGGAATTGAAACTTGAGCATAGATTTGGATTCCCCATTGGTATACAAGAGTGCACGCCAAATTTCGTGACACTCCGAGCTATTTTCACCGCATTGAAACCCAATTCTAGCGAAAATGCACGGTTGAGTTTCGGCTTTGACCAACTTCTCGTAATTTAAATTTGAGAATAGATTTGGATGTCCCATTGGTAGACAGGCGCGCACGCCAACTTTTATGAGGTTACGAGCTATTTTCACACCCTTTAAGCCCAAGTCTAGCGAAAATGCATGGTCGAGTTTCGGCTTTGACCAACTTCTCGGAATTGAAATTTAAAAATAGATTTGGATGTCCCATTGGTATAAAAGCGTGCATGCCAACTTTCGAGAAATTTTGAGATATTTTACCCCCCTTTAAGCCCAAGTTTATAGAAAACGCACGGTCAAGTTTCGGCTTTGACCAACTTTTTGGAATTGAAATTTGATCGTAGATTTGGATTCCCCATCAGTAGACAAGCGCGCACTCCAAGTTTCGTGACGTTCCGAGCTATTTTTGCCCCCTTTAATCCCAAGTCTACCGAAAACGCACGGTCGAGTTTAAGCTTTGACCAACTTCTCAGAATTGAAATATGAGCATAGATTTTGATTCCCCATTGGTAGACAAGAGCGCACGCCAACTTTCATGAAGTTCCGAGCGATTTTCACCCCCTTTAAGCCCAACTTTACAGAAAATGCATGGTCGAGTTTCGGCTTTGACCAACTTTTCGGAATTGAAATTTGATTGTAGATTTGGATTCCCCATTGGTAGACAAGCGTGCACTCCAAGTTTTGTGACGTTCTGAGCTATTTTCGCCCCCTTTAATCCCAAGTTTACCGAAAACGCACGATCGAGTTTAAGCTTTGACCAACTTCTTAGAATTGAAATATGAGCGTAGATTTGGATTCCCCATTGGTAGATAAGAGCGCACGCCAACTTTCATGACTTTCCGAGCTATTTTCGCCCCATTTAAGCCCAATTTTACAGAAAATGCATGGTCGAGTTTCGACTTTGACCAACCTTTTGAAATTTAAATTTTTAAATATATTTGGATGTGCCTTTGGTAGACAAGCGCGCACACCAACTTTCGTGACGTTGCGAGCTAATTTATCCTCCTTTAAGCCCAAGTCTAGCAAAAACACATGGTCAAATTTCGACTTTGACCAACTTCTTGGAATTGAAATATGAGCATAGATTTGGATTCCCCATTGGTAGACAAGCGTGCACGCCAACTTTCGTGATGTTCCGAGCTATTTTATCCCCCTCTAATCCCAAGTCTAGCGAATACGCACGCTCGAGTTTCAGCTTTGACCAACTTCTTAGAATTGAAATATGAGCGTAGATTTGGTTTCCCCATTGGTAGACATGCACGCATGCCAACTTTTGTGACATTCCAAAATATTTTTTCCCCCTTTAAGCCCAAGTCTAGCAAAAACGCACGGTCGAGTTTCGGCTTTGACCAACTTCTCATAATTTAAATTTGAGAATAGATTTGGATGTCCCATTGGTAGACAGGCGTGCACGCCAAATTTCGTGAGGTTACGAGCTATTTTAACAGCCTTTAAGCCCAAGTCTAGCAAAAATGCACGGTCGAGTTTCGGCTTTGACCAACTTCTCATAATTGAAATTTGAAAATAGATTTGGATGTCCCATTGGTATAAAAGGGCACACGCTAATTTTTGAAAAATTTTGAGTAATTTTATCCCCATTTAAGCGCAAGTTTAGCAAAAACGCACGGTCGAGTTTTGGCTTTGACCAACTTCTCGGAATTGAAATTTGAAAATAGATTTGGATGTACCATTGGTAGACAAGCGCGCAAGCCAACTTTTGTGATGTTCCGAGCTATTTTCTCCCCCTTTAAGCCCAAGTATAGCGAAAATGCACGGTCGAGTTTCGGCTTTGACCAACTTCTCGGAATTGGAATTTGAGCTTAGACTGGATTCCCCATTGGTAGACAAGCACGCACGCCAAATTTCATGGCGTTCCGAGCTATTTTCGCCCCGTTTAAGCCCAAGTCTATAGAAAATGCACGGTCGAGTTTCGGCGTTGACCAATTTCTCGTAATTTAAATTTGAGAATAAATTTGGATGTCCCATTGGTAGACAGGCGTGCACGCCAAATTTCGTGAGGTTACGTGTTATTTTAACAGCCTTTAAGCCCAAGTCTAGCGAAAATGCACAGTCGAGTTTCGGCTTTGACCAACTTCTCGGAATTGAAATTTGAAAATAGATTTGGATGTCCCATTGGTATAAAAGGGCACATGCCAATTTTGGAGAAATTTTGAGTAATTTTATCCCCATTTAAGCCCAAGTTTAGCGAAAACACACGGTCGAGTTTTGGCTTTGACCAACTTCTCGGAGTTGAAATTTGAAAATAGATTTGGATGTCCCATTGGTAGACAAGCGCGCAAGCCAACTTTCGTGATGTTCCGAGCTATTTTCTCCCCTTTTAAACCCAAGTCTAGCGAAAATGCACGGTCGAGTTTCGGCTTTGACCAACTTCTCGGAATTGGAATTTGAGCTTAGACTGGATTCCCCATTGATAGACAAGAGCGCACGCCAACTTTCATGACGTTCCAAGCTATTTTCACCCCCTTTAAGCCCAAGACTAGCGAAAACGCACAGTCGAGTTTCGACTTTGACCAACTTCTCGGAATTGAAATTTTAAAATAGATTTGGATGTCGCATTGGTAGACAGGTGCGCATGCCAACTTTCGAGACATTTTGAGATATTTGATGCCCCTTTAAGCCCAAGCTTACAGAAAATGCACGGTCGAGTTTCGGTTTTAACCAATTTTTCAGAATTGAAATTTGAGCGTAGGTTTGGATTCCCCATTGGCAGACAAGTGCGCATGCCAACTTTCATTACGTTTCGAGCTATTCTCACCGCATTTAAGGCTAAGTCTAACGAAAAAGCATGGTCAAGTTTCGGCTTTGACCGACATCTCGTAATTTAAATTTGGGAATAGATTTTGATGTCCCATTGGTAGATAAGCATGCAAGCCAACTTTCGTCACATTACGAGCTATTTTCGCCCCCTTTAAGCCCAAGTCTAGCGAAAACACACGGTCGAGTTTCGGCTTTGACCAACTTCTCGTAATTTAAATTTGAGAATAGATTTGGATGTCCCATTGGTAGACAAGTGCGCACGCCAACTTTCGCGAGGTTCCGTGCTATTTTCACAACCCTTAAGCCCAAGTCTAGCGAAAAGGCACGGTCGAATTTTGGCTTTGACCAACTTCTCAGAATTGAAATTTGAAAATTGATTTGGATGTCCCATTAGTAGACTAGCGCGCATGCCAACTTTTGAGAAATTTCGAGATATTTTATCCCCATTTAAGCCCAAGTTTACAGAAAATGCACGGTCGACTTTCGACTTTGACCAACTTTTCGGAATTGAAATTTGAGCATAGATTTGGATTCCCCATTGGTAGACAAGTGCGCACGGCAATGTTCATGACATTCCGAGCTGTTTTCGCCCCCTTTAAGCCAAGGTCTACTGAAAACGCACAGTCGAGTTCCAGCTTTGATTACCTTCTCAGAACTGAAACTTGAGAATAGATTTGGATGTCCCTTTTCTAGACAACCGCGCATGCCAACTTTCGTGACGTTCCAAGCTATTTTACCCCCCTCTAATCCCAAGTCTAGCGAAAACGCACGGTCGAGTTTCAGCTTTCACCAACTTCTCGGAATTGAAATATGAGCGTAGATTTGGATTCCCCATCGGTAGACAAGCACGCACGCCAACTTTCGTGAGGTTCCGAGCTATTTTCGCCCCCTTTAAGCCCAATTCTAGCGAAAATGCACGGTTGAGTTTCGGCTTTGACCAACTTCTCGTAATTTAAATTTGAGAATAGATTTGGATGTACCATTGGTAGACAGGTCTGCACGCCAAATTTCGTGAGGTTACGAGCTATTTTAACAGCCTTTAAGCCCAAGTCTAGCAAAAACGCACGGTCGCGTTTCGGCTTTGACCAACTTCTCGGAATTGAAATTTGAGAATAGATTTGTATGTCCCATTGGTAGACAGGCACGCACGCCAAATTTCATGAGCTTAGATTGGATTCCCTATTGGTAGACAAGGGCACACACCAACTTTCATGACGTTCCGAGCTATTTTCGCCCCCTTTAAGCCCAAGTCTAGCGAAAACACACGGTCGAGTTTCGGCTTTGACCAACTTCTTGTAATTTAAATTTGAGAATAGATTTGGATGTCCCATTGGTAGACAGGCGCGCACGCCAAATTTCGTGAGGTTACGAGCTACTTTAACAGCCTTTAAGCCCAAGTTTAGCGAAAACGCACGGTCCAGTTTCGGCTTTAAACAACTTCTCGGAATTGAAATTTGAAAATAGATTTGGATGTCCCATTGGTAACAAGCACGCAAGCCAACTTTCATGATGTTCTGAGCTATTTTCTCCCCCTCTAAGCCCAAGTCTAGCGAAAATGCACGGTCGAGTTTCAGCTTTTACCAACTTCTCGGAATTGGAATTTCAGCTTAGACTGGATTTCCCATTGGTAGACAAGCGCGCTCGCAAACTTTCATGACGTTCCGAGCTATTTTCGCCCCCTTTAAGCCCAAGACTAGCGAAAACGCACAGTTGAGTTTCGACTTTGACCAACTTCTCGGAATTGAAATTTGAAAATAGATTTGGATGTGGCATTGGTAGACAGGCGCGCACACCAACTTTCAAGACATTTCGAGATATTTGATCCCCCTTTAAGCTCAAGTTTACAGAAAATGCACGGTCGAGATTCGGCTTTGACCAACCTCTCGAAATTGAAATTTGAGCGTAGGATTGGATTCCCATTGCCAGACAAGTGCACACGTCAACATTCGTGACGTTCCGAGCTATTTTCGCCCCCTTTAAGCCCCAAGTCAACCGAAAACACACAGTCGAGTTTTAGCTTTGACTAACTTCTCAGAACTGAAATTTGAGAATAGATTTGGATGTGCCTTTGGTAAACAAGCACGCACGCCAACTTTAGTGATGTTCCGAGCTAATTTATCCTACTTTAAGCCCAAGTCTAGAGAAAACGTGTGGTCGATTTTCGGCTTTGACCAACTTCTCGAAATTGAAATATGAGCATAGATTTGGATTCCCCATTGGTAGACAAGCGCGCACGCCAACTTTCGTAACGTTCCGAGCTATTTTCTCCCCTTTTCATCCCAAGTCTAGTGAAAACGCGTGGTCAAGTTTCGGATTTGACCAACTTCTCGGAATTGAAATATGAGCATATATTTGGATTTCCCATTGGTAGACAAGCACGCACGCCAACTTTCGTAACGTTCCGAGCTATTGTTTCCCCTTTTCAGCCCAAGTCTAGCGAAAATGCACGGTCGAATTTCAACCTTGACCAACTTCTCGGAATTGGAATTTGAGCTTAGATTGAATTTCCCATTGGTAGACAAGAGCGCACGACAACTTTCATGACTTTCCAAGTTATTTTCGCCCCCTTTATGCCGAAGACTAGTGAAAACGCATGGTTGAGTTTTGAATTTTATCAACTTCTCGGAATTGAAACTTGAGCATAGATTTGGATTCCCCATTGGTATAAAAGAGTGTACGCCAACTTTTGTGACATTCCAACCTATTTTCGCCGTATTCAAACCCAAGTCTAGCGAAAACGCACAGTCAAGTTTCGGCATTGACCAACTTCTCGTAATATAAATTTGAGAATAGATTTGGATATCCTCTTGGTAAACAAGCGCGCACGTCAACTTTCGCGAGGTTCCGAGCTATTTTCACGGTCGAGTTAGGCTTTGACCAACATTTCGGAATTTGAATTTGAGCTAAGATAGGATTCCCCATTGGTAGACAAGAGTGCATGCCAACTTTAATGACGTTCCGAGATATTTTCGCCACCGATAAGCCCAAGACTAGCGAAAATGCATGTCCGAGTTTCGACTTTTACCAACTTCTCAAAATTGAAACTTGAGCATAGATTTGGATTCCCCATTGGTATACAAGAGTCCATGCCAACTTTTGTGACACTCCGAGCTATTTTCGCCGCATTGAAACCCAAGTCTAGCGAAAACGCACGGTTGAGTTTCGGCTTTGACCAAATTCTCGTAATTTAAATTTGAGAATAGATTGGATGTCACATTGGTAGACAGGCGCGCACGCCAACTTTTGTGAGGTTACGAGCTATTTTCACAGCCTTTAAGCCCACGTCTAGCGAAAACGCACGGTCGAGTTTCGGCTTTGACCAACTTCTCGTAATTGAAATTTGAAAATAGATTTGGATGTCCCATTGGTATAAAAGCGCGCATGCCAACTTTCGAAAATTTTTGAGATATTTTATCCCCCTTTAAGCCCAAGTTTACAGAAAACGCACGGTCGAGTTTCGGCTTTGACCAACTTTTCAGAATTGAAATTTGATCGTAGATTTGGATTCCCCATCGGTAGACAAGTGCACACTCCAAGTTTCGTGACATTACGAGCTATTTTCTCCCCCTTTAAGCCCAAGTCTAGGGAAAACGCGTGGTCAAGTTTCGGCTTTGACCAACTTCTCGGAATTGAAATATGAGCATAGATTTGGATTCCCCATTGGTAGACAAGCACGCACGCCAACTTTCGTAACGTTCCGAGCTATTTTTTTCCCTTTTAAGCCCAATTCTATCGAAAATGCACGGTCGAGTTTCAGCCTTGACCAACTTCTCGGAATTGGAATTTGAGCTTAGATTGAATTTCCCATTGGTAGACAAGAGCGCACGCCAACTTTCATGAATTTCCAAGTTAGTTTCGCCCCTTTATGCCAAAGACTAGTGAAAACGCATAGCCGAGTTTTGAATTTTACCAACTTCTCGGAATTGAAACTTGAGCATAGGTTTGGATTCCCCATTGGTATAAAAGAGTGTACACCAACTTTCTTGACATTCCAACCTATTTTCGCCTCATTCAAACCCAAGTCTAGCAAAAATGCACAGTCAAGTTTCAGCGTTGACCAACTTCTCGTAATATAAATTTGAGAATAGATTTGGATGTCCTATTGGTAGACAAGCGCGCACTTCAACTTTCGCGTGTTTCCGAGCTATTATCATGGTCGAGTTTTGGCTTTGACCAACGTTTCAGAATTTGAATTTGAGCTAAGATAGGATTTCCCATTCGTAGACAAGAATGCATGCCAACTTTAATGACGTTCCGAGATATTTTCCCCACCAATAAGCCCAAGACTAGCGAAAACACATGTTCGAGTTTTGACTTTTACCAACTTCTGGGAATTGAAACTTGAGCATAGATTTGGATTCCCCATTGGTATACAAGAGTGCACGCCAACTTTCATGACACTCTGAGCTATTTTCGCCGCATTGAAACCCAAGTCTAGCGAAAACGCACGGTTGAGTTTCCGCTTTGACCAACTTCTCGTAATTAAATTTGAGAATAGATTTGGATGTCCCATTGGTAGACAAGCACGCACTCCAAGTTTCATGATTTTACGAGCTATTTTCTCCCCCTTTAAGCCCAAGTCTAGCGAAAATGCACGGTCGAGTTTCGACTTTTACCAACTTCTCAGAATTGGAATTTGAGCTTAGATTGGATTCCCCATTGGTAGACAAGAGCGCACGCCAACTTTCATGACGTTCTGAGCTATTTTCGGCCCCTTTAAGCCCAAGTTTACAGAAAATGCATGGTCGAGTTTCGGCTTTGACCAGCCTTTTGAAATTTAAATTTGAAAATAGATTTGGATGTGCCTTTGGTAGACAAGTGCGCAAACAAACTTTTGTGACGTTGCGAGCTAATTTATCCTCCTTTAAGCCCAAGTCTAGCGAAAATGCACGGTCGAGTTTCGGCTTTGACCAACTTTTCGGAATTGAAATTTGAGCATAGATTTGGATTCCCCATTGGTAGACAAGTGCGCACAGCAATGTTCGTGACGTTCCGAGCTATTTTCTCCCCCTTTAAGCCCAAGTGTACCAAAAATGCACAGTCGAGTTCCAACTTTGATTAACTTCTCATAACTGAAACTTGATAATAGATTTGGATGTGCCTTTGGTAGACAACCGCGCCTGCCAACTTTCGTGACGTTCTGAGCTATTTTATCCCCCTGTAATCCCAAGTCTAGAGAAAACGCACAGTCCAGTTTCAACTTTGAACAACTTCTCGGAATTGAAATATGAGCATAGATTTGGATTCCCCATTGGTAGAAAAGCACGCACGCCAACTTTCGTGACGTTCCGAGCTATTTTCGCCCCCTTTAAGCCCAAGTCTAGCAAAACCGCATGGTCGAGTTTCGGCTTTGACCAACTTCTCGTAATTTAAATTTGAGAATATATTTGGATGTCCCATTGGTAGATAGGCACGCACGCCAAATTTCGTGAGGTTACAAGCTATTTTAACAGCCTTTAAGCCCAAGTCTAGCAAAAACGCACGGTCGAGTTTCGACTTTGACCAACTTCTCGGAATTGAAATTTGAGAATAGATTTGAATGTCCCATTGGTAGACAGGCGCGCACACCAAATTTCGTGAGGTTATATTGGATTCCCCATTGGTAGACAAGAGCGCACACCAACTTTCCTGACGTTCCGAGCTATTTTCGCCCCCTTTAAGCCCAAGTCTAGCGAAAATGCACGGTCAGGTTTCGGCGTTGACCAACTTCTCGTAATTTAAATTTGAGCATAGATTTAAATGTCTTATTGGTAGACAGGCGCGCACGCCAAATTTCGTGAGGTTACGAGCTATTTTAATAGCCTTTAAGCCCAAGTCTATAGAAAATGCACGGTCGAGTTTCGACATTGACCAACTTCTCGGAATTGAAATTTGAAAATAGATTTGGATGTCCCATTGGTATAAAAGGGTGCACACCAACTTTCGATAAATTTTGAGTAATTTTATCACCCTTTAAGCCCAAGTTTAGCGAAAACGCACGGTCGAGTTTCGGCTTTGACCAACTTTCGGAATTGAAATTTGAAAATAGATTTGGATGTCACATTGGTAGACAAGCACACAAGCCAACTTTCGTGATGTTCCGAGCTATTTTCTCCCCCTTTAAGCCCAAGTCTAGTGAAAATGCACGGTCGAGTTTCGGCTTTTACCAATTTCTCGGAATTGGAATTTGAGCTTAGACAGGATTCCCCATTGGTAGACAAGCGCGCACGCCAACTTTCATGACGTTCTGAGCTATTTTCGCCCCCTTTAAGCCCAAGACTAGTGAAAACGCACAGTCGAGTTTCGACTTTGATCAACTTCTCGGAATTGAAATTTGAAAATAGATTTGGATTTCGCATTGGTAGACAGGCACGTACGCCAACTTTCGATACATTTCGAGATATTTGATCCCCCTTTAAGCCTAATGTCATGTCCCCTCCCATCCAACCAGCTAGCTGGGGAGGATCGTGACGGTTAAACCGGGCATCTAGCCCCCATATCCATTCATAATACAAGCATTCAAACTCAAATAAACAAAGAAAATATACATATACAAATGCATAACATATGTGATATTAAACTGGGCGTCTAGCCCTATGAAACGTTTAACCATAAGCATGAACATAATATAACAGAGATAGATGGAACTGTATGGTTTTAAGAAAATCACAGCGGAATATTAAGAATTTCACATCCATCATACATTCATAATATTCATCAAATGGTAATTGCAATTTAACACGAGAGAATACTTATCTTATACGAAAGTAGTCCCACGCAACTGGCTATGCAACTGCAACGTTCCACCCAACCATAGGCTAGTGTGCTCCTCAATCTCTCAGCACCACTGCCACCCCCGAGCTGGGCATGATCTCTACAAGGAACCAGGGAACAACAGACTCACACATAGCCAAGCATATACCAAAATGATCCAAGCCAATCTACAATTGGGTTTATCAGGCTGCTAGGAGATGGGAAGGAAAAATTGCTAAGCTAGTGAGCTCACCCACAGAGCTATGGGTACCCCTCCCGGATCTATTCAGCTTGGCACTCACAATGCCTACACACCCAACACCAGGAAGTATTCTCTTCACTGCCACACAGTCCCTCAAGCCATACCTTCCTTTCTAGTGCTCTCAGGGTGTGCATAGAAAAGTAGCCAGCCCTCTTGATCTTCTTGAGAGGATACTCCCTACACTAGGTTTATCAAGCTAATTCTGTCCACTACCATTCCAGTTTCTTGCTGATAGATTCAAATCCAAAACATGATGCACTTAACAACAACCACAATTGCTGGGCATGAAGAAAACGTTTTCCACAGTGGGATGCATGAGATGGGGTTTCAACTCACTCAGAAAAACGTGGAGAAACACAAAAACGAAATTTGAAGATGGAGAATAACCCATGGAAGCCCAATCCGTTTTTAGAAAAACGTCCCTGGACATTTGGGGGCAAAAACGACCTCCATACAGTCCCCAAATCGTGACCCTTCTCTCCCAGGCTACTGCATATGCAAAAACGAACTCCCAGGCATGGAAAAATGCAGGATTTTGCTGAAAAACGTGAAGGGAAAGACCCAGACAGCTCCCCCTGCGTGAATGAGTGAAGACTCCCTCTTCAGCATGGCTTTGGGCACCATTTCGTGGGTGATTTCTTGCCCCTCAAGAAAAAACACGAATTTCCAGGTTGATGGCTTGCCCATGCACGAAAATGGCTTGCCCATACTTCTTCATTTCCAAGGCATTAACTGCCTTAACCAATTTCTTGGGAGAATTAAATGATTGGGGTACATGAGACAAAATGGGTAGTTGGTGGTTTATGGTTTTCCCCATTGACACATGGATTAATACCATTGGCTCAAGGGTTTGATTAATTTCCCTCCCTTTTCCTTGTAGAAACATGCCCCATCTCTTTTGTTGCATTGCATAGCCGGTTGTGGGTTTTTCATTAAAAATTCATAATTACATGATGTTTTAATTTCATTGTGCCCATCTCGCACAAGAATCATAGGCATCTATTTCAATTGTCGATACATGAAACGCTAAATCAATGGTGGGGCCTTGGCCTTGAGCTCCTCACCATGATTAAATTACAATATTTACATCATTTACAAAGGGGGTCAAAATGGGGATGTGACATACCCCTCCCCTTACATTAGCACTGTCCTCAGTGCTCATCAAAATTGAATAAAAATGGATATGCCACCCTCATGGCATCCTCCAGCTCCCATGTAGCCTCATCGGGACCGTAGTGCTTCCATTGCACCTTTACCTGTCCGATGGCTCGGTTCCGGAGCAACGTTACTTTCTTGTCTAGGATGCGCAGTGGATCGGTTTGGAATTCTCCCTCGGGTTCCACCTGGATCACATCCCAATTAATCACATGGTTAGGATCATGTACATATTTCTTAAGCAAAGAGACATGAAAAACATTATGAGCTTTAGTGCTAGCAGGCAATGCAAGTCTATATGCAATTGGCCCTATTCTTTCAAGCACTTCAAATGGCCCACAATATCTAGGTGATAGCTTGGCACAACTCCCAAGCTTCAAGGAACTCTTCCTTGATCTCACTCTAAGGTACACATGATCCCCAACATTGAATTCCCTATGCATTCTATGTTTATCTGCATAGCTTTTGTGTCTATCCTGGGCCGCTTTTAAATTCTGTCGGATCTTTGCAACCTCTTGTTCCATTTCCTTAAGCAATTCTGGCCCAAGTACAATTCTGTTCACTGGATTGTCCCAAGTCACTGGCGTCCTACACCTTCTGCCGTACAAAGCCTCATATGGACTCATTCCCAATGATTCTTGATGCCCATTATTATATGCAAACTCTACCAGGTGTAGATAATCCTCCCACTTGGATGGCTTGTCCATTACATACATGCGAAGCATGTCTTCAAGCACCTGGTTTACTCTTTCTGTTTGCCCGTCTGTTTGAGGATGGTACGCGGTGCTAAAGTTCAACTGTGTACCCAAATCTGCAAAGAGACCCTTCCAAAAATTGGAAGTGAACTCGGTATCCCTGTCCGAAATTATTGCCTTAGGCAACCCATGTAATCTGAAGATTTCCTTCATGAAAATATCTGCAATGGCATCGGCTTTATGTGTGGACTTAACCGGTATGAAATGTGCTGCCTTGGTTAACTTGTCCACCACAACCATGATGGAATCATGTTGTCTCTTAGTCATTGGAAATCCTGTAATAAAATCCATGGAAATTATTTCCCATTTCCATACTGGAATTGGCACTGGGTGCAATAAACCTGCTGGATGTTGGTGTTCAACCTTCACCTGCTGACATTCCATGCACTTAGAAATGTATTCAGCAACATCCTTCTTCATGCCTGGCCAGAAATAATATTTTCTTGCTGTAGCAATTGTTTTCTGATATCCTGGGTGACCAGAGTATGGAGCTTTATGGATTTCATCCATAACAGTCCTCCTCAAATCTGCCGCATCTGGAATATAGACTCTATTCTTATACGTAAGAAGTCCTCCTTCTTCCAAATGATAGCCTTCATATTTCTTGCCAAGGTCATGCTGCTGCAATTTGTCCTTTATCTGCTCATACACTTCATCCTCAACCATATGGTTAACAATCTGCTGCTTCAAATTTGGTTGGCAAGTACTAAGCGCTGCCACATACATTTCATGTACCTTCCTGCTGAGTGCATCAGCCACCTTGTTTTCTTTCCCTTTTATGTGTTTGATTTCAAAATCAAATTCACACAAAAATTCCAACCATCTAGCTTGCCTAGCATTTAACATTGGCTGATCAAACAAGTATTTCAGTCCACAATGGTCTGTCCTTAACTCAAATTTTCTTCCCATTAAGTAATGCCTCCACATCTTTAAAGCATGTACTATGGCTGCAAGCTCTATATCATGAGTAGCGTAGTTCTTCTCATGCTCCCTCAACTTTCTTGACTCATAGCATATCACGTGGTTGTCTTGCATAAGAACTCCTCCCAGTCCTTGATTGCATGCATCGGTACACACCACAAAGTCTTTTTATGGGTCTGCAATCTTCAAAATAGGTGCACTTGTAAGAAGATTCTTCAACCGCTGAAAACTTTCCTCACATCTTGGTGACCATTAAAATTTTATCCCCTTCTTTTGCAAAGAAGTGATCGGGTTTGCAACCTTAGAGAATCCTTCGATAAACCTCCTGTAGTAACCAGCAAGGCCCATAAAAGATCTCACATCAGTCACATTCCTTGGAGTTGGCCAATTCATAATGGCTTCAATCTTCTCAGGGTCTACAGATATCCCTTCGTCGGAGATGATGTGACCCAAATAATGAATTCTATCTTTATAAAAGTCACATTTGCTCAACTTGGCATATAGCTTATGCTCCCTTAGTAACTGCATTGTCATTCTCAAATGTTCTTCATGCTCTTCCTCATTCTTAGAATATATGAGAATGTCGTCTAGGAATACAAAAAAAAACTTGTCCAAATACTTGCTAAAAACATTATTCATGAGACACATGAATGTAGCTGGTGCATTTGTAAGACCGAATGGTACCACTACAAACTCATAGTGTCCATACCTTGTTCTTAAGGCTTTCTTGTGAATATCTTCTTCTTTGATTCTTACCTGATGGTAACCAGACCTCAAGTCAATCTTTGAAAATACCTTTGCTCCTCTCATTTGGTAAAAAAGGTCATCAATTCGGGGCAATGGGTATTTGTTCTTCACAGTGACTTTGTTCAACTGTCTGTAGTCAATACATAACCTGAGTGTTCCATCTTTCTTTTTCACAAATAGAACGGGTGCTCCCCACGGGGATACACTTGGCCTAATATATTTCTTTTCCAGCAACTCTTGTAATTGCATTTTTAATTCTAGCAATTCCGGTGTACTCATCCTGTAGGGTGTCTTGGACATTGGTGCCGCTCCTGGCACAAGCTCAATTGTAAAGTCAATGTCTCTCTTTGGAGGAAGTCCTGGAATCTCATCGGGAAAAACATCCTTGAATTCTTGCAATACCTGGTATTCCTCCAATTTGAGAGTTTCATTCTCGGCTGCCTCCAAAATGTGGGCTGCATACAGTTGACATCCCTTCCTGTAGAACTTTTTCAGTTGCATGGCTGAAACCTGTCTAACAGAAGTCACCTTTGGAATGCCTTTTACAAGCCTCGGGTTTCCTTCTTCGTCCATGCATTCAAACGTCTTATTGTAGCAGTCAAGTTTAACCCTGTGTGCTTCTAACCAATCCATTCCAATGAGAATATCGTAGGAACCCAGTGGCAAAATATTCAGATCTGCATAAGTGAATAGCCCATCCATCTCTAATGGACATTTCTCTACTATTTCACTAACTTTTCTCTTGGTTCCAGTGGCTAGTTGAACTAACCATGATTTACTATGCTTTAATTTCTTGAAAGCACAAATCTCAATAATTCTAGGAGTGACATAGCTGTGAGTAGATCCAGGATCAATCAAAATAGAAACAGATTGCTTAGCAATCTTACCTTCAACTTCAACCACAGGTTATTGATGATCTGCCTGGCGGTCTTCTACTACTGCATAGATTCTAGGGATTGTCCTCGCCACTTGACCCACCGTTCCAGCTCCCTGGATGTTGTGAACTTGATTCGCGTTCCCATTCCGATGTGGACAGTTCCTAAGCATGTGGTCTCCTCCACAACCCCAACATTGAAGTGGTTCTCTTGGCTCCTTTGGATCTCTTGGCTTGTCTCCCATCACCCTGGTTGGCTTAGTCACAACCTGTGATGGCTGCCTTTGCTGATTCCTAAATTGAGGAGGCTTGAACCCCTTCTTCCTTTGATCAAACTTCTCATTTCTCTTATCCTTCCATGCCTTATGGAATTCTGGTTTGCTTCTGTTTTGATCAAAGCAATACTTGGCCTTTCTTATGGCCTCCTCTAGAGTTCGAGGTTCATCAAACTCAATTCTGTCTTTATATGACTGGGGCAGTCCACTTAGGAAACGCTGAATTTTGACCTTATCGTCTCGAATATACCTGACATACCTCAGCAACTCCAAGAACTTGTTTGCATATTCTTCCATGGTCGATTGTCCCAATCTCAGCTCATGGAACTCTTTGATCCTATCATCATAGTACCTATCAGAGAGGTACTTATGCTTGAAGTATTTCTTGAACTGCTTCCACACGATCTTCCTCTCATTGATCTTCTTCACTTGCCTGGTGTGTTGCCACCATATAGATGCTCTTCCGTTCAAGTTGAAGATGGCTACCCTTGCCTTCATATTTCCCGAGTAATCTTGGACTTGGAAATATTTTCTCATCCCAAGAAGCCAAGCTTCTGCTTCTTGACCAGATTTTACCTCTCCATCAAATGTAGGAGGTTTTGCCTTCTTAAATTCCCCATGTGAACTATTCTTGTAGTGCTTCTTCCTCTTGCTCCTGTGGGATGAAGAACTTGAACCCTCAATGGATTCTTCAGAATCAGATGATTCATTAGAAGATATTTCTGGAGTATATGTCCTGTCTGTAGAAACTCTTCTTGGGCTACTGGCCCTCTTGCGGGAATTCCTTCTGGAGCTACTCCCACCCCTTTTTAGATTTGATATCTGATGCCCAGAGTTTATTTGCCTTTGGATGTCTGTCAAACTCTGTAGCATAGCTGCATTCAGCTGATTTTGTTCTTCCTGGGCTTTAATCATCCTTTCATTATCTTCCCTACAGCTTTGCAACTCCACCCTTAGGCTTCTCATGGTGGCTGCAACATCTGGAGGGGTCTCTTGATTTCTTCTCCCATTAGATTCTGTTTCAGCATTCTCAACCTGTATGTTCTCCCCCATGGCATCTGTCTCAGGCTCATAGGGATCCTGTGCATCATTCATGATGTTCATTTTCTTGGCCCAACCAAGATCCAAAATTTTCCAACTGTATTAACTAGAGTGTTATCCTGCTGTAATTGTGACTCTCTGAAATGTGTTCATCAGCACAATTGTTAGCTGCATAATATTCTCAGAAAATTTACAAATTACTTCATGCACATGGAAAATGCCATACTGACAACTCATCAAATCACGAACAACGACATACAGGGGGAAAAAAAAAAAGAAAAAGGGGGTCAAGGGGGCTTGCCCCCTTGTGGCTGCCACAGCAGGGCGGGTCGAGGGCAGCGCCCTCCTTTTTTTTTTTTTTTTTTTTTTTTTTTTTTTTTACGAATCACGCCTCATCGGGCGATTGCTGAATCCTGCCGCAACAGGCAGTTCGCGAAATCCTGCCGCGATGGGCGGTTCACAGACTACTCCCGCAACTGCGGGGAGGTTGGCCTTCCGCAATGGGCGGGGTGGTTCACGGTATGCTCCCGCAACTGCAGGGCGGTTGGCCGTAGGCTTCCGCAGTTGCGGGCCGGTTGACCGTAGGCTTCCGCAATTGCGGACTAGTTCGGCGACGGCTTCCGCGCGACGCGGTTCGGCAACGGCTTCCGCGATTGCGGAGCAGTTCGCCGAACGCTTCCGCTATTGCGGAGCAGTTCGCCGAACGCTTCCGCAATGGCGGGGCGATTTTCCAAGCGGAGCCATTCAGCGAAGGCTTCCGCAACTTCGGAGCCGTTCGCGAAATGCTTCCGGGGTTTCGGGCGGTTTTTGCGAAAATATTTTTCGGAATGACTTGCGGAACGCTTCCGCAATTTCGGAACGATTCGGCGAAGTCTTCCGAAATTGCGGAACGATTCGGCGAAGTCTTCCGCAGTTGCGGAACGATTCGCCGAAGTCTTCCGCAACTTCGGAACGACTTGCCGAACTCTTCCGCATTTGCGAAACGATTCACGAAATCCTTCCGAAATTTCGGAAGAGAATTCCTTCCGCAATTTCGGAAGAGAATTCCTTCCGAAAATTTTTTGTTCGACGCCGAGACTTAGAAAATTTTTCACTTAAAAACATTTTTCACTTAAAAACATTTTTCTCCATTGTTTCGGAGCCATTGGCTGATTTCTTCCGCAATTTCGGGAAGGTTCGCGGAATCCTTCCGAAATTTCGGAAGAGAATTCCTTCCGCAATTTCGGAAGAGAATTCCTTCCGAAAAACTTCCCTTCGCAAATTTTCAGAAAAATTCTCGGAACGCTTCCGAAATTTCGGAACGATTCGCCGAATGCTTCCGTAGTTGCGGAAGGCATTCGGGAATTCCTTCCGAAACAGTCTTAAACCAAAATTTTTCAAAAATGGACTTAGGAAATTCAAAATCTTTCCTTGTAATTTCTATCAGTTTTGGCCCATAGAGGCCCAATGCTGCAACGCAACTCTGATACCATTCTGTCACGTCCCCTCCCATCCAACCAGCTAGCTGGGGAGGATCGTGACAGTTAAACCGGGCATCTAGCCCCCATATCCATTCATAATACAAGCATTCAAACTCAAATAAAAAAAGAAAATATACATATACAAATGCATAACATATGTGATATTAAACTGGGCGTCTAGCCCTATGAAACGTTTAACCATAAGCATGAACATAATATAACAGAGATAGATGGAACTGTATGGTTTTAAGAAAATCACAACGGAATATTAAGAATTTCACATCCATCATACATTCATAATATTCATCAAATGGTAATTGCAATTTAACACGAGAGAATACTTATCTTATACGAAAGTAGTCCCACGCAACTGGCTATGCAACTGCAACGTTCCACCCAACCGTAGGCCAGTGTGCTCCTCAATCTCTCAGCACCACTGCCACCCCCCGAGCTGGGCATGATCTCTACAAGGAAACAGGGAACAACAGACTCACACATAGCCAAGAATATACCAAAATGAGCCAAGCCAATCTACAATTGGGTTTATCAGGCTGCTAGGAGATGGGAAGGAAGAATTGCTAAGCTAGTGAGCTCACCCACAGAGCTATGGGTACCCCTCCCAGATCTATTCAGCTTGGCACTCACAATGCCTACACACCCAACACCAGGAAGTATTCTCTTCACTGCCACACAGTCCCTCAAGCCATACCTTCCTTTCTAGTGCTCTCAGGGTGTGCATAGAAAAGTAGCCAGCCCTCTTGATCTTCTTGAGAGGATACTCCCTACACTAGGTTTATCAAGCTAATTCTGTCCACTACCATTCCAGTTTCTTGCTGATAGATTCAAATCCAAAACATGATGCACTTAACAACAACCACAATTGCTGGGCATGAAGAAAACGTTTTCCACAGTGGGATGCATGAGATGGGGTTTCAACTCACTCAGAAAAACGTGGAGAAACACAAAAACGAAATTTGAAGATGGAGAATAACCCAGGGAAGCCCAATCCGTTTTTAGAAAAACGTCCCTGGACATTTGGGGGCAAAAACGACCTCCATACAGTCCCCAAATCGTGACCCTTCTCTCCCAGGCTACTGCATATGCAAAAACGAACTCCCAGGCATGGAAAAATGCAGGATTTTGCTGAGAAACGTGAAGGGAAAGACCCAGACAACTCCCCCTGCGTGAATGAGTGAAGAATCCCTCTTCAGCATGGCTTTGGGCACCATTTCGTGGGTGATTTCTTGCCCCTCAAGCAAAAACACGAATTTCCAGGTTGATGGCTTGCCCATGCACGAAAATGGCTTGCCCATACTTCTTCATTTCCAAGGCATTAACTGCCTTAACCAATTTCTTGGGAGAATTAAATGATTGGGGTACATGAGACAAAATGGGTAGTTGGTGGTTTATGGGTTTCCCCATTGACACATGGATTAATACCATTGGCTCAAGGTTTTGATTAATTTCCCTCCCTTTTCCTTGTAGAAACATGCCCCATCTCTTTTGTTGCATTGCATAGCCGGTTTTGGGTTTTTCATTAAAAATTCATAATTACATGATGTTTTAATTTCATTGTGCCCATCTCGCACAAGAATCATAGGCATCTATTTTAATTGTCGATACATGAAACGCTAAATCAATGGGGGGGCCTTGGCCTTGAGCTCCTCACCATGATTAAATTACAATATTTACATCATTTACAAAGGGGGTCAAAATGGGGACGTGACACCTAAGTTTACAGAAAATGCACGGTCGAGTTTCGACTTTGACCAACCTTTTGAAATTGAAATTTGAGCGTAGGATTGGATTCCCCATTGGCAGACAAGTGCGCACGCCAACATTCGTGAAGTTCTGAGCTATTTTCGCCCCCTTTAAGCCCCAAGTCAACTGAAAACACACAGTCGAGTTTTAGCTTTGACTAACTTCTCAGAACTGAAATTTGAGAATAGATTTGGATGTGCCTTTGGTAAACAAGCGTGCATGCCAACTTTCATGACGTTCCGAGCTAATTTATCCTACTTTAAGCCCAAGTCTAGTGAAAACGCATGGTCGAGTTTCGACTTTGACCAACTTCTTGGCATTGAAATATGAGCATAGATTTGGATTCCCCATTGGTAGATAAGCGCGCACGCCAACTTTCGTAACGTTCCGAGCTATTTTCTCCGCTTTTAAGCCCAAGTCTAGCGAAAACGCACGGTTGAGTTTCAGCTTTGACCAACTTCTCGGAATTGGAATTTGAGCTTAGATTGAATTTCCCATTGGTAGACAAGAGTGCATGCCAACTTTCATGACATTCCGAGCTATTTTCTCCCCCTTTATGCCCAAGACTAGCGAAAACGCATGGCCGAGTTTCGACTTTTACCAACTTCTCGGAATTGAAACTTGAGCATAGATTTGGATTCCCCATTGGTATATAAGAGTGCACGCCAACTTTCGTGACACTCCGAGCTATTTTTTCCGCATTGAAACCCAAGTCTAGCGAAAACGCATGGTTGAGTTTCAGCTTTGACCAACTTCTCGTAATTTAAATTTGAGAATAGATTTGGATGTCCCATTGGTAGACAGGCGCGCACGCCAACTTTTGTGAGGTTACGAGCTATTTTCACAGCCTTTAAGCCCAAGTCTAGTGAAAAGGCACGGTCGAGTTTTGGCTTTGACCAACTTCTCGGAATTGAAATTTAAAAATAGATTTGGATGTCCCATTGGTATAAAAGCGTGCACGCCAACTTTCGAGAAATTTTGAGATATTTTATCCCCCTTTAAGCCCAGGTTTATAGAAAACGCACGGTCGAGTTTTGGCTTTGACCAACTTTTCGGAATTGAAATTTGATCGTAGATTTGGATTCCCCATCGGTAGACAAGCGCGCACTCCAAGTTTCATGATGTTCCGAGCTATTTTCTCCCTCTTTAAGCCCAAGTCTAGCGAAAACGCACAGTCGAGTTTCAGCTTTGGCCAACTTCTCGGAATTGAAATATGAGCATAGATTTGGATTCACCATCGGTAGACAAGTGCGCAAGCTAACTTTCATGACGTTCCGAGCTATTTTCTCCCCCTTTAAGCCTAAGTCTAGCGAAAACGCACGGTCGAGTTTTGGATTTTACCAACTTATCGGAATTGGAATTTGAGCTTAGATTGGATTCTCCATTGGTAGACTAGAGCGCACGCCAATTTTCATGATGTTACGAGTTATTTTCGACCCTTTTAAGCCCAAGACTTGTGAAAACGCATGGTCGAATTTAACCTTTTACCAACTTCTCCGAATTGAAACTTGAGAATAGATTTGGATTCCCCATTGGTATACAAAAGTGCACACCAACTTTCGTGAAATTCCGAGCTATTTACGCCACATTCAAACCCAAGTCTAGCGAAAACGCACGGTCGAGTTTCGACTTTGACCAACTTCTCAGAATTGAAATTTGAAAATTGATTTTGATGTCCCATTAGTAGACTAGCGCGCACGCCAACTTTTGAGAAATTCTGAGATATTTTATCTCCATTTAAGCCCAAGTTTACAGAAAATGCACGGTCGAGTTTCAGCTTTGACCAACTTTTCGTAATTGAAATTTGAGCATAGATTTGGATTCCCCATTGGTAGACAAGTGCGCATGGCAGTGTTCGTGACGTTCCGAGCTGTTTTCGCCCCCTTTAAGCCCAAGTCTAGCAAAAATGCACGATTGAGTTTCGGCTTAGACCAACTTCTCGGAATTGAAATTTGAGAATAGATTTGGATGTCCCATTGGTAGACAGGCATGCGCCAAATTTGGTGGGGTCAGATTGGATTCCCCATTGGTAGACAAAAGCGCATACCAACTTTCATGACGTTCCGAGCTATTTTTACCCCATTTAAGCCCAAGTCTAGCGAAAACGCACGGTCGAGTTTCGGCTTTGAACAACTTCTCGTAATTGAAATTTGAGAATAGATTTGGATGTCCCATTGGTAGACAAGCAAGCACGCCAAATTTCGTGAGGTTATATTGGATTCCCCATTGGTAGACAAGAGCGCACACCAACTTTCATGACGTTCCGAGCTATTTTCGCCCCCTTTAAGCCCAAGTCTAGCGAAAATGCATGGTCAAGTTTCGGCTTTGACCAACTTCTCATAATTTAAATTTGAGAATCGATTTGGATGTCCCATTGGTAGACAAGCACGCATGCCAATTTTCGCGAGGTACTGAGCTATTTTCACAGCCTTTAAGCCCAAGTCTAGCGAAAACGCATGGTCGCTTTTATCCTTTGACCAAGTTCTCGGAATTGAAATTTGAAAATAGATTTGGATGTCCCATTGGTAGACTAGCGTGCATGCCAACTTTCGAGAAATTTTGAGATATTTTGTCCCCCTTTAAGCCCAAGTTTACAGAAAACGCACGGTCGAGTTTCGGCTTTGACCAAATTTTCAGAATTGAAATTTGAGCGTATATTTGGATTCCCCATTGGTGGACAAGTGCGCACGCCAACTTTCGTGACGTTCCGAGCTATTTTATCCCCCTTTAAGCCCAAGTCTAGTGAAAACGCACGGTCGAGTTTTAGCATTGACCAACTTCTAGGAATTGAAATATGACCGTAGATTTGGATTCCCCATTGGTAGGCAAGCGCGCACGCCAAATTTCATGACGTTCCGAGCTATTTTCTCCCCCTTTAAGGCCAAGTCTAGCAAAAACGTACAGTCAAGTTTCAGCTTCGACCAACTTCTCGGAATTGGAAATTGAGCTTAGATTGGATAACCCATTGGTGGACAAGAGAGCACGCCAACTTTCATGACGTTTTGAGCTATTTTTTCCCCCTTTAAACCCAAGACTAGCGAAAACGTATGGCCGAGTTTCGAATTTTACCAACTTCTCGAAATTGAAACTTGAGCATAGATTTGGATTCCCCATTGGTAGACAAGAGTGCACGCCAATTTTCGTGACGTTCCAACCTATTTTCGCCGCATTCAAACCCAAGTCTAGCGAAAATGCACGGTTGAGTTTGGGCTTTGACCAACTTCTCGTAATTTAAATTCGAGAGCATATTTGGATGTCCCATTGGTAGACAAGCGCGCAGCGCCAAATTTCACGAGGTTCCAAGCTATTTTCACGCCTTTAAGTCTAAGTCTATCGAAAACGCACGGTTGAGTTTCTGCTTTGACCAACTTCTCGGAATTGAAATTTGAAAATAGATTTGGATGTCCCATTGGTAGATAGGCACGCACGCCAACTTTCGAGACATTTCGACATATTTTATCCCCCTTTGAGCCCATGTTTACAGAAAATGCACGGTCGAGTTTTGGATTTCACCAACTTTTTGGAATTGAAATTTGAGCATAGATTTGGATTCCCCATTGGTAGACAAGCGCCAACGCCAACTTTCATGACGTTCCGAGCTATTTTCTCCCCCTTTATGCCCAAGTCTAGCAAAAATGCATTGTCAAGTTTTGACTTTGACCAACTTCTCGGAATTGAAATATGAGCGTAGATTTGGATTCCCCATTGGTAGACAAGCGCGCATGCCAACTTTCGTGACATTTCCAGCTATTCTCGCCGCATTTAAGGCCAAGTCTAACGAAAAAACATGGTCGAGTTTCGGCTTTGACCGACATCTCGTAATTGAAATTTGAGAATAGATTTGGATATCCCATTGGTAGACAAGCGCGCACGCCAAGTTTCGTCACGTTATGAGCTCTTTTCGCCCCCTTTAAGCCTAAGTCTACCGAAAACCCACGGTCGAGTTTCATCTTTGATTAACTTCTCAAAACTGAAATTTGAGAATAGATTAGAATGTGCCTTTGGTATACAAGTGCGCATGCCAACTTTCGTGGTGTTCCGAGCTATTTTTCTCCCCCTTTAAGCCCAAGTCTAGCGAAAACACACGGTCGAGTTTCGGCTTTGGCCAACTTCTCGGAATTAGAATTTGAGCTTAGATTGGATTCCCGATTGGTAGACAAGAGCGCACACCAACCCATGTCTTTACTTTGTTAGTATATTGTTGTTGGACGTATATGCTTTGTAAGTCGTCCCGTAGTATTTGTTGATCCATAGTTTATATTAGCCCATAGTATTGACCCATAGTATTGGACACATATGCTTTGTAAGTCGTCCCATAGTATTATATGTCCCATGGTTTTGACTCATAGTATTGGCGCCTAGACTTAGCCCATGGTTTATATTGACACATAGTATTGACCCATGGTATTGGTGCTTAGACTTAGTATATAAGTGTGTGTTGAGGCCTATGAAGGCACCGTGAAGTTAATTGTATTGAGCTTGCTCAAAGGAGGTTGCCCCCTCAAAGTGGCCCGTGATCAATATAAAAGTGATTCTAAGTTCTATTATTTATGATATCTCATGTATTTGCATTAATTAATTATTGCAGGTTCATCACACACGCACGCCAACTTTCAAGACATTTCGAGATATTTTATCCCCCTTTAAGCCCAAGTCTACAGAAAACGCATGGTCGAGTTTCGGCTTTGACCAACTTTTTGAAATTGAAATTCGAGCGTAGGTTTTGATTACCCATTGGTAGACAAGCACGCATGCCAACTTTCGTTACATTCCGAGCTATTTTCACCCCCTTTAAGCTCAAGTCTAAGGAAAATGGACGGTCGAGTTTCAGCTTTGATTAAATTCTCAGAATTGAAATTTGAGAATAGATTTGGATGTGCCTTGGTAGACAAGTGCGCACGCCAACTTTCGTGACGTTCCGAGCTATTTTATTCCCCTTTAAACCCAAGTCTAGTGAAAATGCATGGTCGAGTTTCGACTTTGACCAACTTCTTGGAATTGAAATATGAGCGTAGATTTGGATTCCCCATTGGTAGAAAAGCACGCACGCCAACTTTCGTGACGTTCCGAGCTATTTTCTCCCCCTTTAAGCCCAAGTCTAGGGAAAACACATGGTCGAGTTTCGGCTTTGACCAACTTCTCGGAATTGGAATTTGAGCTTAGATAGGATTCCCCATTCATAGACAAGAGCGCACACCAACTTTCATGACGTTTCGAATTATTTTCGCCACCATTAAACCCAAGACTAGCGAAAACGCATGGCCGAGTTTCGAGTTTTACCAACTTCTCGGAATTGAAACTTGAGCATAGATTTGGATTCCCCTTTGGTAGACAAGAGTGCATGCCAACTTTCATGACGTTCGGAGCTATTTTCGCCACATTCAAACCCAAGTCTAGCGAAAATGCACGGTCGCGTTTCGGCTTTGACCAACTTCTCGTAATTTAAATTTGATAGTAGATTTGGATGTCCGATTGCTATACAAGCATGCAACGCCAACTTTCACGGGGTTCCGAGCTATTTTCATGCCTTTAAGCATAAGTCTAGCGAAAATGCACGATCGAGTTTCGGCTTTGACCAGCTTCTCAGAATTGAAATTTGAAAATAGATTTGGATGTGCCATTGGTAGACAGGCGCGCACGCCAACTTTCGAGAAATTTCGAGATATTTTATCCCCCTTTAAGCCCAAGTTTATAGAAAACGCACGGTCGAGTTTTGGCTTTTACCAACTTCTCGTAATTTAAATTTGAGAATAGATTTGGATGTCCCATTGGTAGACAAGCGCGCACGCCAACTTTTGCGAGGTTCCGAGCTATTTTCACAGCCTTTAAGCCCAAGTCTAGCGAAAATGCATAGTCGAGTTTTGGCTTGGACCAACTTCTCCGAATTGAAATTTGAAAATAGATTTGGATGTCCCATTTGAAGACAAGAGCGCATGCCAACTTTCGAGATATTTCAAGAGATTTTATCCCCCTTTAAGCCCAAGTTTACAGAAAATGCACGGTTGATTTTCGGCTTTGACCAACATTTCGGAATTGAAATTTGAGCATAGATTTGGATTTCCCATTGGTAGACAAGCGTGCACGCCAAATTTCGTGACGTTCTGAGCTATTTTTGCCCCCTTTAAGTCCAAGTCTACCGAAAAGGCACAGTCGAGTTTCAGCTTTGATTAAGCTCTCAGAACTGAAATTTGAGAATAGATTTCGATGTGCCTTTGGTAGACAAGTGTGCACGCCATCTTTCCTGACATTCCGAGCTATTTTATCCCCCTTTAAGCCCAAGTATAGCGAAAACGCACTGTCGAGTTTTATCTTTGACCTACTTCTTAGAATTGAAATATGAGCATAGATTTGGATTCTCCTTTGGTAGACAAGCGCGCACGCCAACTTTGGTGACATTCCGAGCTATTTTCTCCCCCTTTAAGCGCAAATATAGCAAAAACGCACGGTCAAGTTTTGGCTTTCACCAACTTCTCGGAATTGGAATTTGAGCTTAGAATGGATTCCCCATTGGTAGACAAGAGCGCACGCCAAATTTCATGACATTCCGAGCTATTTTTGCCCCCTTTCATCCCAAAACTAGCGAAAATGCATGGCCGAGTTTCGACTTTTACCAACTTCTCGGAATTGAAACTTGAGAATAGATTTGGATGTCCCATTGCTAGACAAGCGCGCAACACGAACTTTCGTGAGGTTCCAGGATATTTTCACGCCTTTAAGACTAAGTCTAGCGAAAATACATAGTTGAGTTTCGGCATTGACCAACTTATTGGAATTGAAATTTGAAAATAGATTTGGATGTCCCATTGGTAGATAGGCGTGCACGCCAACTTTTGAGACATTTCGAGATATTTTATTCCCCTTTAAGCCCAAGTTTACAAAAAACGCACGGTGGAGTTTAGGCTTTGACCAACTTTTTGGAATTGAAATTTGAGCATATGCTTGGATTCCCCATTGGTAGACAAGCACGCACGCCAACTTTCGTGACGTTCCGAGCTGTTTTCACCCCCTTTAAGCCCAAGTCTAAGGAAAATGCACGGTCGAGTTTCATGTTTGATTAACTTCTCAAAACTTAAATTTGAGAATAGATTTGGATGTGCCTTTGGTAGACAAGCGTGCACGCCAACGTTTGTGACATTCTGAGCTATTTTATCCACCTTTAAACCCAAGTCTAGCGAAAATGCATGGTCGAGTTTCAATTTTGACCAACTTCTCGGAATTGAAATATGAGCGTAGATTTGGATTCCTCATTAGTAGACAAGCGCGCACGCCAACTTTCATGACGTTCTGAGCTATTTTCTCCCCCTTTAAGCTGAAGTCTAGCGAAAACACACGGTCGAGTTTCGGCTTTGACCAACTTCTCGGAATTGGAATTTGAGCTTAGATAGGATTCCCCATTCGTAGACAAGAGCGCACGCCAACTTTCGTGACGTTTTGAGTTATTTTCGCCACCGTTAAGCCCAAGACTAGCGAAAATGCATTGCCGAGTTTCGACATTTACCAACTTCTTGGAATTGAAACTTGAGCATAGATTTGGATTCCCCATTGGTATACAAGAGTGCATGCCAACTTTCATGACATTCCGAGCTATTTTCTCCGAATTCAAACCCAAGTCTAGCGAAAACGTGCGATCGAGTTTCGGCTTTGACCAACTTCTCGTAATTTTAATTTGAGAATAGATTTGGATGTCCCATTGGTAGACAAGCGCGCACGCCAACTTTCAAGAGGTTCCGAGCTATTTTCACAGCCTTTAAGCTGAAGTCCAGCGAAAACGCTCGGTCGAGTTTCGGCTTTGACCAACTTCTCAAAGTTTAAATTTGAAAATAGATTTGGATGTCCCATTGGCAAAAAAGCACGCATGTCAACTTTCGTGAAATTTCGAGATATTTTATCCCCCTTTAAGCCCAAGTTTACAGAAAATGCATGGTCGAGTTTCGGATTTGACCAACTTTTCAGAATTGAAATTTGAGCATACATTTGGATTTCCCATTGGTAGAAAAGTGCGCACGCCAACTTTCGTGACATTCCGAGCTATTTTCGCCCCCTTTAATCCCAAGTCTATCGAAAACACACGGTCGAGTTTCAGCTTTGATTAACTTCTCAGAATTCAAATTTGAGAATAGATTTGGATGTGCCTTTGGTAGAAAAGTGCGCACGCTAGCTTTCTTGACGATCCGAGCTATTTTATCCCCCTTTAAGCCCAAGTCCAGCGAAAACGCACGGTCGAGTTTCAGCTTTGACCAACTTCTCGGAATTGAAATATGAGTATAGATTTTGATTCCCCATTGGTAGACAAGCACGCACACTGACTTTCATGACGTTTCGAGCTATTTTCTCCCCCTTTAAGCCCGAGTCTAGCAAAAATGCACGGTCAAGTTTCGGCTTTGACCAACTTCTCAAAATTTGAAATTGAGCTTAGATTGGATTCCCCATTCGTGGACAAAAGTGCACGCCAACTTTCATGACGTTCCGAGCTAATTTCCCCCCCTTTAAACCCAAGACTATCAAGAACGCATGGCCGAGTTTCGACTTTTACCAACTTCTCGGAATTGAAACTTGAGCATAGATTTTGATTCCCCATTGGTAGATAAGAGTGCACGCCAACTTTCGTGACATTCAGAGCTAGTTTCGCCGTATTCAAACCCAAGTCTAGCTAAAATGCACGGTCGAGTTTCGGCTTTGACCAACTTCTCGTAATTTAAATTTGAGAGTAGATTTGGATGTCCCATTGCTAGATAAGCACGCAACGCCAACTTTCGCAAGGTTCTGAGCTATTTTCATGCCTTTAAGCCTAAGTCTAGCGAAAACGAACGGTCGAGTTTCAGCTTTGACCAACTTCTCGGAATTGAAATTTGAAAATAGATTTGGATGTCCCATTAGTAGACAGGCGCGCACGCCAACTTTCGAGAAATTTCGAGATATTTTATCCCCCTTTAAGCCGAAGTTTATAGAAAACGCACAGTCGAGTTTCGGCTTTGACCAACTTTTCGTAATTTAAATTTGAGAATAGATTTGGATGTCCCATTGGTAGACAAGCGCGCACGCCAACTTTCGTGAGGTTCCGAGCTATTTTCATAGCCTTTAAGCCCAAGTCTAGCGAAAACGCACAGTCGAGTTTCAGCTTTGGACAACTTCTCGGAATTGAAATTTGAAAATAGATTTGGATGTCCCATTTGAAGACAAGAGCACATGCCAACTTTCAAGATATTTTATCCCCCTTTAAGCCCAAGTTTACCGAAAACGCACGGTCGAGTTTCGTCTTTGACCAACATTTCGGAATTGAAATTTGAGCGTAGATTTGTATTCCCTATTGGTAGACAAGCGCGCACGCCAACTTTCGTGACGTTCCGAACTATTTTCGCCCTCTTTAAGCCCAAGTCTACCGAAAATGCACGGTCGAGTTTCGGCTTTGATTAACTTCTCAAAACTGAAATTTGAGAATAGATTTGGATGTGCCTTTGGTAGACAAGTGCGCACGCCATATTTCATAACGTTCCGAGCTATTTTATCCCCCTTTAAGCCCAAGTCTAGCGAAAATGCACGGTCGAGTTTCAGCTTTAACCAACTTCTTGGAATTGAAATATGAGCATAGATTTGGATTCCCCATTGGTAGACAAGCGCGCACGCCAACTTTCGTGACGTTCTGAGCTATTTTCGCCCCCTTTCAGTCCAAGTCTACCGAAAAGGCACGGTCGAGTTTCAGCTTTGATTAAGCTCTCAGAACTGAAATTTGAGAATAGATTTCGATGTGCCTTTGGTAGACAAGTGCGCACGCCATCTTTCCTAACGTTTCGAGCTATTTATCCCCCTTTAAGCCCAAGTCTAGCGAAAACCGCATGGTCAAGTTTCGGCTTGACCAACTTCTCGGAAATGGAATTTGAGCTTAGATTGGATTCCCCATTGGTAGATAGGAGCGCACACCAACTTTCATGACGTTTCGAGCTATTTTCGCCCCCTTTCATCCCAAGACTAGCGAAAACCCATGGTCAAGTTTCGACTTTTACCAACTTCTCGGAATTGAAAGTTGAGAATAGATTTGGATGTCCCATTGGTAGACAAGCGCACAACACAAACTTTCGTGAGGTTCTGACCTATTTTCACGCCTTTAAGACTAAGTCTAGCGAAAACGCGACGGTCGAGTTTCGGCTTTGACCAACTTCTCAGAATTGAAATTTGAAAATAGATTTGGATGTCCCATTGGTAGACAGGCGCGCACGCCAACTTTCGAGACATTTCGAGATATTTTATCCCCCTTTAATCCAAGTTTACAAAAAACACATGGGTCGAGTTTCGGCTTTGACAAACTTTTCGGAATTGAAATTTGATTGTAGGTTTGGATTCACCATTGGTAGTAAAGCACACACGCCAACTTTCGTGACATTCTAGCTATTTTCACCCCCTTTAAACCCAAGTCTAAGGAAGATGCACAGTCGAGTTTCAACTTTGATTAACTTCATAGAACTGAAATTTGAGAATAGATTTGGATGTGCCTTTGGTAGACAAGCGTGCACGCCAACTTTCGTGACGTTCCGAGCTATTTTATCCCCCTTTAAAACCCGAGTCTAGCGAAAATGCTTGGTCGAGTTTCGACTTTGACCAACTTATCGGAATTGAAATATGAGCGTAGATTTGGATTCCCCATTGGTAGAAAAGCGCGCACGCAAACTTTTGTGATGTTCCGAGCTATTTTCTCCCCCTTTAAGCCCAAGTCTAGCGAAAACACACGGTCGAGTTTCGGCTTTGACCAACTTCTTGGAATTGGAATTTGAGCTTAGATAGCATTCCCCATTAGTAGACAAGAGCGCACGCCAACGTTCGTGACGTTCCAAGCTATTTTCACCACCGTTAAGCCCAAGACTAGCGAAAACGCATGGCTGAGTTTCGACTTTTACCAACTTCTCACAATTGAAACTTGAGCATAGATTTGGATTCCCCATTGGTATACAAGAGTGCACGCCAACTTTTGTGACATTCCGAGCTATTTTCTCCACATTCAAACCCAAGTCTAGCGAAAACGTACAATCGAGTTTCGGCTTTGACCAACTTCTTGTAATTTAAATTTGAGAATAGATTTTGATGTCCCATTGGTAGACAAGTGCGCACGCCAACTTTCAAGAGCTTCCGAGCTATTTTCACAGCTTTTAAGCCCAATTCTACCGAAAATGCACAGTCGAGTTTGGGCTTTGACAAACTTCTCGGAGTTGAAATTTTAAAATATATTTGAATGTCCCATTGGTAGAAAAGCGCGCATGCGAACTTTCGAGAACTTTCGAGATATTTTATCCCCATTTAAGCCCAAGTTTACAGAAAACGCACGGTCGAGTATCGGATTTGACCAACTTTTTGGAATTGAAATTTGAGCATAGATTTGGATTCCCCATTGGTAGACAAGAGCACACGCCAACGTTCGTGACGTTCCGATCTATTTTCACCCCCTTTAATCCCAACTCTACCGAAAATGCTATGGTCGAGTTTCAGCTTTGATTAACTTCTCAGAACTGAAATTTGAGAATAGATTTGGATGTGCCTTTGGCAGACAAGCACGCATGCCAACCTTTCGTGACCTTCCGAGCTATTTTATCCCCCTTTAAGCCTAAGTCCTAGCGAAAACGCATGGTCAAGTTTCAGCTTTGACCAACTTCTCGGAATTGAAATATGATCGTAGATTTGGATTCCCCATTGGTAGACAAGCGCGCACGCCAACTTTTGTGATGTTTCGAGTTATTTTCTCCCCCTTTGAGCCCAAGTATAGCGAAAACACACGGTCGAGTTTTGGCTTTGGCCAACTTCTCGGAATTGGAAATTGAGCTTAGATTGGATGCCCCATTGGTAGACAAGAGCGCACGCCATTTTTCATGACCCAACTCTCTGTATCCTGACCTCGTCGGGGACATGCACCGAGAAACAATCAAAGAGCATACCGCTCTGATACCACTGATCCGGATTTATGTGGGAACGAAACAAAATATAGCATACATAGAATCATATACAAAGATATATTGCAAATAACACAGTGATACAGTAAACACATATTCTATTAAATAGCGGAAATAGAAGAGACTTTAAAATACAGTAGCTAGAATGGTGGGTACCTATCTCTGAGAAGAGATGTGGCCGCTATGCTCATTCATGCTAAGATGAATACAAAGAGAGGCCGGAAGGGCCTATTTATCATAAGCATGAGGGAAAGAATCCCAAACATCCAAAACCTAACCCTAGAAGATGAACTGTCATAAAGTTTGCTGCCCCAAGGTGGTTAGTTGAACAGTCAACTTCCCGTGCTCATAACTTTTGCATACGATCTCCGTTTGGGGCACTCGATAGCCCATTGGAAATGTCTATCCGAGATTTACAACTTCAGACTAGGCCCAGATGCATGCCGTTGGCAAACATCTGGTCCCCCAAATCGCCAAAAAGTGTCGTTTAGGGCCTCAAAACGGCTCTGGAAGTTCAAGACCCGAAAAACTGCTAAAAATAGTAATTTACCAAAATTGCCAGAAGACTGTTTTGAGCCAATTGGAAGAGGTGGGCCGCCACCGATATCCTCCTGGATCAATCCTCCCTCCTTAAGAAGCAATGGTCTCCATTGCGTTAAATCCCTTATCATATGTCGAACTGTGTGTTGAGTTGAGCTCCTAGTGCGGTGTTTGCTGAAGCAGAAAGGTTGCCTTTCTTTGAAATCTTTAGAGGGTTGTAATTGTTGTTGCTGGCTGCGCTGGATTTGTTCAACAGTTTTGGTTGTTGTGGTATTTTTCAATGGTGTTGATGGTTTCTTTTTGGGGGGAGCACCTTGAATGCGTGGCCTTGCACCACAAAGGAACTCGAATAGGCGATGCTGCACTGAACTTTTGTTTTTCTTGTTTCTGCTGAGTAGAGGGATAATGGGCAGAGGTTGTGGATGTCTCTGCGATCTGATGTTCTCCTTCAGTGGCAATTGCGAATAGGGAAAATTTCCTAGTGTGGGAGATTATCTTCCTGCCCTGCTTGGTTGGGGTAGGTGCAATTATCTCTGGTATTCGATAGAGTTGTCCTCCCAAAGTGACAATGACACTGTGAGGTCGTGATTCATATACAACATGACGCTTCCACATATATGGTTGTCCTAAAAGAACATCACATACTTCAAGTGGGGCCACATCACACAATACCTCATCTTTGAAGGGCTTGATGCCGTATGGTAGGCGACATTGGTGACTGACACGGATCCCTCATCCTTGGCTTAGCCATCCAATGGTGTATGGTTGTGGGTGTGGTGTTATTGGTAGCTCTAGTCTCTTGATAAATTCTGTTGAGATCAGGTTCTTCTGGATATCGCTGTCCACAACAAAGTGTAGAGGAATTCCCTTCACCCACATCTGTGAGTGGAAAAGGCGCTCCTCTGCCTCAGACTCTTCGGGTTCCTCTAGTTGAATCTGTGTGGCGGAAACAACGGCACTGGGTTCTGCATCAATGATCTGCTTCCCTTTTTGCGTAGCTGTGAAATTAGGTTCTGATTCGGAATCAGAACTGGGCATCTGATTCTGAAGCTTTGATCTCAGCCACCAATGACTGTTTTGAGCGACATTCATCAGTGTTGTGCCAGGGGATTTTGTGGAACTCGCACCACTTCCCGGTGTCCTTCTTCATCTTTTCATTACCCTTCTTCGCTTGTGGTTGCGACTAGTTGTCCTTTCCCTGCCCCGTGTTCTACGAGCCAGAGTTTCCTAGCTATTTTATCCCCCTTTATGCCCAAGTCTAGCGAAAATGCATGGTCGAGTTTCGGCGTTGACTAAATTCTCGGAATTGAAATATGAGCGTATATTTGGATTCCCCATTGGTAGACAAATGCGCACGCCAACTTTTGTGACGTTCTAAGCTATTTTCTCCCCCTTTAAGCCCAAGTCTAGAGAAAACGCACAGTAGAGTTTAAGCTTTGATGAATTTCTCGGAATTGGAAATTGAACTTAGATTGGATTCCCCATTGGTAGAAAAGAGTGCACGCCATTTTTCATGACGTTTCGAGCTATTTTCGCCCTCTTTAAGCCCAAGACTAGCGAAAATGCATGGCCGAGTTTCGACTTTTACCAACTTCTCGGAATTGAAACTTGAGCATAGATTTGGATTCCCCATTGGTAGACAAGAGCGCATGCCAAGTTTCGTGACATTCCAACTTATTTTCGCCACATTCAACCCTAGTCTAGCGAAAATGCACGGTCGAGTTTCAGCATTGACCAACTTCTCGTCATTTAAATTTGAGAGTAGATTTGGATTCCCCATTGGTAGACAAGCGCGCACGCAAACTTTCATGACGTTTCGAGCTATTCTCATCACATTTAAGGCCAAGTCTACCAAAAAAAATGGTCGAGTTTCGGCTTTGATCCACATCTCGTAATTCAAATTTGAGAATAGATTTGGATGTCCCATTGGTAGACAAGTGTGCACGCCAACTTTTGTGAAGTTTCGAGCTATTTTCGCCCCCTTTAAGCCCAAGTCTACGGAAAATGCACAGTCGAGTTTCAGCTTTGATTAACTTCTCAGAACTGAAATTTGAGAATAGATTTGGATGTGCCTTTGGTAGACAAGCACGCACACCAATGTTCGTGACGTTCCGAGCTATTTATCTCCCTTTAAGCCCAATTCTACTGAAAACGCACGGTCGAGTTTCATCTTTGACCAACTTCTTAGAATTGAAATATCAGCGTAGATTTGGATTCCGCATTGGTATACAAGCACACATGCCAACTTTCATGATGTTCTGAGCTATTTTCTCCCCCTTTAAGCCCAAGTCTAGCGAAAACGCACAGTCAAGTTTAAGCTTTGACCAACTTCTCGGAATTGAAAATTGAGCTTAGATTGGATTCCCCATTGGTAGACAAGAGAGCACGCCAACTTTCATGACGTTCCGAGCTATTTTCGCCCCCTTTAAGCCCAAGACTAGCGAAAACGCATGGTCGAGTTTCAAATTTTACCAACTTCTCGAAATTGAAACTTGAGCATAGATTTGGATTCCCCATTGGTAGACAAGAGTGTACGCCAACTTTCAGGACGTTCCAACCTATTTTCGCCGCATTCAAACCCAAGTCTAGCGAAAACGCACAGTCGAGTTTCGGCTTTGACCAACTTCTCGTAATTTAAGTTCGAGAGTAGATTTGTATGTCCCATTGGTAGACAAGAGCGCACACCAACGTTCGAGACATTTCGACATATTTTATCCCCCTTTGATCCCATGTTTACAGAAAACGCATGGTCGAGTTTGGGCTTTAACCAACTTTTCAGAATTGAAATTTGAGCGTAGGTTTGGATTCCCCATTGGTGGACAAGCGCGCAAGCCAACTTTCATGACGTTTCGAGCTATTCTCGCCACATTTAAGGCCAAGTCTAATGAAAAAGCGTGGTCGAGTTTCGGCTTTGACCGACATATCGTAATTTAAATTTGAGAATAGATTTGGATGTCCCATTGGTAGACAAGCGCACACTTCAACTTTCGTCACGTTATGAGCTATTTTCGCCCCCTTTAGGCCCAAGTCTACCGAAAATGCACGGTCGAGTTTCAGCTTTGATTAACTTCTCAGAACTAAAATTTGAGAATAGATTTGGATGTGTCTTTGGTAGACAAGCGTGGACGCCAATTTTCGTGACGTTCCGAGCTATTTTATCCCCCTTTAAGCCCAAGTCTAGCGAAAATGCATGGTCGAGTTTCAACTTTGACCAACTTCTCGGAATTGAAATATGAGCATAGATTTGGACTCCCCATTGGTAGAAAAGCGTGCACGCCAAATTTCGTGACGTTCTGAGCTATTTTCTCCCCGTTTAAGCCCAAGCCTAGCAAAAACGCATGGTCGAGTTTCGGCTTTGACCAACTTCTCGGAATTGGAATTTGAGCTTATATAGGATTCCCCATTGGTAGACAAGAGCGCAAGCCAACTTTCATGACGTTCCGAGATATTTTCGCCCCCGTTAAGCGCAAGACTAACGAAAATGCATGGCCAATTTTCGACTTTTACCAACTTCTTGGAATTGAAAGTTGAGCATAGATTTGGATTCCCCATTGGTATACAAGAGTGCACACCAACTTTCGTGACATTCCAAGCTATTTTCGCCGCATCGAAACCCAAGTCTAGCGAAAACGCACTATCGAGTTTCGGCAACTTCTCGTAATTTAAATTTGAGAATAGATTTGGATGTCCCATTGGTAGAAAAGCGCGCACGCCAACTTTCGAGAAATTTCAAGATTTTTATCCCCGTTTAAGCCCAAGTTTACAAAAAAACGCACAGTCGAGTTTCCACTTTCACCAACTTTTCAGAATTGAAATTTGAACGTAATTTTGGATTCCCCATTGGTAGACAAGCGCGCACGCCAACTTTCGTGACGTTCCGAGATATTTTCGCCCCCTTTAATCCCATGTCTACCGAAAACGGACGGTTGAGTTGCAGCTTTGATTAACTTCTCAGAACTTAAATTTGAGAAGATTTGGTTGTGCCTTTGGTAGACAAGCGCGCACGCCAACTTTCGTGACGTTCCGAGCTATTTTATCCCCCTTTACGCCCAAGTCTAGAAAAAACGTATCGTCGAGTTTCGACTTTGACCAAATTCTCGGAATTGAAATATGAGCATAGATTTGGATTCCCCATTGGTAGACAAGCACACACGCCAACTTGCGTGACGTTCCGAGCTATTTTATCGCCTTTTAAGCCCAAGTCTAGCGAAAACACATGATCAAGTTTCGGCTTTGACCAACTTATCGGAATTGGAATTTGACCTTAGATTGAATTCCCCATTGGTAGACAAGAGCGCATGCCAACTTTCATGACGTTCCCAGCTATTTTCGGCCCCTTTATGCCAAAGACTAGCGAAGACGCATGGCCGAGTTTCGACTTTTACCAACTTCTCATAATTGAAATATGAGCGTAGATTTGGATTCCCCATTCATAAACAAGCGCGTTCGCCAACTTTCGTGATATTCCGAGCTATTTTATCACCCTCTAAGCCCAAGTCTAGCGAAAACCCATGGTCGAGTTTCGACTATGACCAACTTCTCGGAATTGAAATATGAGCGTAGATTTGGATTCCCCACTGGTAGACAAGCACGCACGCCAACTTTCGTGACGTTTCCAGCTATTCTCTGCACATTTAAGACCAAGTCTAACGAAAAAGCATGGTCGAGTTTCAGCTTTGACCAACATCTCGTAATTTAAATTTGAGAATAGATTTGGATATGTCATTGGTAAACAAGCGCGCATGCCAACTTTCGTCACGTTATGAGCTCTTTTCGCCCCCTTTAAGCCCAAGTCTATTGAAAACGCACGGTCGAGTTTCAGCTTTGATTAACTTCTCAGAACTGAAATTTGAGAATAGCTTTGGATGTGCCTTTGGTAGAAAAGCGCGCGCGTCAACTTTCGTGACATTCCGAGCTATTTTATCCCCCATTAAGCCCAAGTCTAGTGAAAACGCACGGTCGAGTTTCGACTTTGACCAACTTTTCGGAATTGAAATTTGAGCATAGATTTGGATTCCCCATTGGTAGACAAGTGCACACGCCAACTTTCATGACGTTCCAAGCTATTTTCTCTCCATTTAAGCCCAAGTCTAGCGAAAACGCACAGTCTAGTTTCAGCTTTGACCAACTTCTCGGAATTGGAAATTGAGCTTAGATTGGATTCTCCATTGGTAGAAAAGAGAGCACGCCAACTTTCGTCACGTTATGAGCTCTTTTCACCCCCTTTAAGCCCAAGTCTACTGAAAACGCACGGTCGAGTTTCAACTTTTATTAACTTCTCTGAACTGAAATTTGAGAATAGATTTGGATGTGCCTTTGGTAGACAAGCGCACGCGCCAACTTTCGTGACGTTCCGAGCTATTTTATCCCCCATTAACCCCAAGTCTAGTGAAAACACACGGTCGAGTTTCGACTTTGACCAACTTTTTGGAATTGAAATTTGAGCGTAGATTTGGATTCCCCGTTGGTAGACAAGCGCGCACGCCAACTTTCATGACGTTCCAAGCTATTTTCTCCCCATTTAAGCCCAAGTCTAGCGAAAACGCACAGTCTAGTTTCAACTTTGACCAACTTCTTGGAATTGGAAATTGAGCTTAGATTGGATTCTCCATTGGTAGACAATAGAGCACGCCAACTTTCATGACGTTCCGAGCTATTTTCGCCCCCTTTAAGCCCAAGACTAGCGAAAACGCATGGCTGAGTTTCGAATTTTACCAACTTCTCGAAATTGAAACTTGAGCATAGATTTGGATTCCCCATTGGTAGATAAGAGTGCACAGCAACTTTTGTGATGTTCCAACCTATTTTCACTGCATTCAAACCCAAGTCTAGCGAAAATGCACGGTCGGGTTTCGTCTTTGACCAACTTCTCGTAATTTAAATTCGAGAGTAGATTTGGATGTCCCATTGGTAGACAAGCGCGCAACGCCAACTTTCGTCACGTTATGAGCTCTTTTCGGCCCCTTTAAGCCCAAGTCTACTGAAAACGCACGGTCGAGTTTCAACTTTGATTAACTTCTCAGAACTGAAATTTGAGAATAGATTTGGATGTGCCTTTGGTAGACAAGCGCGCACGCCAACTTTCGTGACGTTCCGAGCTATTTTATCCCCCATTAACCCCAAGTCTAGCGAAAACGCACAGTCGAGTTTCGACTTTGACCAACTTTTCGGAATTGAAATTTGAGTGTAGATTTGGATTCCCCGTTGGTAGACAAGCGCGCACGCCAACTTTCATGACGTTCCAAGCTATTTTCTGCCCATTTAAGCCCAAGTCTAGCGAAAACACACAGCCTAGTTTCAGCTTTGACCAACTTCTTGGAATTGGAAATTGAGCTTAGATTGGATTCTCCATTGGTAGACAAGAGAGCATGCCAACTTTCATGACGTTCCGAGCTATTTTCGCCCCCTTTAAGCCCAAGACTAGCGAAAACACATGGCCGAGTTTCGAATTTTACCAACTTCTCGGAATTGAAACTTGAGCATAGATTTGGATTCCCCATTGGTAGATAAGAGTGCACGCTAACTTTTGTGACGTTCCAAGCTATTTTCACCGCATTCAAACCCAAGTCTAGTGAAAACGCACGGTCGGGTTTCGTCTTTGACCAACTTCTCGTAATTTAAATTCGAGAGTAGATTTGGATGTCCCATTGGTAGACAAGCATGCAACGCTAACTTTCACGAGGTTCCAAGCTATTTTCACTCCTTTACGCCTAAGTCTAGCAAAAATGCAAGGTCAAGTTTTGGCTTTGACCAACTTCTCGGAATTGAAATTTGAAAATAGATTTGGATGTCCCATTGGTAGACAGGCGCACATGCAAACTTTTGAGATATTTTATCCCCCTTTAAGCCCAAGTTTACAGAAAACATATGGTCGAGTTTCGGCTTTGACCAACTTTTAGGAATTGAAATTTGAGCGTAGGTTTGGATTCCCCATTGGTAGTAAAGCGTGCACGCCAACTTTCATGACATTTCGAGCTATTTTCACCCCGTTTAACACCAAGTCTAGGGAAAATGCACGGTTGAGTTTCAACTTTGATTAACTTCTCAGAACTGAAATTTGAGAATAGATTTGGATGTGCCTTTTCATAGACAGGAACGCACGCCAACTTTAGTGACGTTCCGAGCTATTTTATCCCCCTTTAACCCAGAGTCTAGCGAAAATGCATGGTCGAGTTTCGACTTTGACCAACTTCTCGGAATTGAAATATGAGCATAGATTTGGATTCGCCATTGGTAGACAAGTGCGCAAGCCAACTTTCGTGACGTTCTGAGCTATTTTCTCCCAATTTAAGCCCAAGACTAGCGAAAATGCATGGTCGAGTTTCGACTTTTACCAACTTCTTGGAATTGAATCTTGAGCATAGATTTTGATTCCCCATTGGTATACAAGAGTGCACGCCAACTTTTGTGACATTCCAAGCTATTTTTGCCGCATTCAAACCCAAGTCTAGCGAAAACGCAGGGTCGAGTTTCGACTTTTATCAACCTCTCGTAATTTAACTTTGCGAATAGATTTGGATCTCAGATTGGTAGACAAGCACGCTCGCCAACATTTTCGAGGTTCCAAGCTATTTTCACAGCCTTTAATCCCAAGTCTAGCGAAAATGCAGGGTCGAGTTTCGACTTTGACCAACTTCTTGTAATTGAAATTTGAAAATAGATTTGGATGTCCCATTGGTAGACAAGCGTGCATGCCAACTTTCATCACGTTACGAGCTATTTTCACAGCCTTTAAGCCAAAGTCTAGCGAAAACACACGATTGCGTTTCGGCTTTGACCAACTTCTCGGAATGGAAATTTGAAAATAGATTTGGATGCCAACTTTCAAGAAATTTTGAGATATTTTATCCCCCTTTAAGCCCAAGTTTACAGAAAACGCACCGTCGAGTTTCGGCTTTGACCAACTTTTCAGAATTCAAATTTGACCGTAGATTGGATTCCCCATCGGTAGACAAGTGCGCATGCTAGCTTTCGTGACGTTCCAAGCTATTTTCGCCCCCTCTAATCCCAAGTCTACCGAAAATGCACAGTCGAGTTTCAGCTTTGACCAACTTCTCGTAATTGAAATAGGAGTGTAGATTTGGATTCCGGATTGGTAAACAAGCGCGCAAGCCAACTTTCGTGACGTTCCGAGCTATTTTCTCCCCCTTTAAGCCCAAGTCTAGCAAAAACGCGCGGTTGAGTTTCAACTTTGACCAAATTCTCATAATTTAATTTTGAGAATAGATTTCGATGTCCCATTGGTAGATAAGCGCGCACGCCAACTTTCACGAGGTTCCGAGCTATTTTCACAGCCTTTAAGCCCAAGTCTAGCGAGAACACACAGTCGAGTTTCGGCTTTGACCAACTTCTTGGAATTGAAATTTGAAAATAGATTTGGATGTCCCATTGGTAGACAGGCTCACACGCCAACTTTCGAGACATTTCGAGGTATTTTATCCCCCTTTAAGCCCAAGCTTACCGAAAACGTACGGTCGAGTTTCGACTTTGACCAATTTTTTGGAATTGAAATTTGAGCATAGGTTTGGATTCCCCATTCATAGAGCAGTGCGCACGTCAACTTTCGTGATGTTTCGAGATTTTCTCGCCGCATTTAAGGCCAAGTCTAATGAAAAATCATGGTCACATTTCGACTTTGACCGACATCTCGTAATTTAAATTTGAGAACGGATTTGGATGTCTGTTCGGGTACACAGGGTACTACCAAAGGACCGAACACCAAGAGAAACCACTTCACACAAACAGATCACAGATCAACACACCGATCATTTGACGTGGTTTAAACCCCCTTGAGGGAAACACTCCACGGCCCCGGCCAAATAGCTTCTACGGGACAATTTATTATGCAAAGAAAGAAAGTTACAAATGAGCTTCTCATAATCGATCAACTAAACAATGACCCTCCATGCTCTTTAAATAGAGATCATGGACCAATCGGGTGTTAAGCCACGGATCAAGGTTAGGTTTGATCTAAGAGAAGTTGAGCCGTCGGATCACTCTATGTCGGAAACATATCGTGACCGTCGGATTAAGTATTTACAAATGCATACTAATGCATACTAAAGAAACACACTATCCCTAACGGATATATTACACAAGTTGATCTTAACTAACTCCTAAGTGTCTAAATATCCTAACATCCCCCTTAAGAACAACTTGGGATAGGATTGAAGGATTTACAAAAGTGACACTATTAGGAGAAGGAAGGAGGCATTAGAGCCTATCCCCCCTTAATGACAAGTTCCTGAACTCCTAACATAGATCGAAGTTTAGAAAAATTCGCTTCTGTAAGAGACTTGGTGAAGATGTCTGCAACTTGATCATCTGTAGGGCAAAAGAGCACTTCAAGAACACGATCATGAACAAGATTTCTGATGAAGTGCATATGCAGCTCAATGTGTTTGCTGCGTTGATGTAGAACTGGATCTTTGGCAAGCTTGATGGCACTTTGATTGTCGCACCAAAGTGGAGTAGGCTGCTGCTACTCGAATCCAAACTCTGAAAGGATCTGTCGAAGCCATAAAGCTTCCTGACTGGCATTAACTGTTGCTCGATATTCTGCCTCTGCTGAAGAAAGAGCAAGAGCTTGTTGTTTCTTACAAGCCCAAGTAATAGGTCCAGATCCCAGACTGAAAACATAACCTGCAGTATAATTTCGATCATCAGGATCGCCAGCCCAATCTGAATCAGTGAAACCAACCAACAAAGGTTTCCCCCCTGTACTGTAATGAATCCCAAACTGAACTGTACCTCAAATATATCGAAGTATTCTTTTAGCTGCTTTACAGTGACTTTCATGAGGTGTTTGCATATAACGGGCAACACGACCAACGACAAAGGAAAGGTCAGGACGGGAATGAGTCAAGTATAAGAGACAACCAACAAGCTGATGATACAAGGTGGCATCGACTTCAGGTGAAGTACAAGTGGCAGAAAGTTTGACTCCAGACTGGAAGGGAGAAGGGGCTGGTGTACAATCTTCCATGTGGAAGCGACGAAGAAGGTCACAAGCATACTTAGACTGAGAAAGAAAGATTCCTTCTTTGGTTTGTAGGACTTGGAGACCAAGAAAATAATGCAAATGTCCTAAGTCTGACATTTCAAAATTTTGTTTAAGACTGGATTTCACATGGGTTATAAGCTTAGGGTCACTACCAGTAAGAATAAGGTCATCAACATATAGAACAAGTATGATGAGATGGTTTCCTACTTTCTTGGTATAGACATTGGGGTCAGAATGGCATCTAGAAAAACCAGTGTCAAGGAGAAAGTTATCCATTTTGGCATACCAAGCTCTAGGAGCTTGCTTAAGGCCATATAAGGATTTCTTAAGGCGGAAGACAAGGCTAGAGTTATTCTGAACATAGCCAGGAGGTTGTTCCATGTAAATTTTCTCCTGTAAATCACCATGTAAGAAGGCAGACTTGACATCCATTTGATGGACTTCCCAGTTGTGTAAGGCTGCAAGGGAAAGAACAAGGCAAATGGAGTTCATTTTTGCGACAGGAGCAAAGGTTTCATTGTAGTCAATCCCTTCAACTTGGGAAAAAACTTTGGCAACTAACCTTTCCTTAAGTCTTTCAACACTTCCATCTGATGCATACTTAGTTCTGTAGACCCATTTACATCTGACAAGTTTTCTTCCTTCTGGAAGAGGTACAAGATCCCAAGTATCGTTCGCCATTAAGGAACGATATTCTTCATCCATGGCTGCATCCCAATCTGGATTCCCTGAAGCTTCTGGAAAAGTCTCTGGATCATGATTCTCGGAAACTTGAGCCAAAAGAGAAGAGGCTCGCTAAAACTGAGAATGTGTTCGACGTTGATCTCTAGGATCACCGGAAAGATCACCAGCTGCTTCACATGTTGAACGGACCCATCGAGGAAGCACTTGTGCTGGTGCAACTGGAGGAACATGAGCAGGCGGAGGTGGATTTTCATCATCACTGTCATTATCAGAAACTGGAGTTGGAAACCTGTCAAGGAAGTTGGAAGAAGAAGAAGAAGGCACAAACGCCGAATCAGGCTCGCAGGCCAAAGATGGCACAATCGCCGAGTCAGGCTCGCAGGCCAAGAGATTTTCATCAAATTTAACATCTCTTCTAATGATTATAGCATGAGAATGTGGTTGAAGAAGTCTATAACCTTTTACATCTTCAGAATATCCAACAAATATGCACTTTTCACTTTTAGGCTGCAATGCTTTCCGTTTTTCATCCGGAATGTGAGCCCATGCTTCACTACCAAACACACGAAAGTGACTTACATCAGGTTTAGTTTTACTCCATGCTTCTTCCGGTGTTATACCTTGTAATGCTTTTGTGGGGGTGCGATTAACTATTTAATTTGCACAATTAATGGCTTCAGCCCAAAATTGAAGACTTAGTCCCTTAGATTGGATCATACAATTAGCCATTTCTTTTAAAGTGCGGTTCTTCCACTCAGCTACACCATTTTGTTGTGGTGTATATGGAACAGTGTGTTGTTGTTGGATGCCTTGTTCAGTGCAGAAAGTAGTGAACTGTTTGTTAACATATTATCCTCCATTGTCAGATCTTAACTTAATAATTTGATGACCAGATTGTTTTTCAACAAGGGCCTTGTAGGCCAAGAACATGTTAAATACTTTGCTCTTAAGTTTTAGGAAATAAACCCAAGTGCGTCTGGTGTAATCATCAATGAAAGTTAAGAAATATTTGAAACCAGAAAAGGAAGTAGATGGAAGAGGACCACACAAGTCACTATGCACAAGCTCCAAGGGAACCGAGGCGTGCCAAGAGGCACGTTTGTCAAAACTGTGCCGATGATGTTTTCCGAGTACACAACCGGAGAAAACACCATCTCTACAAGATACCATCGGAAGACCTATCACCATATTTTCTTTACATAGTTGTTGCAATGAGCGATAATTTAAGTGACCAAATCGCTCATGCCAAAGTTTGCTCAAGTTATCACTATGAGCAACAAAAACTGAAGGGAAAGGTGATGACCCAAAGTTGTTAAACTTGTACAACCTGGTAATATCATCAACAATTCCGGTAGCTAGGACCTGTTGAAGATCTTTAAAATCCTTGATTACAACTTGGTGAGGTGTAAAGGTCAGTTTTACCTTCACCAGAATGAGTGATCTGATAGACTGATAACAAATTGCAGGAAATTCTTGGAACACATAGTACATCACTAAAATGACCATTATCTACTGGAACTGTTCCAGCTCCTACAACACTTAGAGATCTATCATCACCAACAAATATTTGTTTGGTGTTACATTCATGCATAGTAGAAAAGATGGCTTGATCCTTAGCCATATGATAAGATGCTCCAGAATCAATGAGCCATTCATTTGAAGTAGAAGAAGAAGATGCATTATAAGAATAACCAGAAGCACAAAGTGCATGTCCATGAGAGGCAGATTCTGAAGGCGAATCTAGGCTGATGTGGTGCTTCTTCATTGCGGCTTCCAAGGCTGCCATCTTCTTGAAACACTTAGATTCATCATGATTATCTTTCCCACAATAGTTGCAATGACGCTTAATCTTCTTTCCTTTTGGCTTGGATCCTTTGTCATTTTTTAAAGAAGGAGTTGACTGAGAGGGTTTTGGACCCTTGTTTGACTTATTATTGCAAAAATTTTGTTTCTTGGGAGGCTTGGACTTTTCTTTCTGTTGGGACAATAAGGCTTTCCCAGATGTATCTGCATTGTTGATTATTCCAAGATGAATGAGTTTATCTTGTTCCCTAATCAAGGAATCACAAAAGGATTCAAGAGTAGGCTCTTGATAGCTAGTTGCATTCAATGATGCTTTCATGGAGTAAAATGTAGATACAAAAACAGAATAGGCAGGTCCAAGTTTGGAAAGAATATGATAAATGCACTGTTTGTCTTCCCTCTCAATCTTAAATTCTGCACATAAGATCTTAAGAGTTTTGTACTTAGATAAATAATCTTGAATGCATGAAAAGTCACTTGGATTTAAAGAAATCAACTCATTTTCGAGTTGGTGACCTCGAATTTCATTGTGTTTACCAAACACAGTTTCCAACTTGTCCCAAGCAGTATTAGGTTCATCAATTCCAGATATGTGGAATCGCAAATCAGTAGAGATTGACATCCCAATCAATCCACGAGCTTCATCACATCTATTTGCCCATTTTATTTTCTTATCATCATCAGTGGGTTCTTTTTCTTTCCCTGTGGTAATTCTGAAAAGTCCCCTGCTTCGTAGAACATCCTCCATACGAGATTTCCATGAGAAATAGTTGGAACTGTTAAGTAGAATATCACAATGGACGGCCATATTTGTAAATTAATGGATGTAAAAGCAGAAACCAATAGTCTGGATGTGAATATCTCGAAAAAATAGGTGGTTTCAAAAAAAACGACACTGAAAACTGACTCTGTATGATGAAGTTATGCTTGAACAAAGAAACTGTTGAAGATGTCCCCAATAGTGACGTGGCAGCTAGAGAATGGCCAGCAAAAAAGAACCCCCCTCTTCCCAAGATGAACCTTTTGACAATCACTTACAATAAAGTTGCTTTAAGTGAATCACTTTTGTAAAATAAGTGATTTCACTTTTACAATAATATTACTTTTAAATAGTGCAACAATAAAAAACTTAAGTGACTCACTTGTATTTTTATTTATTATTTAAGTGAGATGCACTTTTACAATAGAACAACTTGAAAATATAAATTGCATGCAATTTTTCTTTTAAAAGTAACTTCCTAAGACTTGAACTCAAGACCTATTAAGGAATAAAGCAACTTTGAACCAAGTGAGCTAGATTAAAATGTATGTAAAATATGGGAATGAGGAAGGGTTTTTTTTTTTTTTTTTACTCTTCTTGCTCGGTTTGCGTGCTTGCCCTTTTTCCTGCAAAACATACCACAAAACGAAACAAAAAAAACTTTTCCACACTTGTGGAGTTAGATCTTGTTAGCTTGCCCGGAAAGTCTACGTTTTATCTCTGTTTCTGATTTGCCGAGATCGCGCAAGGTGCACGGCAAAGAGCATACGCAACCGAGAAAAACCCTTTCCCTTTCTGTTTCTGATTTGCCGAGATTGCTCAAGGTGCACGGCAAAGAGAATACGCAGACGGGAAAGCAACAATCCGAACCCAAAAAAATATAACAGTAAAAAAAAAATGAAATATGAGATTTTTTCTTATTAAAAAACGAAATAAAAAAATGCGTCACTGTAACATTATACCTTCAGATCTGATGAAATACGCGTTTCTGGAGCAACCGGGAACCGTTTTCGATCAAACAAAAACTATTTCCCAATGGAAACAACGCTCCGGATGTAATGGAACACTTCCCACAGCCCAGAAATGCACAGAAATACCAGAACCAGAAACCCTTTCGAGTTTCGGCAACAACAGTTCAAGATCTAGATCATAACCGGAAGCGGCACTTCATAAAAGCTCTGATACCATGTTCGGGTACACAGGGTACTACCAAAGGACCGAACACCAAGAGAAACCACTTCACACAAACAGATCACAGATCAACACACCGATGTTTTGACGTGGTTTAAACCCCCTTGAGGGAAACACTCCACAGCCCCGGCCAAATAGCTTCTACGAGACAATTTATTATGCAAAGAAAGAAAGTTACAAATGAGCTTCTCATAATCGATCAACTAAACAATGACCCTCCATGCTCTTTAAATAGAGATCATGGACCAATCGGGTGTTAAGCCATGGATCAAGGTTAGGTTTGATCTAAGAGAAGTTGAGCCGTCGGATCACTCTATGTCGGAAACATATCGTGACCGTCGGATTAAGTATTTACAAATGCATACTAATGCATACTAAAGAAACACACTATCCCTAACGGATATATTACACAAGTTGATCTTAACTAACTCCTAAGTGTCTAAATATCCTAACAAACGTACGGTCGAGTTTCGACTTTGACCAATTTTTTGGAATTGAAATTTGAGCGTAGGTTTAGATTCCCCATTCATAGAACAGCACGCACGTCAACTTTCGTGATGTTTCGAGCTTTTCTCGCCGCATTTAAGGCCAAGTCTAACGAAAAAGCATGGTCACATTTCGACTTTGACCGACATCTCGTAATTTAAATTTGAGAACGGATTTGGATGTCCCATTGGTAGAAAAACACGCACGCCAACTTTCGTCACGTTATGAGCTATTTTCGCCCCCTTTAAGCCCAAGTCTACTGAAAACGCACAATGAAGTTTCAGCTTTGATTAACTTCTCAGAACTGAAATTTGAAAATAGATTTGGATGTGCCTTTAGTAGACAAGTGCGCACGCCAGCTTTCGTGACGTTCCGAGCTATTTTCGCCCCCTTTAATCCCAAGTCTACCGAAAACGCACGGTCGAGTTTCAGCTTTGATTAACTACTCTGAACTAAAATTTGAGAATAGATTTGGATGTGCCTTTGGTAGACAAGCCCGCACGCCAACTTTCATAACGTTCTGAGCTATTTTACCCCCCTTTAAGCCCAAGTCTAGCGAAAATGCATGGTCAAGTTTCGACTTTGACCAACTTCTCGGAATTGAAATATGAGTGTAGATTTGGATTCTCCACTGGTAGAAAAGCGCGCACGCCAACTTTCATGACGTTTCGAGCTATTTGCTCGCCCTTTAAGCCCAATTCTAGCGAAAACGCACGGTCGAGTTTCTGCTTTGACCTACTTCTCGGAATTGGAATTTGAGCTTAGATAGGATTCCCCATTGGTAGACAAGAGCGCACGCCAACTTTCGTGACGTTCCGAGCTATTTTTGCCCCCATTTGGCCAAGGACTATCGAAAACTTATAGCCGAGTTTCGACTTTTACCAACTTCTCGTAATTGAAACTTGAGCATAGATTTGGATTCCCCATTGGTATACAAGAGTGCATGCCAACTTTTGTGACATTCCGAGCTATTTTCTCCGCATTCAAACCCAAGTCTAGCGAAAACGGACAGTCGAGTTTGACCAATTTCTTGTAATTTAAATTTGAGAATAGATTTGGATGTCCCATTGGCAGATAAGCGCGCACACCAACTTTCAAGAGGTTCCGAGCTATTTTCACAGCCTTTAAGCCCAAGTCTAGCGAAAACGCATGGTCGAGTTTCGTCTTTGACAAACTTCTCGAAGTTGAAATTTGAAAATAGATTTGGATGTCCCATTGGTAGAAAAGCGCGCATGCCAACTTTCGAGAAATTTCGAGATATTTTATCCCCATTAAATCCCAAGTTTACAAAAAACACACGGTCGCGTTTTGGCTTTGACCAACTTTTCAGAATTGAAATTGAGCATAGATTTGGATTCCCCATTGGTAAAGAAGTGCGCACACCAACTTTCGTGACGTTTCGAGCTATTTTCGCCCCCTTTAATCCCAAGTCTACCGAAAACGCACGGTCGAGTTTCAGCTTTGATTAACGTCTCAGAACTAAAATTTGAGAATAGATTTAGATGTGCCTGTGGTAGACAAGCGCGCACCCCAGCTTTCGTGACGTTCCGAGCTATTTTATCCCCCTTTAAGCCTAAGTCTAGCGAAAACGCATGGTTGAGTTTCAACTTTGACCAACTTCTTGAAATTGAAATATGAGCGTAGATTTGGATTCCCCATTTGTAGACAAGCGCGCACGCCAACTTTCGTGATGTTTCGAGCTATTTTCTCCCCCTCTAAGCTGAAGTCTAGCGAAAACACACGGTCAAGTTTTGGCTTTGACCAAATTCTCGAAATTGGAAATTGAGCTTAGATTGGATTCCCCATTGGTAGACAAGAGCGCACGCCACCTTTCATGGCGTTCCGAGCTATTTTCACCCCCTTTAAGCCGAAGTCTAAGGAAAATGCACGGTCGAGTTTCATCTTTGATTAACTTCTCAGAACTGAAATTATAGAAGAGATTTGGATGTGCCTTTGGTAGACAAGCGCACACCCCAACTTTCGTGACGTTACGAGCTATTTTATCGCCCTTTAAAACCAAGTCTAGCGAAAATGCATGGTCGAGTTTCGACTTTGACCAACTTCTCGGAATTGAAATATTAGCGTAGATTTGGATTCCCCATTGGTAGAAAAGCTCGCATGCCAACTTTCGTGATGTTGCGAGCTATTTTCTCCCCCTTTAAGCCTAAGTCTAGCGAAAACACACACTCAATTTTTGGCTTTGACCAACTTCTCGAAATTGGAATTTGAGCTTAGATAGGATTCCCCATTCGTAGACAAGAGCGCACGCCAACTTTCGTGACGTTCCGAGACTAGCGAAAACGCATGGCCGAGTTTCAACTTTTACAAACTTCTTGGAATTGAAACTTGAGCATAGATTTGGATTCCCCATTGGTATACAAGAGTGCACGCCAACTTTCATGACATTCGGAGCTATTTTCTCCGCATTCAAACCCAAGTCTAGCGAAAACGTACGATCGAGTTTCGGCTTTGAATAACTTCTCGTAATTTAAATTTAAGAGTAGATTTGGATGTCCCATTCCTAGACAAGCACGCAAAGCCAACTTTCGCGAGGTTCAGAGCTATTTTCACGCCTTTAAGCCTAAGTCTAGCGAAAAAGCACGGTCGAGTTTCGGCTTTGACCAACTTCTCGGAATTGAAATTTGAAAATAGATTTGGATGTCCCATTGGTGGACAGGCGCGCACGCCAGCTATCGAGAAATTTTGAGATATTTTATCCCCGTTTAAGCCCAAGTTTACAGAAAACGCACGGTCGAGTTTCAGCTTTGACCAACTTCTCGTAATTTAAATTTGAGAATAGATTTGGATGTCCCATTGGTAGACAAGCACGCACGCCAACTTTCGCGAGGTTCTGAGCTATTTTCACATCCTTTAAGCCCAAGTGTAGTGAAAAAGCACAATCGAGTTTCGGCTTTAGCCTTTGACCAACTTCTCATAATTGAAATTTGAAAATAGATTTGGATGTCCCATTTGAAGACAAGAGCGCACGCAACCTTTCGAGAAATTTTGAGATATTTTATCCCCCTTTAAGCCCAAGTTTACAGAAAACGCACGGTCGAGTTTCGGCTTTGACCAACATTTCGGAATTGAAATTTGAGCATAGATTTTGATTCCCCATCGGTAGACAAGTGCACACACCAAGTTTCATGACGTTCCGAGCTTTTTTCGCCCCCTTTAAGCCCAAGTCTACCGAAAACGCACGGTTGATTTTCGGCTTTGATTAACTTCTCATAACTGAAATTTGAGAATAGATTTGGATGTGCCTTTCCTAGACAAGTGTGCACGCCATCTTTTGTGACGTTCCAAGCTATTTTATCCCCCTTCAAGCCCAACTCTAGCGAAAACGCACAGTCGAGTTTCAGCTTTGACCAACTTCTTGGAATTGAAATATGAGAGTAGATTTGGATTCCCCTTTGGTAGACAAGCCAACTTTCGTGACGTTCCAAGCTATTTTCTCCCCCTTTAAGCGCAAGTCTAGCGAAAACGCACGGTCAATTTTCGGCTTTGACAAACTTCTCAAAATTGGAATTTGAGCTTAGATTGGATTCCCCGTTGGTAGACAAGAGCGCACGCCAACTTTCATGACGTTCCGAGCTATTTTGGCCCCCTTTCATCCCACTACTAGCGAAAAACGCATGGTCGAGTTTCAAATTTTACCAACTTCTCGGAATTGAAACTTGAGAATAGATTTGGATGTGCCATTGGAAGACAAGCGCGCAACACGAACTTTCGTGAGGTTCTGGGCTATTTTCACGCCTTTAAGCCTAAGTCTAGCGAAAATGCACGGTCGAGTTTCGAATTTTACCAACTTCTCGGAATTGAAATTTGAAAATAGATTTGGATGTCCCATTGGTAGACAGGCGCGCATGCCAACTTTCGTAACATTCCGAGCTATTTTCACCCCCTTTAAGCCCAAGTCTAAGGAAAATACATGGTCGAGTTTCAACTTTGATTAAGTTCTCAGAACTGAAATTTGAGAATAGATTTGGATGTGCCTTTGGTAGACAAGCACTCACGCCAACTTTTGTGACGTTCCAAGCTATTTTATCCCCCTTTAAACCCGAGTCTAGCGAAAATTCATGGTCGAGTTTCGACTTTGACCAACTTCTCGGAATTGAAATATGAGCATAGATTTGGATTCCCCATTGGTAGAAATGTGTGCACACCAACTTTCATGACGTTCTGAGCTATTTTCGCCCCCTTTAAGCCCAAGTCTAGCGAAAATGCATGGTCGAGTTTCGGCTTTGACCAACTTCTCGGAATTGGAATTTGAGCTTAGATAGAATTCCCCATTGGTAGACAAGAGCGCATGCCAACGTTTGTGACGTTTCGAGCTATTTTCACCATCGTTAAGCCCAAGACTAGCGAAAACGCATGGTCGAGTTTCAACTTTTACCAACTTCTCGGAATTGAAACTTGAGCATAGATTTGGATTCCCCATTGGTATACAAGAGTGCACGCCAACTTTTGTGACATTTCGAGCTATTTTCTCCGTATTCAAACCCAAGTCTAGCGAAAACGTAAGATCGAGTTTCGGCATTGACCAACTTCTCGTAATTTAAATTTGAGAATAGATTTGGATGTCCCATTGGTAGACAAGCGCACACGCCAACTTTCAAGAGGTTCCGAGCTATTTTCATAGCCTTTAAGCCCAAGTCTAGAGAAAACGCACGGTCGAGTTTCGACATTGACAAACTTCTCAGAGTTGAAATTTGAAAATAGATTTGGATGTCCCATTGGTAGAAAAGCGCGCATGCCAACGTTCGAGAAATTTTATCCCCATTTAAGCCCAAGTTTACAGAAAAAGCACGGTCGGGTTTCGGATTTGACCAACTTTTTGGAATTGAAATTTGAGCATAGATGTGGATTCCCCATTGGTAGAAAAGCGTGCACGCCAAATTTTGTGACGTTCCGAGCTATTTTCGCCCCCTTTAATCCCAAGTCTATCGAAAATGCACGGTCGAGTTTCAGCTTTGATTAACTTCTCAGAAATCAAATTTGAGAATAGATTTGGATGTGCCTTTGGTAGACAAGCGCGCACGCCAGCTTTTGTGACGTTCCGAGCTATTTTATCCCCCTTTAAGCCCAAGTCTAGCGAAAACGCACGGTCGAGTTTCAGCTTTGACCAACTTCTCGGAATTGAAATATGAGCGTAGATTTGCATTCCCCATTGGTAGACAAGTGTGCACGCCAACTTTCGAGACATTCCGAGCTATTTTCTCCCCCTTTAAGCCCAAGTCTAGCGAAAATGCACGGTCAAGTTTCGGCTTTGACCAACTTCTCGGAATTTGAAATTGAGATTATATTGGGTTCCCCATTGGTAGAAAAGACCGCACACCAACTTTCATGACGTTCCAAGTTATTTTCGCCCCCTTTAAGCCCAAGACTAGCGAAAATACATGGTCGAGTTTCGACTTTAACCAACTTCTAGGAATTGAGACTTGAGCATAGATTTGGATTCCCCATTGGTAGACAAGAGTGCATGCCAACCTTCATGACATTCCGAGCTATTTTCGCCGCATTCAAACCCGAGTCTAGTGAAAACGCACGGTCGGGTTTCGGCTTTGACCAACTTCTCGTAATTTAAATTTGAGAATAGATTTGGATGTCCCATTGGTAGACAAGCGTGCACGCCAACTTTCGCAAGGTTCCGAGCTATTTTCACAGCCTTTAAGCCCAACTCTAACGAAAATGCACAGTCGAGTTTCGGCTTTGACCAACTTCTCAGAATTGAAATTTGAAAATAGATTTGGATGTCCCATTGGTAGACATGCGCGCACGCCAAATTTTGAGATATTTTATCCCCATTTAATCCCAACACAGAAAACGCATGGTCGAGTTTTGGCTTTGATCAACTTTTCGGAATTGAAATTTGAGCATGGATTTGGAATCCCAATTGGTAGACAAGCGTGCACGGCAAATTTCATAATGTTCCGAGCTATTTTCGCCCCCTTTAAGCCAAAGTCTACTGAAAACGCACGGTCGAGTTTTAGCTTTGATTAACTTGTCAGAACTGGAATTTGAGAATAGATTTGGATGTGCCTTTGGTAGACAAGTGCGCACGCCAACTTTCATGACGATCCAAGTTATTTTATCCCCCTTTAAGCCCAAGTCTAGCGAAAACGGATGGTCGAGTTTCAGCTTTGACGAACTTCCAAGAATTGAAATATGAGCGTAGATTTGGATTCCCCATTGGAAGACAATTGCGCATGCCAACTTTTGTGACGTTCTGAGCTATTTTCGATCCTTTAAGCCCAAGACTAGCGAAAACGCATGGCCGAATTTCGAATTTTCCCATCTTCTCGGAATTGAAACTTGAGCATAGATTTGGATTCCCCATTGGTATAGAAGAGTTCACGCCAACCTTTAAGACATTCTGAGGTATCTTCGCTGCATTCAAACCCAAGTCTAGCGAAAACGCACGGTTGAGTTTCAGCTTTGACCAACTTCTCGTAATTTAAATTTGAGAATAGATTTGGATGTCCCATTGGTAGACAGGCTCGCACGCCAACTTTTGAGACATTTCGAGATATTTTATCCCCCTTTAAGCCCAAGTTTACAAAAAACGCACGGTAGAGTTTCAGCTTTGACCAATTTTTCAGAATTGGAATTTGAGCACAGGTTTGGATTCCCCATAGGTAGAAAAGTGCGCACGCCAACTTTCGTGATGTTTCGAGCTATTCTTGTCGCATTTAAGGCCAAGTCTAACGAAAAAGGATGGTTGAGTTTCGGCTTTGGCTGACATCTCGTAATTTAAATTTGAGAATAGATTTGGATGTCCCATTAGTAGACAAATTTCTCAGAATTTGAAATTGAGCTTAGATTGGAGTCCCCATTGGTAGACAAGAGCGCACGCCATTTTTCATGATGTTCCAAGCTATTTTTACCCTCTTTAAGCCTAAGACTAGCGAAAACGCATGGCCAAGTTTCAAATTTTACCAACTTCTCGGAATTGAAACTTCAACATAGATTTGGATTCCCCATTGGTAGACAAGAGTGCGCGCCAAATTTCGTGACGTTTCGACCTATTTTCACCACATTCAAACCCTAGTCTAGCGAACATGCACGGTCGAGTTTCGGCATTGACCAACTTCTCGTAACTTAAATTTGGGAGTAGATTTGGATTCCCCATTGGTAGACAAGCGCGCACGCCAACTTTCGTGACATTTCGAGCTATTCTCGTCACATTTAAGGCCAAGTCTAGTGAAAAGAATGGTTGAGTTTCGGCTTTGATCCACATCTCGTAATTTAAATTTGAGAATAGATTTGGATGTCCCATTGGTAGACAAGTGCGCACGCCAACTTTTGTGAAGTTTCGAGCTATTTTCGCTCCCTTTAAGCCCAAGTCTACGGAAAACGCACGATCGCGTTTCAGCTATGATTAACTTCTCAGAACTGAAATTTGAGAATAGATTTGGATGTGCCTTTGGTAGACAAGTGCACACGCCAACTTTCGTGACGTTCCGAACTACTTTATCTCCCTTTAAGCCCAAGTCTAGCGAAAACGCACGGTCGAGTTTCAGCTTTGACCAACTTCTCATAATTGAAATATGAGCGTAGATTTGCATTCCTCATTGTAGAGAAGCTTGCACGCCAACGTTCGTGACGTTCCAAGTTATTTTTTCCCTGTTTAATCCCAAGTCTAGCGAAAACGCACGGTTGAGTTTCGGCTTTGACCAACTTCTCCGAATTGGAATTTGAGCTTAGATTGGATTTCCCATTGGTAGACAAGAGCGCATGCCAACTTTCATGACATTCCGAGCTATTTTCGCCGCCTTTAAGCCCAAGATTAGCGACAACACATGGCCGAGTTTCAACTTTTACCAACTTCTCAGAATTGAAACTTGAGCATAGGTTTGGATTCCCCATTGGTAGACAAGAGTGCACACCAACGCTCTTGATGTTCCGAGCTATTTTCGCTGCATTCAAACCCAAGTCTAGCGAAAACGCACGATCGAGATTCGACTTTGACCAACTTCTCATAATTTAAATTTGAGAATAGATTTGGATGTCCCATTGGTAGACGCTTCGTGCATGCTAACTTTCGCGAGGTTCCGAGCTATATTCACAGCCTTTAAGCCCAAGTCTAGCGAAAATGCACAGTCACGTTTTTGCTTTGACCAAATTCTCAGAATTGAAATTTGAAAATAGATTTGGATGTCCCATTGGTAGACTAGCGCGCACGCCAACTTTCAAGAAATTTTGAGATATTTTATCCCCCTTTAAGCCCAAGTTTACAGAAAAACGCACGATCGAGTTTCGGCTTTGACCAACTTTTCGAAATTGAAATTTGAGTGTAGATTTGGATTCCCCATTGGTAGACAAGCATGCATGCTAACTTTCGTGACATTTCGAGCTATTTTATCCCCCTTTAAGCCCAAGTCTAGCGAAAACGCACAGTCCATTTTTAGCGTTGACCAACTTCTAGGAATTGAAATATGAGCATAGATTTGGATTTCCCATTGGTAGACAAGCGCGCACGCCAACTTTCATGACATTCCAAGCTATTTTCTCCCCCTTTAAGCCTAAGTCTAGCGAAAACGCACAGTCAAGTTTCAGCTTTGACCAACTTCTCAGAATTTGAAATTGAGCTTAGATTGGATTCCCCATTGGTAAACAAGAGAGCACGCCAACTTTCATGACGTTCCGAGCGATTTTCGCCCTCTTTTTAGGCCCAAGACTAGCGAAAACGCATGGCCGAGTTTTGAATTTTACTAACTTCTCGGAATTGAAACTTAAGCATAGATCTAGATTTCCCATTGGTAGACAAGAGTGCACGCCAACTTTTGTGACATTCCAACCTATTTTCGCCCAATTCAAACACATGTCTAGCGAAAACGCACGGTCGAGTTTTGGCTTTGGCCAACTTCTCGTAATTTAAATTCGAGAGTAGATTTGGATGTCCCATTGGTAGACAAGCGCACAACGCCAACTTTCGCGAGGTTCGAAGCTATTTTCACGCCTTTAAGCCTAAGTCCAGCGAAAATGCACGGTCGAGTTTCGGCTTTGACCAACTTTGCGGAATTGAAGTTTGAAAATACATTTGGAGTTCCCATAGGTAGACAGGTGCGCACACCAACTTTCGAGACATTTTGACATATTTTATCCCCCTTTGAGCCCATGTTTACAGAAAACGCATGGTCGAGTTTTGGCTTTCACCAACTTTTTGGAATTGAAATTTGAGTGTAGATTTGGATTCCCCATTGGTAGACAAGTGTGCACGCCAACTTTCGTGATGTTCTGAGCTATTTTATCCCCCTTTACGCCCAAGTCTAGCAAAAACGCATCATCGAGTTTCGACTTTGACCAACTTCTTGGAATTGAAATATGAGCGTAGATTTGGATTCCCCATTGGTAGACAAGCACGCACACCAACTTTCGTGATGTTTCCAGCTATTCTCGCCGCATTTAGGGCCAAGTCTAACGAAAAAGCATGGTCGAGTTTCGGCTTTGAACGACATCTCGTAATTGAAATTTGAGAATAGATTTGGATATCCCATTGGTAGACAAGCGCGCATGCCAATTTTCGTCACGTTATGAGCTCTTTTCGCCCCCTTTAAGCCCAAGTCTACCGAAAATGCACAGTCGAGTTTCAGCTTTGATTAACTTCTCAGAACTGAAATTTGAGAATAGATTTGGATGTGCCTTTGGTAGACAAGCGTGCACGCCAACTTTCGTGATGTTCCGAGCTATTTTCTCCCCCTTTAAGCCCAAGTATAGTGAAAACGCACGGTCGAGTTTCAGCTTTGACCAACTTCTCGGAATTGAAATATGAGTGTAGATTTGGATTCCCCACTGGTAGACAAGCGCGCACACCAACTTTCGTGACGTTCCAAGCTATTTTCACTCCCTTTAAGCCGAAGAGTGCACGCTAACTCTCGTGACTTTCTGAGCTATTTTCGCCGCATTCAAACCCAAGTCTAGTGAAAACGCACGGTCAAGTTTCGGCTTTGACCAACTTATCATAATTTAAATTTGAGAATAGATTTGGATGTCCCATTGGTAGACAAGCACGCACGCCAACTTTCGCGAGGTTCTGAGCTATTTTCACATCCTTTAAGCCCAAGTGTAGCGAAAATGCACAGTCGAGTTTCGACTTTGACCAACTTCTTGAAATTGAAATTTAAAAATAGATTTGGATGTCCCATTGGTAGACAGGCGCGCACACCAACTTTCGAGAAATTTTGAGATATTTTATTCCCCTTTAAGCCAGAGTTTACAGAAAATGCACGGTCGGGTTTCGACTTTGACCAACTTTTCGTAATTTAAATTTGAGAATAGATTTCGATGTCCCATTGGTAGACAAGCGCGCACACAATCGCTCGCGAGGTTTCGAGCTATTTTCACAGCCTTTAAGCCTAAGTCTAGAGAAAACACATGGTCGAGTTTCGGCTTTGACCAGCTTCTCGGAATTGAAATTTGAAAATAGATTTGGATGTCCCATTTGAAGACAAGAGAACACGCCAACTTTCGAGAAATTTCAAGATATTTTATCCCCCTTTAAGCCCAAGTTTATAGAAAATGCACAGTCGAGTTTCGGCTTTGACCAACATTTCAGAATTGAAATTTGAGCGTAGATCTGGATTCCCCATTGGTAGACAAGCGCGCAGGCCAAATTTCGTGACGTTCTGAGCTATTTTCGCCCCCTTTAAGCACAAGTCTACAAAAAATGCACGGTCGAGTTTCGGCTTTGATTAACTTCTCAGAACTGAAATTTGAGAATAGATTTGGATGTGCCTTTGGTAGACAAGTGCGCACGCCATCTTTCGTGACGTTCTGAGCTATTTTATCCCCCTTTAAGCCCAAGTCTAGTGAAAATGCACGGTCGAGTTTCAGCTTTGACGTACTTCTTGGAATTGAAATATGAGCGTAGATTTGGATTCTCCTTTTGTAGACAAGCGCGCACGCCAACTTTCGTGACGTTCCGAGCTATTTTCTCCCCCTTTAACCCCAAGTCTAGCGAAAACGGATGGTCAAGATTTGGCTTTAACCAACTTCTTGGAATTGGAATTTGAGCTTAGATTGGATTCCCCATTGGTAGACAAGAGCGCACGCCAATTTTCATGACGTTCCGAGCTATTTTCGCCCCCTTTCATCCCAAGACTAGCGAAAACGCATGGCCGAGTTTCGACTTTTACCAACTTCTGTGAATTGAAACTTGAGAATAGATTTGGATGTCCCATTGGTAGACAAGCGTGCAACATGAACTTTCGTGAGGTTCTGGGCTATTTTCACGCCTTTAAGCGTAAGTCTAGCGAAAACGCAGGGTCGAGTTTCAGCTTTGACCAACTTCTCGGAATTGAAATTTGAAGATAGATTTGGATGTCCCATTGGTAGACAGGCGCGCATGCCAACTTTCGAGACATTTCGAGATATTTTATCCCCCTTTAAGCCCAAGTTTACAGAAAACGCACGGTCGAGTTTCGGATTTGACCAACTTTTTGGAATTGAAATTTGAGCGTAGGTTTTGATTCCCCATTGGTAGACAAGCGCGCACGCCAACTTTCAAGACCTTCCGAGCTATTTTCACCCCCTTTAAGCCCAAGTCTAAGGAAAATGCACAGTCGAGTTTCAACTTTGATTAACTTCTCTGAACTGAAATTTGAGAATAGATTTGGATGTGTGTTTGGTAGACAAGCGTGCATGCCAACTTTCATGACATTCCGAGCTATTTTACCCCCCTTTAAATCCGAGTCTAGCGAAAATGTATGGTCGAGTTTCGACTTTGACCAACTTCTTGGAATTGAAATACGAGCGTAGATTTGGATTCCTCATTGGTAGAAAAGCGCGCATGCCAAATTTCTTGACGTTCCGAGCTATTTTATCCCCCTTTAAAACCAAGTCTAGCGAAAACGCACGGTCGCATTTTGACTTTGACCAACTTCTCGGAATTGGAATTTGAGCTTACATAGGATTCCCCATTGGTAGGCAAGATCGCATGCCAACTTTCATGACGTTCCAAGCTATTTTCACCACCATTAAGCCCAAGACTAGCGAAAATGCATGGTCGAGTTTCGACATTTACCAACTTCTCGGAATTGAAACTTGAGCATAGATTTGGATTGCCCATTGGTATACAAGAGTGCACGCCAACTTTTGTGATGTTCCGAGCTATTTTCTCTGCATTCAAACCCATCTCTAGCGAAAACGTACGATCGAGTTTCGGATTTGACCAACTTCTCGTAATTTAAATTTGAGAATAGATTTGGATATCCAAATTGTAGACAAGCGCGCACGCCAACTTTTAAGAGGTTCCAAGCTATTTTCACAGCCTTTAAGCCCAATTCTAGCGAAAATACATGGTTGAGTTTCGGCTTTGACAAACTTCTCGGAGTTGAAATTTGAAAACATTTGGATGTCCCATTGGTAGAAAAGCACGCATGCCAACTTTCGAGAAATTTTGAGATATTTTTTCCCCATTTAAGCCCAAGTTTACAGAAAACGCACGGTTGAGTTTCGGATTTGACCAACTTTTCAGAATTGAAATTTGAGCATAGATTTGGAGTCTGCATTGGTGGACAAGCACGCACACCAACTTTCATGACGTTCCAAGCTATTTTCGCCCCCTTTAATCCCAAGTCTACCGAAAACACACGGTCGAGTTTCAGCTTTGACCAACTTCTCGCAATTGAAATATGAGCGTAGATTTGGGTTCCCCATTGGTAGACAAGCGTGCACGCCAACTTTCGTGACGTTCCGAGCTATTTTCTCCCCCTTTAATCCCAAGTCTAGCGAAAACGCACGGTCAAGTTTCGGCTTTGACCAACTTCTCGGAATTGGAAATTGAGCTTAGATTGGATTTCCCATTCGTAGACAAGAGCGCACGCCAACTTTCATGACGTTCCGAGCTAATTTTGCCCCCTTTAAACCCAAGGCTATCGAAAACACATGGCCGAGCTTTGACTTTTGCCAACTTCTCGTAATTGAAACTTGAGCATAGATTTGGATTCCCCATTGGTAGACAAGAGTGCAAACCAACTTTCCTGAAGTTCAGAGCTATTTTTGCCGCATTCAAACCCAAGTCTAGCGAAAATGCACGGTCGAGTTTCGGCTTTGACCAACTTCTCGTAATTTAAATTTGAGAGTAGATTTGTGTTAAAATTTAATATGCTAAGACAGAAAATAGCAGCATTACATTCCATTTCTCAATAATAGCATATACAGGATCACTGAAGAAACAACAAGCACAGCATAAACACAAGAGACACAAATTTATCTTTGGAAACCCTCATGGAGTAGAAAACCCAGTAAAGCTTCCTCAATATAGATGAACAACAATATACAAAGATGCAAACCAAAGACATGATCTCCTCCTCCACCATAGCAGACCTCTCCTCCACAAGTGCGCCTCTCTCAAGTGAGTGAGTGTATCAAATGAGGAACACACCTCCTCTATTTATACACTACACTGACATATATTTTACACAGGTACATGTAGGCTCATATTTAACCATTAGGTTAAATACCCTATTATAACTAACTGGGCCGACCTCCACATGGTGGGTCTAATAACCCTAGTTACCACAACTTCTCGGAGGAATAAACATCTCCGGATTCATAGTATAATCACATCGGAGGTATGGAACATCTCCGGAATAAATAATATACAAATATAATATTCTTAGAAGTTACAATATCTCAACACTCCCCCTTAACGAGAAGGATATTATAACAGCATCTGCATGAGCAAGGAGTCATCAACATTATACATGATACATCTATAAATCATTGGAGGCTTTCTCAACATCATCAGTAACTCAACCAGTTACTGGAACATCTTCAATACTGGAACATCAACATCTTCAGTACTGAACCTTTATCTTCTGCAGCACTCAAACAGCTACAGCAACATCAATATCTGAATCCTCACGATCATCGGCATCGTCATCACACGATCATCATCATCATCATCACACGATCATCAGCATCATCATCACACGATCATCACATCGTCATCACACGATCATCAGCATCGTCACATCATCTTGATCTACAACATCTGGTTCATCATGATCTACAACATCTGGTTCATCATGATCTACATCATCGTCATCATAAAATCAATAGCATCGTCATCATACGATCAATCAGCATCGTCATCATACGATCAACAGCATCTTCATCAGCATCGTCATCATACGATCAACAGCATCGTCATCAACATCGTCATCATACGATCAATAGTATCGTCATCATGCGATCATTAGCATCGTCATCAGCATCATCATCATACGATCAACAACATCGTCATCAGCATCGTCATCATACGATCAACAGTATCGTCATCATGCGATCATCAGCATCGTCATCAGTATCATCATCAGCATCGTCATCATACGATCAACATTTTACAGGGTGATCAATCCTGCTCTCTTTAGGACATACGTCCATGGATGATGCAATCCAGTGATGTACCTTTTGAACCGAAGTCCAGGGATGATCCAGTCCTACCATGTACCTTTTGAACCGAAGCTCAGGGACGATCCAGTCCTATCATGCACCTTTTGAACCGAAGCTCAGGGACGATCCAGTCCTATCATGTACCTTTTGAACCGAAGCTCAGGGACGATCCAGTCCTATCATGTACCTTTTGAACCGAAGCTCAGGGACGATCCAGTCCTATCATGTACCTTTTGAACTGAAGCTCAGGGATGATCCAGTCCTATCATTCAATTCTCGGAGACCTCATGTCTATGGCTCAATTCACAGGATCAAAGTCCGAGGATGATCCAATCCCCTTACCTATTCATTCAGGATTTTGTTCTCGGAGACATCATGTCTACGACTCAATTCAAAGGACTAAAGTCCGAGGACGATCCAATCCCATTACCTGTTCATTCAGGATTTTGTTCTCGGAGACATCATGTCTATGGCTCAATTCAAAGGACTAAAGTCTGAGGACAATCCAATCCCCTTACCTGTTCATTCAGGATTTTGTTCTCGGAGACATCATGTCTACGGCTCAATTCAAAGGACTAAAGCCCGAGGACGATCCAATCCCCTTACCTGTTCATTCAGGATTTTGTTCTCGGAGACATCAAGTCTACGGCTGAATTCAAAGGACTAAAGTCCGAGGACGATCCAATCCACTTACCTGTTCATTCAGGATTTTTTTCTCGGAGACATCATGTCTACGGCTCAATTCAAAGGACTAAAGTTTGAGGACGATCCAATCCCCTTACCTGTTCATTCAGGATTTTGTTCTCGGAGACATCATGTCTACAGCTCAATTCAAAGGACTAAAGTCCGAGGATGATCCAATCCCCTTACTTGTTCATTCAGGATTTTGTTCTCGGAGACATACGTCTACGGCTCTCTTTAGGACTAAAGTCCAAGGATGATCCAATCCCCTCAAGTCCACCAAGGACTTCATTCTCGAAGACATACGTCTATGGCTCTCTTTAGGACTGAAGTCCAGGGATGATCCAATCCCCTCAAGTCCACCAAGGACTTCATTCTTGAAGACATACGTCTATGGCTCTCTTTAGGACTGAAGTCCAGGGATGATCCAATCCCCTCAAGTCCACCAAGGACATCATTCTCGAAGACATACGTCTACGGCTCTCTTTAGGACTAAAGTCCAGGGATAATCCAATCCCCTCAAGTCCACCAAGGACTTCATTCTCGAAGACATACGTCTATGGCTCTCTTTAGGACTGAAGTCTAGGGATGATCCAATCCCCTCATATGTCAATCATGGGTACAAGTATATTCATCCATACAAGTACATCAAGGCATTATGTATCCTCATCATCAAAACATGTATATCAAAACATGTATCCTCATCAATAGCATCAAATACATATATCATTAAAGGCATGTATACATCTATCATCAAAAGAATGTATACATCTATCATCAAAAGCATGTATTCTCACTAATACATCTATCATCAAAAGCAAAAATATAAGGGTCCTAAAAAAATAATTCTAAGTAACTAAGTGCAGTAAAAGGTAACCTCATCATTGATGGGACAGACTTGTTATCAGATACTATGCTACTCCCCCTTTCGAGGAGAGTTCTTTTGAACTATACCAAGCTTGTCTCGAAAGTATTCAAGCTTCACTTGAGACAGAGGTTTAGTCAAGATATCAGCAATCTGATCCTCAGTGCTTATATATTCGAGCTTGATAGCTCCTCTTTGCACCATATCTCGTATATAGAAGTATCGGATCTCTATGTGTTTTGACTTATCGTGGAACACATGATTTTCGGGCATCTTAATGCATCTTTGATTGTCACACATAATCACAGTGGGATCCATTTCTAAGTCAAACACTCCATATAAAAGCTTCTAAAGCCATACTGCTTCATAGCTGTCAGAGCAGACAGCCATATATTCTGCTTCAACAATACTGAGAGCCACACTAGATTGTTTCTTGCTGAACCATGAGATCATGGCAGATTCAAGACTATAACATCCACCTGATGTACTCTTTCTGTCTGAGACACTTCCTGCCCAATCAGAATCTGAGTAACCATGTAAATGGAGTTCATGACCTCCAAGATAATATTGACCAAAAATCTAATGTACCTTTTAGGTACCTCACTACATGCTTTGTAGCTATTAAGTGAACTTTTCTAGGTTCTACTAGATACTGACTTAGGGTATTTACAACAAAGCATATATCTGGCCTAGTATTTGTTAAATATATCAATGACCCAATGATTTGTCTATATAGGGTTAGGTCCACTTAATACGATGAGTCATTAACTAATAACTTCAAGTTGGAGTCCATGGGAGTGGCCATGGCTTTATACTCCAACATATCAAATCTTTTTAGAAACTTCATAGCATACTTACCTTGATTTAAAAGATTCCTTTTGGATCTTTCCATACTTCTAGACCTAAGAAGTAGTGCATTAATCCGAGATCTTTCATTTTCATTTCTGCAGCCATTTTCATGACCTATTTCTCATTCCTTGTCAGAAAGAGATCATCGTCATACAATAATGGTATGATAGGTTCATCATACACAACCTTAAGGTAAAGGTTAGGAACAACTTTACTTCTGGTAAAGCCCAAGCTTTGTCATGAAGCTGTCAATTGTCCATTATTCACACTCTGCATTGAGTGATCTTCTGCATATCTATCTGTGCCATCTCTTGTCAGATGGATCTACTAATATGAGCCTCAAAATCATTCGAACTCTATGGTGAGTTCCTTCTTGCATCCATGTCATATGTGTATAGAAGCCATATTCAACCTTGTAGCAAAGGTTGAGATCCACATCACCCATGATGATCATTAAGCTCATCAATTGACTACCGATCCTGGGTACCCATACAGAACCTGATTCACACTTCTTCTTTAATTACATCATTAAGAGAATGGTCTTATCTAGTCCCTTGGAGAAAAACATCTCATTATGATTCTCTTCCTCTTTTTAAGAGAATCTCTTAACCACAATCTTTCTATAGTGTGTTTGATTTGTAAATATTTTGTTGAACATCCATGGCTTGTTCAGAGTTCATCATTCATCATGATCTTTCCTACAAATCAAAATTAAGTACATGATTAGTAATACTTCATAATCATCAAATCATATTGACATGATAACCTATTATGCATACAGATATCATTTACATAGTTATGCAACTATTTTGACCAATACTTTGGCACAACACTTTCCCATATCTTGTATGCATACAGTAGCTATCTAGATGCCTTCCATCTCTACCAGAACATACTATCGAGAGTGTGCACAGCTCTCAACATGTCAGCAAAGAGGTTTCATTCTAGACAAGCAACAATGGAATGTTTGTCCAACTTACCAATCATATGCATATTAGTAGTATATTGTTCAATGCTTTATGAATGTTTACACTCAGCATGATATATTCTAGTAATACAAATATGCATACAAGCAATATCATTTACTATTTCTAATAACAACTCAAATACTTATCTTTTATGTTTGTGTGGTTGCCTCCCGCTTGATCTTCTGTATGTCTCCTGAACTTCTATTCATTCTGTACCACTGTGCATGCTCAAGTGTACACTAGTGTCATCCTCATGATCTCATACACAAACATACATTCATTAGTATATTCTCAATATTATCAAAACATTCTAATTCTAAATAATCTTGAATATGTACAGTCATGATCATTAGTATTCAGGGTTTCAAGGAAGTCTTCTTTTACTCATACATATTCTTGTTTGATCTAGTTAGTTAAATCATCAACCAAGATAAGAGACATAATATGCATAAACCCTTGATTACTAACCAATCATACCAAGTATACTTACATAAGGGATCCTAACACAAGGCAATATGTTAAGTTTAAACCAAATAGCCAAGCAAGATCACTGAAAGAAACACAATCACAAGATAGACACACAATATACCCTAGGAAACCCTCATGGGGTAGAAAACCTAGCAAAGCTTTCCTCAATAAGATGATCAACCAAAATACAAGATGTGCTCCTTCTTCCTCTGTCTCCTTAGTAGATATCCCAGACAAGTGCGCACTCTTCCACAAGTGAGTGAGTGATCTAATGAGGAGTTCACCTCCTCTATTTATACTTGACTCCCAACTGACTAAAAGACCTAATGGGGCCGACCTCACCTGGAGAAGTCTAATAACCCCTAAAATATAACTACAGGGACGACCCCCACATGGTGGGTCTAATAACCCTAGTTAATACAAACCCCTGGAGGAATAAACATCTCCAGATACATAATAGGGTTACCTCGGAGGAATGAATCATCTCCGAAATAATAAAGTACAAATATAATATTCTTTGAAGTTACAATATTCAACACTCCCCCTTAATGAGAAGGATATTATAACAACATCTGCAGGAGCAATGAGCCATACATCATACATCTATATATCATCGGAAGCTTTCTTCGGTTCATCATCATCAGTGACTTAACTAGTTACTGGAACATCGATATCACTCGATCATCAGCATCGACATCATTACTGTCATCGTCATCATATAATCAGCATCATCATCACATGATCAGCATCGTCATCATATGATCAATAGCATCGTCATCATATGATCAATAGCATCGTCATCACACGATCAGCAGCATCGTCATCACACGATCAGCAGCATCGTCATCACACGATCAGCAGCATCGTCATCACACGATCAGCAGCATCGTCATCACATGATCAGCAGCATCGTCATCACACGATCAGCAGCATCGTCATCACACGATCAGCAGCAGCATCGTCATCACACGATCATATTACAGGATGATCAATCCTGCTCTCTTTAGGACATGAGTCCATGGATGATGCAATCCAGATCAAGTTCCAGGATGATCAATCCTTATCACAACTACAGAGCCAGCCCTGTTTCATGCTGGGTATCACAACTATAGAGCCAGCCCTGTTTCATGCTGGATGTATCACAACTACAGAGCCAGCCCTGTTTCATGCTGGATGTATCACAACTACAGAGCCAACCCTATTTCATGCTGGATGTATCACAACTTACAGAGCCAGCCCTGTTTCATGCTGGATGTATCACAACTACAGAGCCAGCCCTGTTTCATGCTGGATGTATCACAACTACAGAGCCAGCCTTGTTTCATGCTGGATGTATCACAACTACAGAGCCAGCCCTGTTTCATGCTGGATGTAACCTAGAGTAATTCTAGGATTTGTCATGTACATTTTGAACCGAGGTCCAGGGACGATTCAGTCCTATCATTCAGTTATCGGAGACCTCACGTCTACGGCTCTTCTTTAGGACTGAAGTCCGGGAATGATCCAATCCCCTCACAAGTTCACCAAGAACTTCATTATCGAAGACATACGTCTACGGCTCTTCTTTCGGACTGAAGTCCAGGAATGATCCAATCCCTTCATATGTTCACCAAGAACTTCATTATCGAAGATATACGTCTACGGCTCTTCTTTCGGACTGAAGTCCAGGAATGATCCAATCCCTTCACATGTTCACCAAGAACTTCATTATCGAAGACATACGTCTACGGCTCTTCTTTCGGACTGAAGTCCAGGAATGATCCAATCCCTTCACATGTTCACCAAGAACTTCATTATCGAATACATACGTCTACGGCTCTTCTTTCGGACTGAAGTCCAGGAATGATCCAATCCCTTCACATGTTCACCAAGAACTTCATTATCGTCAAAACATGTATAACCACAACATGTATAATCATCGTCAAAACATGTATAACCACAACATGTATCATCATCATCAAAACATGTATAACCACAACATGTATCATCATCATCAAAACATGTATAACCACAACATGTATCATCATCATCAAAACATGTATAACCACAACATGTATCATCATCATCAAAACATGTATACATCTAACCATCAAAATCATGTATACATCTAACCATCAAAAGCATGTATACATCTAACCATCAAAATCATGTATACATCTAATCATCAAAAGCATGTATACATCTAAACATCAAAAGCATGTATACATCTAACCATCAAAATCATGTATACATCTAATCATCAAAAGCAGGAATGTGAGAGTTCTAAATCTAAATAATTCTAGGTGAGTAAGTGCAGTAGATAGGTAACCTCATCATTGATGAGATAGGCTTGTTTGTCAGATACTGAGCTACTCCCCCTTTCGAGGAGGGTTCTTCTGACCTACACCAAGCTTGTCTCGGAAGTGTTCAAACTTTACTCGAGACAGAGGCTTAGTCAGGATATCAGCAATTTGATCCTTAGTGCTTATATACTCTAGCTTGATAGCTCCTTTCTGCACCATATCTCGTATATAAAAGTACCGGATCTCTATGTGTTTTGACTTATCTTGAAAAACAGGATTTTCAGTCATCTTGATGCAGCTTTGATTATCACACATAATCACAGTGGGGTCCATTTCTAAGTCAAACACTCCAGATAAAAGTTTTCGAAGCCATACTGCTTCACAGCTGGCAGAACAGGCAGCTATATATTTAGCTTCAGCAGTACTGAGGGCCACACTTGATTGTTTCTTGCTGAACCATGAGATCATGGCAGATCCAAGACCATAACATCCACCTGAAGTACTTTTTCTATCTGAGACACTACCTGCCCAATCAGAGTCTGAGTAACCATGTAATTTGAGTTCATGACCTCCAAGATAAAATAGGCCAAAATCTAATGTACCTTTTAGGTACCTCATTATATGCTTTGCAGCGATTAAGTGAACCTTTCTAGGTTCTACTAGATACTGACTTAGGGTATTTACAGCAAAGCATATATCAGGCCTAGTATTGGTTAAGTACATTAAAGATCCAATGATTTGTCTATATAAAGTTATGTCCACTAATTCTGATGAATCATTAACTAATAACTTTAAGTTGGATTCCATGGGAGTGGCCATGGCTTTGCACTCCAACATATCAAATCTTTTGAGAATCTCCACAGTATACTTACCTTGATTTAGAAAGATTCCTTTTGGTTCTTGCCATACTTCTAAGCCTAAGAAGTAGTGCATTAATCCGAGATCTTTCATCTCGAATTCTGAAGAAAGCTTCTTCTTGCTTTCAATAATCTGTTTCTCATCTCCAGTTAGGAAAATATCATCTACATATAACAGCAATATAACTGGTTCGTCATCCATTACCTTGAGATAAAGATTTGGGTCAGCTTTACTTTTGGTAAAGCCCATGCTAGTTAAGAAATTATCAATCCTTCCGTACCAAGCCCTTGGAGCTTGTTTCAACCCATATAATGCCTTCTTCAATTTGCATACATGAGTTCTTCCATCATTAACCTCAAACCCTTGAGGTTGCTCTATGTATACTTCTTCTTCAATTACACCATTCAGAAAAGCTGTCTTAACATCCATTTGGTGTAATTTCCACTTCATCACGGATGCAAGTGCCATGATAGTTCTAATTGAAGTATACCTGGCAACAGGTGCAAATGTTTCTTCATAGTCAATTCCCTCCTTCTGAGAGAATCCTCTGGCTACAAATCTTGCTTTGTATTTTTCAATGCTTCCATCCGCGGCATGTTTTATTTTGAAAATCCATTTGGAAGAAACCACACTTTTATCTTTCGGTTTGGGAACTATATCCCAAACATCATTTTTCATTATTGACTGGTATTCTTCAGTCATTGCTTCTACCCATTCTTTCTTTTGAGCTGCTTCTTCATAGCTAGTAGGTAGTTGATCCACAAGGTCACACATTAAGGCCATGTAGTTGGACACCAATTTTGGCTTCTTCCTTTCTCTAGTGGAGCCTTCAGGAGCACCATATCTTTCAGCTCCTTGAATAATATCTCTAGCCCATGCTGGTCTTCTCTTCCTGGATAATTCTGCAACAGGGGGTTCTTGTGGTTCCAGCATGTCATGATCCTCTGGTGTAACTTCTTCAGGGATGTGAACAGTCTCTGAGATCCTGGGTGATAAATCTTCTCCATAAACTTCTTCAAGTTGACACTTTCTGGATTTCTTGAGAGCTGCTTCCTCATCAAAGGTTACATCTCTACTTATTTCTATATGATGGAAACCTGGTATGTAGATTCTGAAGGCTTTGGAAGTTTCACAATAACCAACAAACATTCCCTTCTTACCTGAGGGATCCAACTTGGTTCTCTTTTCTTTTGGAATGTGGATGTACAAAGGACACCCAAATATTTTAAGATGACTTACCTCAGGCTTCTTACCTGTAAACACTTCTTCTGGAGTTTTGAATTCAAGAGCACTGTGAGATAATCTATTTTGCACATAAACTGCTGTCTTGGCTGCTTCAGCCCATAAGTACATGGGAAGATCTTGGTCATGTATCATGGTCTTCACAGCTTCCATGATTGTTCTATTTTTCCTTTCAGCCACCCCATTTTGTTGGGGATTGTATGGAGTAGTTAGTTCCCTTTTAATTCCAGCTTCTTTGCAAAAGTCCTCAAATTCCTTTGAGGTGAATTCTCCGCCATTATCTGTTCTGAGAATTTTGATTTTCTTGTCTGATAGATTTTCTATTAGAGCCTTGAACTCTTTGAATTTTCCAAAGACTTCATTCTTACCTTTCAGGAAGTATATCCAAGTTTTCCTTGAATAGTCATCAATGAATGAAAGATAGTATTCAAACCCACTTAAGGAAGTGGTGGGAATTGGTCCACATACATCTGAGTGTATAAGATCTAAAATGTTCTTAGTCTTTGTTTCACTCTTTGGAAAGGGGTTCTTGATATTTTTCCCTTTCTTACATCCTTTGCATGAGCCATCATGATCAACTTTCAATTCTGGTAATCCTATGACTACCTTGCTTACATAGGGTAAGGATTTATAATTGATGTGAGCTAATCTTCTATGCCATAGTTCACTGGGGCTAGAGATCTCATGTGCAAGGGCAGCTTCTGGATGGCCCTTGAGTTTATAGAGACCTCCTTCTTCTTCACCAATAACAACTGCATCTTTAATTGTCTTTCCTTTGGACCACATGAGTACTTGTCCATCTATGAAGGCTACTCTAAAACCTTTCTTATCTAGTGCTGAAATAGAGAGAAGGTTCTTCTTTAAAACTGGTACATATAAGATGTCCTTCATCTTCAAGGGTGTTCCAGAATCTAGCTTATAGCTAGCTTCACCAATTCCTTTGATGGGATATTGGTAGTCATCTCCTAGAGATACCTTTTGTGAGGAAGACTTTTCTTCAAGATTTGAGAAGGTCTTCCTTTGACCTGTCATGTGCTTGGAAGCACCACTGTCAATGAGCCATGTATCTTCTCCAGGAGATACAGATCCAGAGAGTGCAGAGAATAGAACATATTCTTCTGGATCTTCTTTCTTCACCTTATTTCTTTTCCTTTTAGGCTTTACCTCTACCTCTTCTTCTTCTTCATCTTCTTCCTCTTCTTCTTCTTCTTCACTATCATTTTCTGCCATATGTGCATGGTGTCTTTTGTGGACAAACTTCTTCTTTTGTGAGGGACAAAATCTGGAGATGTGTCCTAGCTTATCACAGTTATAGCATTTGACTGTGGAAAGATCTCTTACTGGAAATGGTCCTTTTCTCTTTCTAGAGAAGTGTTGAGATCCTTTGTGGTCAACCTTCTTGAGATGACCTGTTCTTCTTCTTCTGGTATGGGTGGCCAAAGCTTGGTCATCTTCTTTGAGAAGAGCTTCTCTGTTGCCTACCCTAGCTTCTTCTTGAACACAATCCTCCCATACTATATCAAATTTCATGCTTTCTTTCCTGGCACACATGGTTTGTATGAAAGATTCCCAATATCTAGTGAGACCATTAAGAGCAGTCATCACTAGTTCATCCTCATCAAGAGTATCACCAATTGCATCTAGTTGTTCCTTGATTTGTGAAACCCTTGAGAAGTAGTCTTGAATGGATTCTCCTTTGTGCATCTTGGTACTCTTCAATTGAGTCCTTAGATTCATCTTCCTATTGATGTTCTTTCCTTCATACATTCTTCCTAGGGCATCATACATTTCCTTTGGAGTCTTCTTGGAGGCCACTTGGGGAATCAAGTGGTCTTTAATGGAATCTGCTATGATTCTCTTTGCCCTAATCAAATCCTTCCTATGCTTTTATTTGGCTTCATCTCCTTCTGGTTCTGCAACTTCTTCCTTGATATACTGAGCAAGATCATTCTCCTCAAGAATGAGACCAATTCTGTATTTCCATGCCCGGAAATTTTCTATACCTTCTAGCTTGTCTTCAAGCTTAGTATTTGGAGCCATCTTCTCTTGGGGGAGTCCAAGAGACAGAGCAGACTTACCTGAAAAGTTGCTTTTCACTTTTCCGGAATCTGGAACAGAATTTTATCTCACTTTTGGTAGAATTAGGGTTTGACTTTCCCGGAGTTCTACTCAACCAAAAAGTTCGATCTATAGCTCAAAAGAATGCTCTTGAGAAGGGCTACTCAGCCATGTAATCAGAATTCAAAAATTCCAACTTTTTTCTGAAACCAAAATCTGACGTATCGCACTTTTGGTAGAATTAGGGTTTGGAATTTCCGGAGTTCTACCCAACCAAAAAGTTCGATCTAGGGCTCAAAAGAAAGGTATTGAAAAGAGCTATCCAGCCATGCAACCAAAAATCAATAATACCCACTTTGGGATGAAACCCTAACTTCACCAAGGAGAGAGAGAGAGGTATTCTTACCTTGTGAAATATGTCCTATTCAGTCTAGCTCTGATACCATGTTAAGTTTAAACCAAATAGCCAAGCAAGATCACTGAAAGAAACACAATCACAAGATAGACACACAATATACCCTGGGAAACCCTCGTGGGGTAGAAAACCCAGCAAAGCTTTCCTCAATAAGATGATCAACCAAAATACAAGATGTGCTCCTTCTTCCTTTGTCTCCTTAGCAGATCTCCCAGACAAGTGCGCACTCTTCCACAAGTGAGTGAGTGATCTAATGAGGAGTTCACCTCCTCTATTTATACTTGACTCCCAACTGACTAAAAGACCTAATGGGGCCGACCTCACCTGGAGAAGTCTAATAACCCCTAAAATATAACTACAGGGCCGACCCCCACATGGTGGGTCTAATAACCCTAGTTAATACAAACCCCTGGAGGAATAAACATCTCCAGATACATAATAGGGTTACCTCGGAGGAATGAATCATATCCGGAATAATAAAGTACAAATATAATATTCTTTGAAGTTACAATATTCAACATAATATTCTAACATGACATAGGAAAACATACCTGGATTAGTATACCTAATTAGTTATGTACAACATACCTAAACAATCTCTTCAATGATTTAGAGATCCTGAGCTAGAACCTTCATGTCTCATAGGTTAAACATAATATAACAAAGTCATACATACCTCGTGAGTCTTTGTCTTCATGTTGTCATGGTCATGGAACTTGATTTGTCTTTTGTGATGTACCTGTATCTTGTTAGCAGACAACACTAACCTCACACAACACCATAATGCATAAGTACAATCATATAGCCCTAATCAATGAATGTCTTCGATCATTCACATGCATTCATATTGTTACTAGGGTGATAATACAATTAATAACATTAATCAAGATTGTACTAATAAATAACATGAAGATAAACACACTATGAACTTAATCAAGAATCAGATTTCAAGGCATACCTGAACCTCCTTAAGTCATACCTGTCGATACCTTTTGTAGTCTTCTTATGTAAGGCCTTAGACTCAACTCCCCCTGAAACTTGATCTGGAGCTTGATTAGGGTTTGCTAGAGAAACCCTAAAATTCAATCTTTGACTTTCACTCTTTTGAATGGATGCAAGAATGTGTCTTGCTGAGCTGATCAAACTAGCATTCTTCAATTTTGAAATCTCCAAAATTTGACCCCTCAAAATTGCCTTCGAAACTTCTGGATCTTCTGGACAGGAACCCGAAATAGGGTTTGATGAAGCCCACCCTTCTGTCCAATCAAAAGGTTCGATCCAAGGCTCTAAACTCTTATTTTTCTAAGGAGCTTCCAGCCGAGGTTGCACACTTCAAAAATTTCCAACTTTTGTTGAAGTCCTAATTTTCCATCTTTCTGATCACAATCCCGAACTAGGGTTTGATCAAGCCCAGTTTTCTACCCAACCAAAAGTTTGATCTTGGTCTCTAAATTTCAATTTTCCTGAGTAGCATTCAGCCGTGGACTCCGATTCCAAAAATTCTAACTTTCTCCGAAACCCTAAATTCCGGAAGCAATGAATAAAGGTGCTCCAAAAATAATTCTATTTTGAGAGAAATATGTATCTGATTGTTTCTGCTATAAATCTAAAATTTTCACTCCACAGGGTCTGAAATTTTTTTTTGCAGTACCCTGACCTGTCATCTTTCCATCCTGACAGGTCTGACCTCAATTGGATTTTCTGAGAGAGAGTTATGCCAAGTGTCGCAACGTGACCTGTTTATGGGATAATACAGGAGAGTGAACTTGTACGGCGTGCCACATGTCACTGTTTGAACTTCGGCCTCTGAAAACTTTTCCTGAGATAGCTCGCTCTGTTATATTTCCATCCTGATAGGTCTGACCTCAATTGGACTCTCTAAGAGAGAGTTATGCCAAGTGTCGTAACGTGACCTGTTTATGGGATAAAACAGGAGAGCGAACTTGTACGGCATGCCACGTGTCACTGGTTCAGCTTCGGCCTCTGAAAAAGTTTCTTGAGATAGTACATTCTGTGTACTACCTGTAAATTTTACAAAATTTCATTTGGATCTTCCTAGCCCAAGTTATGACCTTTTTTCCTAGGTCACCTGATTTTGACTGAGATCTAGAAGAGGCAGAAACCCTAACTTGTACTGATCATAACTTACAAAATACAACGAATCTGAGGGTGCCCTTTGGACACAAGATACCTGGAGATGTTATCTACGACCTGTAAAGGTTTCAGATCCTGAATCTTCGCCAAAATGGATTTATAGCGAAAGTTCCACGATGACTGATTTTTTCTATATAAAACCCTAACCTTCAAATTGTCGTAAGTAAAGCAAGTGTCGTAAGTGCCATACCTTGCCTTTCTTCAGTTTAGCTCTGATACCATGTTAAAATTTAATATGCTAAGACAGAAAATAGCAGCATTACATTTTATTTCTCAATAATAGCATATACAGGATCACTGAAGAAATAACAAGCACAGCATAAACACAAGAGACACAAATTTATCCTGGGAAACCCTCATGGGGTAGAAAACCCAGTAAAGCTTCCTCAATATAGATGAACAACAATATACAAAGATGCAAACCAAAGAAATGATCTCCTTCTCCACCATAGCAGACCTCTCCTCCACAAGTGCGCCTCTCTCAAGTGAGTGAGTGTATCAAATGAGGAACACACCTCCTCTATTTATACACTACACTAACATATATTTTACATAGGTACATGTAGGCTCGTATTTAACCATTAGGTTAAATACCCTATTATAACTGACTGGGCCGACCTCTACATGGTGGGTCTAATAACCCTATTTACCACAACTTCTCAGAGGAATAAACATCTCCAGATTCATAGTATAATCACATCGGAGGTATGGAACATCTCCGGAATAAATAATATACAAATATAATATTCTTAGAAGTTACAATATCTCAACAATTTGGATGTCCCATTGCTAGACAAGCATGCAACGCCAACTTTCGCGAGGTTCTGAGCTATTTTCACGCATTTAAGCCTAAGTCTGGCGAAAACGCACGGTCAAGTTTTGGCTTTGACCAACTTCTCGGAATTGAAATTTGAAAATAGATTTGGATGTCCCATTGGTAGACAGGCGCGCACGCCAACCTTCGAGAAATTTTGAGATATTTTAACCACCTTTAAGCCCAAGTTTACAGAAAACGCACGGTCGAGTTTCGGCTTTGACCAACTTCTCGTAAATTAAATTTGAGAATAGATTTTGATTTCCCATTGGTAGACAAGCACGCACACCAACTTTCGCGAGGTTCTGAACTATTTTCAATGCCTTTAAGCCCAAGTCTAGCGAAAATGCACAGTCGAGTTTCGGCTTTGACCAACTTCTCGAAATTGAAATTTGAAAATAGATTTGGATGTCCCATTTGAAGAAAAGAGCACACGCCAACTTTCGAGACATTTCGAGATATTTTATCCCCCTTTAAGCCCAAGTTTACAGAAAATGCACGGTGGCGTTTTGGCTTTGACCAACTTCTCGGAATTGGAATTTGACCTTAGATTGAATTCCCCATTGGTAGACAAGAGCGCGCGCCAACTTTCATGATGTTTCGAGCTATTTACGCCCCCTTTAAGCCCAAGACTAGCGAAAACGCATGGCCAAGTTTTGACTTTTACCAACTTCTCAGAATTGAAATATGAGCATAGATTTGGATTCCCCATTGGTAGAAAGGCGCACACGCCAACTTTCGTGACGTTCCGAGCTACTTTCTCCCCCTTTAAGCCCAAGTCTAGCAAAAACACATGGTCGAGTTTCGGCTTTGACCAACATCTCGGAATTGGAATTTGAGCTTAGATAGGATTACGCATTCGTAGACAAGAGCGCACGCCAACTTTCGTGACGTTTCGAGTTATTTTCTCCACCGTTAATCCCAAGACTACCGAAAAAGCATGGCCAAGTTTTGACTTTTACCAACTTCTCGGAATTAAAACTTGAGCATAGATTTGGATTCCCCATTGGTATACAAGAGTGCATGCCAACTTTCATGACATTTCGAGCTATTTTCTCCGCATTCAAACCCAAGTCTAGCGAAAACGTACGATCGAGTTTCGGCTTTGACCAACTTCTCGTTATTTAAATTTGAGAATAGATTTGGATGTCCCATTGGTAGACAAGCACGCACGCCAACTTTCAAGAGGTTCCGAGCTATTTTCACAGCCTTTAAGCCCAAGTCTACCGAAAACGCACGGTCGAGTTTTGGCTTTGAAAAACTTCTCGGAGTTGAAATTTGAAAATAGATTTGGATGTCCCATTGGTAGAAAAGCACGCATGCCAACTTTCGAGAAATTTCAAGATATTTTATCCCCATTTAAGCCCAAGTTTACAGAAAACGCACGGTCGAGTTTCAGATTTGACTAACTTTTCGAAATTGAAATTCGAGAATAGATTTGGATTCCCCATTGGTAGACAAGCGCGCACGCCAACTTTCGTGACGTTCCGAGACATTTTCGCCCCCTTTAATCCCAAGTCTACCAAAAATGCACGGTCGAGTTTCACGTTCGATTAACTTTTCAGAATTGAAATTTGAGAATAGATTTGGATGTGCCTTTCGTAGACAAGCATGCACGCCAGCTTTCGTTACGTTCCGAGCTATTTTATCCCCCTTTAAGCCCATGTCTAGCGAAAACGTACAGTCGAGTTTCAGCTTTGACCAACTTCTCGGAATTGAAATATGATTGTAGATTTGGATTCCCCATTGGTAGACAAGCGCACACCAACTTTCGTCACGTTCTGAGCTATTTTCTCCCCCTTTAAGCCCAGCTATAGTGAAAACACACAGTCGAGTTTTAGCTTTTACCAACTTCTCAGAATTGGAAATTGAGCTTAGATTGGATTCCCCATTGGTAGACAAGGCCGCACACCAACTTTCATGACGTTCCAAGCTATTTTCGCCCCCTTTAAGCCCAAGACTAGTGAAAACACTGGCTGAGTTTCGACTTTAACCAACTTCTAGTAATTGAAACTTGAGCATAGATTTGGATTCCCCATTGGTAGACAAGAGTGCACGCCAACCTTCGTGACATTCCAAGCTATTTTCGCCGCATTCAAACCCAAGTCTAGCGAAAATGCACGGTCGAGTTTCGGCTTTGACCAATTTCTCGTAATTTAAATTTGAGAATAGATTTGGATGTCCCAATGGTAGACAAGCGTGCAATCCAACTTTTGTGAGGTTCCGAGCTATTTTCACAGCCATTAATCCCAACTCTAACGAAAATGCATGGTCAAGTTTTGGCTTTGACCAACTTCTCGGAATTGAAATTTGAAAATAGATTTGGATGTCCCATTGGTAGACAAGCGCGCACGCCAACTTTCGAGATATTTTATCGCCCTTTAAGCCCAATACAAAAAACGCACGGTCGAGTTTCAACTTTGATCAACTTTTTGGAATTGAAATTTGAGCATAGATTTGGATTCCACATTGGTAGACAAGCGCGCACGCCAACTTTTGTGACGTTCCGAGCTATTTTTGTGCCCTTTAAGCCAATGTCTACAGAAAATGCAGGGTTGAGTTTCAGCTTTGATTAACTTCTCAGAACTGAAATTTGAGAATAGATTTGGATGTGCCTTTGGTAGACAAGCGCGCACGCCAACTTTCGTCACGTTCCGAGCTATTTTATCCCCCTTTAAGCCCAAGTCTAGCGAAAACGCACGGTCGAGTTTAAGCTTTGACGAACTTCTAGTAATTGAAATAATTGCGTAGATTTGGATTCCCCATTGGTAGAAAAGTGCGCATGCCAACTTTCATGACGTTTCGAGCTATTTTCTCTCCCTTTAAGCCCAAGTCTAGCGAAAACGTACAGTCAAGTTTCGGCTTTGACCAAATTTTCGAAATTGGAGTTTAAGCGTATGTTTGGATTCCCCATTGGTAGACAAGCGCGCACGCCAACTTTCGTGACGTTTCGAGCTATTCTTCCCGCATTTAAGGCCAAGTCTAACAAAAAATCATGGTCGAAATTCAGCTTTGGCCGACATCTCGTAATTTAAATTTGAGAATAGATTTGGATGTCCCATTTGTAGACAAGCGTGCACGCCAACTTTCGTCACGTTACGAGCTATTTTCACCCCCTTTCAGCCCAAGTCTATCGAAAACGCATGGTCGAGTTTCATCTTTGACTAACTTCTCAGAACTGAAATTTGAGAATAGATTTGGATGTGCCTTTGGTAGAAAAGCATGCATGCCAACTGTACTGGCATTCCTAACTTTGACCAACTTCTCGGAATTGGAATTTGAGCTTAGATAGGATTCCCCATTTGTAGACAAGAGCGCAAGCTAACTTTCATGAAGTTTCAAGATATTTTCACCCCTGTTAAGCGCAAGACTAGCGAAACGCATGGCCGAGTTTCGACTTTTACCAAATTCTCGGAATTGAAACTTGAGCATAGATTTGGATTCCCCATTGGAATACAAGAGTGCACACCAACTTTCATGACATTCCAAGCTATTTTCGCCGCATTGAAACCCAAGTCTAGCGAAAATGGACAGTCAAGTTTCGCTTTTGACCAACTTCTCATCATTTAAATTTGAGAATAGATTTGGATGTCCCATTGGAAGAAAAGTGCGCATGCCAACTTTCGAGAAATTTCGAGATTTTTATCCCCCTTTAAGCCCAAGTTTACAGAAAATGCACGGTCAAGTTTCTGCTTTGACTAACTTTTCAGAATTGAAATTTGAGTGTAAATTTGGATTAGCCATTGGTAGACAAGTGCGCACGCCAACTTTCGTGACGTTCCGAGATATCTTCGCCCCCTTTAATCCCAATTCTACCAAAAACGGACAATCGAGTTTCAACTTTGATTAATTTCTCAGAATTGAAATTTGAGAATAGATTTGGATGTGCCTTTGGTAGACAAGCGCGCATGGCAACTTTCGTGATGTTCCGAGCTATTTTATCCCCCTTTACGCCCAAGTCTAGAAAAAATGCATCATCGAGTTTCAACTTTGACCAACTTCTCGGAATTGAAATATGAGCGTAGATTTAGATTCCTCATTGGTAGACAAACACGCACGCCAACTTGCGTGACGTTCCGAGCTATTTTCTCCCCTTTTAAGCCCAAGTCTAGCGAAAACACACTGTCGCGTTTCGGCTTTGACCAACTTCTCAGAATTGGAATTTGACCTTAGATTGGTAGACAAGAGTGCACACCAACTTTCATGACGTTCCGAGCTATTTCCGCCACCTTTAATCCAAAGACTAGCGAAAACGCAGGGCCGAGTTTCAACTTTTAGCAACTTCTCAGAATTGAAATATGAGCGTAGATTTGGATTCCCCATTGATAAATGAACATGCAATCCAACTTTCATGACGTTCTGAGCTATTTTGTACCCCTCTAACCCCAAGTCTAGCGAAAACACATGGTCGAGTTTCGACCAACTTCTCGGAATTGAAATATGAGCGTAGATTTGGATTCCCCATTGATAGACAAGCACGCACGCCAACATTCATGACGTTTCTAGCTATTCTCTCCGCATTTAAGGCAAAGTCTAACGAAAAAGCATGGTCGAGTTTCAGCTTTGACTAACATCTCGTAATTTAAATTTGAGAATAGATTTGGATATCCCATTGGTAGACAAGCGCGCACGCAAACTTTCGTCACGTTATGAGCTCTTTCGCCCCCTTTAAGCCCAAGTCTACCGAAAACGCATGGTCGAGTTTCAACTTTGATTCACTTCTCAGAACTGAAATTTGAGAACAGATTTGGATGTGCGTCTGGTAGACAAGCGCGCACGCCAACGTTCATGACGTTCTGAGCTATTTTATCCCCCATTAAGCCCAAGTCTAGCGAAAACACACGGTCGAGTTTCCACTTTGACGAACTTCTCGGAATTGAAATATGAGCGTAGATTTGGATTCCCCATTGGTAGACAAGTGCGCACACCAACTTTCATGACGTTCCGAGCTATTTTCTCCCCCTTTAAGGCCAAGTCTAGCGAAAATGCACGGTCGAGGTTCGACTTTGAACAACGTCTCAGAATTGGAATTTGAGTTTATATTGGATTCCCCATTGGTAGACAAGAGCGCACGCCAACTTTCATGACGTTCTGAGCTATTTTCGCCCCCTTTAAGCCCAAGACTAGCGAAAACGCATGGTCGAGTTTTGACTTTTACCAACTTCTCGGAATTAAATCTTGAGCATAGATTTTGATTCCCCATTGGTATACAAGAGTGCACGCCAGCTTTCATGACAATCCGAGCTATTTTCGTCGCATTCAAACCCAAGTCTAGCGAAATCGCACGGTCGAGTTTCGGCTTTGACCAACTTCTCCTAATTTAAATTCAAGAGTAGATTTGGATGTCCCATTGGTAGACAAGCATGCAACGCCAACCTTCGCGAGGTTCCAAGCTATTTTCACGCCTTTAAGCCTAAGTCTAGCGAAAACGCACGGTCGAGTTTCTCCTTTGACCAACTTCTCGAAATTGAAATTTGAAAATAGATTTAGATGTCCCATTGGTAGATAGGCCCGTACGCCAACTTTCGAGACATTTCGAGATATTTTATCCCCCTTTAAGCCCAAGTTTACAGAAAACGCTATGGTCGAGTTTCGACTTTGACCAACTTTTCGGAATTGAAATTTGAGCGTAGGTTTGGATTCCCCATTGGCAAACAAGCGCGCAAGCCAACTTTCATGACGTTTTGAGCTATTCTCGTTGCATTTAAGCCCAAGTTTACAAAAAATGCACGGTTGAGTTTCCGCTTTAACCAACTTTTCGGAATTGAAATTTGAGCATAAATTTGGATTCCCCATTGCTAGACAAGCGCGCACGCCAACTTTCGTGACGTTCCGAGATATTTTCGCCCCCTTTAATCCCAAGTCTATGGAAAACGGACAGTCGAGTATCATCTTTGATTAACTTCTCAGAACTGAAATTTGAGAATAGATTTGGATGTGCCTTTGGTAGACAAGCGTGCACGCCAACTTTCGTGATGTTCCGAGCTATTGTATCCCCCTTTACGCCCAAGTCTAGAAAAAACGCATCGTCGAGTTTCGACTTCCACCAACTTCGCGGAATTGAAATATGAGCATAGATTTGGATTCCCCATTGGTAGACAAGCACGCACATCAACTTGCATGATGTTCTGAGCTATTTTCTCCCCTTTTAAGCCAAATTCTAGCGAAACCAGATGGTCGAGTTTCAACTTTGACCAACTTCTCGGAATTGGAATTTGACCTTAGATTGAATTCCCCATTAGTAGACAAGAGCGCATGCCAACTTTCATGACGTTCCGAGCTATTTCCGCCCCCTTTAATCCAAAGACTAGCGAAAATGCATGGCCGAGTTTCGACTTTTACCAACTTCTCGGAATTGAAATATGAGTGTAGATTTGGATTCCCCATTGGTAGACAACCGCGCACGCCAACTTTCGTGACGTTTCCAGCTATTCTCTCTGCATTTAATGCCAAGTCTAACGAAAAAGCATGGTCGAGTTTTGGCTTTGACCGACATCTTGTAATTTAAATTGGAGAACAGATTTAATCCCAAGTCTACCGAAAACGCATGGTCGAGTTTCAGCTTTGATTAACTTCTCAGAACTGAAATTTGAGAATAGATTTGGATGTGCCTTTGGTAGACAAGCGCGCACGCTAACTTTCGTGACGTTCCGAGCTATTTTATCCCCCATTAATCCCAAGTCTAGCGAAAACACACGGTCGAGTTTCAACTTTGAGCAACTTCTCGGAATTGAAATATGAGTGTAGATTTGGATTCCCCATTGGTAGACAAGCGCACACACCAACTTTCATGACGTTCCGAGCTATTTTCTCCCCCTCTAAGGCCAATTCTAGCGAAAACACACGGTCGAGTTTCGGCTTTGACCAACTTCTCAGAATTGGAATTTGAGGTTAGATTGGATTCCCCATTGGTAGACAAGAGCGCACGCCAACTTTCATGACGTTCCAAGCTATTTTCGCCACCTTTAAGCCCAAGACTAGCGAAAACGCATGGTCGAGTTTTGACTTTTACGAGCTTCTCGGAATTGAAACTTGAGCGTAGATTTGGATTCCCCATTGGTAGACAAGGGTGCATGCCAAATTTCGTGACGTTCCGAGCTATTTTCGCCGCATTCAAACCTAAGTCTAGCGAAAATGCACGGTCGAGTTTCGGTATTGATCAACTTCTCGTAATTTAAATTTGATAATAGATTTGGATGTCTCATTGGTAGACAAGCGTGCAACACCAACCTTCGCGAGGTCCCGAGGTATTTTCACGAATTTAAGCCTAAGTCTAGCGAAAATGCACGGTCGGGTTTCGACTTCGACCAACTTCTCGGAATTGAAATTTGAAAATAGATTTGGATGTCCCATTGGTAGACAGACACGCACGCCAACTTTCAAGACATTTCAAGATATTTTATCCCCCTTTAAGCCCAAGTTTACAGAAAATGCACGGTCGAGTTTCGGCTTTGACAAACCTTATGGAATTGAAATTTGAGCATAAGAATGGATTCCCCATTGGTAGACAAGCACGCACGCCAACTTTTGTGACGTTCCGAGCTATTTTCGCCCCCTTTAAGCCCAAGTCTACCAAAAATGCATGGTCAAGTTTCAGCTTTGATTCACTTCTACGAACTTAAATTTGAGAACAGATTTGGATGTGCCTTTGGTAGACAAGCACGCACGCCAAAGTTCATGACGTTCCAAGCTATTTTATCCCCCTTTAAGCCCAATTCTAGTGAAAATGCATGGTCGAGTTTCAACTTTGACCAACTTCTCGGAATTGAAATATGAGCATAGATTTGGATTCGCCATTTGTAGACAAGCACGCACGCAACCTTTCGCGACGTTCTGAGCTATTTTCTCCCCCTTTAAGCCCAAGTCTAGTGAAAACGCACGGTTGAGGTTCGGTTTCGACCAACGACTCAAAATTGGAATTTGAGCTTAGATTGGATTCCCCACTGGTAGACAAGAGCGCACGCCAACTTTCATGACGTTCTGAGCTATTTTTGCCCCCTTTAATCCCAAGACTAGCGAAAACGCATGGTCGAGTTTTGACTTTTACCAACTTCTTGAAATTGAATCTTGAGCATAGATTTTGATTCCCCATTGGTATACAAGAGTGCACGCCAGCTTTCATGACATTTCGAGCTATTTTCTCCGCATTCAAACCCAAGTCTAGCGAAATCGCACGGTTGAGTTTCGGCTTTGACCAACTTCTCGTAATTTAAATTCGAGAGTAGATTTGGATGTCCCATTGGTAGACAAGCATGCAACGCCAACTTTCGTGAGGTTCCAAGCTATTTTCACGCCTTTAAGCCTAAGTCTAGCGAAAACGCACGGTCGAGTTTCGCCTTTGACCAACTTCTCGGAATTGAAATTTGAAAATAGATTTGGATGTCCCAATGGTAGACAGGCCCGCATGCCAACTTTTGAGACATTTCGAGATATTTTATCCCGCTTTAAGCCCAAGTTTACAGAAAACGCGATGGTCGAGTTTCGGCTTTGACCAACTTTTCAGAATTGAAATTTGAGCTTAGGTTTGGATTCCCCATTGGTAGTAAAGCATGCACGCCAACTTTCATGACGTTCCAAGCTATTTTCACCCCCTTTAAGCCCAAGTCTAAGGAAAATGCACGGTTGAGTTTCAACTTTGATTAACTTCTTAGAACTGAAATTTGAGAATAGATTTGGATGTGCCTTTTGGTAGACAAGCGCGCACACCAACTTTCGTGACGTTCCGAGCTATTTTATCCCCCTTTAAACCCGAGTCTAGCGAAAATGCATGGTCAAGTTTCAACTTTGACCAACTTCTCGGAATTGAAATATGAGCATAGCTTTGGATTCCCCATTAGTAGACAAGCATGCACGCCAACTTTCGTGACGTTCCGAGCTATTTTCTCCCCTTTTCAGCCCAAGTCTAGCGAAAACGCATGGTCAAGTTTCAGCTTTGAACAACTTCTCAGAATTGGAAATTGAGCTTAGATTGTATTCCCCATTGGTAGACAAGAGCGCACGCCAACTTTCATGATGTTCCGAGCTAATTTCGCCCCCTTTAAACCCAAGACTATCGAAAACGCAGTGGTCGAGTTTCAACTTTTACCAACTTCTCGGAATTGAAACTTGAGCATAGATTTGGATTCCCCATTGGTAGACAAGAGTGCACACCCCGTTTCCTGATGTTTGGAGCTATTTTCGCCACATTCAAACCCAAGTCTAGCGAAAATGCATGGTCGAGTTTCGGCTTTGACCAACTTCTCATAATGTAAAGTTTAGAGTGGATTTGGATGTCCCATTGGTAGACAAGCGTGCAATGCCAACTTTCACGAGGTTCTGAGCTATTGTTACAGCCTTTAAGCCCAAGTCCAGTGAAAACGCACAGTCAATCTTCAGCTTTTGACCAACTTCTCGGAATTGAAATTTGAAAATAGATTTGGATGTCCCATTGGTAGAAAAGAGCACACGACAACTTTTGAGAAATTTGGAGATATTTTATCCCCATTTAAGCCCAATTTTACAGAAAACGCACGGATGAGTTTCGGCTTTGACCAACTTTTCGGAATTGAAATTTGAGCATAGATTTGGATTCCCCATTGGTAGACAAGCGCGCATGCCAACGTTTGTGACGTTCGGAGCTATTATCACCGCCTTTAATCCCAAGTCTACCAAAAATGCACGGTTGAGTTTTAGCTTTGATTAACTTATCAGAACTAAAATTTGAGAATAGATTTGGATGTGCCTTTGGTAGACAAGCGCGCATGCCAACTTTCGTGATGTTTCGAGCTATTTTATCCCCCTTTAAGCCCAAGTCTAGCAAAAATGCACGATCGAGTTTTAGCTTTGACCAATATCTAGGAATTGAGATATGAGTGTAGATTTGGATTGCCCATTGGTAGACAAGCGCGCATGCCAACTTTCGTGACGTTCCGATCTATTTCTCCCCCTTTAAGTCCAAGTATAGCAAAAACAGACAGTCGAGTTTCGGCTTTAACCAACTTCTCGGAATTGGAAATTGAGCTTAGATTGGATTCCCCATTGGTAGACAAGACCGCACACCAACTTTCATGACATTCCAAGCTATTTTCGCCCCCTTTAAGCCCAAGACTAGCTAAAATACATGGCCGAGTTTGGACTTTAACCAACTTCTAGGAATTGAAACTTGAGCATAGATTTGGATTCCCCATTGGTACACAAGAGTGCACGCCAACATTCGTGACATTCCGAGCTATTTTCACCGCATTCAAACCCAAGTCTAGCGAAAACGCACGATCGAGTTTCAGCTTTGACCAACTTCTCGGAATTGAAATTTGAAAATAGATTTGGATGTCCCATTGGTCGACAAGTGCACACGCCAACTTTAAAGATATTTTATCCCCTTTTAAGCCCAATACAGAAAACGCACGGTCGAGTTTTGGCTTTGCTCAACTTTTCGGAATTGAAATTTGAGCGTAGATTTGGATTCCCCATCGGTAGACAAGCGCGCACGCCAACTTTCGTGACGTTCCGAGCTATTTTCGCCCCCTTTAAGCCAAAGTATACTGAAAACACATGGTTGAGTTTTAGCTTTGATTAACTTCTCAAAACTGAAATTTAAGAATAGATTTGGATGTGCCTTTCGTAGACAAGTGCGCACGCCAACGTTCGTGATGTTCAGAGCTATTTTATCCCCCTTTAAGCCCAAGTCTAGCAAAAATGCACAGTCGAGTTTCAGCTTTGACCAACTCCTAGGAATTGAAATATGAGTGTAGATTTGGATTCCCATTGGTAGACAAGCATGCAAGCCAACTTTCGTGAGGTTCCGAGCTATTTTCTCCCCCTTTAAGTCCAAGTCTAGCGAAAAATGCACGGTTGAGGTTTGGCTTTGACCAACTTCTCGGAATTGGAATTTGAGCTTAGATTGGATTCCCCATTGGTAGATAAGAGCGCATGCCAAATTTCATGACGTTCTGAGCTATTTTCGCCCCCTTTAAGCCCAAGACTAGCGAAAACGCATGGCTGAGTTTCGACTTTTACCAACTTCTTGGAATTGAATCTTGAGCATATATTTTGATTCCCCATTGGTATACAAGAGTGCATGCCAACATTCGTGACATTCCGAGCTATTTTCGCCGCATTCAAACCCAAGTCTAGCGAAATTGCACGTTGAGTTTCGGCTTTGACCAACTTCTCGTAATTTAAATTTGAGAATAGATTTGGATGTCCCATTTGTGGACAAGCACGCACGCCAACCTTCGCAAGGTTTTGAGCTATTTTTACAGCCTTTAATCCCAAGTCTAGCAAAAACACACGGTCGAGTTTCGGCTTTGACCAACTTATCGGAATTGATATTTGAAAATGGATTTGGATGTCCCAATGGTAAACAGGGTCATACACCAACTTTCGAGACATTTCGAGATATTTTATCCCCCTTCAAGCCCAATTTTACAGAAAACGCACGGTCGAGTTTTGGCTTTGAACAACTTTTTGGAATTTAAATTTGAGCATAGGTTTGGATTCCCCATTGGTAGACAAGCCCGCATGCCAACTTTCGTGACGTTTCGAGCTATTCTCGTTGCATTTAAGGCCAAGTCTAAAAAAAAATATGGTCTAGTTTCGGCTTTGACCAACATCTCGTAATTTAAATTTGAGAATAGATTTGGATGTCCCATTGGTAGACAAGCGTCCACGCCAACTTTCGTCACATTACGAGCTATTTTCTCCCCGTCTAAGCCCAAGTCTAGCGAAAACGCATGTGCGAGTTTCGACTTTGACCAACCTCTCGTAATTTAAATTTGAGAATATTTTTCGATGTCCCATTGGTAGAAAAGCAAACACGCCAACTTTCGCGAGGTTCTGAGCTATTTTCAGAGCCTTTAAGCCCAAGCCTAGCGAAAACACACGGTCGAGTTTTGGCTTTGACCATCTTCTTGGAATTGAAATTTTAAAATAGATTTGGATGTCCCATTGGTAGACAAGCGGGCATGCCAACTTTCATGACGTTCCAAGCTATTTTCTCCCCCTTTAAGCCCAAGTCTAGCGAAAACGCACAGTCAAGTTTCAGCTTTGACCAACTTCTCGGAATTGGAAATTGAGCTTAGATTGGATTCCCCATTGGTAGACAAGAGAGCACGCCAACTTTCATGACGTTCCAAGCTATTTTCACCCCCTTTAAGCCCAAGACTAGCGAAAACGCATGGCCGAGTTTCGAATTTTACCAACTTCTCAGAATTGAAACTTTAGCATAGATTTGGATTCCCCATTGGTAGACAAGAGTGCACGCCAACTTTCGTGACGTTCCAACCTATTTTCGCCGCATTCAAACCGAAGTCTAGCGAAAACGCACGGTCGAGTTTCTGCTCTGACCAACTTCTCGTAATTTAAATTCGAGAGTAGATTTGGATGTCCCATTGGTAGACAAGAGGTTCCGAGCTATTTTCACAGCCTTTAAGCCCAAGTCTACCGAAAGCGCGCATGCTAACTTTCGAGATATTTTATCCCCATTTAAGCCCAAGTTAACAGAAAACACACATTCGAGTTTCGGATTTGACCAACTTTTCAGAAATGAAACTCGAGCATAGATTTGGATTCCCCATTGGTAGACAAGCGCGCACGACAACTTTCACAACGTTCTGAGCTATTTTCGCCCCCTTTAATCCCAAGTCTACCGAAAATGCATGGTCGAGTTCCAGCTTTAATTAACTTCTTAGAATTGAAATTTGAGAATAGATTTGGATGCGCCTTTAGTAGACAAACGCGCACGCCAACTTTCGTGGCGTTCCGAGCTATTTTCCCCCCCTTTGAGCCCAAGTCTAGCGAAAACGCATGGTCGAGTTTCAGCTTTGACCAACTTCTCAGAATTGAAATATGATCGTAGATTTGGATTCCCCATTGGTAGACAAGCGCGCACGCCAACTTTCGTGACGTTCCAAGCTATTTTCTCCCGCTTTAAGCACAAGTATAGCGAAAACACACGGTCGAGTTTCGGCTTTGACCAACTTCTCAGAATTGGAATTTGAGCTTAGATTGGATTCCCCATTGGTAGACAAGAGCACACGCCAACTTTCATGATGTTCTGATCTATTTTTGCCCCCTTTCATCCCAAAACTAGCGAAAACGCATGGCCGAGTTTTGACTTTTACCAACTTCTCGGAATTAAAACTTGAGAATAGATTTGGATGTCCCATTGCTAGACAAGCGCGCAACATGAACTTTCGTGAGGTTCCGAGCTATTTTCACGCCTTTAAGCCTAAGTCTAGCGAAAATACACAGTCGAGTTTCAGCTTTGACCAACTTCTTGGAATTGAAATTTGAAAATAGATTTGGATGTCCCATTGGTAGACAAGCACACACGCCAACTTTCAAGACATTTCGAGATATTTTATTCCCCTTTAAGCCCAAGTTTACAGAAAACGCACGGTGGAGTTTAGGCTTTGACCAACTTTTCGGAATTGAAATTTGAGCGTATGCTTGGATTCCCCATTGGTAGACAAGATCGCACGCCAACTTTCGTGACGTTCCGAGCTATTTTCACCCCCTTTAAGCCCAAGTCTAAGGAAAATGCATGGTCGAGTTTCATTTTTGATTAACTTCTCAAAACTAAAATTTGAGAATAGAATTGGATGTGCCTTTGGTAGACAAGCGCGCATGCCAACTTTTGTGACGTTCTGAGCTATTTTATCCACCTTTAAACCCAAGTCTAGCGAAAATGCATGGTCAAGTTTCGATTTTGACCAACTTCTCGGAATTGAAATATGAGCATAGATTTGGATTCCCCATTAGTAGACAAGCGCGCACGCCAACTTTCATGACGTTCTGAGCTATTTTCTCCCCCTTTAAGCCGAAGTCTAGTGAAAACACGCGGTCGAGTTTCGGCTTTGACCAACTTCTCGGAATTGGAATTTGAGCTTAGATAGGATTCCCCATTCGTAGACAAGAGCGCACGCCCACTTTCGTGACGTTTCGAGTTATTTTCGCCCCCGTTAAGCCCAGGACTAGCGAAAATGCATTGCTGAGTTTCGACATTTACCAACTTCTCGGAATTGAAACTTGAGCATAGATTTGGATTCCCCATTGGTATACAAGAGTGCATGCCAACTTTCGTGACATTCCGAGCTATTTTCTTCGCATTCAAACCCAAGTCTAGTGAAAACATACGATCGAGTTTTGGCTTTGACCAACTTCTCGTAATTTTAATTTGAGAATAGATTTGGATGTCCCATTGGTAGACAAGCGCGCACACCAACTTTCAAGAGGTTCTGAGCTATTTTCACAGCCTTTAAGCCGAAGTCCAGCGAAAATGCTCGGTCGAGTTTTGGCTTTGACAAACTTCTCAGAGTTGAAATTTGAAAATAGATTTGGATGTCCCATTGGAAGAAAAGCACGCATGTCAACTTTCGAGAAATTTCAAGATATTTTATCCCCCTTTAAGCCCAAGTTTATAGAAAATGCACGGTCGAGTTTCGGATTTGACCAACTTTTCGGAATTGAAATTTGAGCATAGATTTGGATTTCCCATTGGTAGAAAAGTGCGCACGCCAACTTTCGTGACGTTCCGAGCTATTTTCGCCCCCTTTAATCCCAAGTCTACCGAAAACGCACGGTCGAGTTTCAGCTTTGATTAACTTCTCAGAATTCAAATTTGAGAATAGATTTGGATGTGCCTTTGGTAGACAAGCACGCACGCCATCTTTCATGACGTTCCGAGCTATTTTATCCCCCTTTAAGCCCAAGTCTAGCGAAAACGCACGGTCGAGTTTCAGCTTTGACCAACTTCTCGGAATTGAAATATGACCATAGATTTGGATTCCCCATTGGTAGACAAGCGTGCACGCCAACTTTCGTGACGTTCCGAGCTATTTTCTCCCCCTTTAAGCCCGAGTCTATCAAAAATGCATGGTCAAGTTTTGGCTTTGACCAACTTCTCGAAATTTGAAATTGAGCTTAGATTGGATTCCCCATTCGTGGACAAAAGTGCACGCCAACTTTCATGACGTTTTGAGCTAATTTCGCCCCCTTTAAACCCAAGACTATCGAAAACGCATGGCCGAGTTTCGACTTTTGCCAACTTCCCGGAATTGAAACTTGAGCATAGATTTTGAATCCCATTGGTAGACAAGAGTGCACACCAACGTTCGTGACATTCGGAGCTATTTTTGCCGCATTCAAACCCAAGTCTAGCTAAAATGCACGGTCGAGTTTCGGCTTTGACCAACTTCTCGTAATTTAAATTTGAGAGTAGATTTGGATGTCCCATTGCTAGACAAGCACGCAACGCCAACTTTCGGAAGGTTCCAAGCTATTTTCAAGCCTTTAAGCCTAAGTCTAGCGAAAATGCACGGTCGAGTTTCAGCTTTGACCAACTTCTCGGAATTGAAATTTGAAAATAGATTTGGATGTCCCATTTGAAGACAAGAGCACACTGTTAGGAACCCATGTCTTTACTTTGTTAGTATGTTGTTGTTGGACGCATATGCTTTGTAAGTCGTCCCGTAGTATTTGTTGATCAATAGTTTGTGTTTTGTTGTTGGAGCATATGCTTTGTAAGTCGCCCGTAGTATTGTTGATCCATAGTTTGTAACGGCCCATGGTTTCGAGCCATAGTATTGGCGCCTAGAATTAGTATATAAGTGTGTGTTGAGACCTATGAAGGCACCGTGAAGTTATTTGTATTGAGCTTGCTCAAAGGAGGTTGCCCCCTCGAAGTGGCTTGTGATCAATATAAAAGTGATTCTGAGTTCTGTCATTTCTGCTATTTCGCGTATTCTTGTTAATTAATTGTTGCAAGTGCATCACATCTAGTATTAGAGCACTTTCTTGGGCTCGCTGGGTGAAATTTCTGACAAATTTTTTTCGCATCTGTTGCAGGTTCGGATTTGGGAATAATCCCTATCCGCTTAATTATGGGAAGTACTTGGGCATAATCCCTAAAACTCATTGTGAGGAGTACCACAAGAACCCCGAAGTAGCTAGCCCATTGAGAGGACCTGCCAGCGAAAAGGGCAACGACCCCTACCTGATTGACTAGTTCCCACCCGTGAGGTAAACCAAGAGCTGTCATTTGTGGCAAAGCCGTTATCAGTTTTACCTGAGCCGTGGAGTGAGGGGTACTGCCCCAATACGCAAGCCATTAGACAGCATTGGTGGCCGAGTGAAAACCCTGAACTGTTAGGAAGCCGCACATACCTGGGTTCCATATCTACTTTCAACTGAACTATTGTCGATCACTGCTGTGCCGTTTCAGACCATTTTGCAAGCCATTCCAGATCCAGCCGTTCGGCGTTGTTCCAAATTCCTTCCGAGCTGTAGCTGCTCCAGTCTGTAAAAAAAAAAATCCGAGCCGTAGCCGCTCCAGTCTGAAAAAAATAAATAAATAAAATAAAATTCAGTTTTTTCTCCATATCTCCCTTGTTTTACCTCTGTTTCCCTTGAAATTTTCAGGGAACCCCTGTCATTCCATTTTGCATATTTCATTCCTGAGGACCCTATCCTCAATTCCCCTTCCTACAGCCCGAAATCCCACATTTGTCTATTTTTAGGGTTTGCCATAACTTCCTCAGATTTCACCCAATCACCTTCAAATTTTACCACAGCGTTCCTTTCTGAATTCTGCTTCTTTGTTCCCCTCTGCCAAATTTTTCCATTCTTTCACCCCGCTTCTGAAATCCTCATTTTTGCTTCCCTGTCTATCCAACAGTGTCCAAAACCTAGTCAAACCCCAATTACCCTTCTAATTTTTTCCCAAATCCAAATTTTCCCTTATTGAAGTAGTTCCTGTTTTTGTTTTCCTACCCAGTCACCCAAAAAAAAAAAAATCCTGGTTATGGTTGTCACCCGTGTAGGAGCAAAAACCATGGAGGAAGCACTTGTAGCCATCCAAGCCAAACTCCAGGATCTGGATGAAATTTTTTTCGGTCTCCATCTTGAACATTCAACTATGAACAACAAACGACAGTCCGAGTCTTCAACAGACAATGGGTTCTCTTCTTCCAGCAATTTCCGTGGTCCAAAGCTTGATTTTCCTCGCTTCAATGGTATCGATCCAACTGGATGGATCTATCATGTAGAACAGTATTTCAGTCTGCATAATACTTTTGATGTCAACAAAGTTCCGTTGGCATCCTTTCATTTGGAACAGGAAGCTCTTCAATGGTACCGTTGGTACATCAAGGCTCATCCAGAGCCCAACTGGCCAGACTTTTGCCAGCTCCTTTTGCAACGATTTGGTCCTAGTGGTTTTGATGACTTCATAGGAGCCCTCACTAAACTTCGCCAAACTGGCACTGTGAGAGAGTATCAAACCGAATTTGAGAATCTAGCCAACCACACCGAAGGATTGTCTGATGAATTTTACCAGAGTTGTTTTATCAGTGGTCTAAAGGATGCCATCCGCTCTGAGGTCAAAATGTTCTGTCCCAACACAATGATGGAAGCACTAGGGTTGGCTAAGTTGGCAGAAGACAAGATTGCAGCCCAACAACGCTCCAAGCCCACTTATGTTCCCTTCCGAAATATGGGTTCTCAGCGACCACCTATACTACAGGCTCCTCGACCGACTCCTATCAAGCGTTTGTCTGAAACAGAGATGCAAGCACGCAGAGAAAAGGGGCTTTGCTATAATTGTGATGAGAAATTCACTCGGGGACATAGATATGTTCAGCAAAAGCTCTATCTCCTGGATGTGGAGTCTCCGCCTGCCTATGAAATGGGTGACGAAGATCCAGAAACACTGGATGCTCCGGTCGACATTCAGAAACCGCCTATTGACCCTACGTCTCAGGATGACCAGCCCGAGATATCTCTCCATACTTTAGCTGGAATCACCACCCCCCAAACAATGCGGGTCAGGGGTTACTTCAAGAATCTTCCTCTTACAATCCTCATTGATTCTGGTAGCACTCATAATTTCATTGACCCTCGGATCGCCAAACAAGTTGATTGTTTTATCCATCCTTGCTCCAACTTTGAAGTCATGGTTGTCGATGGGGGCACCTTATCTTGCAAAGGGAAGTGTCGAAATGTGCGTATCTCTATGGGAGATTATACCTTGCACTCTGACATGTTTGCCTTGCCCTTAGGCGGATGTGATGTGGTTTTGGGCGCTCAATGGCTACGCACACTCGGCCCTATCTTATGGGATTTTTCCGAACTTTGGATGCAGTTTTCCCTCAATGGACACAAACACACATTGATAGGATTACAACCAGGTTCTCTTGTTATACCTCTATATTCCACAGTGTCGCATCTCCACCACAAACAGAGTTGACGACACTTCCCCTGCTGTTTGAACCACCCAGAAGATGAGTGAACCCGGAAGGTGAATCTACCCTGACAAGTTCTGACCTAGCTGAGACTTTATTTACATACATTGCCGCGCCTTGCTCAGTTAGAGGCACGCGGTACTCCACACTACCGCGCTATGAGTGGAGAAATCATAGCGCGGTAGTGTGGAGTACCGCGCTCCTCTAACTGAGCAAGGCGCGGCAGTGTATGTAAATAAAGTCTCAGCTAGGTCAGAACTTGTCAGGGTAGATTCACCTTCCAGGTTCACTCATCTTCTGGGTGGTTCAAACAGCAGGGGAAGTGTCGTCAACTCTGTTTGTGGTGGAGATGCGACATTGTGGAATATAGAGGTATAACAGCGTAGATTTGGATTCCCCATCGGTAGACAAGCACGCATGGCAACTTTCGTGACGTTCCGAGCTATTTTCGCCCCCTTTAAGCCCAAGTCTAGCGAAAATGCACGGTCGAGTTTCGGCTTTGACCAACTTCTTGTAATTTAAATTTGAGAATAGATTTGGATGTCCCATTGGTATACAGGAACGCACGCCAAATTTCGTGAGGTTACGAGCTATTTTAACAGTCTTTAAGCCCAAGTCTAGCGAAAACGCACGGTTGAGTTTCGGCTTTGACCAACTTCTCATAATTGAAATTTCAGAAGAGATTTGAATGTCCCATTGGTAGAAAGGCGCACACGCCAAAATTCGTGAGGTTAGATTGGATTCCCCATTGGTAGACAAGAGCGCACACCAACTTTCATGACGTTCCGAGCTATTTTCGCCCCCTTTAAGCCCAAGTCTAGCGAAAATGCACGGTCGAGTTTGAGCTTTGACCAACTTCTCGTAATTTAAATTTGAGAATAGATTTAGATGTCCCATTCGTAGACAGGCACACACGCCAAATTTTGTGAGGTTACAAGCTATTTTAACAGCCTTTAAGCCCAAGTGTAGCGAAAACGCACGGTCGAGTTTCGGCTTTGACCAACTTCTTGGAATTGAAATTTGAAAATAGATTTGGATGTCCCATTGGTATAAAAGGGCGCATGCCAACTTTCGAGAAATTCTGAGTAATTTTATCGCCCTTTAAGCCCAAGTTTAGTGAAAACACACGGTCGAGTTTCAGCTTTGACCAACTTCTTGGAATTGAAATTTGAAAATAGATTTGGATGTCCCATTGGTAGACAAGCGCGCAAGCCAACTTTCGTGATGTTTTGAGCTATTTTCTCTCCCTTTAAGCCCAAGTCTAGCGAAAATGCACAGTCGGGTTTCGGCTTTCACCAACTTATCCGAATTGGAATTTGAGCTTAGACTGGATTCCCCATTGGTAGACAAGCGCGCACGGCAATTTTCATGATGTTTCGAGCTATTTTCGCCCCCTTTATGCCCAAGACTAGCGAAAACGCACAGTTGAGTTTCGACTTTGACCAACTTCTCGGAATTGAAATTTGAAAATAGATTTGGATGTCGCATTGGTAGACAGGCGCGCATGACAACTTTCGAGACATTTCGAGATATTTGATCCCCCTTTAAGCCCAAGTTTACAGAAAATGCACGGTCGAGTTTCGGCTTTGACCAACCTTTCGAAATTGAAATTTGAGCATAGGATTGGATTCCCCATTGGCAGACAAGTGTGCACGCCAACATTCGTGACGTTCCGAGCTATTTTCGCCCCCTTTAAGTGCCAAGTCAACTGAAAACACACAGTCGAGTTTTAGCTTTGACTAGCTTCTGAGAACTTAAATTTGAGAATAGATTTGGACTTTAAGCCCAACTCTAGCAAAAACGCATGGTCGAGATTCGACTTTGACCAACTTCTCACAATTGAAATATGAGCATAGATTTGGATTCCCCATTGGTAGACAAGCGCGCACGCCAACTTTCGTAACGTTCCAAGCTATTTTCTCCCCTTTTAAGCCCAAGTCTAGCGAAAACGCACGGTCGAGTTTCAGCTTTGTGCAATTGCTCGGAATTGGAATTTGAGCTTAAATTGAATTTCCCATTGGTAGAAAAGAGCGCACGCCAACTTTCATGACTTTCCGAGCTATTTTCGCCCCCATTATGCCTAAGACTAGTGAAAACGCATGGCCGAGTTTCGACTTTTACCAACTTCTCGGAATTGAAACTTGAGCATAGATTTGGATTCCCCATTGGTATACTCAAGAGTGCATGCCAACTTTCGTGAGACTTCGAGCTATTTTTTCCGCATTGAAACCCAAGTCTACCGAAAACGCACGGTTGAGTTTTGGCTTTGACCAACTTCTCGTAAATAAAATTTGAGAATAATTTGGATGTCCCATTGGTAGACAGGCGCGCACGCCAACTTTTGTGAGGTTACGAGCTATTTTTGCCCCCTTTAAGCCCAAGTTTACAGAAAATGCATGGTCGAGTTTCGGCTTGGACAAACCTTTTGAAATTTAAATTTGAAAATAGATTTGGATGTGCCTTTGGTAGACAAGCGTGCACACCAACTTTCGTGATGTTGCAAGCTAATTTATCCTCCTTTAATCCCAAGTCTAGCAAAAACGCATGGTCGAGTTTCGACTTTGACCAACTTTTCGGAATTGAAATATGAGCATAGATTTGGATTCCCCATTGGTAGAAAAGAACGCACTCCAAGTTTCGTGACTTTCTGAGCTATTTTCGCCCCCTTTAATCCCAAGTCTACCGAAAACGCAAGGTTGAGTTTAAGGTTTTTCCAACTTCTCAGAATTGAAATTTGAGCATAGGTTTGGATTCCCCATTGGTAGACAAGGGCGCATGTCAACTTTCGTGATGTTTCAAGCTATTCTCGCCGCATTTAAGGCTATGTCTAATGAAAAAGCATGGTCTACCAATGGGAATTTGAGCTTAGATTGAATTTCCCATTGCTATACAAGAGAGCACGCCAACTTTCATGACTTTCCGAGTTATTTTCGCCCCCTTTATGCCCAAGACTAGCGAAAATGCATGGCCGTGTTTTGATTTTTACCAACTTCTCGGAATTGAAACTTGAGCATAGATTTGGATTCCCCATTGGTATACAATAGTGCACGCCAACTTTCGTGACACTCTGAGCTATTTTCGCCGCATTGAAACCCAAGTCTAGCGAAAACGCATGGTTGAGTTTCGGCTTTGACCAACTTCTCGTAATTTAAATTTGAGAATAGATTTGGATGTCCCATTGGTAGACAGGCGCGCACACAAAATTTTGTGAGGTTACGAGCTATTTTCAGAGCCTTTAAGACCAACTTCTCGGAATAAAAATTTAAAAATAGATTTGGATGTCCCATTGGTATAAAAGCGCGCACGCCAACTTTCGAGAAATTTTGAGATATTTTATCCCCCTTTAAGCCCAAGTTTATAGAAAATGAACGGTCGAGTTTAGGCTTTGACCAACTTTTCGAAATTGAAATTTGATCGTAGATTTGGATTCCCCATTGGTAGACAAGCGCGCACTCCAAGTTTCGTGACGTTCCGAGCTATTTTCGCCCCCTTTAATCCCAAGTTTACAGAAAATGCATGGTCGAGTTTCAGATTCGACCAACCTTTTGAAATTTAAATTTGAAAATAGATTTGGATGTGCCTTTGGTAGACAAGCGCGCACACCAAATTTTGTGATGTTGTGAGCTAATTTATCCTCCTTTAAGCCCAAGTCTAGCAAAAACGCATGGTCGAGTTTCGACTTTGACCAACTTTTTGGAATTGAAATATGAGCGTAGATTTGGATTCCCCATTGGTAGATAAGCGTGCACGCCAACTTTCGTAATGTTTCGAGCTATTTTCTCCCCTTTTAAGCCCAAGTCTAGCGAAAACGCATGGTCGAGTTTTCGCTTTGACCAACTTCTCAGAATTGGAATTCGAGCTTAGATAGGATTCCCCATTGGTAGACAAGAGCGCATGCCAACTTTCATGACGTTCTGAGCTATTTTCTCCAACTTTCATGATTCCCCATCGGTAGACAAGAGCGCATGCACGGTGGAGTTTCGGCTTTGACCAAATTCACATAATTGAAATTTGAAAATAGAATTCGATGTCCCATTTGTATAAAAGCGCGCATGCCAACTTTCGAGAAATTTCGAGATATTTTATCCCCCTTTAAGCCAAAGTTTACAGAAAACGCACGGTCGAGTTTTGACTTTGACCAACTTTTTGGAATTGAAATTTGAGCATACATTTGCATTCCCCATTGGTAGACAAGCGCGCACGCCAACTTTCATGACGTTCCGAGCTATTTTCTCCCTCTTTAAGCCCAAGTCTAGCGAAAACGCATGGTCGAGTTTCAGCTTTGGCCAACTTCTCGGAATTGAAATATGAGCGTAGATTTGGATTCCCCATTGGTAGACAAGCGCGCAAGCTAACTTTCATGATGTTCCGATCTATTTTCTCCCCCTTTAAGCCCAAGTCTAGCGAAAACGCACGGTCGAGTTTTTGATTTTACCAACTTATCGGAATTGGAATTTGAGCTTAGATTGGATTCCCCATTGGTAGACTACAGCACACGTGAATTTTAACCTTTTACCAACTTCTCCGAATTGAAACTTGAGAATAGATTTGGATTCCCCATTGGTATACAAGAGTGCACGCCAACTTTCATGACATTCCGAGCTATTTTTGCCGCATTCAAACCCAAGTCTAGCGAAACTGCATGGTCAAGTTTTGACTTTGACCAACTTTTCAGAATTGAAATTTGAAAATTGATTTGGATGTCCCATTAGTAGACTAGTGCACATGCCAACTTTTGAGAAATTTCGAGATATTTTATCCCCATTTAAGCCCAAGTTTACAGAAAATGCATGGTCGAGTTTCGGGTTTGACCAACTTTTTGGAATTGAAATTTGAGCATAAATTTGGATTCCCCATTGGTAGACAAAGTGCGCATGCCAATGTTCCTGACGTTTCGAGCTGTTTTCACACCCTTTAAGCCCAAGTCTACCGAAAACGCACAGTCGAGTTCCAGCTTTGATTAACTTCTCAGAACTGAAACTTGAGAATAGATTTGGATGTGCCTTTGGTAGACAGCTGCACACGCCAACTTTCGTGACGTTCCGAGCTATTTTATCCCCCTCTAATCCCAAGTCTAGCGAAAACGCACGGTCGAGTTTAAGCTTTGACCAACTTCTCAGAATTGAAATATGAGCGTAGATTTGGATTCCCCATTGGTAGACAAGTGCGCTAGCCAACTTTCATGACGTTCTGAGCTATTTTCTCCCCATTTAGGCCCAAGTTTACAGAAAATGCATGGTCGAGTTTCGGCTTTGACCAACCTTTTGAAATTTAAATTTGAAAATCAATTTGGATGTGCCTTTGGTAGACAAGCGCGCACACCAACTTTCGTGACGTTGCGAGCTAATTTATCTTCCTTTAAGCCCAAGTCTAGCGAAAACGCATGGTCGAGTTTCGACTTTGACCAACTTCTCGGAATTGAAATATGAGCATAGATTTGGATTCCCCATTGGTAGACAAGAGCGCATGCCAACTTTCATGACGTTCCGAGATATTTTCGCCCCCGTTAAGCCCAAGACTAGCGAAAATGCATAGCTGAGTTTCGACTTTTACCAACTTCTCGGAATTAAAACTTGAGCATAGATTTGGATTCCCCATTGGTATACAAGAGTGCACGCCAACTTTCGTGAAATTTTGAGTAATTTTATCGCCTTTTAAGCCCAATTTTAGCGAAAACGCACGGTCAAGTTTCGGCTTTGAACAACTTCTCGGAATTGAAATTTGAAAATAGATTTGGATGTCCCATTGGTAGACAAGCGCGCAAGCCAACTTTCGTGATGTTTCGAGCTATTTTCTCCCCCTTTAAGCCCAAGTCTAGGAAAAATGCACAGTCGGGTTTCGGCTTTCACCAACTTCTCGGAATTGGAATTTGAGCTTAGACTGGATTCCCCATTGGTAGACAAGCGCGCATGCTAACGTTCATATCGTTCCGAGCTATTTTCGTCCCCTTTAAGCCCAAGACTAGCGAAAACGCACAGTCGAGTTTCGACTTTGACCAACTTCTCCGAATTGAAATTTGAAAATAGATTTGGATGTAACATTGGTATAAAAGGGCGCACGCCAACTTTCGTGATGTTCCGAGCTATTTTATCCCCCTTTAAGCCCAATTCTAGCGAAAATGCATGGTCGAGTTTCGGCTTTTACCAACTTCTTGGAATTGGAATTTGAGCTTAGACTGGATTCCCCATTGGTAGGAAAGTGTGCACGCCAACTTTCATGACGTTCCGAGCTATTTTCGTCCCCTTTAAGCCCAAGACTAGCGAAAACGGACAGTCGAGTTTGACTTTGACCAACTTCTCGGAATTGAAATTTGAAAATAGATTTGGATGTCGCATTGGTAGACAGGTGCACATGCCAACTTTCGAGACATTTCAAGATATTGATCCCCCTTTAAGCCCAAGTTTACAGAAAATGCACGATCGAGTTTCGGCTTTGACCAACCTTTCGAAATTGAAGTTTGAGTGTATGATTGGATTCCCCATTGGCAGACAAGTGTGCACGCCAACATTCGTGACGTTTCGAGCTATTTTCGCCCCCTTTAAGCCCCAAGTCAACTGAAAACACACAGTCGATTTTTATCTTTGACTAGCTTCTCAGAACTTAAATTTGATAATAGATTTCGACTTTAAGCCCAACTCTAGTGAAAACACATTTTCGAGTTTCAACTTTGACCAACTTCTCGCAATTGAAATATAAGCGTAGATTTGGATTCCCCATTGGTAGACAAGTGCGCACGCCAACTTTCGTAACGTTCCGAGCTATTTTCTCCCCTTTTAAGCCCAAGTCTACCGAAAACGCACGGTCGAGTTTCAGCTTTGACCAACTTCTCGGAATTGGAATTTGAGCTTAGATTGAATTTCCCATTGGTAGACAAGAGCGCACGCCAACTTTCATGACTTTCCGAGCTATTTTCGCCCCATTTAAACACAAGTCTAGCGAAAACACACGGTTGAGTTTCGGCTTTGACCAACTTCTCATAATTTAAATTTGAGAATAGATTTGGATGTCCCATTAGTAGACAGGCGCGCACGCCAACTTTTGTGAGGTTAAGAGCTATTTTCAGAGCCTTTAAGCCCAAGTCTAGCGAAAACGCACGGTCGAGTTTCGACTTTGACCAACTTCTCGGAATTGAAATTTAAAAATAGATTTGGATGTCCCATTGGTATAAAAGCGTGCACGCCAACTTTCGAGAAATTTTGAGATATTTTATCCCCCTTTAAGCCCAAGCTTATAGAAAATGCACGGTCGAGTTTCGGCTTTGACCAACTTTTTGAAATTGAAATTTGATCGTAGATTTGGATTCCCCATCGGTAGACAAGCGCGCACTCCAAGTTTCGTGACGTTCCGAGCTATTTTCGCCCCCTTTAATCCCAAGTCTACTGAAAACGCACAGTCGAGTTTAAGCATTGACCAACTTCTTAGAGCTGAAATATGAGCGTAGATTTGGATTCCCCATTGGTAGACAACAACGCACGCCAACTTTCATGACGTTCTGAGCTATTTTCTCCCCTTTTAAGCCCAAGTTTACAGAAAATGCATGGTTGAGTTTCGGCTTTGACCAACCTTTTGAAATTTAAATTTGAAAATAGATTTGGATATGCCTTTGGTAGACAAGCGCGCACACCAACTTTCGTGACGTTGCAAGCTAATTTATCCTCCTTTAAGCCCAAGTCTAGCAAAAACGCATGGTCGAGTTTCGACTTTGACCAACTTCTCGGAATTGAAATATGAGCATAGATTTGGATTCCCCATTGGTAGACAAGTGCGCATGCCAACTTTCATAATGTTCCGAGCTATTTTCTCCCCTTTTAAGCCCAAGTCTAGCGAAAACGCATGGATCGAGTTTCGGCTTTGACCAACTTCTCGGAATTGGAATTCGAGCTTAGATAGGATTCCCCATTGGTACACAAGAGCGCATGCCAACTTTCATGACGTTCCGAGATATTTTCGCCCCCGTTAAGCACAAGACTAGCGAAAACGCACGGTTGTGTTTTGGCTTGAACCAACTTCTCGTAATTTAAATTTGAGAATAGATTTGGATATCCCATTGGTAGACAGGCATGCACGCCAAATTTCGTGAGGTTACGAGCTATTTTAACAGCCTTTAAGCTCAAGTCTAGCGAAAACGCATGGTCGAGTTTCGCCTTGACCAACTTCTCGGAATTGAAATTTTAGAATAGCTTTGGATGTCCCATTGGTAGACAGGCGCGCACGCCAAATTTCGAGAGGTTAGATTGGATTCACCATTGGTAGACAAGAGCGCACACCAACTTTCATGACGTTCCGAGCTATTTTCGCCCCCTTTAAGCCCAAGTCTAGCAAAAACGCACGGTCAAGTTTTGGCTTTGACCAAATTCTCGTAATTTAAATTTGAGAATAGATTTGGATGTCCCATTGGTAGACATGCGCGCATGCCAAATTTCGTGAGGTTACGAGCTATTTTAACAGACTTTAAGCCCAAGTCAACCGAAAACGCACGGTCGAGTTTCGGCTTTGACCAACTTCTCGGAATTAAATCTTGAGCATAGATTTGGATTCCCCATCTGTATACAAGAGTGCACGCCAACATTCGAGACACTCTGAGCTATTTTCGCCGCATTGAAACCCAAGTCTAGTGAAAATGTACGGTCAAGTTTAAGCTTTGACCAACTTCTCAGAATTGAAATATGAGTGTAGATTGGAATTCGAGCTTAGATAGGATTCCCCATTGGTAGACAAGAGCACATGCCAACTTTCATGACGTTCCGAGATATTTTTGCCCCCGTTAAGCCCAAGACTAGCGAAAATGCATAGCCATGTTTCGACTTTTACCAACTTCTCGGAATTGAAACTTGAGCATAGATTTGGATTTCCCATTGGCATACAAGAGTGCACGCCAACTTTCGTGACACTCCGAGCTATTTTCGCCGCATTGAAACCCAAGTCTAGCGAAAACGCACAGTCGAGTTTCAGCGTTAACCAACTTCTCGTAATTTCAATTTGAGAATAGATTTGGATGTCCCATTGGCAGACAGGCGCACATGCCAACTTTTGTGAGTTTACGAGCTATTTTCACAGCCTTTAAGCCCAAGTCTAGCGAAAATGCACGGTCGAGTTTCGGCTTTTACCAACTTCTCATAATTGAAATTTGAAAATAGATTTGGATGTCCCATTTGTATAAAAGCGCGCATGCCAACCTTCGAGATATTTTATCCCCCTTTAAGCCCAAGTTTACCGAAAACGCACGGTCGAGTTTTGGCTTTGACCAACTTTTCAGAATTAAAATTTGAGCATAGATTTGCATTCCCCATCGGTAGACAAGTGCGTACGCCAACTTTCACGATGTTCCGAGCTATTTTCTCCCCTTTTAAGCCCAAGTCTAACGAAAACGCACGGTCGAGTTTCAGCTTTGGCCAACTTCTCCGAATTGAAATATGAGCATAGATTTGGATTCCCCATTGGTAAACAAGTGCACAAGCTAACTTTCATGACGTTCTGAGCTATTTTCTCCCCCTTTAAGCCGAAGTCTAGCGAAAATGCACAGTCGAGTTTTGGCTTTTACAAACTTCTCGGTATTGGAATTTGAGCTTAGATTGGATTCCCCATTGGTAGACTACAGCACACGCCCAATTTTCATGACATTACGAGCTATTTTCCACCCCTTTAAGCCCAAGACTAGTGAAAACGCATGGCCGAGTTTAACCTTTTACCAACTTCTCCGAATTTAAACTTGAGAATAGATTTGGATTCCCCATTGGTATACTAGAGTGCACTCCAACTTTCGTGACATTCCGAGCTATTTTCGCCGCATTAAAACACAAGTCTAGCGAAAACGCACGGTCGAGTTTCAACTTTGACCAACTTCTCGTAATTTAAATTTGAGAATAGATTTGGATGTCCCATTGGTAGACAAGCGTGCACGCTAACTTTCGTGAGGTTCCAAGCTATATTCAAAGCCTTTAAGCCCAAGTCTAGCGAAAACACACGGTCGAGTTTCGGCTTTGACCCACGTCTCAGAATTGAAATTTGAAAATAGATTTGGATGTCCCATTGGTAGACAGGCTCGCATGCCAACTTTCAAGACATTTCGAGATATTTTATCCCCCTTTAAGCCCAAGTTTATACAAAATGCACGGTTGAGTTTTGGCTTTGACCAATTTTTTGGAATTGAAATTTGAGCATAGGTTTGGATTCCCCATTGGTAGACAAGCGCGCACGTCAACTTTCGTGACGTTTAGAGCTATTCTCGCCGCATTTAAGGCTATCTCTAACGAAAATGCATGGTCAAGTTTCGGCTTTGACCGACATATCATAATTTAAATTTGGGAATAGATTTTGATGTCCCATTGGTAGACAAGCATGCACGCCAACTTTTGTCACATTACGAGCTATTTTCGCCCCCTTTAAGCCCAAGTCTAGAGAAAATACACGGCCGAGTTTTGGCTATGACCAACTTCTCGTAATTTAAATTTGAGAATAGATTTGGATGTCCCATTGGTAGACAAGCGCGCACGCCAACTTTCGCGAGGTTCCGAGCTATTTTCACAGCCTTTAAGCCCAATTCTAGCGAAAACACACGGTCGAATTTTGGCTTTGACCAACTTCTCAGAATTGAAATTTGAAAATTGATTTCGATGTCCCATTAGTAGACTAGTGCGCACGCCAACTTTTGAGAAATTTCGAGATATTTTATGCCCATTTAAGCCCAAGTTTATAGAAAATGCACGGTCGAGTTTCGGCTTTGACCAACTTCTCGGAATTGAAATTTGAGAATAGATTTGGATGTCCCATTGGTATATAGGCGCGCATGCCAAATTTTGTGAGGTTAGATTGGATTCCCCATTGGTAGACAAGAGCGCACACCAACGTTCATGACGTTCTGAGCTATTTTCGCCCCCTTTAAGCGCAAGTCTAGCGAAAACGCACGGTCGAGTTTCGGCTTTGACCAACTTCTCGTAATTTAAATTTGAGAATAGATTTGGACGTCCCATTGGTGGATAGGCGCGCACGCCAAATTTCATGAGGTTACGAGCTATTTTAACAGCCTTTAAGCCCAAGTCTAGTGAAAATGCACGATCGAGTTTCGGCTTTGACCAACTTCTCGGAATTGAAATTTGAAAATAGATTTGGATGTAACATTGGTATAAAAGGGCGCACGCCAACTTTCGAGAAATTTTGAGTAATTTTATCGCCATTTAAGCCCATGTTTAGCGAAAACGCACTGTCGAGTTTCGGCTTTGACCAACTTCTCAGATTTGAAATTTGAAAATAGATTTGGATGTCCCATTGGTAGACAAGCGCGCAAGCCAACTTTCGTGATGTTCCGAGCTATTTTCACCCCCTTTAAGCCCAAGTCTAGCGAAAAAACACGGTCGAGTTTCGGCTTTGACCAACCTCTCATAATTTAAATTTGAGAATAGATTTGGATGTCCCATTGGTAGACAAGCTTGCACGCCAAATTTTGTGAGGTTACGAGCTATTTTAACAGCCTTTAAGCCCAAGTCTAGCGAAAACGCACGGTCGAGTTTCGGCTTTGACCAACTTCTCGGAATTGAAATTTGAAAATAGATTTGGATGTCCCATTTGTATAAAAGCGCGCATGCCAACTTTCGAGAAATTTCGAGATATTCTATCCCCCTTTAAGCCAAAGTTTACAGAAAACGCACGGTCGAGTTTCGACATTGACCAACTTTTCGGAATTGAAATTTGATCATAGATTTGGATTCCCCATTGGTAGAATAGCGTGCAAGCCAACTTTCATGACGTTCCGAGCTATTTTCTCCCTCTTTAAGCCCAAGTCTAGCGAAAACGCACGGTCGAGTTTCAGCTTTGACAAACTTCTCGAAATTGAAATATGAGCGTAGATTTGGATTCCCCATTGGTAGACTAGAGCGCACGCCAATTTTCATGATGTTACGAGCTATTTTCCACCCCTTTAAACCCAAGACTAGTGAAAACGCATGGTCGAGTTTAACCTTTTACCAACTTCTCCGAATTGAAACTTGAGAATAGATTTGGATTCCCCATTGGTATACAAGAGTGCACGCCAACTTTCGTGACATTTCGAGCTATTTTCGCCGCATTCAAACCCAAGTCTAGCGAAAACGCATGGTTGAGTTTCGACTTTGACCAACTTCTCAGAATTGAAATTTGAAAATTGATTTGGATGTCCCATTAGTAGATTAGCACGCACGCCAACTTTTGAGAAATTTTGAGATATTTTATCCCCATTTAAGCCCAAGTTTACAGAAAATGCACAGATGAGTTTCGGCTTTGACCAAGTTTTCGGAATTGAAATTTGAGCATAGATTTGGATTCCCCATTGGTAGACAAGTGCGCACGCCAATGTTCGTGACGTTCCAAGCTGTTTTCGCCCCCTTTAAGCCCAAGTCTACCGAAAACGCACAGTCGAGTTCCAGCTTTGATTAACATCTCAGAACTGAAAATTGAGAATAGATTTGGATGTGCCTTTGGTAGACAACCGTGCATGCCAACTTTCGTGGCGTTCTGAGCTATTTTATCCCCCTCTAATCCCAAGTCTAGCGAAAACACACGGTCGAGTTTCAGCTTTGACCAACTTCTCAGAATTGAAATATGAGTGTAGATTTGGATTCCCCATCGGTAGACAAGCACGCACGACAACTTTCGTGACGTTCCAAGCTATTTTCGCCCCCCTTAAGCCCAAGTCTAGCAAAAACGCACGGTTGAGTTTCGGCTTGGACCAACTTCTCGTAATTTAAATTTGAGAATAGATGTGGATGTCCCATTGGTAGACAGGCATGCACGCCAAATTTCGTGAGGTTACGAGCTATTTTAACAGCCTTTAAGCCCAAGTCTAGCGAAAACGCACGGTCGAGTTTCGGCTTGACCAACTTCTCAGAGTTGAAACTTGAGCATAGATTTGGATTCCCCATTGGTATACAAGAGTGCATGCCAACTTTCGTGACACTTCGAGCTATTTTCGCCGCATTGAAACCCAAGTCTAGCGAAAACGCACGGTCGAGTTTAAACTTCGACCAACTTCTCAGAATTGAAATATGAGCGTAGATTTGGATTCCCCATTGGTAGAAAAGTGCGCTAGCCAATGTTTGTGACGTTACGAGCTATTTTCTCCCCCTTTAAGCCCAAGTCTAGCTAAAACGCACGGTCGAGTTTCGGCTTTCACCAACTTCTCAGAATTGGAGTTTGAGGTTAGATTGGATTCCCCATTGGTAGACAAGAGCACACGCCAACTTCCATGGCGTTCCGAGCTATTTTCGCCCCCTTTAAGCCCAAGTTTATAGAAAATTCATGGTCGAGTTTCGGCTTTGACCAACCTTTTGAAATTTAAATTTGAAAATATATTTGGATGTGCCTTTGGTAGACAAGTGCGCACACCAACTTTAGTGACGTTGCGAGCTAATTTATCTTTCTTTAAGCCCAAGTCTAGCGAAAACGCATGGTCGAGTTTCGATTTAACCAACTTCTCAAATTTGAAATATGAGCATAGATTTGGATTCCCCATTGGTAGACAAGCGCGCACGCCAACTTTCGTAATGTTCCGAGCTATTTTCTCCCCTTTTAAGCCCAAGTCTAGCGAAAACGCATGGTCGAGTTTTGGCTTTGACCAACTTCTCGGAATTGGAATTCGAACTTAGATAGGATTCCCCATTGGTAGACGCATGCCAACTTTCATGACGTTCCGAGATATTTTCGCCCCCGTTAATCCCAAGACTAGCGAAAATGCATAGCCGAGTTTAGACTTTTACCAACTTCTCGGAATTGAAATTTGAGCATAGATTTGGATTCCCCATTGGTATACAAGAGTGCATGCCAACTTTCGTGACACTCCGAGCTATTTTCCCCACATTGAAACCCAAGTCTAGCGAAAACGCACAGTCGAGTTTCGGCGTTGACCAACTTCTCATAATTTAAATTTGAGAATAGATTTCGATGTCCCATTGGCAGACAGGCACGCATGCCAACTTTCGTGAGGTTACGAGCTATTTTCACAGACTTTAAGCCCAAGTCTAGCGAAAATGCACGGTCGAGTTTCGGCTTTTACCAACTTCTCATAATTGAAATTTGAAAATAGATTTTGATGTCCCATTTGTATAAAAGCGCACATGCCAACCTTCGAGATATTTTATCCCCCTTTAAGCCCAAGTTTACAGAAAACGCACGGTCACGTTTCGGCTTTGACCAACTTTTCGGAATTGAAATTTGAGCATAGATTTGCATTCCCCATCGGTAGACAAGTGCGCACGCCAACTTTCTCGACGTTCCGAGCTATTTTCTCCCCCTTTAAGCCCAAGTATAGGGAAAATGTACGGTCGAGTTTCAACTTTGACCAACTTCTCGGAATTGGAATTTGAGCTTAGATTGAATTTCCATTGGTAGACAAGAGCACACGCCAACTTTCATGACTTTCCGAGCTATTTTCGCCCCCTTTATGCCCAAGACTAGCGAAAAGGCATGGCCAAGTTTTGACTTTTACCAACTTCTCGGAATTGAAACTTGAGCATAGATTTGGATTCCCCATTGGTATACAAGAGTGCACGCCAAATTTCATGACACTCCGAGCTATTTTTGCCGCATTGAAACCCAAGTCTAACGAAAACGCATGGTTGAGTTTCGGCGTTGACCAACTTCTCGTAATTTAAATTTGAGAATAGATTTGGATGTCCCATTTGCAGACAGGCGCGCATGCCAACTTTTGTGAGGTTACGAGCCATTTTCACAGCCTTTAAGCCCAATTCTAGCGAAAACGCATGATTGAGTTTCGGCTTTTACCAACTTCTCATAATTGAAATTTGAAAATAGATTTGGATGTCCCATTTGTATAAAAGCGCGCATGCCAACCTTCGAGATATTTTATCCCCCTTTAAGCCCAAGTTTACAGAAAATGCACGGTCAAGTTTCGGCTTTGACCAACTTTTCGGAAAATTTGAGCATAGATTTGCATTCCCCATCGGTAGACAAGGGCGCACGTCAACTTTCATGACGTTTCGAGCTATTTTCTCCCCCTTTAAGCCCAATTCTAGCGAAAACGCACGGTCGAGTTTCAGCTTTGGCCAACTTCTCGGAATTGAAATATGAGCATAAATTTGGATTCCCTATTGGTAGACAAGTGCGCAAGCTAGCTTTCATGACGTTCTGAGCTATTTTCTCCCCCTTTAAGCCCAAGTCTAGCGAAAACGCGCGGTCTAGTTTTGGCTTTTACCAACTTCTCGGAATTGGAATTTGAGCTTAGATTGGATTCCCCATTGGTAGACTACAGCACACGCCAATTTTCATGACGTTACGAGCTATTTTCCACCCCTTTAAGTCCAAGACTAGTGAAAACGCATGGCCGAGTTTAACCTTTTACCAACTTCTCCGAATTTAAACTTGAGAATAGATTTGGATTCCCCATTGGTATACTAGAGTGCACGCCAACTTTCGTGACATTCCGAGCTATTTTCACCGCATTCAAACCCAAGTCTAGCAAAACCGCACGGTCGAGTTTCGACTTTGACCAACTTCTCGTAATTTAAATTTGAGAATAGATTTGGATGTCCCATTGGTAGGAAAGAGTGCACGCTAACTTTCATGAGGTTCCAAGCTATATTCAAAGCCTTTAAGCCCAAGTCCAGCGAAAACACACGGTCGAGTTTCGGCTTTGACCCACTTCTCGGAATTGAAATTTGAAAATAGATTTGGATGTGCCATTGGTAGACAGGCTCGCACACCAACTTTCGTGACATTTCGAGATATTTTATCCCCCTTTAAGCCCAAGTTTATACAAAATGCACGGTCGAGTTTCGGCTTTGACCAATTTTTCGGAATTGAAATTTGAGCATAGGTTTGGATTCCCAATTTGTAGACAAGCGCGCACGTCAACTTTTGTGATGTTTCGAGCTATACTCGCCGCATTTAAGGCTATGTCTAACCAAAACGCATGGTCAAGTTTCGGCTTTGACCAACATCTCATAATTTAAATTTGGGAATAGATTTTGATGTCCCATTGGTAGACAAGCGTACACGCCAACTTTCATCACATTACGAGCTATTTTCGCCCCCTTTAAGCCCAAGTCTAGCGAAAACGCGCGGTCGATTTTCAACTTTGACCAACTTCTCGTAATTTAAATTTGAGAATAGATTTGGATGTCCCATTGGTAGACAAGCATGCATGCCAACTTTCGCGAGGTTTCGAGCTATTTTCATAGCCTTTAAGCCCAAGTCTAGCGAAAACACACGGTCGAATTTTGGCTTTGACCAACTTCTCAGAATTGAAATTTGAAAATTGATTTGGATGTCCCATTAGTAGACTAGCACGCACGCCAACTTTTGATAAATTTCGAGATATTTTATCCCCATTTAAGCCCAAGTTTATAGAAAATGCACGGTCGAGTTTCGGCTTTGACCAACTTCTCGGAATTGAAATTTGAGAATAGATTTGGATGTCCCATTATTAGACAGGCGTGCATGCCAAATTTCGTGAGGTTAGATTGGATTCCACATTGGTAGAAAAGAGCGCACACCAACTTTCATGACGTTACGAGCTATTTTCGCCCCCTTTAAGCCCAAGTCTAGCGAAAACGCACGGTCGAGTTTCAGCTTTCACCAATTTCTCGTAATTTAAATTTGAGAATAGATTTGGATGTCCCATTGGTAGACAGGTGCGCATGCCAAATTTCGTGAGGTTATGAGCTATTTTAACAGCCTTTAAGCCCAAGTCTAGCGAAAACGCACGGTCGAGTTTCAGCTTTGACCAACTTCTCAGAATTGGAATTTGAGCTTAGATTGAATTTCCCATTAGTAGACAAGAGCGCACGCCAACTTTCATGACTTTTCGAGCTATTTTTGCCCCCTTTATGCCCAAGACTAGCAAAAACACATGGCCGAGTTTCGACTTTTACCAACTTCTCGGAATTGAAACTTGAGCATAGATTTGGATTCCCCATTGGTATACAAGAGTGCACCACAAATTTCGTGACACTCCGAGCTATTTTCGCTGCATTGAAACCCAAGTCTAGCGAAAACGCACGGTTGAGTTTCGGCTTTGACCAACTTCTTGTAATTTAAATTTGAGAATAGATTTGGATGTCCCATTGGTAGACAAGCGTGCACACTAACTTTTGTGAGGTAACGAGCTATTTTCAGAGCCTTTAAGCCCAAGTCTAGCGAAAACGCACGGTCGAGTTTCGGCTTTGACCAACTTCTCGGAATTGAAATTTAAAATAGATTTGGATGTCCCATTGGTATAAAAGCGCGCACGCCAACTTTTGAGAAATTTTGAGTTATTTTATCCCCCTTTAAGCCCAAGTTTATAGAAAATGCACGATCGAGTTTCGGCTTTGACCAAGTTTTCGAAATTGAAATTTGATCGTAGATCTGGATTCCCCATCAGTAGACAAGCGCGCACTCCAAGTTTTGTGACGTTCCGAGCTATTTTTGCCCCCTTTAATCTCGAGTCTACCGAAAACACACAGTCGAGTTTAAGCTTTGACCAACTTCTCATAACTGAAATATGAGCATAGATTTGGATTCCCCATTGGTAGACAAGAGCGCACGCCAACTTTCATGACGTTCCGAGCTATTTTCGCCCCCTTTAAGCCCAAGTTTACAGAAAATGCATGGTCGAGTTTCGGCTTTGACCAACCTTTTGAAATTTAAATTTGAAAATAGATTTGGATATGCCTTTGGTAGACAAGCGCGCACACCAACTTTCATGACGTTGCGAGCTAATTTATCCTCCTTTAAGCCCACGTCTAGCAAAAACGCATGGTCGAGTTTTGACTTTGACCAACTTCTCGGAATTGAAATATGAGCGTAGATTTGGATTCCCCATTGGTAGACAAGCGGGCACGCCAACTTTCATAATGTTTCGAGCTATTTTCTCCCCTTTTAAGCCCAAGTCTAGCGAAAATGCATGGTATAGTTTTCGCTTTGACCAACTTCTCGGAATTGGAATTTGAGCTTAGATTGAATTTCCCATTGCTAGACAAGAGCGCACGCCAACTTTCATGACTTTCCGAGCTATTTTCGCCCCCTTTATGCCCAAGACTAGCGAAAACGCATGGCCGAGTATCGACTTTTACCAACTTCTCGGAATTGAAACTTGAGCATAGATTTGGATTCCCCATTGGTATACAAGAGTGCATGCCAATGTTTGTGACATTCCAAGCTATTTTCGCTGCATTGAAACCCAAGTCTAGAGAAAACGCACGGTCGAGTTTCGGTGTTCACCAACTTCTCGTAATTTAAATTTGAGAATAGATTTGGATGTCCCATTGGTAGATAGGCGCGCATGCCAACTTTCGTGAGGTTACGAGCTATTTTCACAACCTTTAAGCCCAAGTCTAGCGAAAACACACGATCGAGTTTTGGCTTTGACCAACTTCTCATAATTGAAATTTGAAAATATATTTGGATGTCCCATTTGTATAAAAGCGCGCATGCCAACTTTCGAGAAATTTCGAGATATTTCATCCCCCTTTAAGCCAAAGTTTACAGAAAACGCACGGTCGAGTTTCGACTTTGACCAACTTCTTGGAATTGAAATTTGAGTGTAGATTTGCATTCCCCATCGGTAGACAAGCGCGCACGCCAACTTTCGTGACGTTCCGAGCTATTTTCTCCCTCTTTAAGCCCAAGTCTAGCGAAAATGCACTGTCGAGTTTCAGCTTTGGCCAACTTCTCAGAATTTAAATATGAGCGTAGATTGGATTCCCCATTGGTAGACTAGAGCGCACGCCAATTTTCATGATGTTACGAGCTATTTTCAACGCCTTTAAGCCCAAGACTAGGGAAAATGCATGGTCGAGTTTAACCTTTTATCAACTTCTCGGAATTGAAACTTGAGAATAGATTTGGATTCCCCATTGGTATACAAGAGTGCACGCCAACTTTCGTGACATTCCGAGCTATTTTCGGCGCATTCAAACCCAAGTCTAGCAAAAATGCATGGTTGAGTTTCGACTTTGACCAACTTCTCAGAATTGAAATTTGAAAATTGATTTGGATGTCCCATTAGTAGACTAGCGCGCACGCCAACGTTTGAGAAATTTCGAGATATTTTATCCCCATTTAAGCCCAAGTTTACAGAAAATGCACGGTCGAGTTTCGGCTTTGACCAACTTTTCGGAATTGAGATTTGAGCATAGATTTGGATTCCCCATTGGTAGACAAGTGCGCACGCCAATGTTCGTGACGTTCCGAGCTGTTTTCGCCCCCTTTAGGGCCAAGTCTACCAAAAACGCACAGTCGAGTTCCAGCTTTGATTAACTTCTCAGAATTGAAACTTGAGAATAGATTTGGATGTGCCTTTGGTAGACAACCACGCACGCCAACTTTCGTGATGTTTCGAGCTATTTTATCCCCCTCTAATCCCAAGTCTAGCGAAAACGCACGGTCGAGTTTTAGCTTTGACCAACTTCTCAGAATTGAAATATGAGCGTAGATTTGGATTCCCCATCGGTAGACAAGCACGCACGGCAACGTTTGTGACGTTCCGTGCTATTTTCGCCCCGTTTAAGCCCAATTCTAGCAAAAACGCACGGTCGAGTTTCAGCTTGGACCAACTTCTCGTAATTTAAATTCGAGAATAGATTTGGATGTCCCATTGGTAGACAGGCACGCACGCCAAATTTTGTGAGGTTACGAGCTATTTTAATAGCCTTTAAGCCCAAGTCTAGCAAAAACGCCACGGTCGAGTTTCGGCTTGACCAACTTCTCGGAATTGAAACTTGAGAATAGATTTGGATGTCCCATTGGTAGACAGGCACGCACGCCAAATTTCATGACGTTAGATTGGATTCCCCATTGGTAGACAAGAGTGCACACCGACTTTCATGACGTTCTGAGGTATTTTCGCCCCCTTTAAGCCCAAGTCTAGGGAAAAAGCACAGTCGAGTTTCGGGTTTGACCAAATTCTTGTAATTTAAATTTGAGGATAGATTTGGATGTCCCATTGGTAGACATGCGCGCACGCCAAATTTCGTGAGGTTACGAGCTATTTTAACAGACTTTAAGCCTAAGTCAAGCGAAAACGCACGGTCGAGTTTCGGCTTTGACCAACTTCTCAGAATTAAATCTTGAGCATAGATTTGGATTCCCCATTGGTATAAAAGACTGCAAGCCAACTTTCATGACACTCCGAGCTATTTTTGTGCCATTGAAACCCAAGTCTAGCGAAAATGCACGGTCGAGTTTAAGCTTTGACCAACTTCTTAGAATTGAAATATGAGTGTAGATTTGGATTCCCCATTGGTAGACAAGCGTGCACACCAACTTTCGTGACGTTGCGAGCTAATTTATCTTCCTTTAAGCCCAAGTCTAGAAAAAACGCATGGTCGAGTTTCGACTTTGACCAACTTCTCGGAATTGAAATATGAGCGTAGATTTAGATTCCCCTTTGGTAGACAAGCGCACACGCCAACTTTCGTAATGTTTCGAGCTATTTTCTCCCCTTTTAAGCCCAAGTCTAGCGAAAACGCATGGTCGAGTTTCGGCTTTGACCAACTTCTCGGAATTGGAATTCGAGCTTAGATAGGATTCCCCATTGGTAGACAAGAGCGCATGCAACTTTCATGACGTTCCCAGATATTTTCGCCCCCGTTAAGCCCAAGACTAGCAAAAATGCATAGCCGAGATTCGACTTTTACCAACTTCTCGGAATTGAAACTTGAGCATAGATTTGGATTCCCCATTGGTATACAAGAGTGCACGCCAACTTTCGTGACACTCCGAGCTATTTTCGCCGCATTGAAACCCAAGTCTAGCGAAAACGCACGGTCGAGTTTCAGCGTTGACCAACTTCTCGTAATTTAAATTTGAGAATAGATTTGGATATCCCATTAGCAGATAGGTGCGCATGCCAACTTTCGTGAGGTTACGAGCTATTTTCATAACTTTTAAGCCCAATTCTAGCGAAAATGCACGATCGAGTTTCGGCTTTTACCAACTTCTCATAATTGAAATTTGAAAATAGATTTGGATGTCCCATTTGTATAAAAGCGCGCATGCCAACCTTCGAGATATTTTATCCCCCTTTAAGCCCAAGTTTATAGAAAACGCACGGTCGAGTTTTGGCTTTTACCAACTTCTCATAATTGAAATTTGAAAATAGATTTGGATGTCCCATTTGTATAAAAGCGCGCATGCCAACCTTCGAGATATTTTATCCCCCTTTAAGCCCAAGTTTATAGAAAACGCACGGTCGAGTTTCGGCTTTGACCAACTTTTCGGAATTGAAATTTGAGCATAGATTTTCATTCCCCATCGGTAGACAATCTCGCACGCCAACTTTCACGACGTTCCGAGCTATTTTCTTCCCCTTTAAGCCCAAGTCTAGCGAAAACGCATGGTCGAGTTTCAGCTTTGGCCAACTTCTCCGAATTGAAATATGAGCATAGATTTGGATTCCCCATTGGTAGACAAGCGCGTAAGCTAACTTTCATGACGTTCTGAGCTATTTTCTCCCCCTTTAAGCCCAAGTCTAGCGAAAAGGCACGGTCGAGTTTTGGCTTTTACCAACTTCTCAGAATTGGAATTTGAGCTTAGATTGGATTCCCCATTGGTAGACTACAGCGCACGCCATTTTCATTACGTTACGAGTTATTTTCGACCCCTTTAAGCCCAAGACTAGTGAAAATGCATGGCCGAGTTTAACCTTTTACCAACTTCTCCGAATTTAAACTTGAGAATAGATTTGGATTCCCGATTGGTATACTAGAGTGCACGCCAACTTTCGTGACATTCTGAGCTATTTTCGCCGCATTCAAACCCAAGTCTAGCGAAAACTCACGGTCGAGTTTCGACTTTGACCAACTTCTCGTAATTTAAATTTCAGAATAGATTTGGATGTCCCATTGGTAGACAAGCGTGCACGCTAACTTTCTAGTGAAAACACACGGTCGAGTTTCGGCTTCGACCCAATTCCCCTTTGGTAGACAAGCGCGCACGCCAACTTTTATGACGTTTCGAGCTATTTTCGCCCCCTTTAAGCCTAAGACTAGCGAAAACGCACAGGCGCGCATGCCAACTTTCGAAACATTTTGAGATATTTGATCCCCTTTTAAGCCCAAGTTTATAGAAAATGCACGGTCGAGTTTCGGCTTTGACCAACCTTTCAAAATTGAAATTTGAGCGTAGGATTGGATTCCCCATTGGCAGACAAGTGCACACGCCAACATTCGTGACGTTCCGAGCTATTTTCGCCCCCTTTAAACTCCAAGTCAACTGAAAACACACAGTCGAGTTTTAGCTTTGACTAGCTTCTTAGAACTTAAATTTGAGAATAGATTTGGACTTTAAGCCCAATTCTAGCAAATACGCATGGTTGAGTTTCGACTTTGACCAACTTCTCGTAATTGAAATATGAGCATAGATTTGGATTCCCCATTGGCAGACAAGCGCGCATGTCAACTTTCATAACGTTCCGAGCTATTTTCTCCCCTTTTAAGCCCAAGTCTAGCGAAAACACACGGTCGAGTTTCAGCTTTGACCAACTTCTCAGAATTGGAATTCGAGCTTAGATAGGATTCCCCATTGGTAGATAAGAGCGCATGCAAACTTTCATGACGTTCCGAGATATTTTCGCCCCCGTTAAGCCCAAGACTAGCGAAAATGCATAGTCGATTTTCGACTTTTACCAACTTCTCGGAATTGAAACTTGACCATATATTTGGATTCCCCATTGGTATACAAGAGTGCACGCGAACGTTTGTGACATTCGAGCTATTTTCGCCGCATTGAAACCCAAGTCTAGCGAAAACGCACGGTCAAGTTTTGGCATTGACGAACTTCTCGTAATTTAAATTTGAGAATAGATTTGGATGTCCCATTGGCAGATAGGCGCGCATGCCAACTTTCATGAGGTTACGAGCTATTTTCACAGCCTTTAAGCCCATGTCTAGCGAAAACGCACGGTCGAGTTTCAGATTTTACCAACTTCTCATAATTGAAATTTGAAAATAGATTTGGATGTCCCATTTGTATAAAAGCGCGCATGCCAACCTTCGAGATATTTTATCCCCCTTTAAGCCCAAGTTTACAGAAAACGCACGGTCGAGTTTCGGCTTTGACCAACTTTTCGGAATTGAAATTTGAGCGTAGATTTGCATTCCCCATTGATAGACAAGCGCACACGCCAATTTTCACGACGTTTCGAGCTATTTTCTCCCCCTTTAAGCCCAAGTCTAGTGAAAACGCACGGTTGAGTTTCAGCTTTGGCCAACTTCTCGGAATTGAAATATGAGCATAGATTTGGATTCCCCATTGGTATACAAGAGTGCATGCCAACGTTTGTGACATTCTGATCTATTTTCGCCGCATTGAAACCCAAGTCTAGCGAAAACGCACGGTCGAGTTTCGGCGTTCACCAATTTCTCATAATTTAAATTTGAGAATAGATTTGGATGTCCCATTGGTAGATAGGCGCGCATGCCAACTTTCGTGAGGTTACGAGCTATTTTCACAACCTTTAAGCCCAAGTCTAGCGAAAACGCACGGTTGAGTTTCGGCTTTGACCAACTTCTCATAATTGAAATTTGAAAATATATTTGGATGTCCCATTTGTATAAAAGCACACATGCCAACTTTCGAGAAATTTCGAGATATTTTCTCCCTCTTTAAGCCCAAGTCTAGCGAAAATGCACGGTCGAGTTTCAGCTTTGGCCAACTTCTCGGAATTGAAATATGAGCGTAGATTTGGATTCCCCATTGGTAGACAAGCGAGCAAGCTAACTTTCATGATGTTCCGAACTATTTTCTCCCCCTTTAAGTCCAAGTCTAGCGAAAATGCATGGTCGAGTTTTGGATTTTACCAATTTATCAGAATTGGAATTTGAGAATAGATTTGGATGTCCCATTGGTAGACAAGCGCGCACGCCAAATTTCGTGAGGTTAGATTTTATTCTCCATTGGTAGACAAGAGCGCACACCAACTTTCATGACGTTTCGAGCTATTTTCGCCCCCTTTAAGCCCAAGTCTAGCGAAAACGCACGGTCGAGTTTCAGCTTTGACCAAATTCTCGTAATTTAAATTTGAGAATAGATTTGGGTGTCCCATTGGTAGACATGCGCGCACGCCAAATGTCGTGAGGTTACTAGCTATTTTAATAGACTTTAAGCCCAATTCAACCGAAAACGCACGGTCGAGTTTCGGCTTTGACCAACTTCTCGTAATTAAATCTTGAGCATAGATTTGGATTCCCCATTGGTATACAAAAGTGCACGCCAACTTTCATGACACTTCGAGCTATTTTCGCCACATTGAAACCCAAGTCTAGCGAAAACGCACGGTCGAGTTTAAGCTTTGACGAACTTCTCAGAATTGAAATATGAGCGTAGATTTGACGAACTTCTCGTAATTTAAATTTGAGAATAGATTTGGATGTCCCATTGGCAGACAGGCGTGCATGCCAACTTTTGTGAGGTTACACGCTATTTTCACAGCCTTTAAGCCCAAGTCTAGCGAAAACGTACGGTCGAGTTTCGGCTTTTACCAACTTCTCATAATTGAAATTTGAAAATAGATTTGGATGTCCCATTTGCAAAAAAGTGCGCATTCCAACCTTCAAGATATTTTATCCCCCTTTAAGCCCAAGTTTACAGAAAATGCACGGTCGAGTTTCGGCTTTGACCAACTTTTCGGAATTGAAATTTGATCGTAGATTTGCATTCCCCATCGATAGACAAGCGCGCACGCCAAATTTCACAACGTTCCGAGCTGTTTTCTCCCCCTTTAAGCCAAAGTCTAGCGAAAACGCACGGTCGAGTTTCAGCTTTGGCCAACTTCTCGGAATTGAAATATGAGCATAGATTTGGATTCCCCATTGGTAGACAAGCGCGCAAGCTAACTTTCAGGACATTCTGAGCTATTTGCTCCCCCTTTAAGCCCAAGTCTGGAAAAAACGTGCGGTCGAGTTTTGGCTTTTACCAACTTCTCGGAATTGGAATTTGAGCTTAGATTGGATTCCCCATTGGTAGACTACAGCGCACGCCAATTTTCATGACGTTACGAGCTATTTTCGACCCCTTTAAGCCCAAGACTAGTGAAAACGCATGGCCGAGTTTAACCTTTTACCAACTTCTCTGAATTTAAACTTGAGAATAGATTTGGATTCCCCATTGGTATACTAGAGTGCATGCCAACTTTCATGACATTCCGAGCTATTTTTGTCGCATTCAAACCCAAGTCTAGCGAAAACGCACGGTCGAGTTTCGACTTTGACCAACTTCTCGTAATTTAAATTTGAGAATAGATTTGGATGTCCCATTGGACGACAAGCGTGCACGCTAACTTTCGCGAGGTTCCAAGCTATATTCAAAGCCTTTAAGCCCAAGTCTAGAGAAAACACACGGTCGAGTTTCGGCTTTGACCCACTTCTCGGAATTGAAATTTGAAAATAGATTTGGATGTGCCATTGGTAGACAGGCTCGCACGGCAACTTTCGAGACATTTCGAGATATTTTATCCCCCTTTAAGCCCAAGTTTATACAAAATGCACGGTCGAGTTTCGGCTTTGACCAATTTTTCGGAATTGAAATTTGAGCATAGGTTTGGATTCCCCATTGGTATACAAGCGCGCACGTCAACTTTCATGATGTTTCGATCTATTCTCGCCGCATTTAAGGCTATGTCTAACGAAAACGCATGGTCAAGTTTCGGCTTTTACCGACATCTCATAATTTAAATTTGGGAATAGATTTTGATGTCCCATTGGTAGACAAGCGTGCACTCCAACTTTTGTCACATTACGAGCTATTTTCGCCCCCTTTAAGCCCAAGTCTAGCGAAAACACACGGTCGAGTTTCGACTTTGACCAACTTCTCGTAATTTAAATTTGAGAATAGATTTGGATGTCCCATCGGTAGACAAGCGCGCACGCCAACTTTTGCGAGGTTCCGAGCTATTTTCACAGCCTTTAAGCCCAAGTCTAGAGAAAACACACGGTCGAATTTTGGCTTTGACCAACTTCTCAGAATTGAAATTTGAAAATTGATTTGGATGTCCCATTAGTAGACTAGGGCGCGTTCCGAGCTATTTTCCCACTCTTTATACCCATGTCTAGCGAAAACGAACGGTTGAATTTCGACTTTCACCAACTTCCCGGAATTGAAAATTGAGCATAGATTTGGATGTCCCGTTGGTAAACAAGTGCGCACGCCAACTTTCATGACGCTCCGAGCTATTTTCCCACTCTTTAAGCCCAAGTCTAGCGAAAACGAACGGCCAAGTTTCAACTTTAACCAACTTCTCGGAATTTAAATTTGAGGATAGAATTGGATTTCCCATTGGTAGACAAGTGTCCATGCCAACTTTTGTGACGTTCAGAGCTATTTTCTCCCACTTTAAGCCCAAGTCTAGCGAAAACGCATGGTCGAGTTTCAACTTTGACCTACTTTGCGGAATTGAAAATTGAGAATAGATTTGGAAGTCCCATTTGTAGACATGCGCGCACAACATCTTTCATGACATTACGAGCTAATTTCACACCCTTAAATCCCAAGTCTAGCGAAAACGCATGGTGGCGTTTAGACTTTAACCAACTTCTCGGAATTGAAATTTGAGAATAGATTTGGATGTGCTGTTGGAAGACAAGTGCGCACGCCAACTTTCGTGACGTTTCGAACTATTTTCCCACTTTGACCAACATCTAGGAATTGAAATTTGACAATAGATTTGGATGTCCCATTGGTATACAAGCGTGCATGCCAACTTGCTTGAGGTTTTGAGCTATTTTCTCCCCCTTTAATCCCAACTCTAGCGAAAACGTACGGTTGAGTTTCGACTTTCACCAACTTCTAAGAATTGAAAATTGAGCATTGATTTAGATGTCCCATTTGTAGACATTTGCGCACAACAACGTTCGTGACATTACGAGCTAATTTCACACCCTTTAAGCTCAAGTCTAGCGTAAACGCATGGTGGCGTTTAGACTTTAACCAACTTCTCGAAATTGAAATTTGAGAATAGATTTGGATGTGCTATTGGTAGACAAGTGCGCACGCCAACTTTCGTGACGTTTCGAGCTATTTTCCCACCCATTAAGCCCAAGTCTAACGAACACACACGGTCAAGTTTCAACTTTGACCAACTTCTCGGAATTGAAATTTGAGAATAGATTTGGATGTCCCATTGGTAGACAAGCGTCCACACCAACTTTCGTGACGTTCCGAGCTATTTTCTCCCCCTTTAAGCACAACTCTAGAGAAAACGCATAGTTGCGTTTCGGTTTTGACCTACTTCTCCGAATTGAAAATTGAGAATAGATTTGGATGTCCCATTTGTAGACATGCGTGCACAACAACTTTCATGACGGTACGAGCTAATTTGACACCCTTAAATCCCAAGTCTATCGAAAACGCATGGTGGCGTTTTGACTTTGACCAACATCTGGGAATTGAAATTTGACAATAGATTTGGATGTCCCATTGGTAGACAAGCGTGCATGCCAACTTGCATGACGTTCCGAGCTATTTTCTCCCCCTTTAAGCCCAAGTCTAGCGAAAACGCACGGTCGAGTTTCGACTTTGACCAACTTCTCGGAATTAAAATTTGAGAATAGTTTTGGATGTCCTGTTGGTAGACAAGTGCGCATGCCAACTTTCATGACGTTTCGAGATATTTTCTCTCACTTTAAGCGCAAGTCTAGCGAAAACACACGATCAACTTTCAACTTTGACCAATTTCTCGGAATCGAAAATTGAGCATAGATTTTGATGTCCTGTTGGTAGAAAATTGCACACGCCAACTTTCGTGACATTCCGAGCTACATTCCACCCTTTAAGCCCAAGTCTAGCGACAACGCACGGTCGAGTTTCAACTTTGACCAAATTCTCATAATTTAAATTTGAGGATAGAATTGGATTTCCCATTGGTAGACAAGCGTCCATGCCAACTTTCGTGACTTTCAGAGCTATTTTCTCCCACTTTAAGCCCAAGTCTAGCGAAAACGCACGGTCGAGTTTTGACTTTGACCTACTTTGTGGAATTGAAAATTGAGCATAGATTTTGATGTCCTGTTGGTAGAAAAGTGCACACGCCAACTTTCGTGACATTTCGAGGTACTTTCCACCCTATAAGCCCAAGTCTAGCGACAACGCACGGTCGAGTTTCAACTTTGACCAACTTCTCGGAATTTAAATTTGAGGATAGAATTGGATTTCCCATTGGTAGACAAGCGTCCATGCCAACTTTAATTTCACACCCTTAAATCCCAAGTCTAGCGAAAACGCATGGTGGCGTTTTGACTTTGACCAACATCTGGGAATTGAAATTTGACAATAGATTCGGATGTCCCATTGGTAGACAAGCATGCACGCCAACTTGCGTGACGTTCCGAGCTATTTTCTCCCCCTTTAAGCCCAACTCTATAGAAAACGCACTGTCGCGTTTCGGCTTTGATCTACTTCTCGGAATTGAAAATTGAGAATAGATTTGGATGTCACGTTTGTAAACATGCGCGCACAACAACTTTCATGATGTTACAAGCTAATTTCACACCCTTTAAGCTCAAGTCCAGCGAAAACGCACGGTCGAATTTCAACTTTGACCAACTTCTCGGAATTGAAATTTGAGAATAGTTTTGGATGTCCCATTGGTAAACAAGCGTCCACACCAACTTTTGTGACGTTCCGAGCTATTTTCTCCCCCTTTAAGCCCAACTCTAGAGAAAATGCACGGTCCCGTTTCGCCTTTGACCTACTTCTCGGAATTGAAAATTGAGAATGGATTTGGATGTCCCATTTGTAGACATGCACACACAGCAACTTTCGTGACGTTACGAGCTAATTTCACACCCTTAGATCCCAAGTCTATTGAAAACGCATGGTGGCATTTTGACTTTGACCAACATCTGGGAAATGAAATTTGACAATAGATTTGGATGTCCCATTGGTAGACAAGTGTGCACGCCAACTTGCATGACGTTTCGAGCTATTTTCTCCCCCTTTAAGCCCAAGTCTAGCGAAAACGCACGGTCGAGTTTGGATGTCCTGTTGGTAGAAAAGTGCGCATGCCAACTTTTGTGACGTTTCGAGATATTTTCTCTCACTTTAAGCGCAAGTCTAGCGAAAACGTACGGTCAACTTTCAACTTTGACCAACTTCTCGGAATTGAAAATTGAGCATAGATTTTGATGTCCTATTGGTAGAAAATTGCACACGCCAACTTTTGTGACATTCCGAGCTACTTTCCACATTTTAAGTCCAAGTCTAGCAACAACGCACAGTCGAGTTTCAACTTTGACCAACTTCTCAGAATTTAAATTTGAGGATAGAATTGGATTTCCCATTGGTAGACAAGCGTCCATGCCAACTTTTGTGACGTTCAGAGCTATTTTCTCCCACTTTAAGCCCAAGTCTAGCGAAAACGCACGGTCGAGTTTCGACTTTGACCTACTTTGCGGAATTGAAAATTGAGCATAGATTTTGATGTCCTGTTGGTAGAAAAGTGCACACGCCAACTTTCCTGACATTCCGAGCTACTTTCCACCCTTTAAGCCCAAGTCTAGCGACAACGCACGGTCGAGTTTCAACTTTGACCAACTTCTCGGAATTTAAATTTGAGGATAGAATTGGATTTCCCATTGGTAGACAAGCATCCATGCCAACTTTAATTTCACACCCTTAAATCCCAAGTCTAGCGAAAACGCATGGTGGCGTTTTGACTTTGACCAACATCTGGGAATTGAAATTTGACAATAGATTCGGATGTCCCATTGGTAGACAAGCGTACACGCCAACTTGTGTGACGTTCCGAGCTATTTTCTCCCCCTTTAAGCCCAACTCTACAAAAAATGCACGGTCGCCTTTATGCTTTGATCTACTTCTCGGAATTGAAAATTGAGAATAGATTTGGATGTCACATTTGTAAACATGCGCGCACAACAACTTTCATGACGTTACAAGCTAATTTCACATCCTTTAAGCTCAAGTCCAGCAAAAATGCACGGTTGAATTTCAACTTTGACCAACTTCTCGGAATCAAAATTTGAGAATAGTTTTGGATGTCCCATTGGTAAACAAGCGTCCACACCAACTTTTGTGACGTTCCGAGCTATTTTCTCCCCCTTTAAGCCCAACTCTAGAGAAAATGCACGGTCGCGTTTCGCCTTTGACCTACTTCTTGGAATTGAAAATTGAGAATAGATTTGGATGTCCCATTTGTAGACATGCACACACAGCAACTTTCGTGACGTTACGAGCTAATTTCACACCCTTTAAGCTCAAATCTAGTGAAAACGCACAGTGGCGTTTCGACTTTGACCAACTTCTCGGAATTGAAAATTGAGCATAGATTTGGATGTCTCGTTGGTAGACAAGTGCGCACACCAAATTTCGTGACGTTCCGAGCTATTTTCTCACCCTCTAAACCCAAATCTAGTGAAAACGCACGGTCGATTTTCAACTTTGACCAACTTCTCGGAATTTAAATTTGAGAATAGATTTGGATGTCCCATTGGTAGACAAGCATCCATGCCAACTTTCGTGACGTTCAGAGCTATTTTCACCCACTTTAAGCCCAAGTCTAGTGAAAACACACGGTGGAGTTTCGACTTTGACCTACTTTGCGGAATTGAAAATTGAGCATATATTTGGATGTCCCGTTGGTAGACAAGTGCGCACACCAAAATTCGTGACGTTTTGAGCTATTTTCCCACCCTTTAAGCCCAAGTCTAGTGAACACGCACGGTCGAGTTTCAACTTTGACCAACTTCTCGGAATTGAAATTTGAGAATAGATTTGGATGTTCCATTGGTAGACAAGCGTTCACACCAACTTTCGTGACATTCCGAGCTATTTTCTCCCCCTTTAAGCCCAACTCTAGAGAAAACACATAGTCGTGTTTCGGTTTTGACCAACTTCTCAGAATTGAAAATTGAGAATAGATTTGGATGTCCCATTTGTAGACATGCGCGCACAACAACTTTCATGACGTTACGAGCTAATTTCACGCCCTTAAATCCCAAGTCTAGCGAAAACGCATGGTGGCGTTTTGACTTTGACCAACATCTGGGAATTGAAATTTGACAACACATTTGGATGTCCCATTGGTAGACAAGCGTGCACGCCAACTTGCGTGACGTTCCGAGATATTTTCTCCCCCTTTAAGCCCAACTCTCTAGGAAATGCACGGTCGCGTTTCGGCTTTGATCTACTTCTCGGAATTTAAAATTGAGAATGGATTTGGATGTCTCGTTTGTAGACATGCGCGCACAACAACTTTCATGATGCTACAAGCTAATTTCACACCCTTTAAGCTCAAGTCCAGCGAAAACGCACGGTCGAATTTCAACTTTGACCAACTTCTCGGAATTGAAATTTGAGAATAGTTTTGGATGTCCCATTGGTAAACAAGCGTCCACGCCAACATTTGTGACGTTCCGAGCTATTTTCTCCCCCTTTAAGCCCAACTCTAGAGAAAATGCACGGTCGCGTTTCGCCTTTGACCTACTTCTCCAAATTGAAAATTGAGAATAGATTTGGATGTCCCATTTGTAGACATGCACACACAGCAACTTTCGTGACGTTACGAGCTAATTTCACACCCTTTAAGCTCAAGTCTAGTGAAAATGCATGGTGGCGTTTTGACTTTGACCAACTTCTCGGAATTGAAAATTGAGCATATATTTGGATGTCCTGTTGGTAGACAAGTGCGCACGCCAAAATTCGTGACGTTTCAAGCTATTTTCTCACCCTTTAAGCCCAAGTCTAGTGAAAACGGACGGTGGATTTTCAACTTTGACCAACTTCTCGGAATTTAAATTTGAGAATAGTTTTGGATTCCCCATTGGTAGACAAGCGTGCACGCCAACTTGCGTGACGTTCTGAGCTATTTTCTCCCCCTTTAAGCCGAGCTCTCTAGAAAACGCACGATCGCGTTTCGGCTTTGATCCACTTCTTGGAATTGAAAATTGAGAATAGATTTGGATGTCCCGTTTGTAGACATGCGCGCACAACAACTTTCATGACGTTACAAGCTAATTTCACACCCTTTAAGCTCAAGTCCAGCGAAAACGCACGGTTGAATTTCAACTTTGACCAACTTCTCGAAATTGAAATTTGAGAATAGTTTTGGATGTCCCATAGTTGTGGAATTGAAAATTGAGGATATATTTGGATGTCTCATTGGTAGACAAGTGCGCACGCCAACTTTCGTGACGTTCCGAGCTATTTTCTCCCCCTTTAAGCCCAAGTCTACCGAAAACGCACGGTCGAGTTTCAACTTTTACCAACTTCTCGGAATTGAAAATTGAGCATAGATTTGGATGTCCCGTTGGTAGACGAGTGCACATGCTAACTTTCGTGACGTTCCGAGCTATTTTCTCACCTTTTAATCCCATGTCTAGTGAAAAGGCACGGTCGATTTTCATCTTTGACCAACTTCTTGGAATTTAAATTTGAGAATAGATTTGGATGTCACATTGGTAGACAAGCGTCCCTGCCAAATTTTGTGAGGTTTCGAGCTTTTTTCTCCCCCTTTGAGCCCAAGTCTAGCGAAAACGCACGGTCGCGTTTCGCCTTTGACCTACTTCTCCGAATTGAAAATTGAGAATAGATTTGGATGTCCCATTTGTAGACATGCAGACACAGCAACTTTCGTGACGTTACGAGCTAATCTCACACCCTTTAAGCTCAAGTCCAGTGAAAATGCATGGTGGCGTTTTGACTTTGACCAACTTCTCGGAATTGAAAATTGAGCATAGATTTGGATGTCCCATTGGTAGACAAGGGTGCACGCCAAATTTCGTGACGTTCCGAGCTATTTTCTCACCCTCTAAGCCCAAATCTAGTGAAAACGCATGGTCGATTTTCAACTTTGACCAACTTCTTGGAATTTAAATTTGAGAATAGATTTGGATGTCCCATTGGTAGACAAGCATCCATGCCGACTTTCGTGACGTTCAGAGCTATTTTCACCCACTTTAAGCCTAAGTCTAGCGAAAACACACAGTCGAGTTTCGACTTTGACCTACTTTGCGGAATTGAAAATTGAGCATATATTTGGAGGTCCCGTTGGTAGACAAGTGCGCACGCCAAAATTCGTGACGTTTCGAGCTATTTTCCCACCCTTTCAGCCCAAGTCTAGAGAACACGCATGGTCGAGTTTCAACTTTGACCAACTTCTCGGAATTGAAATTTGAGAATAGATTTGAATGTCCCATTTGTAGACAAGCATGCACGCCAACTTGCGTGACGTTCCGAGCTATTTTCTCCCCCTTTAAGACGAAGTCTAGAGAAAACACACGGTCAAGTTTCGACTTCGACCAACTTCTCAGAATTGAAATTTGAGAATAGTTTTGGATGTCCCGTTGGTAGACAAGTGCGCATGCCAACTTTCGTGACGTTTCAATCTATTTTCTCTCACTTTAAGTGCAAGTCTAGCGAAAACGCATGGTCGAGTTTCAACTTTAACCAACTTCTCGGAATTGAAAATTGAGCATAGATTTTGATGTCCTGTTGGTAGACAAGTGCACACGCAAACTTTCGTGACGTTTCGAGCTACTTTCCACCCTTTAAGCCCAAGTCTAGCGACAACGCACAGTCGAGTTTCAACTTTGACCAACTTCTCGAAATTTAAATTTGAGGATAGAATTGGATGTCCCATTGGTAAACAAGCATCCATGCCAACTTTCGTGACGTTCAGAGCTATTTTCTCCCACTTTAATCCCAAGTCTAGCGAAAACGCACGGTCGAGTTTCGACTTTGACCTACTTTACGGAATTGAAAATTGAGGATATATTTGGATGTCTCGTTGGTAGACAAGTGCACACGCCAACTTTCGTGACGTTTTGAGCTATTTTCTCCCCCTTTAAGCCCAAGTCTACCGAAAACGCACGGTCGAGTTTCGACTTTGACCAACTTCTCGGAATTGAAAATTGAGCATAGATTTGCATGTCCCGTTGGCAGACGAGTGCAACTTCCGTGACGTTCCGAGCTATTTTCTCACCTTTTAAGCCCAAGTCTAGTGAAAACGCACGGTCGATTTTCATCTTTGACCAACTTCTTGGAATTTAAATTTGAGAATAGATTTGGATGTCACATTGGTAGACAAGCGTCCCTGCCAAATTTTGTGAGGTTTCGAGCTTTTTTCTCCCCCTTTAAGCCCAAGTCTAGCGAAAACGCACGGTCAAGTTTCAACTTTGACCAACTTCTCGGAATTTAAATTTGAGGATAGAATTGGATGTCCCATTGGTAGACAAGCGTCCATGCCAACTTTCGTGACGTTCAGAGCTATTTTCTCCCACTTTAAGCCCAAGTCTAGTGAAAACGCACGGTCGAGTTTTGACTTCGACCAACTTCTCAGAAATGAAATTTGAGAATAGTTTTGGATGTCCCGTTGGTAGACAAGTGCGCATGCCAACTTTCATGACGTTTCAAGCTATTTTCTCTCACTTTAAGTGCAAGTCTAGCGAAAACGCACGGTCAAGTTTCAACTATAACCAACTTCTTGGAATTGAAAATTGAGCATAGATTTTGATGTCCTGTTGGTAGACAAGTGCACATGCAAACTTTCGTGACGTTCCGAGCTACTTTCCACCCTTTAAGCCCAAGTCTAGCGACAACGCACAGTCGAGTTTCAACTTTGACCAACTTCTCTGAATTTAAATTTGAGGATAGAATTGGATGTCCCATTGGTAGACAAGCATCCATGCCAGCTTTCGTGACATTCAGAGCTATTTTCTCCCACTTTAAGCCCAAGTCTAGCGAAAATGCACGGTCGAGTTTCGACTTAGACCTACTTTGCGGAATTGAAAATTGAGGATATATTTGGATGTCTCGCTGGTAGACAAGTGCACACGCCAACTTTCGTGACGTTCCGAGCTATTTTCTCCTCCTTTAATCCCAAGTCTACCGAAAATGCACGGTCGAGTTTCGACTTTGACCAACTTCTCGGAATTGAAAATTGAGCATAGATTTGGATGTCCCGTTGGTAGACGAGTGCAACTTCCGTGACGTTCCGAGCTATTTTCTCACCTTTTAAGCCCAAGTCTAGTGAAAACGCATGGTCGATTTTCATCTTTGACCAACTTCTTGGAATTTAAATTTGAGAATAGATTTGGATGTCACATTGGTAGACAAGCGTCCCTGCCAAATTTTGTGACGTTTCGAGCTTTTTTCTCCCCCTTTAAGCCCAAGTCTAGTGAAAACGCACGGTCAAGTTTCAACTTTGACCAACTTCTCAGAATTTAAATTTGAGGATTGAATTGGATGTCCCATTGGTAGACAAGTGTCCATGCCAACTTTCGTGACGTTCAGAGCTATTTTCTCCCACTTTAACCCCAAGTCTAGCGAAAATGCACGGTCGAGTTTCGACTTTGACCTACTTTGCAGAATTGAAAATTGAGGATATATTTGGATGTCTCATTGGTAGACAAGTGCGCACGCCAACTTTCGTGACGTTCCGAGCTACTTTCTCCCCCTTTAATCCCAAGTCTACCAAAAACGCACGGTCGAGTTTCGACTTTGACCAACTTCTTGGAATTGAAAATTGAGCATAGATTTGGATGTCTCGTTGGTAGACAAGTGCACACGCCAAATTTCGTGACATTCCGAGCTATTTTCTCACCCTCTAAGCCCAAATCTAGTGAAAACGCACGGTCGATTTTCAACTTTGACCAAATTCTCAGAATTTAAATTTGAGAATAGATTTGGATGTCCCATTGGTAGACAAGAATCCATGCCAACTTTCGTGATGTTCAGAGCTATTTTCACCCACTTTAAGCCCAAGTCTAGCGAAAACGCACGGTCGAGTTTCGACTTTGACCTACTTTGCGGAATTGAAAATTGAGCATATATTTGGATGTCCCATTGGTAGACAAGTGCGCATGCAAAAATTCGTGACGTTTTGAGCTATTTTCCCACCCTTTCAACCGAAGTCTAGCGAACACGCACGGTCGAGTTTCAATTTTGACCAACTTCTCAGAATTGAAATTTGAGAATAGATTTGAATGTCCCTTTGGTAGACAAGCGTGCACGCCAACTTGCGTGACGTTCTGAGCTATTTTCTCCCCCTTTAAGCCCAAGTATAGGAAAACGCACGGTCGAGTTTTGACTTCGACCAACTTCCCGGAATTGAAATTTGAGAATAGTTTTCGATGTCCCGTTGGTAGACAAGTGCGCATGCCAACTTTCGTGCATTTCGAGCTATTTTATCTCACTTTAAGTGCAAGTCTAGCGAAAACCCATGGTCGAGTTTCAACTTTAACCAACTTCTCGGAATTGAAAATTGAGCATAGATTTTGATGTCCTGTTGGTAGACAAGTGCACACACAAAATTTCGTGACGTTCCGAGATACTTTCCACCCTTTAAGCCCAAGTCTAGCGACAACGCACGGTCGAGTTTCAACTTTGACCAACTTCTCGGAATTTAAATTTGAGGATAGAATTGGAAGTCCCATTGGTAGACAAGCGTCCATGCCAACTTTCGTGACGTTCAGAGCTATTTTCTCCCACTTTAAGCCCAAGTCTAGCGAAAACGCACGGTCGAGTTTTGACTTTGACCTACTTTGCGCAATTGAAAATTGAGGATTTATTTGGATGTCTCGTTGGTAGACAAGTGCGCACGCCAACTTTCGTGACGTTCCGAGCTATTTTCTCCCCCTTTAAGCCCAATTCTACTGAAAACGCACGGTCGAGTTTCGACTTTGACCAACTTTTCGGAATTGAAAATTGAGCATAGATTTGGATGTCCCGTTGGTAAACGAGTGCACACGCTAACTTTCGTGACGTTCCGAGCTATTTTCTCACCTTTTAAGCCCAAGTCTAGTGAAAACGCACGGTCGATTTTCATCTTTGACCAACTTCTTGGAATTTAAATTTGAGAATAGATTTGGATGTCACATTGGTAGACAAGCGTCCCTGCCGAATTTTGTGACGTTTCGAGCTTTTTTCTCCCCCTTTAAGCCCAAGTCTAGCGAAAACGCACGGTCAAGTTTCAACTTTGACCAACTTCTCGGAATTTAAATTTGAGGATAGAATTGGATGTCCAATTGGTAGACAAGCGTCCATGCCAACTTTCGTGACGTTCAGAGCTATTTTCTCCCACTTTAAGCCCAAGTCTAGCAAAAACACACGGTCGAGTTTCGACTTTGACCTACTTTGCGGAATTCAAAATTGAGGATATATTTGGATGTCTCGTTGGTAGACAAGTGCGCACGCCAACTTTCGTGATGTTCCGAGCTATTTTCTCCCCCTTTAATCCCAAGTCTACCGAAAAAGCACGGTCGAGTTTCGACTTTGACCAACTTCTCGAATTTGAAAATTGAGCGTAGATTTGGATGTACCGTTGGTAGACAAGTGCGCACGCCAAATTTTGTGACGTTCCGAGCTATTTTCTCACCCTTTAAGCCCAAGTCTAGCGAAAACGCACGGTCGATTTTCAACTTTGACCAACTTCTCGGAATTTGAATTTGAGAATAGATTTGAATGTCCCATTGGTAGACAAGCATCCATGCCAACTTTCGTGACGTTCAGAGTTATTTTCACCCACTTTAAGCCCAAGTCTAGCGAAAACGCGACGGTCGAGTTTCGACTTTGACCTACTTTGCGGAATTGAAAATTGAGCATATATTTGGATGTCCCATTGGTAGACAAGTGCACACTTCAAAATTCGTGATGTTTCGAGCTTTTCCCACCCTTTCAGCCCAAGTCTAGCGAACATGCACAGTCGAGTTTCAACTTTGACCAACTTCTCAGAATTGAAATTTGAGAATAGATTTGAATGTCCCTTTGGTAGACAAGCGTGCACGCCAACTTGCGTGACGTTCTGAGCTATTTTCTCCCCCTTTAAGCCCAAGTCTAGGAAAATGCACGGTCGAGTTTCGACTTCGACCAACTTCTCGGAATTGAAATTTGAGAATAGTTTTGGATGTCCTGTTGGTAGACAAGTGCGCATGCCAACTTTCGTGCATTTCGAGCTATTTTCTCTCACTTTAAGTGCAAGTCTAGCGAAAACCCATGGTCGAGTTTCAACTTTAACCAACTTCTTGGAATTGAAAATTGAGCATAGATTTTGATGTCCTGTTGGTAGACAAGTGCACACACAAACTTTCGTGACGTTCCGAGCTACTTTCCACCCTTTAAGCCCAAGTCTAACGACAACGCACGGTCGAGTTTCAACTTTGACCAACTTCTCGAAATTTAAATTTGAGGATAGAATTGGATGTCCCATTGGTAGACAAGCGTCCATGCCAACTTTCGTGACGTTCAGAGCTATTTTCTCCCACTTTAAGCCCAAGTCTACCGAAAACGCGACGGTCAAGTTTCGACTTTGACATACTTTGCGGAATTGAAAATTGAGGATATATTTGGATGTCTCATTGGTAGAAAAGTGCACACGCCAACTTTCGTGACGTTCCGAGCTATTTTCTCCCCCTTTAAGCCCAAGTCTACCGAAAACGCACGGTCGAGTTTCGACTTTGACCAACTTATCGGAATTGAAAATTGAGCATAGATTTGGATGTCCCATTGGTAGACAAGTGCGCACGCCAAATTTCGTGACGTTTCGAGCTATTTTCTCTCCCTCTAAGCCCAAATCTAGTGAAAACGCATAGTCGATTTTCAACTTTGACCAACTTCTCAGAATTTAAATTTGAGAATAGATTTGGATGTCCCATTGGTAGACAAGCGTCCATGCCACCTTTCGTGACGTTCAGAGCTATTTTCACCCACTTTAAGCCCAAGTCTAGCGAAAACGCACAGTCGAGTTTCGACTTTGACCTACTTTGCGGAATTGAAAATTGAGGATATATTTGGATGTCGCGTTGGTAGACAAGTGCGCACGCCAACTTTCGTGATGTTCCGAGCTATTTTCTCACCTTTTAAGCCCAAGTCTAGTGAAAACGGACGGTCGATTTTCATCTTTGACCAATTTCTTGGAATTTAAATTTTAGAATAGATTTGGATGTCACATTGGTAGATAAGCGTCCCTGCCAAATTTTTTGACGTTTCGAGCTTTTTTCTCCCCCTTTAAGCCCAAGTCTAGCGAAAACGCGACGGTCAAGTTTCAACTTTGACCAACTTCTCGGAATTTAAATTTGAGGATAGAATTGGATGTCCCATTGGTAGAAAAGCGTCCATGCCAACTTTCGTGACGTTCAGAGCTATTTTCTCCCACTTTAAGCCCAAGTCTAGCGAAAACGCACGATCGAGTTTCAACTTTGACTTACTTTGCGGAATTGAAAATTGAGGATATATTTGGATGTCTCGTTGGTAGACAAGTGTGCACGCCAACTTTCGTGATGTTCTGAGCTTTTTTCTCAACCTTTAAGCCCAAGTCTACCGAAAACGCACAGTCGAGTTTCAACTTTGACCAACTTCTCGGAATTGAAAATTGAGCATAGATTTGGATGTCCCGTTGATAGACAAGTGCGCACGCCAAATTTCGTGACGTTCCGAGCTATTTTCTCACCCTCTAAGCCCAAATCTAGTGAAAATGCACGGTCGATTTTCAACTTTGACCAACTTCTCGGAATTTAAATTTGAGAATAGATTTGGATGTCCCATTGGTAGACAAGCATCCATGCCAACTTTCGTGACGTTCAGAGCTATTTTCACCCACTTTAAGAACAAGTCTAGCGAAAACGCACGGTCGAGTTTCGACTTTGACCTACTTTGCGGAATTGAAAATTGAGCATATATTTGGATGTCCCGTTGGTAGACAAGTGCGCACGCCAAAGTTCGTGACGTTTCGAGCTATTTTCCCACCCTTTTAGCCCAATTCTAGCGGACACGCACGGTCGAGTTTCAACTTTGACCAACTTCTCGGAATTGAAATTTGAGAATAGATTTGGATGTCCCATTGGTAGACAAGCGTGCATGCCAACTTGCGTGACGTTCTAAGCTATTTTCTCCCCCTTTAAGCGCAAGTCTAGCGAAAACGCACGGTCGAGTTTTGACTTCGACCAACTTCCCGGAATTGAAATTTGAGAATATTTTTGGATGTCCCGTTGGTAGACAAGTCCGCATGCCAACTTTCGTGACGTTTCGAGCTATTTTCTCTCACTTTAAGTGCAAGTCTAGCGAAAACGCTCGGTCGAGTTTCAACTTTAACCAACTTCTCGGAATTGAAAATTGAGCATAGATTTTGATGTCCTGTTGGTAGACAAGTGCACACGCAAACTTTCGTGACATTCCGAGCTAGTTTCCACCCTTTAAGCTCAAGTCCAGCGACAACGCACGGTAGAGTTTCAACTTTGACCAACTTCTCGGAATTTAAATTTGAGGATAGAATTGGATGTCCCATTGGTAGACAAGCATCCATGCCAACTTTCGTGATGTTCAAAGCTATTTTCTCGCACTTTAAGCCCATGTCTAGTGGAAACGCACGGTCGAGTTTCGACTTTGACCTACTTTGCGTAATTGAAAATTGAGGATTTATTTGGATGTCTCATTGGTAGACAAGTGCGCACACCAACTTTCGCGATGTTCCGAGCTATTTTCTCCCCCTTTAAGCCCAAGTCTACCGAAAACGCATGGTCGAGTTTCGACTTTGACCAACTTTTCAGAATTGAAAATTGAGCATAGATTCGGATGTCCCATTGGTAGACGAGTGCAACTTCCGTGACGTTCCGAGCTATTTTCTCACCTTTTAAGCCCAAGTCTAGTGAAAACGCACGGTTGATTTTCATCTTTGACCAACTTCTTGGAATTTAAATTTGAGAATAGATTTGGATGTCACATTGGTAGACAAGCGTCCCTGCCAAATTTTGTGACGTTTCAAGCTTTTTTCCCCCCCTTTAATCCCAAGTCTAGCGAAAATGCACGGTCAAGTTTCAACTTTAACCAACTTCTCAGAATTTAAATTTGAGGAAACAATTGGATGTCCCATTGGTAGAAAAGTGTCCATGCCAACTTTCGTGACGTTCAGAGCTATTTTCTACCACTTTAAGCCCAAGTCTAGCGAAAACATACGGTCGAGTTTTGACTTTGACCTACTTTGCGGAATTGAAAATTGAGGATATATTTGGATGTCTCGTTGGTAGACAAGTGTGCACGCCAACTTTCGTGACGTTCCGAGATATTTTCTCCCCCTTTAAGCCCAAGTCTACCGAAAATGCACGGTCGAGTTTCGACTTTGACCAACTTCTCGGAATTGAAAATTGAGCATAGATTTGGATGTCCCGTTGGTAGACAAGTGCGCATGCCAAATTTCATGACGTTCCAAGCTATTTTCTCACCCTCTAAGCCCAAATCTAGTGAAAACGCACGGTCGATTTTCAACTTTGACCAACTTCTCGGAATTTAAATTTGAGAATAGATTTGGATCTCCCATTGGTAGACAAGCATCCATGCCAACTTTCGTGACATTCAGAGCTATTTTCACCCACTTTAAGCCCAAGTCTATCGAAAACGCACGGTCGAGTTTCGACTTTGACCTACTTTGCGGAATTGAAAATTGAGCATATATTTGGATGTCCCGTTGGTAGACAAGTGCGCATGCCAAAATTCGTGACGTTTCGAGCTATTTTCCCACCCTTTCAGCCCAAGTCTAGCGAACACGCACGGTCGAGTTTCAACTTTGACCAACTTCTCGGAATTGAAATTTGAGAATAGATTTGGATGTCCCATTGGTAGACAAGCATGCACGCCAACTTGCATCACGTTCCGAGCTATTTTCTCCCCCTTTAAGCCCAAGTCTAGGAAAATGCACGATCGAGTTTCGACTTCGACCAACTTCTCGGAATTGAAATTTGAGAATAGTTTTGGATGTCCCGTTGGTAGACAAGTGCGCATGCCAACTTTCGTGACGTTTCGAGCTATTTTCTCTCACTTTAAGTGCAAGTCAAGCGAAAATGCACGGTCGAGTTTCAACTTTAACCAACTTCTCGGAATTGAAAATTGAGCATAGATTTTGATGTCCTGTTGGTAGACAAGTGCACACGCAAACTTTCGTGACGTTCCGAGTTACTTTCCACCCTTTAAGCCCAAGTCTAGCGACAACGCACAGTCGAGTTTCAACTTTGACCAACTTCTCAGAATTTAAATTTGGGGATATATTTGGATGTCTCGTTTGTAGACAAGTACGCACGCCAACTTTCGTGACGTTCCGAGCTATTTTCTCCCCCTTTAAGCCCAAGTCTACCGAAAACGCAATGGTCGAGTTTCGACTTTGACCAACTTCTCGGAATTGAAAATTGAGCATAGACTTGGATGTCCCGTTGGTAGACGAGTGCACATGCTAACTTTCATGACGTTCCGAGCTATTTTCTCACCTTTTAAGCCCAAGTCTAGCGAAAACGCACGGTCGATTTTCATCTTTGACTAAATTCTTGGAATTCAAATTTGAGAATAGATTTGGATGTCACATTGGTAGACAAGCGTCCTTGCCAGCTTTTGTGATGTTTTGTGCTTTTTTCTCCCCCTTTAAGCCCAAGTCTAGCGAAAACGCACGGTCGAGTTTCAACTTTGACCAACTTCTTGGAATTCAAATTTGAGAATAGATTTGGATGTCACATTGGTAGACAAGCGTCCTTGCCAGCTTTTGTGATGTTTCGTGCTTTTGTCTCCCCCTTTAAGCCCAAGTCTAGCGAAAACGCACGGTCGAGTTTCAACTTTGACCAACTTCTTGGAATTCAAATTTGAGAATAGATTTGGATGTCACATTGGTAGACAAGCGTCCCTGCCAACTTTTGTGATGTTTCGAGCTTTTTTTTTCCCTCTTTAAGCCCAAGTCGAGCGAAAACGCATGGTCAAGTTTCAACTTTGACCAACTTCTCGGAATTGAAATTTGAAAATAGTTTTGGATGTACCATTGGTAGACAAGCGTCCACACCAACTTTCGTGAAGTTTCAAGCTATTTTCTCCCCGTTTAAGCCCAACTCTGCAGAAGACACACGGTCACTTTTCGGCTTTGACGTACTTCTCGGAATTGAAAATTGAGAATAGATTTGGATGTCCCATTTGTAGACATGCACACATAGCAACTTTCGTGACGTTACGAGCTAATTTCACACCCTTTAAGCTCAAGTCTAGCGAAAAAGCACGGTTGAATTTTGACTTTCACCAACTTCTCGGAATTCAAAATTGAGCATAGATTTGGATGTCCCATTGGTAAACAAGTGCGCACGCCAACTTTCGTGACGTTCCGGGCTATTTTCCCACCCTTTAAGCCCATCTAGCGAAAACGAACGGCCAAGTTTCAACTTTGACCAACTTCTCGAAATTTAAATTTGAGGATAGAATTGGATGTCCCATTGGTAGACAAGCGTCCATGCCAACTTTCGTGATGTTCAGAGCTATTTTCTCCCACTTTAAGCCCAAGTCTAACGAAAATGCACGGTGGAGTTTCAACTTTGACCTACTTTGTGGAATTGAAAATTGAGCATATATTTGGATGTCCCGTTGGTAGACAAGTGCGCACGCCAACATTCGTGACATTCCGAGCTATTTTCACACTCTTTATACCCATGTCTAGCGAAAACGCACGGTCGAATTTCGACTTTCACCAACTTCTCGGAATTAAAAATTGAGCATAGATTTGGATGTCCCATTGGTAGATAAGAGTCCACACCAACTTTCGTGACGTTCCGAGCTATTTTCTTCCCCATTAAGCCCAACTCTAGCGAAAACGTACGGTCGAGTTTTGACTTTCACCAACTTCTCAGAATTGAAAATTGAGCATAGATTTAGATGTCCCATTTGTAGACATTCGCGCACAACAACTTTCGTGACATTACGAGCTAATTTCACACCCTTTAAGCTCAAGTCTAGCGAAAATGCATGGTGGCGTTGCAACTTTGACCAACTTCTCGAAATTGAAATTTGAGAATAGATTTGGATGTGTCGTTGGTAGACAAGTGTGCACGCCAACTTTCGTGACATTTCGATCTCAAGTCTAGCGAGCACACACGGTCGAGTTTCAACTTTGACCAACTTCTAGGAATTGAAATTTGAGAATAGATTTGGATGTCCCATTGGTATACAAGCATCCATGCCAACTTTCGTGACGTTCAGAGCTATTTTCTCCCACTTTAAGCCCAAGTCTAGCGAAAATGCACGGTCGAGTTTCGACTTAGACCTACTTTGCGGAATTGAAAATTGAGGATATATTTGGATGTCTCGCTGGTAGACAAGTGTGGACGCCAACTTTCGTGACGTTCCGAGCTATTTTCTCCTCCTTTAAGCCCAAGTCTACCGAAAACGCATGGTCGAGTTTCGACTTTGACCAACTTTTCAGAATTGAAAATTGAGCATAGATTCGGATGTCCCGTTGGTAGACGAGTGCAACTTCCGTGACGTTCCGAGCTATTTTCTCACCTTTTAAGCCCAAGTCTAGTGAAAACGCACGGTCGATTTTCATCTTTGACCAACTTCTTGGAATTTAAATTTGAGAATAGATTTGGATGTCACATTGGTAGACAAGTGTCCCTGCCAGATTTTGTGACGTTTCAAGCTTTTTTCTCCTTCTTTAAGCCTAAGTATAGCGAAAACGCACGGTCAAGTTTCAACTTTGACCAACTTCTCAGAATTGAAATTTGAAAATAGTTTTGGATGTACCATTGGTAGACAAGCGTCCACACCAACTTTCATGACGTTCCGAGCTATTTTCTCCCTGTTTAAGCCCAACTCTGTAGAAAACGCACGGTCGCGTTTCGGCTTTGACCTACTTATCGGAATTGAAAATTTAGAATATATTTGGATGTCCCGTTTGTAGACATGCGCGCACAACAACTTTCATGACGTTACGAGCTAATTTCACACCCTTTAAGCTCAAGTCCAGCGAAAACGCATGGTCGCGTTTTGACTTTGACAAACTTCTGGGAATTGAAATATGAGAATAGATTTGGATGTCCCGTTGGTAGACAAGTGCGCATGCAAACTTTCGTGACGTTCCGAGCTATTTTTCCACCCTTTAATCCCAAGTCTAGTGAAAACGCACGGTGGCGTTTCGAATTTGACCAACTTCTTGGAATTGAAAATTGAGCATAGATTTGGATGTCCCGTTGGTAGACAAGTGCGCACGCCAAAGTTCATGACGTTCCGAGCTATTTTCTGACCCTTTAAGCCCAAGTCTAGTGAAAACACACTGTCGATTTTCAACTTTGACCAACTTCTCGGAATTTAAATTTGAGAATAGATTTGGATGTCCCATTGGTAGACAAGCATCCATGCCAACTTTCGTGACGTTCAGAGCTATTTTCACCCACTTTAAGCCCAAGTCTAGCGAAAACGCACAGTCGAGTTTCGACTTTGACCTACTTTGCGGAATTGAAAATTGAGCATATATTTGGATGTCCCGTTCGTAGACAAGTGCGCACGCCAACATTCGTGATGTTCCGAGCTATTTTCCCACTCTTTATACCCATGTCTAGAGAAAACGCACGGTCGAATTTCGACTTTCACCAACTTCTCGGAATTGAAAATTGAGCATAGATTTGGATGTCCCATTGGTAAACAAGTGCACACGGCAACGTTCGTGACGTTCTGAGCTATTTTCCCACCCTTTAAGCCCAAGTCTAGCGAAAACGAATGACCAAGTTTTAACTTTGACTAACTTCTTGGAATTTAAATTTGAGGATAGAATTGAATGTCCCTTTGGTAGACAAGCATCCATGCCAACTTTCGTGACGTTCAGAGCTATTTTCTCCCACTTTAAGCCCAAGTCTAGCGAAAACGCACGGTCGAGTTTCGACTTTGACCTACTTTGCAGAATTGAAAATTGAGCATAGATTTAGATGTCCCATTTGTAGACATCCGCGCACAACAACTTTCGTGACATTACGAGCTAATTTCACACCCTTTAAGCTCAAGTCTAGCGAAAACGCATGGTGGCGTTTCAACTTTAACCAATTTCTCGGAATTGAAATTTGAGAATAGATTTGGATGTGCCATTGGTAAATAAGTGCGCACGGCAAATTTCGTGACGTTTCGAGCTATTTTCCCACCCTTTAAGCCCAAGTCTAACGAACACGCACGGTCAAGTTTCATCTTTGACCAACTTCTCGGAATTGAAATTTGAGAATAGATTTGGATGTCCGATTGGTAGACAAGCGTCCACACCGACTTTCGTGACGTTCCGAGCTATTTTCTCCCCCTTTAAGCCCAACTCTAGAGAAAACGCATAGTCGCGTTTCGGTTTTGACCTACTTCTCCGAATTGAAAATTGAGAATAGATTTCGATGTCCCATTTGTAGACATGCGTGCACAACAACTTTCATGACGTTACGAGCTAATTTCACACCCTTAAATCCCAAGTCTAGCGAAAAAGCATGGTGGCATTTTGACTTTGACCAACATCTGGGAATTGAAATTTGACAATAGATTTGGATGTCCCATTGGTAGACAAGCGTGCACGCCAACTTGCATGACGTTCCGAGCTATTTTCTCCCCCTTTAAGCCCAAGTCTAGCGAAAACGCACGGTCGAGTTTCGACTTTGACCAACTTCTCGGAATTGAAATTTGAGAATAGTTTTGGATGTCCCGTTGGTAGACAAGTGCACATGCCAACTTTCGTGACGTTTCGAGATATTTTCTCTCACTTTAAGCACAAGTCTAGCGAAAACACACGGTCAACTTTCAACTTTGACCAACCTCTCGGAATTGAAAATTGAGCATAGATTTTGACGTCCTGTTGGTAGACAAGTGCAGACGCCAACTTTCGTGACATTCCGAGCTACTTTCCACCCTTTAAGCCCAAGTCTAGCGACAACGCACGGTCGAGTTTCAACTTTGACTAACTTCTCGGAATTTAAATTTGAGGATAGAATTGGATTTCCCATTGGTAGACAAGCGTCCATGCCAACTTTCGTGACGTTCAGAGCTATTTTCTCCCACTTTAAGCCGTAGTCTAGCGAAAACGCATGGTCGAGTTTCGACTTTGACCTACTTTTCGGAATTGAAAATTGAGCATAGATTTAGATGTCCCATTTGTAGACATTCGTGCACAACAACTTTCGTGACATTACGAGCTAATTTCACACCCTTTAAGCTCAAGTCTAGCGAAAACGCATGTTGGCGTTTCGACTTTAACCAACTTTTCGGAATTTAAATTTGAGAATAGATTTGGATGTGTCGTTGGTAGACAAGTGCGCACACCAACTTTCGTGACTGTTGGCTTGGTTTTGCAACCAAGCTTAGTGCTATGGGCACCTGCTAACTAGTAGTAGCAGTTTCAATATTAAGCAGAAACAATAAACTAAATCTAAATCTAAGCTAAACTAACATGTGCATATCATAATAAAATTTTGAATTAAAAAACAAGAACAAGAAAATATAGAAAATAAATTTGTATTGAAAATGGGGGCAAGCAAGTGCTTGCAGTAGTAATACCTCCAAATGATGAAGATAGTTGAGAAGCTCCAAGGATGAGCAGCTCCAAACTCCAAAGGGTCCTTTCTCCAAGGTTGCTACAATGGCCAAAAGCTCAAGGGAGATTTTGGCAGCATGAGGATAGGAATATGAATGGATGTGAAATGTGGAGCCCCTACCACCTATTTATAGGTTTTGGTGGTGGGGAATACCATTTGTGGTTTTGTGGAAACCAATGGTTTTGACTAACATGGTTTAGGTACTTTTCCCTCATTTTTCCTTTTTTTTGAATATTTTTATTATTTTTATTCCCTTTTTAATATTTTGGGAATTTTGGACCCTTTTTGAGGGTTTTTTATGCTTTTTAGGAAAAAATAATCTTTTTGATTGGAAAAAGGGGTGTACTAAGGCCCTTTGGTGACCTTTTGTTGGCTTCAGAAGCTTAGATGGTGAAAAAGTGGACAAATGGGTCATGTGAATAGAGAAATGAGCTAGTGAGCACTTTTTGGGTGTTAACAGATTGCCCCCTGATGTGTGAGGGAAGGAGCTCATTGTATGGCCGATAGACATCATAGTTCTTTTGTCTTTTTTTTTTTTGGGGGGGGGGGGGTGGGGTTTGGGGAGGAGAAGAGACCGTTTGGAGTCTAGATCCACGGACCTTGTAAGCTACAAAAAATAAACAAATGTTACATGGCCTCAATATGAATGAGGAATAATTTCTGATAATGGACGAGGTGGGCATACCCATGCTCGTATCAAGACATATACATAACAATTAGTCCCAAGAAAGGGGGATATAATACATAAAAAATATATTGGTACATCATAATGGTCCAGAGGGGACATTAGTTTGGGATGTACTCATGATCATGACTGATCTCAATAAGTGATACACTGGAATAACTGCTGAACTGCTGAAACTGAAGGTGTCCAACATCTGTAAGGACGTAATGACTGTGAGCCATCTATGGGAAGTATATGTAACTGTATACTCGAGGGGGTATAAAACTGGTGTACATCTGAATACTGTTGCCATGCGCAACCCGGATATCTATAGGAAAAGTATAACTGGTTGTATCCATAGGTAGACTCTCCAATGTGGAGGAGTCAGATGGTATCCGGGGTATTCGTCTAATAACTAAACGGACCGATGTCCTGTGCGAGTCTCAACAATGCGATCAAGGTGTTGAAGTCGAGCATGTGAGAAACAACCATTTGGAGAGGCACTGAGGACTCTTCTCGAAATGATTCGTAGGCACTCATCATAAATGGTGATGAGTCCAAGACACAGGGACCTCTAGATCTATCCTCTGGAATAAATTTGGTTGTCGTCGACAGAGGGAGACCCGCATCTAACAAGGCAATGATGTTTCCTTGATAGGAGAGCGAGGTGTAGAACTGGAGTGTGGTAGTACTGATGGTAGGACTGACATAGTTGGGGGATGGGAAGTAACCGGGGCTATATATGGGATAGACGGAAACTTCCTTTGTTCAGAGCATGATGACTTGGTTGACCTGGCAACGTAAGGAACTGATTTGTAGGTGTGGGTATCATTGCTTTTAGGGACTGCAGGGTATATACTGACTCTGGGGGGGTCAAGTTGACGGGTGCTGTCAAGGGATTCTTAGGGTGACATACTGCAGAATACTCTGAACAAAGGCGACCAAAATGGGGAAGCTGCCATATGAGTAGACGGATTTGTTGTGGCACCGAGAAGCACCATTGGGTCCTTCTTCGTAGTTTTAATGAGCTCGAAGAAGGGATAAAAGTGTGCTCTGAAATGGTACTGTCCTGTGGATTGGTGAGCCCAGGACTGTTCGTGCTCATTGGTGCTTTCATTTTTAAGGAGTCTAAAAACGACAAGAAGACTCTGCAGTGGTTATGACTACTGTCCTGTTGGTTTTACGAGCCCAGGATGGTGATTGCTCGTGGTCGCTTTCATGTTTAGAGAGTCTGAAAGCGGTAAGGGGACTCCATTGGTGTTCTTTTTCGTAAGTTTAGTCTCCAATGCCCGAAAAAGCTTAAAATGATGCAGAGGGAGAACTCTTCTAGCCGATGTGACTAGAGTATTCCTTTTTCATAATTAGTCTACGAGGTCCGGAAAAGGGGTAAACTTATACCAGGTAGACGCCCTTTCAGATACGTTTAGCGAGCATGAAAGGAAGCAAGATTGCTCGGCGATCTTTTCATTGTTTTAGGAGTCAGAAAAGAGCTTAACAGAAACTCCCTAAGTGCCTTTTTCGTAAAAGGGATCGCTCGGCCGGAAAAAGGGATAAAATCATACCGAACAACACGGGATTGATGGGAGCGAGAAAAGGTCTCAAGCGTCGTCGTGTGTGCAGGACACTCGATCCGGTGACATAAAGATTGTCAACCAGGGGCAACGACCATTGTGGCACGCAAATCGAGGTGATGGGTGACATTTTTTTTAAAAAAATGCCTGAAAAATCAGGAGGTGAGAGCGAGAAATGATCCCAAGCATCATCACGAGCGCGGAAAACTGAATCCGATGATATAAGGTTTGTCAAAAAATGGAGGACGGTCGATGTGGCACGCAAAACGAGGCGATGAGGGGGGTATGGACAAAATGCCCAAAAAACCTGGGCGTGAGAGCAAGAAATGATCTCAAGCATCATCACGAGCGTGAAAAACTGAATCCGGCGATATAAAACTTGTTGAAAACGGATGCCGGATGATGTGGCATGCAAACCGAGGCGACAAGGGGGCATGGAAAAAATGCCTGAAAAACCTAGGCGTGAGAGTGAGAAATGATCTCAAGCATCATCACGAGCGCGGAAAACTGAATCCGGCGATATAAAACTTGTCGAAAACGGACGCCGGCCGATGTGGCATGCAAACCGAGGCGACAAGGGGGCGTGGAAAAAATGCCCGAAAAACCTGGGCGTGAGAGCGAGAAATGATCTCAAGTATCATCACGAGCGCGGAAAACTAAATCCGACGATATAAAACTTGTCAAAAACGGACGCCGGTCGATGTGGCACACAAACCGAGGCAACAAGGGGGCGTGGAAAAAATGCCCGAAAAATCTGGGCGTGAGAGCGAGAAATGATCTCAAGCATCATCATGAGCGCGAAAAATTGAATCTGGCGATATAAAATTTGACCAAAACAGACGACGATCGATGTGGCACGCAAACCGAGGTGACCAGGGCACCCAAAAAATGGTCAAAAATGGACCTGATGAAAACAGGAAAAGGAAAGATCTATGACGAATTTCTCGCCGTGCTGATTCCAATGGTACCAACGGTTTGAGAAATGGACGTCGTATGAGACCGGAATGGCAGTTTGAAAAATGATGGAATTTCTATAAATAGGACATGGGGCCCATATGACGTGTCATTGTTACGTGCGAGTTTGGCAGAGCAGTCAGAGCTCTTTCTCGATTTTTGGGAGATTTGACCATTGGTTTTCGATTCTGCGAGTTTCAGGTAACCCTATTTGCCTTAGCCTTTTCAATTATGTCTTTTTTGTTTGGCGGTGGGCCCCCGAAGGCCGTGAAATTCCACGTTGACCTTCCAACGCGGAATATCGCGGGTTTCGGGTCTGTTCCCGTGATGAACCGTGCAGGTTTTAGGCTGACAGTCGCGATGTTCATCGCGACTGTGAGGTGGGAACCCGTGATGTTCATCGCGAGTTCATGGGAGATAGTCGCGATGTTCATCGCGACTGTCTGGCAAATATCCGCGATGTTCATCGCGGGTTTTTGAATGGAGGCCGCGATGATCATCGTGGCTTTTGATGGAAAAGCCGCGATGGTGTTTTTTCTTTTTTTTCTTTTTTTCGCAAAAATTTTTTGTTGGGGCTAAAAATTTCTTCTGTTTTTTGGCAGGATGTTGAGGAGACCACTGACTTCATGGTGAGAGCGGGAGATAGATGATGACCTGATGGAGAGGATTCACACTGATCCGGGGGTCCGGCAGACTCTAGCAATGAGTGGACTTCTGAAGTTTGCTCAGATCCCACCAATGCGTTCAGTGAGACGGCTCCTGAACAAGTTGGTGAGTTGGTGGGTGCCCGCCGAGGGTGCTTTTATGATTGGGGGATAGAGGTTGGAGATTACCCTCACAGATGTATATTTTTTGACTGGGTTGCCTAGGTTAGGAGAGGTGGGAGATGTTCTGCCGAGGATCCTGCCAGGTGTAGATATGGAGGATTTGCTGCAGACTTTTTGTGTTGATGAGGCCATTTTGCAGAACAGTGCCTTGAGTCTTCAATCACTTCGGGAGTGGGACATGAGGGCTGTTGGGGCATGTGTGCTGCGAGTGTTGGGTGCTGCTACTCCACATCGTTTGTCAGGGGGACAAACGATGATGGTGGACTCTGTGCTTCGGGGGACGTATTATGCATGGGCTCAGATGTTTCTAGTTGGTGTCCGGAGACATCTGGACAAGTGCTGTTGAGAGGGAGGAGAGTTCTGTTATGCCTCCTTTCTATGTTGTTTTTTCTTTGAGCGGGTGCCGACCTTGCGACCACGGGTGCCCATTCGTGATGGTCTGGTGAGTGAGCCGCGTATGGTGCGGTGGGGGCATATGATGCCTCGTGGTGGTGGTGGTATCCGTGGGTTTTTTACAGAGGAGGTATATGAGCAGTGGGAGCAGATGCCCCTGGTGATTGATGATTATCCGTATGCTGGCATGGACTATCGAGGCGACCCAGATATGCCTCGAGCCCAGGGACAGGCCTAGGGTTTAGAAGGTATGTTTTGTGGTTTATACTATATCATGTGATTTGTTTATGATTATAGCTAGATATGTATATGATGATTTACTTGCATTGTGCAGATGTTGGTCTTGTACCTCCTGCCGATTACGTGGCTCAACGGGGGCGGGCGATGGTGGTGGCTCCACCACCTGCAGCGGTACCACCTCCACGTGGTGGAGGATTTGCGGCTCATGGGAGAGGGGTTGGCCCTCGAGATGATGCCATAGAGGGTGTCAGACAGAATTTTGAGATGATTCTAGCTGGACTCCCTGAGGATGGCTGGAGAGATTTGGACTGGGACATCGTGGAGCATTGCTTTGGTGCGACGCGTGAGTGGCGGTCGCTCTTGTTGAGGACAGCGGTGTTTGTGGCAGAGCACAGGGATGGTGCTCGGGATGACCTGGCAGGGCCGGCTGAGAGGAGGATCTGTCTACGTGATGATCCAGCAGGGCCAGCAGAGCGGAGAGTTCGTGCTCGCCATGATCTGGTGGGGCCCGCGGAGGAGGCGCCAGAGGATCCTAGGGACCCTGATGACTAGATGATATGTATTTGCCCCCAAATGCTGATGAGCATATGGGGAAGCACTATTTTGTACGGCTCATGTATTTTTTGTATATTGGGTGCTTAGGGCACCTATGACATGTTGACTATCATGGTTTATATATATATGTATATATATGTTTGGATATATAGTCATGTATGCACATGGATGCATTTGTTGTCTTTATGTTTTCCCGTGGAGGCATGTTTTTATGCACGTGGATGTACATTTTGATTTTTTGTATATGCCCGTGGAGGCACATGTTATGCACGTGGATGCACATTTTGATTTTTTGTATATGCCCGTGGAGGCACATGTTATGCATGTGGATGCACATTTGGTTTTTTGTATATGCCCGTGGAGGCACATGTTATGCACGTGGATGCACATTTTGATTTGGTATAATGCGATTAGTGTGCCAGTCTAGAATGTTGTTGGCCATATGGTCTGCTACACTATTGAGGTTTCTTGGGACTTGTGTAAATGAAATGGATTCAAACTGTCTAACCATTTGTTTAGTGCGCAGGAATTTTCTGAAAAGATAGGGATCACGTACCCAGTAATCATTGTTGAGTTGGGAAACAAGGAGTTGTGAGTCCAAGAAAATGTTAAGGTGACGTATGCTCATTTGGAGAGCTGCGGCCAGGAGACCGGTCACGGCATCATATTCATCCTGGTTGTTGGTAGCGGCACCCAAACACACTCCGTCGATGTGGATCAACTCATGTGAAGGGGAATATATTACCCAAGCTGCAGAGGCCAGATTGGGGGACCAATAACTTGCACCATCGGTGAAACCGACGTAGCAGAGTGGAACATGTGTGTGAACGGGATCAATGGAAGGGGTTGGCCGGACAGAGGGGTATCTTGTGGATATCGTATAAATGGCGGGGTCAAGGCCAGGCATGTTGGTATCTGACCAAGTAAAAACATCAGTGAATTCTTGGAACAGTTTTTTGTATTCTCCAATCTCGTGCTCATTGTGGGAGGCTCCTAATGTAATGGTATGAAGGGCACTAGGTGGGTCAGAGATGTCGATGTGGATGACGGGAGAAATATTGGGCATGTTATTATCTTTGGAAGCGTCAGGAGTAGGAATAGGGTCTTTGAACCAGTCGACTTTAGTAGGAAGGAAATCTTTGGATTCATCCGCAAATTGGGTAGCGGTGGTGGATGAGGTCTCTTCTGGGAGGAAGTATGAACGATGGTGCATGTCTCCCCAGGGATAAGCAGGGGCTATGGGAGTCTCTAGACTCTCGTCATCATTGCGGGAGCTTTGAGTGGTCACATCAAGTGATGAGGTAGTGGTAGTCGAAGAGATCATATAAATGGTGTTAATCTCTCCGGATGAGGATGATGGGGGAGGGTAGATCTCCTCGATAGTAGGGGTTGCTGTCTCAAGGTCCAAATTATTCATCTCGTAGAGAGCTGCTCTGTAATCTGGGATATCAGGGAATTGGTGTGAGTAGTGACCGTAAACACCGCATATGGCACAAGGGTGGTTGGTGCACAGTGATTTATCACGAGGCTTGGGATTCGGATCGAGCTTGACAACCGGGATGTTGGGGTCGTCGTCCAGCATTTGCATGTGTTCCTGTAATGCAGGTAACTATGGACACTGATGGGTTGGATGGCCTAACTCATCACACAACGAGCATTTGGGAGGAGCACGAAATATGGGAGGAGGTTTAACTGCTTTGGGTGGGGGCACCGCAGTGTATGGTTTCCGACTTTCCTGACGTTCCGAGCCATTTAATCCGCCTTTAAGCCCAAGTCTAGAAAAAATGCACGGTCGAATTTATGCTTGGACCAACTTCTCGGAATTGAAATTTGAGAATAGATTTTGATTTCCTATTGGTAGACAAACACACTCGCCAACTTTCGTGACCTTCCGTGCAAGTCTAGCAAAAACACACGATCGAGTTTCGGGTTTCACCAACTTCTCGGAATTGAAATTTGAGAATAGATTTGGATTTCCCATTGGTAGACATGCGGGCACGCCAACTTTCGTGACGTTCCGAGCTATTTGGTCCCCGCTTAAGCCCAAGTCTAGTGGTCGAATTTTTGGGTTTGACCAACTTCTCGGAATTGAAAGTTGAGAATAGATTTGGATTTCCCATTGGTAGACAAGCACGCACGCCAACTTTCATGACATTCCAAGCTATTTTATCCCCCTTTAAGCCCAATTCTAGTGAAAATGCACAGTCTCATTTAAGCCCAAGTTTAGCGAAAAATGCACGGCCGCGTTTCGGATTTGACCTACTTCTCTGAATTAAAATTTGAGAATAATTTTGGATGCCCCATTGAAGCGCGTGTGCCTACTTTTGTGATGTTCCAAGCTATTTTGTCACCCTTTAATCCCAACTCTAGCGAAAACACATGATCGAGGTTCGACTTTGACCAACTTCTCAAAATTGAAATTTCAGAATAGATTTGGACAAGTGCACACGCCAACTTTCGTGACATTCTGGGCTATTTTCTCCCCCTTTGAGCGCACATATAGCGAAAATACATGGTTGAGTTTTGGCTTTGACGAACTTCTTGGAATTTAAATTTGAGAATAGATTTGGATGTCTCATTAGTAGACAAGCTTGCACGCCAAATTTAATGACGTTCCAAGCTATTTTCTCCCCCTTTAAGGCCAAGTCTAGCGAAAATGCACGATCGATTTTCAGCTTTGACCAACTTCTCGGAATTGAAATTTGAGAATAGATTTGGATGTTCCATTGGTAGACAAGCCTGCATGTCAACTTTTGTAATGTTTCGAGCTATATATGCCCCCTTTAAGCCCAGGTTTAGTGAAAAAGCATGATGGAGTTTCGGGTTTGACCAACTTCTCGTAATTGAAATTTGAGAATAGATTTGGATTTCGCATTGGTAGATATGCGGGCATGCCAATTTTCGTGACGCTTCGGGCTATTTTCTACCCCTTTAAGCCCAAGTCTAGCGAAAAAGCACGGTCGAATTTTGGGTTTGACCCACTTCTCAGAATTGAAAGTTAAGCATAGATTTGGATTTCCCATTGGTAGACAAGCACGCACACCAACTTTCATTACTTTGCGAGCTATTTTCTCACCCTTTAAGCCCAAGTCTAGCGAAAACACACGATCGAGTTTCGGGTTTGACCAACCTCTCGGAATTGAAATTTGAGAATAGATTTGGATTTCCCATTGGTAGACATGTGGGCACGCCAACTTTCGTGACATATTGGGCTATTTCCTCCCCATTTAAGCCCAAGTTTAGCAAAAACACACAGTCGAATTTCGGGTTTGAGCAACTTTTCGGAATGGAAATTTGAGAATAGATTTGGATGTCTCATTGGTAGACATGAGAGCACACCAATTTTCGTGACATTCCGGGCTATTTTCTCCCCCTTTAAGCCCAGGTCTAGTAAAAACGCACGGTCGAATTTTGGGTTTGACCAACTTCTCGGAATTGAAAGTTGAGAATAGATTTGGATTTCCCATTGGTAGACAACCACGCATGCCAATTTTCGTGATGTTCCAAGCTATTTTCTCCCCCTTTAAGCCCAAGTCAAGCGAAAATGCACTGTGGTGTTCCGGATTTGACCTACTTCTCGCCATGCACGCTTGTCTACCAATGGGACATCGAAATATGTTGTCAAATTTCAATTCCCAGATGTTGGTCAAAGTCAAAACGCCACCATGCATTTTTGCTAGACTTGGGATTTAAGGGCGTGAAATTAGCTCGTAACGTCATGAAAGTTGTTGTGCACGCATCTCTATATATGGGACATCCAAATCTATTCTCAATTTTGAATTCCAAGAAGTTGGTCAAAACCGAAATGCGACTATGTGTTTTCTCTAGAGTTGGGCTTAAAGGGGGAGAAAATAGCTCGGAACGTCACGAAAGTTGGTGTGGATGCTTGTCTACCAATGGGACATCCAAATCTATTCTCAAATTTCAATTCTGAGAAGTTGGTCAAAGTTGAAACTCGACCGTGCGTGTTCACTAGACTTGGGCTTAAAGGGTCAGAAAATAGCCGGTAACATAACAAAAGTTGGTGTGCACGCTTGTCTACCTATGGGACATCCAAATCTATTCTCAATTTTCAATTCCGAGAAGTGGGTCAAAGTTGAAACTTGACCGTGCGTTTTCGCTAGAGTTGGGCTTAAAGGGTGACAAAATAGCTTGGAACATCACAAAAGTAGGCATATGCGCTTCAATGGGGCATCCAAAATTATTCTCAAATTTCAATTCCGAGAAGTAGGTCAAATCTGGAACGTGACCGTGCATTTTCGCTAGACTTGAGCTTAAAGGGGGAGAAAATAGCTTGGCACGTCATGAAAGTTAGCGTGCGTGCTTGTCTACCAATGGGAAATCCAAATCTATTCTCAACTTTCAATTCCGAGAAGTTGGTCAACCCCAAAATTCAACCGTGCGTTTTCGCTAGACTTGGGCTTAAAGGGGGACAAAATAGCCCTGAACGTCACGAAAATTGGTGTGCCCGCATGTCTACCAATGGGAAATCCAAATCTATTCTCAAATTTCAATTTCGAGAAGTTGGTCAAACCCGGAACTCAACCGTGTGTTTTCACTAGACTTGGGATTAAAGGGTGAGAAAATAGCTAGTAACGTAACAAAAGTTGGTGTGCGCTTTTGTCTACCAATGGGACATCTAAATCTAAGCTCAATTTTCAATTTCGAGAAGTGGGTCAAAGTTGAAACTTGACCATGCGTTTTCGCTAGACTTGGGCTTAAAGGGGGAGAAAATAGCTCAGAACGTCACAAAAATTGACGTGCGCTTTTGTCTACCAATGGGAAATACAATTCTATTCCCAGGATGTCACGAACGTTGGTGTGCCCGCATGTCTACCAATGGGAAATCCAAATCTATTCTCAAATTTCAAATCCGAGAAGTTGGTCAAACCCGGAACTCGACTATGCATTTTCACTAGACATGGACTTAAAGGGGGCATATATAGCTCGGAACGCCACGAAACTTGGCATGTGCACTTGTCTACCAATGGGAAATCCAAATCTATTCACAAAATTTCAATTCCGACAAGTTGGTCAAAGACGAAACGCGACAATGTGTTTTCGCCAGTCTTGGCCTTAAAGGGGGATAAAATAGCTCGGAACGTCATGAAAGTTGGCGTGCGCACTTGTCTACCAATGGGAAGTCCAAATATATTCTCAAATTTCAATTTCAAGAAGTTGGTCAAAGTTGAAACTCGACCTTGCGTTTTCGCTAGACTTGGCCTTAAAGGGGGTGAAAATAGCTCGGAACATCATGAAAGTTGGCGTGCACGCGTGTGTACCAATGAGACATCCAAATCTATTCTCAAATTTCAATTATGGGAAGTTGTTCAAACCCAAAATTCGATCGTGCGTTTACGCTAAACTTGGGCTTAAAGGGAGAGAAAATAGGCCGGAACGTCACGAAAGTTGGCGTGCCCACATGTCTACCAATGGGAAATCCAAATCTATTCTCAAATTTCAATTCCGAGAAGTTGGTCAATGTCGAAACTCGACCTTGTGTTTTTGCTAGACGTGGGCTTAAAGAGGGAGAAAATAGCTTGGAACGTCACGAAAGTTAGAGTGCGTGCTTGTCTATCAATGGAAAATCCAAATCTAGTCTCAAATTTCAATTCCGAGAAGTTGGTCAAACCCGAACTGGACTGTGCATTTTCGCTAGACTTGGGCTTAATGGGAGAGAAAATAGCCCGAAACATCACGAAAATTGGCGTGCCCACATGTCTACCAATGGGAAATCCAAAACTATTCTCAAATTTCAATTCCGAGAAGTTGGTCAAACCTGAAACTCCATCGAGTGTTTTTGCTAGACTTCGCCTTAAAGGGGCACAAAATAGATTGAAACGTCACGAAAGTTGGCGTGCATGCTTGTCTACCAATGAGACATCCAAATCTATTCACAAATTTCTATTCCGAGAAGTTGGTCAAATACGGAACGCGGCCATGCATTTTCGCTAGACTTGGGCTTAAAGGGGGAGAAAATAGCTCGGAACGTCATGAAAGTTGACGTGCACGCTTGTCTACCAATAGGAAATCCAAATCTATTCTTAACTTTCAATTTCGAGAAATTGGTCAAACCTGAAATTCAACCGTTTGTTTTTGCTAGACTTGGGCTTAAAGGGGGGAGAAAATAGCCTGGAACGTCACAAAAATTGGCGTGCCCGCATGTCTACCAATGGGAAATCCAAATCTATTCTCAAATTTCAATTTCGAGAAGTTTGTCAAACCCGAAACTCCATCGTGCATTTTCACCAAACATGGAATTAAAGGGGGCATATATAGCTCGGAACATCATGAAAGTTGGCGTGCACGCTTGGGTACCAATGGAACATCCAAATCTATTATCAAATTTCAATTCTGAGAAGTTGGTCAAAGATGAAACTCGACCATGCGTTTTCGCTAGACTTGGCCTTAAAGGGGGAGAAAATAGCTCGAAACGTCATGAAAGTTGGCATGCACGCTTGCGTACCAATGAGACATCCAAATCTATTCTCAAATTTCAATTCTCAGAAGTTGGTCAAAGACGAAACACGATAGTGTGTTTTCACTAGTCTTGGCCTTAAAGGGTGATAAAATAGCTCAAAACGACACAAAAGTTGGCGTGCATGCTTGTCTACCAAGGGGAAATCCAAATCTATTCTCAACTTTCAATTCCGAGAAATTTGTCAAACTCAAAATTCGACCATTTTTTATTGCTAGACTTGGGCTTAAAGGAAGAGAAAATAGCCTGGAACGTCACAAAAATTGTCGTGCCCGCATGTCCACCAATGAGAAATCCAAATCTATTCTCAAATTTCAATTTTGAGAAGTTGGTCAAACATGAAACTCCATGAAAGTTGGCATGCACGCTTGTGTACCAATGAGACATCCAAATCTATTCTCAAATTTCAATTCTGAGAAGTTGGTCAAAGTCGAAACTCGACCGTGCATTTTCGCTAGACTTGGGCTTAAAGGGTTAGAAAATAGCTTGGAACATCACGAAAGTAGGCATACGCGCTTGTCTACCAATGGGGCATCCAAATCTATTCTCAAATTTCAATTCTGAGAAGTAGGTCAAATCCGGAACGCCACCGTGCATTTTCGCTAGACTTGGGTTTAAAGGGTGAGAAAATAGCTCGTAACGTACTGAAAGTTGGTGTGCGTGCTTGTCTACCAATGGGAAATACAAATCTATGCTTAACTTTCAATTCCGAGAAGTGGGTCAAACCCAAAATTCGACCGTGCTTTTTCGCTAGACTTGGGCTTAAAGGGGGAGAAAATAGCCCGGAGCGTCACGAAAATTGGCATGCCCGCATATCTATCAATGCGAAATCCAAATTTATTCTCAAATTTCAATTATGAGAAGTTGGTCAAACCCGAAACTCCATCATGCGTTTTCGCTAAACTTGGGCTTAAAGGGGGCGTATATAGCTCGAAACGTTACAAAAGTTGACGTGCACGCTTGTCTACCAATGGAACATCCAAATCTATTCTCAAATTTCAATTCCGAGAAGTTGGTCAAAGCTGAAACTCGACCGTGCGTTTTCGCTATACTTGGCCTTAAAGGGGGAGAAAATAGCTCGGAACGTCATTAAATTTGGCGTGCACGCTTATCTACCAATGAAACATCCAAATCTATTCTCAAATTTCAATTCTGAGAAGTTGCTCAAAGCTGAAATTCGACCGTGCGTTTTTGCTAGACTTGGGCTTAAACTGGGAGAAAATAGCTTGGAACGTCACAAAAGTTGGCGTGCATGCTTGTCTACCAATGGGAAATCCAAATCGATTCTCAACTTTCAATTTTGAAAAGTTGTTCAAACCCGAAATTTGATCGTGTGTTTTTGCTAAACTTGGGCTTAAATGGGGAGAAAATAGCCGGGGACATCACAAAAGTTGGCGCGCCTGCATGTCTACCAATGGAAAATCCAAATCTATTCTCAAATTTCAATTCCGAGAAGTTGGTCAAACCCGAAACTCGACCGTGCGTTTTTGCTAGACTTGGGCTTAAAGGATGAGAAAATAGCTCATAAGGTAACGAAACGTGGTGTCCGTGCTTTTCTACCAATGCGACATCCAAATCTATGCTCAATTTTCAATTCCGAGAAGTGGGTCAAAGTCGAAATTCGTTCGTGCGTTTTTGCTAGACTTGGGCTTAAACTGGGAGAAAATAGCTTGGAACGTCACGAAAGTTGGCGTGCATGCTTGTCTACCAATGGGAGAGAAAATAACCCGTAACATCACGAAAATTGGTGTGCCCACATGTCTACCAATGGTAAATCCAAAACTATTCTCAAATTTCAATTCCGAGAAGTTGGTCAAACTCGAAACTCCATCGTGCGTTTTCGCTAGACTTCGCCTTAAAGGGGCACAAAATAGATCGTAATGTCACGAAAGTTGGCGTGCACACTTGTCTACCAATGGGAAATCCAAATCTACTCTCAAATTTCAATTCCGATAAGTTGGTCAAAGCTGAAACTCAACCGTGTGTTTTCGCTAGACTTGGGATTAGAGGGTCAGAAAATAGTTGGTAACATAACAAAAGTTGGTGTGCACGATTGTCTACCAATGGGACATCCAAATCTATGCTCAATTTTCAATTCTGAGAAGTGAGTCAAAGTCGAAACTCGACCGTGCGTTTTCGCTAGAGTTGGGCTTAAAGGGTGACAAAATAGCTTGGAACATCACAAAAGTAGGCATATGCACTTCAATGGGGCATCCAAAATTATTCTCGAATTTCAATTCTGAGAAGTAGGTCAAATCCGAAACGCGACCGTGCATTTTCGCTAGACTTGGGCTTAAAGGGGGAGAAAATAGCTTGGAACATCATGAAAGTTGTCGTGGGTGCTTGTCTACCAATGGGAAATCCAAATCTATTCTCAACTTTCAATTCCGAGAAGTTGGTCAAACCCAAAATTCGACCGTACGTTTTCGCTAGACTTGGGCTTAAAGGGGTACAAAATAGCCCGGAACGTCACGAAATTTGGTGTGCCCGCATTTCTACCAATGGGAAATCCAAATCTATTCTCAAATTTCAATTCCGAGAAGTTGGTCAAGCCCGAAACTCGACCGTGTGTTTTTGCTAGACGTGGGCTTAAAGGGTGAGAAAATATATGGTAACGTAACAAAAGTTGGTGTGCTCAATGGGACATCCAAATCTAAGCTCAATTTTCAATTCTGAGAAGTGGGTCAAAGTCAAAACTTGACCGTGCGTTTTCGCTAAACTTGGGCTTAAAGGGGCAGAAAATAGCTCGGAACGTCACAAAAATTGACGTGTGCGCTTTTCTACCAATGGGAAATCCAAATCTATTCTCAAATTTCAATTCCAAGAAGTTGGTCAAACCCGGAACTCGACTGTGTGTTTTCGCTAGACATGGACTTAAAGGGGGTATATATAGCTCGGAATGTCACGAAATTTGGCGTGCACGCTTGTCTACCAACGGGACATCCAAATCTATTCTCAAATTTCAATTCCAAGAAGTTGATCAAAGCCGAAACGCGAACATTCGTTTCCGCTAGACTTGGCCATAAGGGGGATTAAATAGCTCGGAACGTCATGAAACTTGGCATGTGCGCTTGTCTACCAATGGGAAATCCAAATCTATTCACAAAATTTAATTTCTGACAAGTTGGTCAAAGACGAAACGCGACAGTGTGTTTTTGCTAGTCTTGGCCTTAAAGGGGGATAAAATAGCTCGGAACGTCATGAAAGTTGGCGTGCGCACTTGTCTACCAATGGGAAGTCCAAATATATTCTCAAATTTCAATTTCGAGAAGTTGGTCAAAGCTGAAACTCGACCTTGCGTTTTCGCTAGACTTGGCCTTAAAGGGGGTGAAAATATCTTGGAACATCATGAAAGTTGGCGTGCACGCGTGTGTACCAATGAGACATCCAAATCTATTCTCAAATTTCAATTATGGGAAGTTGGTCAAACCCGAAATTCGACCGTGCGTTTACGCTAAACTTGGGCTTAAAGGGAGAGAAAATAGCCTGGAACGTCACGAAAGTTGGCATGCCCACATGTCTATCAATGGGAAATCCAAATCTATTCTCAAATTTCAATTTCGAGAAGTTGGTCAAACCCGAAACTCGACCGTGTTTTTTCGCTAAGCTTGTGCTTAAAATGGGAGAAAATAGATCGAAATGTCATGAAAGTTGGCTAAGCTTGTAACGTAACGAAAGTTGGTGTGCGCGCTTGTCTACCAATGGGACATCCAAATCTACGCTCAATTTTAAATTCCAAGAAGTGGGTCAAAGTCAAAACTCGATCGTGCGTTTTCGCTAGACGTGGGCTTACAGGGGGAGAAAATAGCTCGGAATGTCACAAAAGTTGGCGTGCGCACTTGTCTACCAATGGGAAGTCCAAATCTATTCTCAAATTTCAATTCCGACAAGTTGGTCAAACCCTAAACTCGATTGTGTGTTTTCGCTAGACTTGGGCTTAAAACAAAAGAAAATAGTTCGGAACGTCGTGAAAGTCTGCCTGCACGATTGTCTACCAATGGGCCATCGAAATCTATTCTCAAATCTCAGTTCCAAGAAGTTGGTCAAAGCTAAAACTCGACTGTCTCTTTTCAGTAGACTTGGGCTTAAAGGGTGAGAAAATAGCTCGAGCGGTCACGAAAGTTGGTGTGCACACTTGTCTACCAATGGGAAATCCAAATCTATTCTCAAATTTCAATACTGAGAAGTTGGTCAAAGCTAAAATTTGACCGTGTCTTTTCGTTAAACTTGGGCTTAAAGGTTAGACATTGACCACCGTGCGTTTTGGATAGACATTGACTTAAAGGGGGCGTATATAGCTGAGAATGTCACGAAAGTTGGCGTGCATGCTTGTCTACCAATGGAACATCCAAATCTATTATCAAATTTCAATTCTGAGAAGTTGGTAAAAGCTGAAACTTGACCTTGCGTTTTCGCTATACTTGGCCTTTAAGGGATAGAAAATAGCTTGAAACGTCATGAAACTTGGCGTGCACACTTTTCTACCAATGGGACATCCAAATGTATTCTCAAATTTCAATTCCGAGAAGTTCATCAAAGTTGAAACTTGACCATGCTTTTTTGCTATATGTGGGCTCAAAGGGGGAGAAAATAGCCCAGAACGTCACGAAAGTTGTCGTGCGCACTTGTCTACCAATGGGAAATCCAAATCTATTCTCAAATTTCAATTCCAAGAAGTTGGTCCAACCCGGAACTCGACTGGTCGTTTTCACTAGACATGGACTTAAAGGGGGCGTATATAGCTCGAAACGTCACGAAAGTTGGCGTGCATGCTTGTCTACCAATGGGAAGTCCAAATATATTCTCAAATTTCAATTCCGAGAAGTTGGTCAAAGCTGAAACTCGACCTTGAGTTTTCGCTAGAATTGGCTTTAAAGGGGGTGAAAATAGCTCGAAACGTCATGAAAGTTGGCATACACGTGTGCGTACCAATGAGACATCCAAATCTATTCTCAAATTTCAATTCTGAGAATTTGGTCAAACTCAAAACTCGATCGTGCGTTTTCGCTAGACTTGGACTTACAGGGTGAGAAAATAGCTCAGAACATCACCAAAGTAGGCATACGCGCTTGTCTACGGGGCATCCAAATTTATTCTCAAATTTCAATTCCGAGAAGTATGTCAAAGCCGAAATGCAACCTTGCATTTTCGCTAGACTTGGGCTTAAACTGGGAGAAAATAGCTCGGAACGTCACGAAAGTTGGCATGCATGCTTGTCTACCAATGGGAAATCCAAATCTATTCTCAACTTTCAATTATGAGAAGTTCATCAAACCCGCAATTTGACCGTGCGTTTACACTAAACTTGGACTTAAAGGGAGAGAAAATAGCCCAAAACGTCACGAAAGTTGGCGTGCCCACATGTTTACCAATGGGAAATCCAAATCTATTCTCAAATTTCAATTCCGAGAAGTTGGTCAAACCCGAAACACGACCGTGTGTTTTCGCTAAACTTGGGCTTAAAGGCTGAGAAAATAGCTCGTAACGTAACGAAAGTTGGTGTGCGCGCTTGTCTACCAATGCGACATCCAAATCTATGCTCAATTTTAAATTCCGAGAAGTGGGTCAAAATCAAAACTCGATCGTGCATTTTCGCTAGACGTGGGATTAAAGTGGGAGAAAATAGCTTAGAACATCACGAAAGTTGGCGTGCGCACTTCTCTACCAATGGGAAGTCCAAATCTATTCTCAAATTTCAATTCCAAGAAGTTGGTCAAACCCAAAACTCGACCGTGTGTTTTTGCTAGACTTGGGCTTAAAAAGGGAGAAAATAGTTCAGAACGTCGCGAAAGTCTGCTTGCACGGTTGTCTACCAATGGGCCATCGAAATCTATTCTCAAATCTCAGTTCCAAGAAGTTGGTCAAAGCTGAAACTTGACCATCTCTTTTCACTAGACTTTGGCTTAAAGGGTAAGAAAATAGCTCAGGTGGTCACGAAAGTTGGTGTGCACACTTGTCTATCAATGGGAAATCCAAATCTATTCTCAAATTTCAATTTTGAGAAGTTGGTCAAACTCGAAACTCGACCATGCGTTTTCGCTAGACGTGGTCTTAAAACGGGAGAAAATAGTTTGGAACATCACGAAAGTTTGCGTGTGCACTTTTCTACCAATGGAAAATCCAAATCTATTCTCAAATTTCAAATCCAAGAAGTTGGTCAAAGCAGAAACTTGACCGTGTCTTTACGTTAAACTTGGGCTTAAAGGGTTGAAAATAACTCGGATGGTCACGAAAGTTGGTGTGTGTGCTTGTCTACCAATGGGAAATCCAAAATATTCTCAAATTTCAATTCCGAGAAGTTGGTCAAACCCAAAACTCGACCGTGCGTTTTCGCTAGACTTGGGCTTAAAGGGGAGAAAATAGCTCGAAACATCACGAAAGTTGGTGTGTGTGCTTGTCTACCAATGGGAAATCCAAATCTATTCTTAACTTTCAATTCTGAGAAGTTCGTCAAACCTGAAACTCGACCGTGCGTTTTCGCTAGACTTGGGCTTAAAAGGGGGGGAAATAGTCTAGAACATCGCGAAAGTTCGCGTGCATGCTTATCTACCAATGGGCCATCCAAATCTATTCTCAAATTTCAATTCCGAGAAGTAGGTCAAATCCAAAACTCCACCATGCGTTTTGGCTAGAAATTGACTTAAAGGGGGCATATATAGCTAAGAACATCACGAAAGTTGGCGTGCATGCTTATCTACCAATGGAACATCCAAATCTATTATCAAATTTCAATTCTGAGAAGTTGGTCAAAGCTGAAACTCGACCGTGCGTTTTCGGTATACTTGGCCTTTAAGAGATAGAAAATAGCTTGAAACGTCATGAAACTCGGCGTGCACACTTGTCTACCAATGGGACATCCAAATCTATTCTCAAATTTCAATTGCGAGAAGTTGGTCAAAGCCGAAATTTGACCGTGTCTTTTCACTAAACTTGAGCTTAAAGGGTGAGAGAATAGCTCGTACGGTAACGAAAGTTGGCGTGCACGCTTGTCTAACAATGAGACATCCAAATCTATTCTCAAATTTAAATTTCGAGAAGTTGGTCCAAGTCAAAATTTGACCGTGCATTTTTGCTAGACTTGGGCTTAAAGGGGAGAAAATAGCCCAGAACGTCACAAAAGTTGGCGTGCGTACTTGTCTACCAATGGGAAATCCAAATCTATTCTTAACTTTCAATTCCGAGAAGTTGGTCAAACCCGGAATTCAGTTGTACGTTTTTGCTAGACTTGGGCTTAAAGGGGGAGAAAATAGCTCAGACATCATGAAAGTTAGCGTGCACGCTTGTCTACCAATGAGACATCCAAATCTATTCTCAAATTTCAATTCCGAGAAGTTCGTGAAAGCCAAAACTCAACTGTGCGTTTTCGCTATATGTGGCATTGAAGCGCGTATGCCTACTTTCAATTCTGAGAAGTTGGTCAAAGTCGAACCTTGATCATGCCTTTTTGCTAGAGTTGGGCTTAAAGTGTGACAAAATAGCTTGGAACATCACAAAAGTAGGCATACGCGCTTCAATGGGGCATCCAAAATTATTCTCAAATTTCAATTCCGAGAAGTAGGTCAAATCCGAAACGCGACCATGCATTTTTGCTAGACTTGGGCTTAAAGAGGGAGAAAATAGCTTGGAACGTCATGAAAGTTGGTGTGCGTGCTTGTCTACCAATGGGAAATCCAAATCTATTCTCAACTTTCACTTCCGAGAAGTTGGTGAAACCCGAAACACGACCGTGTGTTTTCGCTAGACTTGGGCTTAAAGGGTGAGAAAATAGCTCGTAACGTAAAGAAAGTTGGTGTGCGCGCTTGTCTACCAATGGGACATCCAAATCTATGCTCAATTTTTAATTCCGAGAAGTCGGTCAAAGTTGAAACTCGACCGTGCATTTTCACTAGACGTGGCTTAAAAGGGGAGCAAATATCACGGAAGGTCACGAAAGTTGGCGAGCATGTTTGTCTACTAATGGGAAATACAAATCTATTCTCAAATTTCAATTCTGAGAAGTTGGTCCAAGAAGAAATTCGACCGTGCGTTTTTGCTAGACTTGGGCTTAAAGGGGGAGAAAATAGCTCGGAACATCATGAAAGTTGGCGTGCACACTTGTCTACCAATGAGACATCCAAATCTATTCTCAAATTTGAATTCCGAGAATTTCGTCAAAGTCAAAACTCGACCGTGTGTTTTTTCTAGACATGGGCTTAAAAGGGGAGAAAATAGCCCGAAACATCACGAAAGTTGGCTTGCGCACTTGTCTACCAATGGGAAATCCAAATCTATTCTCAAATTTGAATTCCGAGAAGTTGGTGAAACCTGAAACTCGACCGTGTATTTTCTCTAGACTTGAGCTTAAAGGGGGAGAAAATAGCTCGTAACGTAATGAAAGTTGGTGTGTGCGCTTGTCTACCAATGGGACATCCAAATCTATGCTCAATTTTCAATTCTGAGAAGTGGGTCAAAGTCAAAACTCGACCGTGCGTTTTCGCTAGAATTGATCATAAATGGGGATTAAATGGCTCGGAGCGTCATGAACGTTGGCGTGCACACTTGTCTACCAATGGGAAAACCAAATCTATTCTCAAATTTCAATTCCGAGAAGTTGGTCAAAGCCAAAACTCGACCATGTGTTTTCGCTAGACTTGGAATTAAAAGGGGAGAAAATAGTTTGGAACGTCATGAAAGTTGGTGTGCGTGCTTGTCTACCAATGGGAAATCCAAATCTATTCTTAACTTTCAATTCTGAGAAGTTCGTCAAACCCGAAACTCAACCATGCGTTTTCGCTAGACTTGGGCTTAAAAGGGGAGAAAATAGTCTATAACGTCGCGAAAGTTCACGTGCGTGCTTGTCTACCAATGGACCATCCAAATCTACTCTCAAATTTCAATTCCGAGAAGTAGGTCAAATCTGAAACTCCACCATGTGTTTTGGCTAGACATTGACTTAAAGAGGGCGTATATAGCTTGGAACGTCACGAAAGTTGGTGTGCATGCTTGTCTACCAATGGAACATCCAAATCTATTATCAAATTTCAATTCTGAGAAGTTGGTCAAAGATGAAACTCGACCGTGTGTTTTCGCTAAACTTGGGCTTAAAGGCCGATAAAATAGCTCGGTCAGTAACGAAAGTTGGCGTGCACACTTGTCTATCAATGAGACATCCAAATCTATTCTCAAATTTCAATTCCGAGAAGTTGGTCCAAGCCGAAATTCGCCGTGTAGTTTCGCTAGACTTGGGCTTAAAGGGAAGAAAATAGCCTGGAACGTCAGGAAAGTTGGCGTGTGTACTTGTCTACCAATGGGAAATCCAAATCTATTCTTAACATTCAATTCTGAGAAGTTGGTCAAACCCGGAATTCGATTGTGCGTTTTTGCTCGACTTGGGCTTAAAGGGGGAGAAAATAGCTCGGAACGTCATCAAAGTTGGCATGCATGCTTGTCTACCAATGAGACGTCCAAATCTATTCTCAAATTTAAATTTCGAGAAGTTCGTCAAAGCCAGAACTCGACCGTGCGTTTTCGTTAGATGTGGGCTCAAAGGGGGAGAAAATAACTCGGAACGCCACGAAATTTGGTGTGCGCACTTGTCTACCAATGGGAAATTCAAATCTATTCTCAAATTTCAATTCTGAGAAGTTGGTCAAACCCAAAATTTGACCGTGTGTTTTCACTAGACTTGGGCTTAAATGGGAACAAAATAGCCCAGAATGTCACGAAAGTTGGCGTTCCCGCATGTCTACTAATGGGAAATCAAAATCTATTCTCAAATTTCAATTCCGAGAAGTTGGTCAAACCAAAAACTCGACCGTGTGTTTTCGCTAGACTTTGGCTTAAAGGGTGAGAAAATAGCTCGTAACGTAACGAAAGTTGGTGTGCTCGCTTGTCTAGCAATGGGACATCCAAATATATGCTCAATTTTTTATTCCAAGAAGTCGGTCAAAGTCGAAACTCGACCGTGCATTTTCGCTTGACGTGGGCTTAAAAGGGGAGAAAATAGCACGGAAGGTCATGAAAGTTGGCGAGCGTGTTTGTCTAACAATGGGAAATCAAAATCTATTCCCAAATTTCAATTCCGAGAAGTTGGTCCAAGCATAAATTCGACCGTGCGTTTTAGCTAGACTTGGGCTGAAAGGGGGAGACAATAGCTCGGAACATCATGAAAGTTGGCGTGCACACTTGTCTACCATTGAGACATCCAAATCTATTCTCAAATTTCAATTCTGAGAAGTTTGTTAAAGTAGAAACTCGATTATGCATTTTCGCTAGACATGGGCTTAAAAGGAGAGAAAATAGCCCGAAACGTCACGAAAGTTGGCTTGCGCACTTGTCTACCAATGGGAAATCCAAATCTATTCTCAAATTTCAATTCTGAGAAGTTGGTGAAACCCGAAACTCAACCATGTGTTTTCGCTAGACTTGAGCTTAAAGGGTGAGAAAATAGCTCATAACATAACGAAAGTTGGTGTGCACGCTTGTCTACCAATGGGACATCCAAATCTATGCTCAATTTTCAATTCCGAGAAGTGGGTCAAAGTCAAAACTCGACCGTGCATTTTCGCTAGAATTGGGCATAAAGGGGGATTAAATGGCTCGAAACGTCATGAAAGTTGGCGTGCACGCGTGTGTACTAATGAGACATCCAAATCTATTCTCAAATTTCAATTTCGAGAAGTTGGTCAAAGTCGAAACTTGACCGTTGCATTTTTGCTAGACTTGGGCTTAAAGGGTGAGAAAATAGCTCGGAACATCACGAAAGTAGGCATACGTGCTTGTCTACCAATGGGGCATCCAAATTTATTCTCAAATTTCAATTCCGAGAAGTAAGTCAAAGCCGAAACGTGACCTTGCATTTTCGCTAGACTTGGGCTTAAAATTGGAGAAAATAGCTTGGAACGTCACGAAAGTTGGCGTGCATGCTTGTCTACCAATGGGAAATCCAAATCTATTCTCAACTTTCAATTATGAGAAGTTGGTCAAACCCAAAATTCGACCGTGCGTTTATGCTAAACTTGGGCTTAAAGGGAGAGAAAATAGCCCAGAACATCACGAAAGTTGGCGTGCCCGCATGTCTACCAATGGGACATCCAAAACTATGCTCAATTTTCAATTCCGAGAAGTGGGTCAAAGTCGAAACTCGACCGTGCATTTTCGCTAGATGTGGACTTAAATGGGGGAGAAAATAGCTCGTAATGTCACGAAAGTTGGTGTGCGTGCTTGTTTACCAATGGGCAATCCAAATCTACTCTGAAATTTCAATTCCGAGAAGTTGGTCAAACCCGCAATTCGACCGTGCATTTTCGCTAGACTTTGTTTTAACAGGAGAAAAAATAGATCGGAACATCACGAAAATTGGCGTGCCCGCATGTCTACCAATGGGAAATCCAAAACTATTCTCAAATTTCAATTCCGAGAAGTTGGTAAAGCCCGAAACTCCATCGAGCGTTTTCGCTAGACTTCGCCTTAAAGGGGCACAAAATAGATCGAAACGTCATGAAAGTTGGTGTGCACGCTTGTATACCAATGAGACATCCAAATCTATTCTCAAATTTCAATTTTGAGAAGTTGGTCAAATCCAGAATGCGACCGTGCATTTTTGCTAGACTTGGGCTTAAAGGGGGAGAAAATATCTCAGAACGTCATGAAAGTTGACGTGCACGCTTGTCTACCAATGAGACATCCAAATCTATTCTCAAATTTCAATTCTGACAAGTTCGTCAAAGCCGAAACTCGACCGTTCATTTTCGGTAGACGTGGGCTTAACGCTGGAGGAAATAGCTCAGAATGTCACGAAAGTTGATGTGCGCACTTGTCTACCAATGGGAAATCCAAATCTATTCTCAAATTTCAATTCCGAGAAGTTTGTGAAGGTCAAAACTCGACCGTGCGTTTTTGTTAGAGTTGGGCTTAAAGGGTGACAAAATAGCTTGGAACATCACAAAATTAGGCATACGCGCTTGTCTACCAATGGGGAAACCAAATTTATTCTCAAATTTCAATTCCAAGAAGTATGTCAAATATGGAACGCCACCGTGCATTTTTGCTAGACTTGGGCTTAAAGGGGGAGAAAATATCTTGGAACGTCATGAAAGTTGACGTGCATGCTTGTCTACCAATGAGACATCCAAATCTATTCTCAAATTTAAATTCTGAGAAGTTCGTCAAAGCCAAAACTCGACCGTGATTTTTCGCTATATGTGGGCTCAAAGGGGGAGAAAATAGCCCAGAACGTCACGAACGTTGGTGTGCGCACTTGTCTACCAATGGGAAATCCAAATCTATTCTCAAATTTCAATTCCGAGAAGTTGGTCAAAGTCGAACCTCGACCATGCGTTTTCGCTAGAGTTGGGTTCAAAGGGTGACAAAATAGCTTGGAACATCACAAAAGTAGGCATATGCACTTGTCTACCAATGGGGCAACCAAATTTATTCTCAAATTTCAATTCCGAGAAGTACGTCAAATATGGAACGCCACCGTGCATTTTTGCTAGACTTTGGCTTAAAGGGGGAGAAAATAGTTTGAAACATCACGAAAATTGGCGTGCCCGCATGTCTACCAATGGGAAATCCAAATCTATTCTCAAATTTCAATTCCGAGAAGTTGGTAAAACCTGAAACTCCATCATGCGTTTTCGCTAAACATGGAATTAAAGGAGGCGTATATAGCTCGAAACATCACAAAAGTTGATGTGCACGCTTGTCTACCAATGGAACATCCAAATCTATTCTCAAATATCAGTTCCAAGAAGTTGGTCAAAGGTGAAACTCGACCTTGAGTTTTCGCTAGACTTGGCCTTAAAGGGGGAGAAAATAGCTCGAAACGACATGAAATTTGGCATGAACGCTTGTGTACCCATGAGACATCCAAATCTATTCTCAAATTTCAATTATGAGAAGTTGGTCAAAGTCGAAACTTGATCGTGCGCTTTCGCTAGACTTAGGCTTAAAGGGTGAGAAAATAGCTTGGAACATCACGAAAGTTGGCATGCGTGGTTGTCTACCAAGGGGAAATCCAAATCTATTCTCAACTTTCAATTCCGAGAAATTGGTCAAACCTGAAATTCAACCGTGCATTTTCACTAGACTTTGGCTTAAAGGGGGAGAAAATAGCCTGGAACGTCACAAAAATTAGCGTGCCTGCATGTCTACCAATGGGAAATCCAAATCTATTCTCAAATTTCAATTTCGAGAAGTTGGTCAAACCCGAAACTCCATCATGCGTTTTCGCTAAACATGGAATTAAAGGTGGCGTATATAGCTCGGAACATCACGAAAGTTTTCGTGCACGCTTGTGTACCAATGGAACATCCAAATGTATTATCAAATTTCAATTCTGAGAATTTGGTCAAACCCAAAACTCGACCATGTGTTTTCGCTAGACTTGGGCTTAAAAAGGGAGAAAATAGTTTGGAACGTCGTGAAAGTCTACCTGCACAGTTGTCTACCAATGGGCCATCGAAATCTATTCTCAAATCTCAGTTCCAAGAAGTTGGTCAAAGCTGAAACTCAACCATCTCTTTTCACTAGACTTTGGCTTAAAGGGTGAGAAAATAGCTCGAGCGGTCACGAAAGTTGGTGTGCACGCTTGTCTATCAATGGAAAATCCAAATCTATTCTCAAATTTCAATTCCGAGAAGTTGGTCAAACCCGAAACTCGATCGTGCGTTTTCGCTAGACGTGGTCTTAAAAGGGGAGAAAATAGTTTGGAACATCATGAAAGTTTGCATGTGCACTTTTCTACCAATGGGAAATCCAAATCTATTCTCAAATTTCAATTCCGAAAAGTTGATCAAAGTTGAAATTTGACTGTGTCTTTTCATTAAACTTGGGCTTAAAGGGTTAGAAAATAGCTCGGATGGTCACAAAAGTTGGTGTGCATGCTTGTCTACCAATGGGAAATCCAAAATATTCTCAAATTTCAATTCCAAGAAGCTGGTCAAACTTGAAACTCGACCGTGCATTTTCGCTAGACTTGGGCTTAAAGGGGAGAAAATAGCCCGGAACATCATGAAAGTTGGTGTGCGTGCTTGTCAACCAATGGGAAATCCAAATCTATTCTTAACTTTCAATTCCGAGAAGTTCGTCAAACGCGAAACTCGACCTTGCGTTTTCGCTAGACTTGGGCTTAAAAGGGGAGAAAATAGTCTGGAACATCACGAAAGTTCGCATGCGTGCTTATCTAATAATGGGCCATCCAAATCTATTCTCAAATTTCAATTCCGAGAAGTAGGTCAAATCCGAAACGCCACCATGCGTTTTGTCTAGACATTGACTTAAAGGGGGCGTATATAGCTCGGAACGTCACGGAAGTTGGCATGCATGCTTATCTACCAATGGAACATCCAAATCTATTATCAAATTTCAATTATGAGGAGTTGGTCAAAGCTGAAACTCGACCATGCGTTTTCGCTATACTTGGCATTTAAGGGATAGAAAATAGCTCGAAACGTCATGAAACTTGGCGTCCACACTTGTCTACCAATGGGACATCCAAATCTATTCTAAAATTTCAATTCCGAGAAGTTGGTCAAAGCCGAAATTTGACTGTGTCTTTTCGCTAAACTTGGGATTAAAGGGTGAGAAAATAGCTCGGACGGTAACGAAAGTTGGCGTGCACGCTTGTCTACCAATGACACATCCAAATCTATTGTCAAATTTCAATTTCAAGAAGTTGGTCCAAGCCGAAATTTGACTATACATTTTTGCTAGATTTGGGCTAAAAGGGGAGAAAATAGCTCGGAACGTCACAAAAGTTGTCGTGCGTACTTGTCTACCAATGGGAAATCCAAATCTATAGTTAACATTCAATTCCGAGAAGTTGGTCAAACCCGGAATTCAATTGTGCGTTTTTGCTAGACTTGGGCTTAAAGGGTGAGAAAATAGCTCGTAACGTAATGAAAGTTGGTGTGTGCACTTGTCTATCAATGGCAAATCCAAATCTATTCTCAAATTTCAATTCTGAGAAGTTGGTCAAACCCGAAACTTGATCGCGCGTTTTTGCTAGACTTGGGCTTAAAAGGGGAGAAAATAGTCCGGAACGTCGTGAAAGTTTGCGTGCTAGCTTGTCTACCAATGGGCCATCCAAATCTACTCTCAAATTTCAATTTTGAGAAGTTAGGCAAATCTAAAACTCGACCCGGCGTTTTTCGCTAGACATGGACTTAAAGGGGGCTTATATAGCTCGGAATGTCACGAATATTGGTGTGCACGCTTGTCTACCAATGGAACATCCAAATCTATTCTCAAATTTCAATTCCGAGAAGTTGGTCAAAGCTAAAACTCGACCGTGCATTTTCCCTAGACTTGGCCCTAAAGGGGGAGAAAATAGCTCGGAACGTCACAAAAGTTGGTGTGTGCGCTTGTCTACAAATGGGAAATCCAAATCTATGCTCAATTTTCAATTCCGAGAAGTGGGTCAAAGTCAAAACTTGACCGTGTGTTTTTGTTAGACTTAATCGTGCGTTTTCGCTAGACTTGGGCTTAAAGGGGGAGAAAATAGCTCGAAACGTCACGAAAATTGGCGTCCGCGCTTGTCTAGCAATGGGAAATCCAAATCTATTCTCAAATTTTAATTCAGTGAAGTTGGTCAAAGCTGAAACTCAACTGTGCGTTTTCGCTATACTTTGCCGTAAAGGGGGAGAAAATAGCTTAGAACATCACGAAAGTTGGTGTGCACACTTGTCTACCAATGGGACATCCAAATCTATTCTCAAATATCAATTCTAAGAAGTTGGTCAAATCCGAAAATTGACCGTGCGACTTGGGCTTAAAGGGTGAGAAAATAGCTCGTACGGTCACGAAAATTGGTGTGCGCGCTTGTTTACCAATGGGACATCGAAATCTATGCCCAATATTAGATTCCAAGAAGTGGGTCAAAGTCGAAACTCGACCGTGCATTTTCATTAAACTTTCGCTTAAAGGTAGAGAAAATAGCTCGAAACGTCACGAAAGTTGGCATGCAAGCTTGTCTACCAATGGGACATCCATATCTATTCTCAAATTTCAATTCCGAGAAGTTGGTCAAAGCCGAAAATTGACCGTGCGTTTTTGCTAGACTTGGCCTTTAAGGGGGTTAAAATAGCCCGGAACATCACGAAAATTAGCATGCTCGCATCTCTACCAACGGGAAATCCAAATCTATTCTCAAAATTCAATTCTGAGAAGTAGGTCAGCCAAAACATGACTGTACGTTTTCTTCCCTAGACTTGGCATTAAAGGGGGAGAAAACAACTCGGAACGTCACGAAAGTTGGCATGCACACTTGTCTACCAATGGAACATCCAAATCTATTCTCAAATTTCAATTCCGACAAGTTGGTCAAAACCAAAATTCGACCGTGCGTTTTCACTAGACTTGGGCTTAAAGTGGGTTAAAACATCCCGGAACGTCACGAACATTGGCGTGCCCGCATCTCTACCAATGGGAAATCCAAATCTATTCTCAAATTTCAATTCTGAGAAGTAGGTAAAAGTCAAAACACGACTGTGCATTTTCGCTAGACTTGGGCTTAAAGGGGGAGAAAATAGCTCGGAACATCACGAAAATTGGCGTGCACGCTTGTCTACCAATGCGAAATCCAAATCTATTCTCAAATTTCAATTCTGAGAAGTTGGTCAAAGTCAAAACTTGCCCATTTCTTTTCACTAGACTTGGGCTTAAAGGGTGAGAAAATAGCTCGGACAGTCACGAAAGTTTGTGTGCACACTTTTCTACCAATAGGAAATCCAAATCTATACTCAAATTTCAATTCCGAGAAGTTGGTCAAACTCAAAACTCGACCGGGCGTTTTCGCCAGACTTAGTCTTAAAAGGGGAGAAAATAGTTCGGAACGTTGTGAAAGTTTGCGTGTGTGCATTTCCATGAATGGGCCATCCAAATCTATTCTCAACTTTCAATTCCGAGGAGTTGGTCAAATCCGAAACTCCACCATGCGTTTTCGTTAGGCATGGACTTAAACGGGGCATATATAGATGGGAACGTCATGAAAGTTGGCGTGCACGCTTGTCTACCAATGGAACATCCAAATCTATTATCAAATTTCAATTTTGAGAAGTTGGTCAAAGCTAAAACTTGACCGTGCGTTTTCACTATACTTGGCCTTAAATGGGGAGAAAATAGCTCGGAATGTCATGAAACTTGGCGTGCCCACTTGTCTACCAATGGGACATTGAAATCTATTCTCAAATTTCAATTCTGAGAAGTTGGTCAAAGACAAAATTTGACCGCGTTGTTTTGCTAAACTTGGGCTTAAAGGGTGAGAAAATAGCTTGGATGGTCACGAAAGTTGGTGTGCATGCTTGTCTACCAATGGGACATCCAAATCTATGCTCAATTTTCAATTCCGAGAAGTGGGTCAAATTCAAAACTCGACCGTGGGTTTTCCCTAGACTTGGCTTAAAGGTGGAGAAAATGGCTAGGAACGTCACGGAAGTTGGCGTGCGCACTTGTCTACCAATGGGAAATCGAAATCTATTCTCAGGTTTTTAAATCCGAGAGGTTGGTCAAAGTCGAAACTCGACCATGCTTTTTCGCTAGACTTGGGCTTAAAGGGTGAGAAAATAGCTTGGAACATCATGAAAGTAGGAATACGCGCTTGTCTACCAATGGGACATCCAAATTTATCCTCAAATTTCAATTCCTAGAAGTAGGTCAAAGCCGAAACGTGACCGTGCATTTTCGCTAGACTTGGGTTTAAAGGGGGAGAAAATAGGTCGGAACATCACAAAATTTGGCGTGCCTGCTTGTCTACCAAAGGGAAATCCAAATATACTCTCAACTTTCAATTCTGAGAAGTTGGTCAAACCCAAAATTCAACCGTGCATTTTCGCTAGACTTGGGCTTAACGGGAGAGAAAATAGCCCAGAACATCACGACCATTGGCTTACCCGCATGTCTACCAATGGGAAATCCAAAACTATTCTCAAATTTCAATTCCGAGAAGTTGGTCAAACCCGAACAGAGCGTCAGGAAAGTTCGCGTGCATGCTTATCTACCAATGACACATCCAAATCTATTCTCAAATTTCAATTCCGAGAAGTTGGTCAAACCCGAAACTTGACCGTGCGTTTTTGCTAGACTTGGGTTTAAAATGAGAGAAAATAGTCCAGAACATCACGAAAGTTCGCGTGCACGCTTGTCTACCAATGGGGCATCCAAATCTATTCTCAAATTTCAATTCGGAGGAGTTGGTCAAAGCTGAAAACTCGACAGTGCATTTTCGCTAGACATGGACTTAAAGGGGAAGTAAATAGCTTGAATCAACACGAAAGTTGGCATGCACGCTTGTCCGCCAATGGACCATCCAAATCTATTCTCAAATTTCAATTTCGAGAAGTTGGTCAAAGTTGAAACTCGACTTTGCATTTTCGCTATACTTGGGCTTAAAGGGGGAGAAAATAGTTCGGAACATCACGAAACTTGGCATGCACCCTTGTCTACAGATGGGAAATCCAAATCTATTCTCAAATTTCAATTCTGAGGAGTAGGTTAAAGCCGAAACGCGACCGTGCATTTTCGCTAGAGTTGGGCTTAAACTGGGAGGAAATAGCTCGAAACGTCACGAAAGTTGGCATGCGCACTTTTCAACCAATGGGAAATCCAAATCTATTCTCAAATTTCAATTCCAAGATGTAGGTCAAATCCGGAACGCGACCGTGCATTTTCGATAGACTTGGGCTTAAAGGGGGAGAAAATAGCTCGGAATGTCACGAAAGTTGGCGTGCTTGGTTGTCTACCAATGGGAAATCCAAATCTATTATCAACTTGCAATTCTGAGAAGTTGGTCTAACCCAAAATTCGACCGTGCATTTTCTCTAGTATTGGGCTTAAAGGGGGAGAAAATAGCCCGGAATGTCACGAAATTGGCATGCCTGCATGTCTACCAATGGGAAATCCAAATCTATTCTCAAATTTCAATTCCTAGAAGTTGGTCAAACCTGAAACTCCATCATGTGTTTTTGCTAGACATTGAATTAAAGGGGGCGTATATAGCTTCAAACGTCACATAAGTTGACGTGCACGCTTATCTACCAATGGAACATCCAAATCTATTCTCAAATTTCAATTCCGAGAAGTTGGTCAAAGCTGAAACTCGTTTGTGCGTTTTCGCTAGACATGGCCTTAAAGGGCGAAAAAATAGCTCAGAACGTCATGATAGTTAGCGTGCACGCTTTTCTACCAATGAGACATCCAAATTTATTCTCAAATTTCCATTCCGAGAAGATGCTCAAAGCTGAAATTCGACCATGCGTTTTCGCTAGACTTGGGCTTAAACTGGAGAAAATAGTTCGAAACATCACGAAAGTTGTCGTGCATGCTTGTCTACCAATGGGAAATCCAAATATATTCTCAACTTTCAATTCTAAGAAGTTGGTCAAACCCGAAATTCGACAATGCATTTTCTCTAAACTTGGGCTTAAATGCTGAGAAAATAGCTTGGGTCGTCATGAAAGTTGGCGTGCCCGCATGTCTACCAATGGGAAATCCAAATCTATTCTCAAATTTCAATTCCGAGAAGTTGGTCAAACCCGAAACTCGACCGTGCATTTTCGCTAGACTTGGTTTTAAAAGGGGAGAAAATAGTTCAGAACATCGTGAAAGTTGGCGTGCATGCTTGTCTACTGATGGGCCATCCAAATCTATTCCCAAATTTCAATTTCGAGAAGTTGGTCAAATCCGAAACTCCACTGTGCGTTTTCACTAGACATGGACTTAAACGAGGCGTATATAGCTCGGAACGTCACGAAAGTTGGCGTGCGTGGTTGTCTACCAATGGGAAATCCAAATCTATTCTCAACTTTCAATTCCAAGAAGTTGGTCAAACCCAAAATTCGACCATGTGTTTTCGCTAGACTTGGCCTTAAAGGGGGAGAAAACGGAACACCATGAAAATTGGTGTGCCCGCTTGTCTACCAATGAGACATCCAAATCTATTCTCAAATTTAAATTCCGAGAAGTTGCTCAAAGCTGAAATTCGACTGTGCGTTTTCTCTAGACTTGGGCTTAAAATGAGAGAAAATAGCTCAAAACGTCACGAAAGTTGTCGTGCATGCTTATCTAATAATGGGAAATCCAAATCTATTCTCAACTTGCAATTCCGAGAAGTTGGTCAAACCTGATATTCGGTCGTGCATTTTCGCTAAACTTGGGCTTAAATGGGGAGAAAATAGCTCGGGCGGTCATGAAAGTTTGTGTGCGCACTTTTCTACCAATGGGAAATCCAAATCAATTCTCAAATTTCAATTCCCAGAAGTTGGTCAAACCTGAAACTCGACCGTGCGTTTTCGCTAGACTTGGTCTTAAAAGGGGAGAAAATAGTTCAAAGCATCGCGAAAGTTAGCGTGCGTGTGAGTATTTTGATCACAGAAGATCGAGGAGCTATGGAGAACCTCACAAAATCGAATTAATTTGCAAAAACTATGGAAAAACTTGAAAAAAGAGATAAATTTACACACAATGTATGCTCAAATCTTTGATTAACTGACTGTCTAACATGTGAAAATGTTAGTAACAGGTTTTTATTACATCCATGAGAAAATCGAGAGCATTAGGTGGCTCAAGCTGAGTGTACAAGTCATCAATGCCAAATTGGCCTCAATCCCCCCTAGGTGGGTCCAACTCAATCCCAATCACCCCAAACAGCTACGAATTCTGGTGTGGAGGTGGCTGAAGCATGCTGAGTCATTAATTAGCTCAAGGCAGGCGTGGGTGAGCAAATAGAGGAGGTTTGGGGGCCCAAGGGAGCATTAAATGCTCCAAATCTAGCCAAAAGTGGGCAAAAATCCACCCTAGCGCCCTTGGTCAACTAAATTCCCCAAAACAAGGAGAGAGGGCGCACCAGCAATAAATGAGGGCGCACTTGTGGACAAAACTGGAGGCTGGGTGAACTGGTTTGCTCAGAAGTGGGTGTGAACACTCTCAAAGTGGGTTTTTGACCAACTATAGTCACTTAATCCAAAACATGGTTTAATTAAGCACATGGATAATTAAAATTTATGGATTATGGTACTAAGTGTGGTTACTGTTCTAACACCCCCCCTTAACCATAACTTTGTACATCTCATGAAAGATAAGTGGGAGGCCTTGGCAACAAAGGCTCAAGTCACCTCAATACAAACAGAAATTTTATTTGTCCATATGAACCGAGGAAAAGAAGTAAAACCTCATGGGATAAAAACTTCCCTCAAAAATGGACATGGGGCTGAACCTGCAATTAAATTGCAGCAATCACCATCCATCACTCACTCCAAGCAAAGATCTCAAGTAAGTGAAGGTCTTCTCTGTAAAGCACTTGGTGAAAATATCAGCAGTTTGCTCGGTGGATGGGCAATACTGCAGTGAAATCACCCTGTCATGCACCAAGCCCCGAATGTAATGCATGTGGATCTCAATGTGCTTTGTTCTTTGCCTCTGTACTGGATCAGTAGATATCTTGATGGCACTTTGATTATCCACCCAAATATTGGTTGGAGAATCAATAGCAACACCAAACTCCCGAAGAATGCCTTGCAACCAAACACACTGTGTGGCTGCGTTCACTGCTGCCCTGTACTCGGCCTCTGCTGATGAAAGAGAAATTGTATGCTGTTTCTTACTTGACCAGCAAATAGGACCTTCAGCAAACATAAACACAAAACCTGAAGTGGACTTTCTATCGATGGGATCTCCCGCCCAATCGGAATCAGAAAATCCAGCTAGTTGAAGTGAAGAACCAGCTGCATAGTGTACCCCGAAGCTCTTTGTTCCTTGGACATAATGAAGGATCCTTTTGGCTGCCTTCCAATGGATCTCATGTGACTGCTGCATATACCTTGCTACATCACTTACAGCATAAGACAAATCAGGTCTTGTATGTGTAAGGTACAGCAAACTTCCAACTAGCTGCCTATAGAGTGTGCAATCCACCACCGGAGAGTCTTCAAATTCACCTAGTTTTATGCCTGAAAGTAATGGGCACTTGGCTGCCTTACATTCAGCCATTTTGAACTTGAATAACAGGTCTGAAGCATACTTAGATTGACTCAGCAATATACCTCTCTCAGATTGCTCAATTTCCAAACCCAAAAATTGCCTTAGCAATCCTAGGTCGCTCATGGCAAATTCACTGTGCAAAGAAGCTTTAATTGAGCCAATTTGTTTGGTGCAGCTCCCTGTAATTAAGAGATCATCAACATACAGTACAATGACCTGCAAATTACCATCACAATGCTGCAAATAAACATTTGGATCAGACTTGCATCGACAGAAACCAATTGAGAGCAAAAAAGCATCCATTTTGGCATACCAAGCCCTGGGGGCTTGCTTGAGTCCATAGAGTGACTTCTTCAACCTGCATACAAGTGTGGGATCCTCTTGGAATCCTTCAGGCTGCTGCATATATATCTCTTCCTGTAGCTCACCATGCAAGAATGCACTTTTGACATCCATGTGGTGAACTTCCCAACCTTTACTAGCTGCCATGGCTAGAGCTAGTCTAATTGAGTCCATCTTTGCAACCGGTGCAAAGGTCTCTGTATAATCCACACCATGGATTTGTGAGTAGCCCTTAGTCAGTAACCTAGCCTTATATTTCAGATCAGAACCATCAGCAACAGGTTTGGTTCGAAAAATCCACTTACATTGCACTAGTTTCCTCTTGGGAGGAAGAGGCACCAAATCCCATGTTTTGTTCTCTTGGAGAGATTGGAATTCTTCTTGCATTTCTGCCCTCCACCTTGGATCATGATGAGCTTCCTGATATGATGTTGGATCAGATCCAATCATCATATAACAGTGATCAGCAAGCTCACTCTCATTTGCAAAGGAAGCATTGATTGTTTGAGATCTAGTCTTCCTAGGCTCTTGGGGATTGCCTGCCAATTCACCTGCAGCTTCTATGATTTTTTCAGCCCACTTGGGCCTTGATGGTGACTCATGTACAGCAATGTCATCTTCAGCCATGTCATCTTCAGAAATATCAGAAAAATCAGAGGTAGAATCATCACTAATCTCATTAAGGTGTGGAGGAGAGTAGCTTTCCCCCGGTGCAAGCTCAAAATCTGGAATTGGTTCTTCTTCGAATTGCACACTTCTCTCAATGAAAGTTTTAAGTGTGGATGTGTCAAAGAGCTTGTAGCCCTTTGTGTCCTCACCATATCCAACCATGATACATTCCCTACTCTGTGGCTCCAAAGCCTTCCTCTTTTCTGATGGAATTCGAGCCCATGCTCTAGACCCAAAAATCCTGAAATTTGACACATTTGGTTTTTGGCCAAACCATGCCTCATAGGGGGTTTTTCCTTTGACTGATTTGTGAAAGGATTTGTTCTGAATATGAGCAGCACAATTGATGGCTTCATCCCATAGCTTAGGGCTTAGATCCCTAGCTTCAATCATGCAAGTAGCCATCTCCTTGAGAGATCTATTTTTCCTCTCTGCCACACCATTTTGCTGAGGTGTGTAGGGGATTGAATGTTGCATTTGGATGCCACATTCCTCACAAAGGTGCTGAATGTTGTTATTCACATATTCCTTTCCATTATCAGTCCTAAGGATCTTTATCTTATGACCACTATGGTTCTCCACTAGGGCTTTCCAAATCTTCAGTTTCTCAAACACTTCTGACTTCAATTTAAGGAAGTAAACCCAGCAGAATCGAGAGTAGTCATCTATGAATGTAAGTACATACCTTGATCCACCATATGATGGAGTGGGAAGAGGACCAATGAGGTCTGAATGTACCAATCCAAGTGGTTGAGTGGCTCTCCTTGCCATTCCCTTCTCATAGCTGCGCTCAGGATGCTTTCCAACTACACACCCAATGCATGCACCATTCGATGATCTGATTTCTGGAAGCCCTTCCACCATCTCGTCCCTGTGCAATTGCTGGAGATATTTGTAGTTCATGTGGCCAAATCTTTCATGCCACAGCTTGGAGGTCTCGTTGGAATGAGAGACAAGAGCATGGTCACTAGAATTTGGAATGAAATTTGAGAATTTGTACATTCTCTCATCATGATCTGCATACCCTACTGCCACAACTTGATTTGAGGAAATTTCTGAGATTTCTACCAAATCTGGAGTGAATGTCACTCTCTTGGCTTCTCCTGTATGGGTCATTTGATAGACTGATAGCAAATTTGCAGCCAATGAAGGTACATAGAGCACATCACTGAAATAGCCATGCTCCATGTCAATCCTTCCAATCCCCTTGGTTTGGAGTTCTGAATCATCTCCCATTCGAACTGTTGGGCCACCATTCGAATGCAAAGAGGAGAAGAGTTCTCTGGATGAAACCATATGTCTGGAAGCTCCTGAATCAATGATGAAGGAAGAGGGATTCGAAGTACCTGCTACCAAAGCATGACACTTCTCCTTATTGTCAGGGTTTGAGGTGCTCTCTTTCTTCCTTGCGCCCTCAGGGACTGGGATGTTGTTCTTCTCCAGCAGCTGCGCCATTGAGTCAATGGTTTTCTTCATACATGAGCTCTCTGGATGCCATCCCCTATGACAATAGGTGCATTTGGTCTTTTCCTTTCCCTTCTTGTCCTTCTCCTTTGACAGATTCGAACCCCCATCTGCAGACTTGGTCTTGTCAAACTTCCTCTTCTCTTGCTGCTTCGAATTCTTGGCTTTCTGCTTTCCTTTGCTTGCATTTGAAACACCCATTGCCAATGCTTGGTCCTCTGATTTTATGGTGCCCATCTGAACTAGTTTGTCCTGCTCCTGAGTGAGACACTCCATGAAGGTAGCTAGTGATGGCATTTGCCAATTTCGAAGGGTCATTTTGGCTGAGTGAAATGTGCTAACAAATACTGAAAACTCTGGGCCTAGCTTCGAAAGGATGGACAGAATCAGTTGTTCCTCCTTCTTAACAATTCCACATTGTTGCAGTTGAAGCACCAGTGACTTGAATTTCGTGAAGAACTCCTGGATGGTTTCAAAATGCGCTGGGCTCAAGCTAATGAGCTCGTTTTCAAGCTGGTGGCCTCTCAGTTCATCAGTTTTCCCAAAGAGTGATTCTAGCTTCACCCATACTTCATTGGGGGTTGTCAAACTGTCTGTATGAAACAAGAGTTCCCTTGAAATGCTCAGGCATAGCAATCCATAAGCTTCATCAAGTCGATTGTAGTACTTTGCTTTCTCCACAGCAGAATTTGGTTCCACTTCTGTGCCCATGGTCACTCTATAGAGACCCTTAGATCTCAGCTTGATGACCATCTCAGCCTTCCAATCGAAAAAATTGAAGGGTGTGAGCAACATTTGGTTTGCTTCCATGACTGCTGCGTTAATGGTGAGAAAACTACTGAAACACCTGCAAAAAACACTCAATTTTTATCTGGAAATCCTCTCTAGAATGCAGTTCAACGCTCAATGTTGGCCTGCAACTCACTAACTCCATGATGGCTCTGATACCATGTGATTATTTTGATTACAGAAGATCGAGGAGCTATGGAGAACCTCACAAAATCGAATTAATTTGCAAAAACTGTGGAAAAACTTGAAAAAAGAGATAAATTTACACACAATGTATGCTCAAATCTTTGATTAACTGACTGTCTAACATGTGAAAATGTTAGTAACAGGTTTTTATTACATCCATGAGAAAATAGAGAGCATTAGGTGGCTCAAGCTGAGTGTACAAGTCATCAATGCCAAATTGGCCTCAATCCCCCCTAGGTGGGTCCAACTCAATCCCAATCACCCCAAACAGCTACGAATTCTGGTGTGGAGGTGGCTGAAGCATGTTGAGTCATTAATTAGCTCAAGGCAGGCGTGGGTGAGCAAATAGAGGAGGTTTGGGGGCCCAAGGGAGCATTAAATGCTCCAAATCTAGCCAAAAGTGGGCAAAAATCCACCCTAGCGCCCTTGGTCAACTAAATTCCCCAAAACAAGGAGAGAGGGCGCACCAGCAATAAATGAGGGCGCACTTGTGGACAAAACTGGAGGCTGGGTGAACTGGTTTGCTCAGAAGTGGGTGTGAACACTCTCAAAGTGGGTTTTTGACCAACTATAGTCACTTAATCCAAAACATGGTTTAATTAAGCACATGGATAATTAAAATTTATGGATTATGGTACTAAGTGTGGTTAGTGTTCTAACAGTGCGCACTTTTCTACCAATGGGCCATCCAAATCTATTATCAAATTTCAATTCCGAGAAGTATGTCAAATCTGGAACGTATCGAAAGTTGGCATGTGTGCTTGTCTACCAATGGGAAATCCAAATCTATCCTCAACTTTCAATTCCGAGAAGTTGGTCAAACCCAAAATTCGAACGTGCGTTTTCTCTAGACTTGGGAGAAAATAGCTCGGAACGTCATGAAAGTTGGCATGCACACTTGTCTACCAATGAGACATCCAAATCTATTCTCAAATTTCAATTCTGAGAAGTTGGCGTGCTCGCATGTCTATAAATGGGAAATCCAAATCTATTCTCAAATTTCAATTCCAAGAATTTGGTCAAACCCGAAACTCCATCATGCGTTTTCGCTAGACCTGGAATTAAAGGGGGCGTATATAGCTCGAAATGTCACAAACATTGACGTGCACGCTTGTCTACCAATGGAACATCCAAATCTATTCTCAAATTTCAATTCCGAGAAGTTGGTCAAAGCTGAAACTCGACTGTGCGTTTTCGCTAGACTTGGCCTTAAAGGGAGAGAAAATAGCTCGGGACGTCATGAAAGTTGGCATGCACGCTTGTCTACCAATGAGACATCCAAATCTATTCCCAAATTTTAATTCCGAGAAGTTGCTCAAAGCCGAAATTCGACCATGCGTTTTCACTAAACTTGGGCTTAAATGGGGAGAAAATAGCCCAGAACGTCACGAAAGTTGGCATGCCTGCATGTCTACCAATGGTAAATCCAAATCTATTTTCAAATTTCAATTGAACGGGTAAGGAAAAGGCGTTGTAAAAATAACAAGAACAGGTATACAAGATTCGGCTTTCATCATGAAACCCTTACTCGGCTCTATGAGGACCGAAATGATAACCCTAGACTCATTCCTACGTGTCACATTTCCACCATCAAAACCAATGTATGTAACCATAAAAAAATTGATATGACCTAAAATTATTACTTGATACTAAAATCAAGTCGAATATAAATGAGAGATGATCACAAAATGGTGTTAATATGAGGCATTTATCAGAGTAATAATTTCATGACAATGTCCATTGAATAGGTGTTACCAAAATATCAACTCTTATCTTGTACCACACACATCACCTCCAGATTTTGACAGGAAGGAGTTATACATGGAGACCAAGTGTACTTGTTGTTAATTTTATACTAATTTGACTAGCAAGATCACTGAAAGAAACACAATCACAAGATAGAAAAATATTTTACCTTGGGGAACCCTCATGGGGTAGAAAACCCAGCAAATCTTTCGTCAATAAGACGATCAACCAAAAAACAAGATGTGCTCCAAGACTAGAGCTCCTTCTCTACCTCCTATGCAGACCTCTCTCTCACAAGTGCTCCACTTTTCGTGCTATGGAAGTGTGAGATAAGTGAGGAGCATCCTCCTCTACTTATACTAGTTTTCCAACTGACTTTTTCCCTTATGGGGCCGACCTCTCCCAAGGGAGTCTAATAACCCCTAATTAATTAACTCAGGGCCGAACACCACATGGTGGATCTAATAACCCTAGTTACCACAATCCATCGTAGGAATAAACATCTCCAGATACATAATAGGATCACCTCGGAGGGATGAAACATCTCCGGAATAATAAAGTACAAATATAATATTCTTAGAAGTTACAATATTCAACACTCCCCCTTAACGAGAAGGTTATTATAACAACATCTACAGGAGCAACGAGTCATTGAATACATCATACATGATATGTCTATAAATCATTGGAAGCTTTCTTAATATCATCAGTAACTGGAACATCTTCAATACTGGAACATCAACATCTTCAGTACTAAATCTTCTACAGCACTTGAACAGCTACAACAATATCATCATCTGGATCCTCACGATCAACAACATCATTGTCATATGATCATCAACATTGTCATCATCAACATCGATCTACAGCATCTAGATCATCATCTCGATCTACAACATCTAGATCACCATCTCGATCTACAACATTTGGATCATCATCGTAGAATACTCTGCAATACACACGATCATATTATAGGATGATCAATCCCGCTCTCTTTAGCACATAGGTCCATGGATGATACAATCCAGATCAAGTTCCAGGATGATCAATCCTTATCACTTTAATACATATTTCATGTCTAGGGACGATGCAATCCCGATCAACTTCCAGGAGGATCATTCCTTATCACTTTAAGACAAGTCTCATGTCTAGGGACGACGCAATCTCGTCACATACATTTTGAACCAAGGGTCCAGGGAAATTGCAGTCCTATCATCAATTCTCGAAGACAAATGTCTACGGATCAATTCTAGGATCGAATTCTGGGGATAATACAATCCCCACATTCTCGAAGACATTTTTCTACGGATCAATTCTGGGACCGTCGTCCAGGGAAGATACAATCCCCACATTCTCGGAGACATCTTGTCTACAGAGCAATTCTAGGACCATCGTTCGGGGAAGATACAATCCCCATATTCTCAGATACATCATGTCTACGGATCAATTCTGGGACCGAAGTACAGGGAAGATACAATCCCCACCTGTCCTCTCAGGACTTCATTTTCGGAGACATCTATCTACGGATCAATTCTGGGACCGAAGTCTGGGGAAGATACAATCCCCACTTGTCCTCTCAGGACTTCATTTTCGGAGACATCTGTCTACGGATCAATTCTGGGACCGAAGTCCATGGAAGATACAATCCCCACCTGTCCTCTCATCAATACAGGTATCATTAGTACATCATCAGTACACATACATATCATCAATGCAAGTATCCTCATCAATACAAGTACATATACAAGTGTTCTCATCAATACATGTATACATATCATCAATATAAGTATCCTCATCAGTACAAGTGCATATACAAGTAATATAAATATCCTAAGTATACATATAATAAATATAAATATCCTGAGTATAATAATAATAATACAGGTATCCTCATCATTGACCTTACTATCGATGCAGGCAATCTCATCATCAGTGTCTACATCACTCTCCCTTTCTAGGAGGGTCCTTTTGAACTACACCAAACTTATCTCGGAAATACTCAAATTTTACTCAAGACAGAGGTTTGGTCAATATATCGGCAATTTGTTCATCAGTGCTCACATACTCGAGCTTAATAGCTCCTTTCTGCACCATATCCTGTATATAGAAATATCGGATCTCTATGTGTTTTGACTTATCACAGAACACTGGATTTTATGTCATATTAATATAGCTTTGGTTGTCACACATGATCATAGTGGGATCCATATCTAAGTCAAACAATCTTGATAATAGTTTTTGAAGCCATACTGTTTCACAACTAGTAGAGCAAGAAACTATATATTCTGCTTCGGCTGTACTGAGAGCCACGCTAGACTGTTTCTTACTGAACCATGAGATCATGGCAGATCCAAGACCATAACATCCACCTGATGTACTCTTCCTATCTGAGACACTTCTTGCCCAGTAAAAATCTGAGTAACCATGTAGTCTGAGTTCATGATTTCCAAGATAATATAGACCAAAATCTAATGTACCCTTTAGATACCTCATTACATGCTTGGAAGCTATTAAATGAATTCTTCTAGGTTCCACTAGATATTGACTCAAGGTATTTATAGCAAAGCATATGTCTAGTCTGGTATTTGTCAAATACATTAATGACCCAATAATCGGTCTGTATAGAGTCACATCTACTAACTATGATGAGTCATCAACTAATAACTTCAAGTTGGAGTCCATGGGAGTGGCCATGGCTTTACACTCCAACATATCGAATCTTTTCAAAATCCCCACAGCATACTTACCCTGATTTAGAAAGATTCCTTTTGGTTCTTTCCATACTTCTAGACCTAAGAAGTAGTGCATTAAACCAAGATCTTTCATCTCAAATTCTGAAGAGAGCTTCTTCTTGCACTCGATAATTGGTTTCTCATTTCTAGTTAGAAATAGATCATCTACATACAACAATAATATAACAGGTTCATCATCCATAACTTTGATATAAAGATTAGGATCAACTTTACTCTTGGTAAAGCCCATGCTTGTTAAGAAACTGTCAATCCTTCTGTACCAAGCTCTGGGAGCTTGCTTCAATCCATACAAATCCTTTTTCAGCTTGCATACATGTGTTCTCCCATCTTTAACCTGAAATCCTTGTGGTTGTTCTATGTACACTTCTTCTTCAATCACACCATTTAGGAAGGTTGTCTTAACATCCATCTGGTGTAATTTCCATTTCATCATGGATACAAGTGCCATGATAGTTCTAATGGAAGTGTACCTAGCAACTGTTTGGCGGAATTTTTCCCTACGGATAAGTCAAAATTCCCTTAACTTAAAGCAGACTTTCACTAACTCTAAGCTAAGAACAAAACACAACAAATGCTACCTTGAAATTCCTGAACTAACTTTTACAACAAGATTAAATGTATTCAGAAACAATGAGAAATAAGACACACCTTTAAAATTGACGTTTGTCCCGCTTTTAGCTCTTGATCCAAAGCTCCAATGTAGAACCTGTTACGATCAACCAAAGAACAAACATACAAGCTTCCAAATCCCTTGAATGTAAAGATTAGTTTCAAATCTAGATTAGATACATTCCATGCTTAAGAACTTATGCTATACACATGAAATGGGAAAATCAAGACAAGTTATCTTATTACAACTTGAAGAATGCTTACAAAGGTTGCTTGATGCCCAAGCTAGTCCTCCAACTCCAAGTGCCTTCTCCTCTAGCTACCTCCACAATGTTGTAAGATCATAAGTTTGATACTCAAATAGTCCTCCCCTTTCCCCATGGAATGCCTCTCTTTTATAGTGTATGGTAGGGTTAACTAACAAGAGAGATGGGTGGATCTAGGGAGAGATAAGTGGATCAAGGTTTCTAATCATAGAAAGTGAGTTGGGATCGAATCAGGGACCCCAATATTCCACTATCTTCGAAAATCCAAAATCCCACAAGCCATGGAAAAAAGGCTAATAAAAGAGTATCGTGCCCTGCAGTCTGAGCATAATGCGGTAGTACCGCGTGCCTAGGACAAAGCATAGCGCGGTAGTGTGGACTACCGCGCACCTATAACTGAGCAAGGCGCGGTAGTGTGGGTAAATAAGGCCTCAGCTGGGTTAATTTTTGACAGGGTGGATTTACCTTCAAGGATTACTCATCTTCTGGGTGGTTCAAACAGTAGGGAAAGTGTCGTCAACTCTATTTGTGGTAGAGATGCGACACTGTGGAATATATAGGTATAACAAATGCCCCCTAAAGTGTGAGGTCAGAAGGAACTGATGGCCGAAAGACTTTACAAATATTGTACAGAGATAGCATCAAGGAGAGTGACAAGGAGCTGAAACTGGAACAAATTGTGAGATATACCACCGAGGCGGGCATCCCCATGCTCGAAAACAAATGACTCAAAGCATGGCTACCGACCAATACATTGCAGATCCATGAGTATTGAGATGATATAGACTGTGGACAGATCATGGCTACTATCAACAAGCGTAGATCCATGAGACAATAATGACACAGAAATGACCACTACAATAAGTGGATCTGTGTGACAATACAAAAGACATCTCCATCGCAACCTGGATGCAATCAAGATACAGAGGTATGCCCAGGGTATTCTACCCGATCGCAAAAGATACGAATCTAGCCATGTGATTACAAGATGTTGAAGTCGAACATGGTAGAAACCATTTGATTACCGGTCAATGATGTGAACCGTTAACAAATGCGAGGGAAATCACCAATGATGGTGATGATCCCCAAGGTATCTAAAGTACATCTCAACGAAATGCGAATAAATGAGTTGATGTCGAGCATCCGAGAGATTGCTTGATCAGAGGTCAATGATGTGAACCTACTGTCAAACATGAGGAAACTTGCCATTGAGGCATGCAGGTACCAAGGTACTAGTGGTTGATTCCTAAGCCCAATTTCCAAATAGTGATTTGGTGTCGACAGGAACAGGCTCGTCGAAGGTGGGCCATAATGATTCCCACATCATCGACACGAAATCAGCATGAATGATAAGATGACGGAACAATGGAGTATGTACTGACACAGCGGAGGCTTGACACAATGAATGACTTGAACAATGCAACCCTTTGAACATATAACGGCATGTAACAGGACTTGGCAGCGGGGATTATTGATGGCAGAGGATAGACACCGGATGAGTAGGCTCGTGGCCAAGGAGACGACTCAGGATGATGACCATAACTCAGTGAAAAATGGATACCCAATATAGATAAGAGACAGACACATGCCATGTTCAAAGGTAACGACTAACAAGCTACCATAAACAAACTTGACTTGTTCCCCCATATTCCCCCGACATGATAGACGAGTACCTCTTTGTTGTTTTTCGAGCTTGAAGAGGATAACAGATGCTCGGTGTAGCTCATCTCATAGATGAGTCCAATCTCACATGTTTTACGAACCTGAGAAAGGAGGGGTTCGTCCCAAAATGGGTCCTTTGATGTTAAATTTTAACGAGCCCAAGGAAGGAAAGCTCGGTAGTTTTTCGCATTTAGAGAGCCTGAAAAACTTAAAGGAAGCTCCACAATGTACGTTTTCGTAAATTTAGTCCCTCGATCCCGAAAAAGTGTAAAACAATTCCCGAGAGAACTCTCCCAACCGAGATTGACTAAGGTATACCTTTCTCGTAAATAGTCTAGACAGGCCGAAAAAGGGGTAACCTATCACCGAATAGACGACCTTTCAGATACTTTTACAAGTGTGAAAGGGTCAAGATCACTTGGCAATCTTTTCAATTTCAGGGAGTCTGAAAAGAGCTTAACTATGGACTCCAATGGTCTTTTTCGTAATTTTTAATTATTCTGGTCCGAAAAAAGAATAAAATACAACCAGGACAATACTTTCCTCATTGTTTAACGAGCATGAGTAAAGTTGACCGTACTCGACACCATTTACTTGAGTTTGACAAGCACGACATGGGTGTGAAAGCGCTTGGAATCTTTTTCAAGTTTTAAATCCAGAGCACAAAAAAGATAAAGTAGGCTCAAAACGTCTTTTTCAAGTTTTAATCCAGAGCACGAAAAAGATAAAGTAGGCTCAAAATGAAGGTCAAAACATGAATAAACGCCAGTGTGAATATATCGCTTTTTACCGGGGATCCTATCAATAAGTGCTCAAAAAACTGGATATTAGCAATGTGAAAAGGGCTTTATTTTAACCATTTAAAATAATAATTAAAAAATAGGTGAAAATGCTATATAAAGAATGGTTAAAAATAGAAATTTACCATTTCATTTGTGTTTTCACCCAAAGAGGAGATTTTACCCATCTGAGGAGCAAAAACTTCAAGGATCCATATCGGGAGTTCTAGGACACCGTTTCAACAACCGTCTGAGCCAGGTAAGAGCTCTCGAGCTCCTCTTTCATTTCATGTAGGAATCATTTGCTTTCAGTGGGAAAAAATGATTTTTTGGATGAGCCCTACTGGGCAAAAATCGCCCTTCACAGTACTGCGTGGGGGTTCTATCGAGAAACGCGGTGCTGTTAGACAGTACCGCGCTGTGGTTCCAAACCGAGGCGCGGTACTGTATAGTACCGCGCGGCATAGTTTGCCCCAGGCGCGGTGAAGGCGATTTTTGAGATGAAAAAATCAAATTTCCTCAAATTTGCCGAAACTAAATTGTTAAATAGTTACTAAATGTTTTCCTTGACCTTTTGCAGGAGTTTGCAACTTGTTTGGAGCAAAATGGTCAGCTGGAAAGAAAGAGAACACGAAGTAGATGATTTGGCAGCTGAAAATCACTTACCGACCGTGACCGCATTGAGAGAATGTAGTTTGTTGAAGTTCTTTAAGACCAAAGGGATTCGTCAGCAACCCAAGCTTCTCACTCATCTTATCCAATTGTGGGACCCTGACATTCAAGCTTTCCAAGTGGGAGAGCATGTTCTCGAAATTCAACTCGAGGATATTTATTTCCTCATGGGCCTCTCGAAAAGAGGGGCTCGGGTGAACTTTACTGGATACTCAGCCTCGGAATCGAGTACAGATGACTTGATTACTCGATATTGCCATCAGGGTTCAGGTAAGAAAAGCAGGAAGGTGGCCATAAAGGATGTTATAGAACTCCCTATAAAAACCGTACTGTTTACCATCACACGCGCAGCAGGAAGTGTGAGTCCGCATCAGGCGTCCCGCACACAAGTGAATCTCACAGTGGAGTGTATGGGGGGAACAGTATTTAACTGGTGTGAGGCGGTGTTGGCCAATCTCAAAGAACAAGTCCACAAGTGTAGGGTTGGAAAGAATTCCCAATTTGGCTATGGGAGTATCCTGGTCACCTTCTTTTTGGCGAGGGTGCCATTATTGCGCCCGCAGATATCTATGCCCCCCCATCCACCGACCGAGCCATGGATGGCCCGATGGAGTGATTATGCGGGACGTCTTGGGGGACCTCAGCGTTTAGCCTTTGGTGAGGATTTATTTTCCTGGCTCGAGGAGCATATAGTTATGATTGATGACTACCCCTATGCCGGGGTAGACTTTCGCGAGGACATCGACTTGGCACTGCCAGAGGATGATGATTGGGACAACTCTGGTATGACCTTCATGGGTATATGTTTTATTTTTTATTTTTGAATATATAATTTTTATTGCTTTTTTGGAATGTGTAAAAGACTTCTTAAGTATGTTCGTATGCATGTCGCAGACCGTGGACCACAGAGACCAGCTGGGTACTCGCCCTTACGTCGCGGTGGTGTTGATCGCCAAGCCACTCCAGAAGAGGAGGAGGAGGACGACGATGAAGCAGGAGGAGTTCGGGATATAGAGAGGAACTTACAGGGCTTGACTCATGGTATCCCTGCTATGAGGATGGATGACGTCCCTTTGCACCTCCAGCGGCATACTGTAGGTGTGCCTAGTCGTATTGGTCGACTTCTTCGTAGGGTGGCTCGAGCTGTGGTGTGTTATCATCATCAGCGCAAGGACTCTGACGAGGGACACGATAGGTATCCTAGATCTTCATAGATGATAGATTTTGATCTTTTTGCGGCATGTACATGATATGTAGGCTTTGAGAGCCAAATTTTGTATGGGATTTGGTCCCAAATTTTGTCTTTGACACAAAATTTTATGTATTTGGAAAACACTCTTATATACAGTGATATGGACCTATTTTCATGATCTATTTATTTATAGTGACTTGTGTATTTCACTTTTATGATGTATTTTTATATGTGGGCAAGATGCCAATCCAAAATGTAATTAGCCAATGAATCAGCTATACAATTGAATTCTGTTGGTATATGTTGATATGAAATGAAACTAAATGACCGTTCCAAGAGGCGTACTCTCCAAAATAAATGAAGTAGTATAGGATCGCGAACTGTGTAAACACAGTTCAAATGAGACACCACGAGCTGGGAGTCTAAAAAGACTGCTAGGGAGTCAATACCGAGTGAAGCAACCTCCGTCAAGAGACCGATGACCGCATGGTACTCTGCAATGTTGTTGGTTACAGGACCTAAACAATTGGCTCCTGAAGAAGTCAGCTCGCCAGTGGGAGAATAGATTACCCATGCTGCGGAAGCGATATTCTGGGTATGTTGGCTTGCACCGTCGGCGAATCCGAATTAGGCAGACATCTGCGCATAAAGTCACGAGTCAACGTAAGAGTGGATACATGAGGTCCACGCGCACACCAAAAAGAAAGTAAAAGCAAACTAAGTACATTATGTACAACAAGTAACCCACGTAGGGAAACCTTACGCGTAAAAGCGTTTGAGGTATAGCCCATTGCGGGGCCGTGCCAATGGTGTACCATCACAATCGATTAGTTCATAGGCTCCTTTTTCTAAGACACGTTTTACAATAAAGGGGCCGTACCACATAGATTCTAATTTTCCTTTTCCAAGCTTATCATGAATTTGATCATATGTAAGTACGAGGTCACCTTCATTGAATATCCGAGGTTGAACGGATTTGTCATATTGAGCTTTGACATGTTTTTTGTGGGCTTCATTAGCTAAAGCAGCGTCGCAGTGGGTTTCATCTAGCTTGGCTAGGTATAGAAACCGTTCCTCTTCAGAAGTGGTGTGTGGCAGTAGCTCTATGGCTATCTTGAGTGATGGTATTTCACATTCAATCGACAAAATGGATTCTAGGCCATACACCAGTTGGAATGGTGTAAACCCAATAGCACTTTTCACTGAGGTTTGGTATGCCCACAGTGCTGAGAATAGAGCTGAGTGCCAGTTGGATTTCTGGGTACCCACAATGCGCTGAATCATTCATTTCGGGACTTTGCTAATGGCTTCAACTTTGCCATTAGCTTGTGGGTAGTAAGGGGTTGAGTTTTCATGACGAAAACCCAACTTGACACTTAGTTCTTCGATCATGTGGTTCCTAAAATGGGAGCCATGATCGGTCACAATGGATTGTGGGACATCGAATCTAGCTATGATATGATTGAATATGAACTGCACTGCTGTTTTGCTGTCCTCAGCATATGTAGGCATCGCTTCAGCCCATTTCGTGAAATAGTCGACAGCTACTATGACATAGCTATGCCCCCCGGCTGAAGTGGGCTTACAGTGCATGAAATCTATGCCCCATTTGGAAAAAGGGCCGACGGCAATAACAGGATGGAGTGGAGTAGGGTGCGAGCGTGCTTTACTATGAAAGAATTGGCATGGGGGACACTTCTTGACTGTTTCAATGCAATCTTTGAAAATTGAGGGCCAGAAGTATCCTGCTCGCAGTATTTTCTGGGCCGTAGCCATCCCAGAAAGATGACCACCACATGCTCTAGCGTGGCAGTCATTAAGGACGCGTTCCGCCTCATCTAAGTTCAAACAACATCGAAGAACGGTATCGACACCACGTTGATAAAGAGTATCGTTGACTATGAGGTAGTATTTTGCGTGATGTCGGATGCATCGCCGTTCATCGCGAGTGAGGTCGGGACGGAAGCGTTGGGTTTGGAGATATAAAAGAATATCCCCATACCATGGATCAGACGTGCTAATGAGGAACAATAATTCATCAAGAAGAGAATCGATGGGCTCAGGTTGCTTAGTAGCACGGGGCAAGTTACAAATCAACTCTGCGAAGACCAGAGACTTCTTGGACTTAGCCTTGACAAAATCCAAGTCAAACTCTTGAAGGATGACAATCCAGCAAGAGTATTTTCCCCCAAGCACCTGACGTGTGAGGATATAATACATTGGGTTGAAGTTGGCTATAACAGTGGTCCGGCGGAGTAAGATGTAGTGACGAAATCTCTGGACAACAAATACTGTTGGATGAGCCAGCTTTTCAACATGTGAATAACGAGTTTCAGAGTCAAGAAGACTCTTACTAAGATAATACACCACATGTTCTATTCCGTTTTGGTCTTCCTGGACTAGCACCATACCGATGGTGGAAGTCGAGGCTGCGAGATAAAGAATGTAGTCCCGTGTGTAATCAGGGGGTTGAATCACAGGATCTTTGGTTAAGGCTGCCTTTAGATTGTCAAAGGAGCGTTGGGCTTCATCATCCCAGATAAAGGGAACATTCTTTTTGAGAAGCCACATGTAGCCTTTTGTTATCTTGGATAGATTGCAGATGAAACGGCGTAGAAAGTTTGCATGTCCTTGCAAACATTGAAGTTCTGGTATGTTGGTGGGTGAAGGTAGGGCTAAGATAGCTGCTACCTTTGCAGGATCTAAACGTATCCCGCTTTTGGAGACTATGAATCCCAACAGTTTTCCAGCTTCTACACAAAAGACGCACTTATGCGGGTTCAAACGTATATTGTAGCGACGGCACCTTTCGAAAATGGCACTTAAGTGATCTGGATGGTCTTCCCGTGTTCGAGAGTGAGCGGGAAGGTCATCAAGATAGGGTTCTACAATATGTTTGATGTCATGAAATGTGTAGGACATCGCCCGTTGGAAAGTTGCCCCGGCATTTTTCAGGCCAAAAGGTAACTTTCGATATGCAAAAATCCCCCAAGGTCAGATAAAGGCCATTTTTTGCTGGTCGGCTGGGAGGATATCGATCTGATTATAGCCTGAAAAGCCATCCATAAATGAAAAGATGACTCTCCCAGCACAGTTATCGATGATCTGGTCGATGAACGGAGTTGGGTAGTTGTCCTTCGGACAAGCTTTGTTCAAATCACGGTAATCAACACAGACTCTGATCATTCCCTGTTTCTTGGCTATGGGGACGATGTTGGATACCGATTCTGTCAATGGGACAGGATAGATAAAATCAGCACGCAAAAGTTTTTCAACTTCTGCTTTAATGGCGGCTTCCTTACGAGGGTGAATGGGTCGAAGCTTTTGGCGAATAGGTCGGGTGCCAGGGAAAGTTGGAATTTCGTGGACCACGATCGAGGGGTCAATTCCTGGAATTTCTTCATAACTCCAAGCAAAAACATCGTGAAAAGTTTTGAAGTAGGCACTATAGAACTCCATTTCAAGGGGAGTACATGTTTTGCCGATGTGCACGTTTTCCACGATACTAGGCTTCACTGAAATATCAATGGGAGTGGTTGCCATAAGATTAGCCAAGTGGATGATATTTCCATGGATTTTTGTGTGCACCTGGAAGGCTAACTGATGAGAAAGCCTAGGTTTGGCGTGCTCCAAGTTAAACATGATGGAGTTTGAAGTGTCTGGGTCCATTGCCCCCAGTGCTGAAAGTAGGGTTCTACGCTGCATGGGGCATTGTTGGAGAACCTCGAGAGTCGACATGGCACAAGGTGCTTGAGCCAAATCTTCAACAATGTTGTAGTTTTGGGCAGCTCGCACATTCGGATTAAACGTTGCCTTTCATATGGTGCCCTTGGGTGGGCGTAGCACTGTGTCCGTAAGCGGTCTCTCGATATGGAGATGACGGGTAGGGGGGGGTAGGAATCGGATCTTCAACAAGAGATTTGCCTTTGGCTATCTCGGGTTGTTTGTTTGAACTTGGAGGGTTGTCATATGTCTTTGAACGAGTGGTAATATTAACCTCTTCATTACTCATCATTAGGATTTCACGGTTTGTGGACGTCTCTCCGCGGGTGGGATTGGTCGGGTTGCCCCCTTGTGGGGATTCTTGGGCAACCATCTGCTGTTGCTGTTGAGGGAAAGGGTCAGTTAACACTACTGGGTGAGTGGATCCTTTAACGAACTTGTTGACTTCGTCCTTGTAGGGACAGTCACGTGTGTAGTGATCATCTTGACAAATCAGGCAGGGAAACTTAGCCTTTCGACGTGGTTTCTGGTCATTTTGGGTGGGTTGCGTCTTGGGGTTCTCCTGCTGGTTCTTTTTGTTTTTACCACGATTGTTTTTCTTCTTTCCCCCGGATGGTTGTGACGTAGATTGAACTGCGTTCACTTCGAAGGAAAGGGCAGGAGAAGTAGTTGTTTTTGAAGCAGCCTGGGGTAGAGCGGGGGAAGCAGAAGCTTGTTGTCCCATCAAGTTGGTAATAGGATGGGCCTTGACTGAACCGACAATACCATCAATGGGAGGTTCAGTGGTAGGCTTGGTTGGATCAATGTTAACATGGGAGGCATGAGGAAGAAGTTCATGTAAAGTACCAGATTGAGTGTATACCAAATCCATGTACTGGGATGCCGATATGGCTTGTTCCTCTGTAAACAGTCCGCACATAGCGATATCTCTGGCTATGGGAGGCAAAAAGGATTTTGTGAACCAATCAGCAAGTAGCTGATCCGAAATAGGTGCCTTTATTAGCCTACGGCATCGTCGCCACTCATGGATGTGATCCGAAATATGTGTAAAGTGGTTTGACGCAGTGATGTTAACAGTTCTGTTCCAGTCTCATACCGGATGGGGAGTTGGAAATGAGTCAGAAATTGCATAGCCAAAGTGTTGAAATCACGAAAAGAGTGTTGTGGCAGCTCGATGTACCATTTTGCTGCCGTGCCGATAAGTGTGCATTGGAATAGCCGAAGTCGGATGGAATCATCCATCAAGGAGTTGGATGAACACCAAAGATGGAAGGTCATCACGTGGTTCTTGGGGTCTTCCCCGGGCTTGGCATCGAACTTAGGAATGTCCGATGGTAGTTTGGCTAGGATAGGTGGCCAGTGAGGTTCATGCCATATAGGATCGTTAATAAGCCTCGACAAATCAGGTAAGTCAAGTGTGGCCAAAAAGGGAAGTTGACGGTTAGTCTGTGGGTATGAGTAATAACCATGTGTGCAGAGAAACCTGGAGGGCCCTGCATAGCATACTACTGTGTGTTATACCCATATGTGTTTCCCGGGGGGTGCTGCTGGAAATTCTGTGGATGGTAAGCCATCTGGTTAACCGGTTGATTGTAGGCAACCGGTTGGTGGGTGTTCTGCTAAGTGGGTATGGTACCTTGGGGTTGCTGATACCCCGGAATGGTTGTCGCTCCTTGTTGGGAATAAGTTCCTTGGAACTGTTGTGCTCCAGGGATGTTACCACCGTATTGAGTGAGTGGAAAGTTTCCCATAGCAGGATTGGGGGGTGGCTATGACTATTGTGTCCATGGAAGGCTCGTTCCTGCTTGAGGAGCGAGTGGAAATTGAAGTGATGGGTTCCATGGAGTTGTAGCAGCTAAAGAATAAGGGAAGCCGGAATTCAAGTTGGGGGGGATGTGAGATTGCCCCCCAGCTTGGTTCCAGTTTCTAAAAAGTGAGTACCCCCCACTCTGTGGGATTTGAGGGTCCTAAGGAGGAAGCATACCTGACGGGGGAGGTTGAGAATAAGGTCCGGTTGGAACACCGGAATAAGGTTGTCCACTACCAAGTGTGTTGTACATACCATACTGAGCAGAAACCGCTGGTTGGGAGAGTTGTTGGATGGAACCAATGGGTTGTCCACCAGCAGATGGGTTGGATGGCCCTATAATAGGAGGTTGTTGAATAGGAACAGGGTTCCCAACGAAAGGTTGTCCTCCAACTAGTTGGGTTGATGACCCTATAGGAGGAGGTTGTTGACTAACAATGGGGTTCCCAACAAAAGGTTGTACCCCAGCTGGTTGGGTTGATGGCCCACCAGGGGGGGTTTTCATGTTGGAGTTAGGGACCACTGCAGTCGGTTGTCCACCTCCTGAGATAGTGTAAATGGTGGCTGAAGGTGATCCTCCGGTCAAAACGGAAGATCCAGCAGTATGACTAGGTGTTCTTCTACCACTAGCTAAATATGATAGTGTGGATTGGCCAACGGTGCCAAAAGTACCGATTTGCGGAGGGGGTCGTCCATATCTGACAAGCGAGGATGGAGAAAAAACTGGGTTATTCCTCATAGAATGTACGCCAAAAATGGGTGATGGCAACAAATGTGGGGAATTTAGCCCAGGGGTATTGGCGTCGTCCATAACGTGTTCAATGATAGGAGGAACATCGAGAACTGGGCCCGAGTTCATATCCTGGAAAGGGTTTTGGGGATCGGGCAGGAACCTAGGTATAGTAAAGTCCGAAGGTCCCGAGCCGTCTACATAGGAGTGATGAAACTCTGTGCTAGACAGGATGTTGGGATCCCTATAGTCAGAAGGACGAGTAACGGGGGGATATCTAGACGCTGTCGAGAGCATTTGCTCGGTGTTGTGTCTAAACCGTGCCGATGCTAATGGGGAGTTCGCTAGACTAACCATACTAGACTGGATGGAAGCCATGATTTCATGTCCCGGAGGGAGGTTGGGTAGAGCTATAGTATGAGGTACGTTGCTAGAAGAATTGGTTTCCTGAGGATGAACACTGGGTGACGTAGTGATAACAGGCGGAAGTTCCACCTGGGAAGTAATGAAGCCATAATCAGGTTCAAAAGGTGTGTCAGGAAGTCGAGTATCTTCAATGATTTCAACGTACCCGCCTGGGACTAAAATCAAGCTAGATATGTCCTGGTCGGATCCTTCGGTGGTGCCAACAGATCCGTCTGTGTCATTGTGAAAAGTGTCTGATGGATGGGAAGTGTTGACGTTAGGTAGAAGGATGACCTCTGGTCTAGTATTTTGGGCTATACTAGGTTCAGTCACTGTAATGGTGTCCACTGTGACAGATAAATCTGGAATGACAGTGGGTGAAGTGACAATAGAAGTCTCAGATATGCTAGTGGTTGCAGAAGCTGCAATAGATTCTGAGACTGTGCTGTGAGCCGCAGTTACGGGCGAAACTAAGGATGTTGTACATATCGGTGGTGGAATGTTTCCTCGACCAGCACCGCGGCCAGGAGGAGCGGGAATGCATGATGCAGGTGGACCGAAAGTCTGTGGCGGTGGTGGTGGTGGAGGGATTTGGCCCTGTATTCTTCATGATCTTCGTGGTTGATCTGACATGATGACAGGAAAATGAAAATTGGGTGTAGTATCGTAAACAAAGAACTCAAAAACTCTAATGTAGCTGAGTGTGCAGAAGAGGAGCTAGAAAAAGCAATCCTCACAGGCCAAAAAATCAAGCTCTAAAATCTATACTGAGACCGCTGTCTCAATAAGCGAGCTGATACAAAAAATGGCCAGAATGCCAACAAGAAGTCCCTACAAAGAAAAAATGACCCTCTACAAAGATGAGATAACAAGCAAACTCCTAACTAAGAGATGGAGACCTCAACAAGCTGTATCCTTCGCAAGGTGATGAAATCCAAGTTGAACAATACAACATGAGAGACCGATATAAGAAGGATATCCCTCTACCGAAAGGGATCTTGGGTAAAAGAGCCCTAGTAGAATAGATATTAAGCTACCTCGTTCATGACACATCAAAAAAGGTTTTGGGCACTTCAGCCTTCTGAAGAAGATAGCGATCGATGTTGCCTTAGGGCTAAGTGGAGTGCGGTATTCCACAGAGTCCGTCCGGTTCTCAATCTGGCGGTCGTTTAACCCCTGAAAGTTAAAAACAGTCAGGAGGCCCCTCCACAAACTGGTTGTGACCGTGTCAATAAATACTAGAGGATTTTAGTTCCCTAAAGACAACAACTATGTCTCAGATGAAAATGACAAGGGGGAATTATTTTGATGCCTATCCCCGGTGTCCTACCTAACTACCAAATTCTTTTGATTTCCTCAAGTGAGGTTAAAGTTGGTTTAATTAGGGAGATTAATTTTAGTGGCTGTCTTACTCAATCAGGTAGTGGACGTGAAACTCGATGGTGTTATGATGACTCAAACCATTCAAATGAGAATGAATCAAAAAATGAGCCTTTGTCTTCGATGAAATCTAGCTAAGGAAGGGAGAGAGTTCTTCGATCAAACATGCATGAAATTTTTCACAAGCAAAAATCAAAGCAAAAGATTTTTTCTTTTCTTTTTGTAAACAAAGCCAAACTGAAACAAACACTCTTTTCAATGCATTGATTCTACAATCTACAATGCTTCAAATATGAGAATTTCTGTGGCAAAATCAATGGTTCATTTCCTAATGCAAAATAATGCTACTAGACTTTTTTGATTCAAACAACAGAATTGCTCTCAAATGATAATTTTTTAATTACTGAAAATGATGAACACAATGTGACTGTAAAAGCTATAGGGTTCAGTAACAGAGAATAGTGGTGTTGAGTTGGTTGTGGTGAAAAAATCAAGCCAATGCAATCAAACTGGAAAAATGACCTAATATGTCAAAAATGCCACTAATTCAAACAAATAAAGCTCACAACAAGGAAATAAACAGACCACACAGACTGTAAAAATGACCAGGGTGCAAACAGGCAACAGTAAATACTACCTAAGGCAGAGAGAGACTCAGGAAACCAAGCAAGGATAAAAAATTTAAAAATTTGTAGACACTACCGCGTGTCAGGGTTTGACTGGAGCGCGGCACTGTGATAGTACCGCTCTGGTACTAAGGCAGAAAACGCGGTACTACCGTGCTGTAAGCAGTTCTGAGGGCGTGGTACTGTGGCAAGGTCAGGAAAAAGCACAACTTGAGAAAAGAAAATAAATTTTTCAGGGTTGTTTCTAACCTAGGGGACTCAGTGATCAGACAGGGAGAAAAAATACAGCGAGGAGGGGTGAATAAAGGTAAAAAAAGACCAAGATTCAAACTAGTTTGAAGTGCAATAAAACAAATCACAGTCAGCAGATGGATGACAGTAAACTGAATCAATCAAACAGAAATCAAAACCAGCGGAGTCGCCATTCTTGTTTGGCGGAATTTTTCCCTATGGATAAGTCAAAATTCCCTTAACTTAAAGCAGACTTTCACTAACTCTAAGCTAAGAACAAAACACAACAAATTCTACCTTGAAATTCCTGAACTAACTTTTACAGGAAGATTAAATGTATTCAGAAACAATGAGAAATAAGACACACCTTTCAAATTGACGTTTGTCCCGCTTTTAGCTCTTGATCCAAAGCTCCAATGTAGAACCTGTTAAGATCAACCAAAGAACAAACATACAAGCTTCCAAATACCTTGAATGTAAAGATTAGTTTCAAATCTAGATTAGATACATTCCATGCTAAGAACTTATGCTATACACATGAAATGGGAAAAACAAGACAAGTTATCTTATTACAACTTGAAGAATGCTTACAAAGGTTTCTTGATGCCCAAGCTAGTCCTCCAACTCCAAGTGCCTTCTCCTCTAGCTACCTCCACAATGTTGTAAGATCATAAGTTTGATACTCAAAGAGTCCTCCCCTTTCCCCATGGAATGCCTCTCTTTTATAGTGTATGGTAGGGTTAACTAACAAGAGAGATGGGTGGATCTAGGGAGAGATAAGTGGATCAAGGTTTCTACTCACAGAAAGTGAGTTGGGATCGAATCAGGGACCCCAATCTTCCACTATCTTTGAAAATCCAAAATCCCACAAGCCATGGAAAAAAGGCTAATAAAAGAGTACCGCGCCCTGCAGTCTGAGCATAACGCGGTAGTACCGCGTGCCTAGGACAAAGCATAGCGTGGTAGTGTGGACTACCGCGCACCTATAACTGAGCAAGGTGCGGTAGTGTGGGTAAATAAGGCCTCAGCTGGGTTAATTTTTGACAAGGTGGATTTACCTTCAAGGATTACTCATCTTCTGGGTGGTTCAAACAGTAGGGAAAGTGTCGTCAACTCTGTTTGTGGTAGAGATGCAACACTGTGGAATATAAAGGTATAACAGCAACTGGTGTAAATGTTTCTTCATATTCAATTCCCTCTTTCTAAGAGAATCCTTTGGCTACAAATCTTGCCTTATATTTTTCAATGCTACCATCTGCAACATGTTTTATCTTGAATATCCATTTGGAAGATACCACACTTTTATCTTTTTGTTAGGGAACTATATTCCAAACATCATTTTTCATTATGGATTGGTATTCTTCTGGCATTGCTTCTACCCACTCTTTCTTTTGAACTGCCTCTTCATAGCTAGTAGGTTGTTGATCCACAAGATCACACATCAAAGCCACATAGTTGGATACTAGCTTCGGTTTCTTTCTTTCTCTAGTGGAGCCTTCAGGAGCTCCATATTTTTCAGCTCCTTGAATAATGTCTCTAGCCCATGTTGGCCTTCTTTTTCTAGATAAGTTTGTAATGGGGGGTTCTTGTGGTTCTAACATGTCGTGGTCTTCAGGTGTATCATCTTCAGGGATGGGCACAGCCTTTGTGATTCTAGGAGGTGTATCTTCTTCATAGAATTCTTCAAGTTGGCACTTCCTAGATTTCTTGAGAGCTACTTCTTCATCAAATGTCATATCTCTACTTATTTCCATATGATGAAAAACTGGTATGTAAATTTTGAAAGCTTTGGATGATTCACAATATCCAACAAATACTTCCTTCTTACCAGAAGGATCCAACTTGGTTCTATTTTCTTTTGGAATGTGAATGTACACTGGACATCCAAATATTTGAGATGACTTACCTTAGGCTTATTTCCTGTGAACACTTCTTCTGGAGTCTTGAATTCAAGAGCACTATGGGATAGTCTATTTTGCACATAGACTGTTGTCATAGCTGCTTCAGACCATAGATACATGGGTAGATATTGGTCATGTATAATAGTCTTCATAGCTTCCATGATGGTTCTATCCTTTCTTTCAGCAACCCCATTTTGTTGGGGATTGTAGGGAGTGGTTAGTTTTCTCTTGATTCTAGCTTCCTTGCCTTTGAAGTATATTCTCCGCTATTATCTGTTCTGAGAATCTTAATTTTATTTTCTGATTGATTTTCTATCAAAGCCTTGAACTCTTTGAATTTTCCAAAGACTTCATTCTTTCCTTTTAGAAAGTATATCCAAGCCTTCCTTGAATAGTCATCAATGAATGTGAGATAGTATTCAAACACACTTTGGGATGTGGTGGGCATTGGTCCACATACATCTGAATGTATTAACTCTAGGATGTTCTTAGTCTTTGTTTCACTCTTTGGAAATGGGTTCTTGACATTATTCCCTTTTTCACATCCTTTACATGTGCCATTATGATCAACCTTCAAGTCTGGCAGTATTATAACCACCTTGCTTACATAGGGTAGGGATTTTTATTTAATGTGAGCAAGCATTCTATGCAATAGCTCACTAGGGCTAGTAGTTTCATGGGAAAGGGCAACTTCTGGATGACCCTTGAGTTTGTAAATACCTCCTTCCTCTTCACCAATAACAATTGCATCCTCAATTGATTTTCCTTTGGGCCACATAAGTACTTGTCCATCTATGAATGCAATTCTAAAGCCTTGCTTATCTAGAGCTGAGATAGAAAGTAGGTTCTTCTTCAAACCTGGTACATATAAAATTTCTTTCATCTTCAATGGTGTTCTAGAATCAAGCTTATAGCTTGCTTCACCAATTCCCTTGATGGGATATTGATAATCATCCCCTAGAGATACCTTTTGTGGAGAAGTCTTTTCTTCAAGTCTTGAGAGAGTTTTATTTTTACTTGTCATGTGCTTTGAAGCACCACTATTGATGAGCCATGTATCTTCTCCAGTTGTTACCAACCCAGATAGTGCAGAAAATAGAACATATTCTTCTGCATCTTCTTTCTTTACATTGGATCTTTTCTTTCGAGGCCTTTCCTCTTCTTCTTCTTCTTCTCCACTATCATCTTCTGCCATATGTGCATGATGTCTTTTGTGGACAAACTTCTTTTTCTTTGTTTGTGAAGTATAATCTCTAGCAAAGTGTCCTAGTTTAAGCCAATTGAAGCATTGAACTGTGGATAGGTCTTTTTCTGAGTTTGATCCTCTTCTCCTATTAAATCTATGGGAGGGTTGATACTGCTTATGGTCAAATTTCTTGAAGTGACCCTTTCTTCTTCTTTTGGTGTGAGTAGCCAAGGATTGGTCATCCTCCTTGAGAAGGGCTTCTCTATTTGCTACCCTAGCTTCTTCTTGAACACAATCCTCCCATACTATATCAAACTTCATACTTTCTTTTCTGGCACACATAGTTTGTATAAATGACTCCCAAGGTCTAGTGAGACCATTTAGAGCAGTCATTACAAGTTCATCTTCATCAAGGGCATCTCCAATGGAATCTAGTTGTTCCTTGATTTGGGAAACCCTTGAGAAGTAGTCTTGAATGGATTCTCCTTTGTTCATCTTGGTACTCTTCAACTGAGTTCTTAGATTCATCTTCCTATTGATGTTCCTCCCTTCATACATTCTTCCTAGGGCATCATACATTTCCTTTGGGGTCTTCTTGGATGCCACTTGGCGAATAAAGTGGTCCTTGATAGAATCAACAATGATTCTCTTTGCCCTAATCAGATCCTTCCTATACTTTTCTTTGGCTTCATCTTCAGTGGGTTCTGCAACTTCATCCTTGATATATTGAGCAAGATCATTCTCTTCAAGAATGAGACCAATTTTGTATTTCCATGCCCAAAAATTCTCTATACCTTCTAGCTTATCTTCAATCTTAGTGCTTGGAGCCATCTTCTCTTGGGGGAGTCTAAGAGATTGAAGTTTCTCAAGAGATAGAGTAACACTTACCAGGAGATGTTCTTGATTGACTTGGGAATACTGGTGTGTTTTGTTTCTAGAAACTTCAACTTTTCACTTTCTGGATCTGCAACAAAATTTCTGGTTTATCGCACTTTTGGTCAAACTAGGGTTTATTTTCCTGGAGTTCTACCCAACCAAAAACCTAGATCCAAGGCTTAAAACTTTGATTTTGAGAAGTTCTATTCAACCATGGAATCAGAATCCAAAAATACTAACTTTTGCAGAAACCCTAATTTTGGGAGAGAGAGAGAAAGATATTTTCACCTTGTGAAAGATGTTCTATTCAGGCTAGCTCTGATACCATGTTAAGTTTATACTAATTTGACTAGCAAGATCACTGAAAGAAACACAATCACAAGATAGACAAAGATTACCCCGGGAAACCCTCATGGGGTAGAAAACCCAGCGAACCTTTCCTCAATAAGATGATCAACCAAATTACAAGATGTCCTCCAAGACTAGAGCTCCTTCTCTACCTCCTATGCAGACCTCTCTCTCACAAGTGTGCCACTTTCCGAGCTATGGAAGTGTGAGATAAGTGAGGAGCATCCTCCTCTACTTATACTAGTTTTTCGACTGATTGTTTCCCGTATGGGGCCGAACTCTCCCAAGGGAGTCTAATAACCCCTAATTAATTAACTCAGGGCCGAACCCCACATGGTGGATCTAATAACCCTGGTTACCACAATCCATCGGAGGAATAAACATCTCCAAATACATAATAGGATCACCTTAGAGGGATGAAACATCTCCGGAATAATAAAGTACAAATATAATATTCTTAGAAGTTACAATATTCAACACTTGTTAACCTGGGTGATATGAAACCCCACATTATGAATAATCATGTCTCCTAGGGTTTCATGAAAATTGGTGAAGATGTAAGGACCACCATGACTCAAACCATGAAATCATACTTACCAGATCATGCTCCACAAATTATATTAATTTTTTGAAAATCAAATCAACAAATTGAAGCGTTACGATGAATACTCAAAATGAACAAATGTTAATTAAGAACATCGTATCCACTAAAAAAAATTATCATCGAACTTTGAGTTTATAAAAGTCTATCAAAAATAAAAATTGGAATCAATGACCATGATATAAGAAGCTTCATTGATGACTCAAATAATTTTTCAGAACTAAGCATCGTACCATATATACAATATTTTAGGCATATGCTCATATTATTTATCTACAAAGGTTTTAGACATGATCAAATATATTGAATGTTTGACATGTTTATAAGGGCTTAGTAATATGATATAAATAAATTGATTAACCCTAACAATTCATATTTAAACATAAAAATGACATCACAAACCATGTCTAGTATCAAAGCCAAAATGAAATTGGAATTATTTACATGAGAAGAAAGAATCTACAAATTAAAACAAGTTGATCAAACCAAATTAATCAAGGGATATTAATAAGCAGCAAATTACTTAAAATAATATATATGATCAGAATATAAAATAATGGGAAATTGATCATACACAATTTATAATTTTAACAGCTGCAAAAATAATTAATCAACCTAATTTGAATTGTCTTTCAAAACCCTAACCTAATTACCAATTCTTCCTTAATTGAGACTACTTTCATAATCAAATATTCTGAAGGCACTCTTTAATAATTTTAACGATTAATTAAAGAAGTGAACTGATCAATTTTATTAAGAAAAACAAGAATAAAATTGAGAGGGTTGTTGCCTGCCAACAGAGCCCCAGAAGCTTAATTTAGGTCATATCTAGCCTTTTTTCCTCACAGTCTCAACCATAGTAATGATCCCAAGATTCGTCACCAGTACACAAAATATCTTATAGGAAATGATATCCCATAGGCCCTTTATTTCCTCCTCTTACCATATATTCAAGACCTCAATTACCATACTTGGTGCATAAAACCTCCTAATGGTATCCATATACTAATTGAAGGATACCATCCCCTCTAAAGGGCTTCTATAGTGCTTCAAGGAACTGTTCATGGATCATGAGCCTTAAATGATTAATTTAGGTCATAAGACCCTTATTTTCTCCCACATCCATGTTCAAGGACTTGATACCCATCCATTATGCCTAAAACTTTCAAATTGTTCCCATATATCATTGACGGGCCTTAGGAATTGGGGGTTAGGGGGTTAGAGACAGAAAAAGAAAGATAGAGATTGGGGGTTAGGGGTTCAGAGAGAGAGAGAGAGAGAGAGAGAGAGAGAGAGAGAGATATTGGGGGTTCGGAATTTAGAGGGAGAGAGATATTGTAGTTTAGGGGTTTAGAGAGAGAGAGAGAGAGAGAGAGAGAGAGAGAGAGTGTAATGTCCCTAGTTTGACCCTTATAATATTTCAGGCTATAATGTAAATATTGTATGCATATTATGTATGATTCCTAGCATGGAGCTCAAGGCCAAGGCCCTGTTAGTGAACACTCGACCTTGAAGAGCCAATTATTGGATATTATGCTACCCATGTGCTAGTGAACCATGGGAATTGTAAATATGCATTTTAATATAAAATACCCACAACTAGCTATGCAATGCAACAAGAGATGGGGGCATGATTTTACAAGGAATTGGGAGGGAAAACATTCAAACCCTTGAGCCAATCAAGTCAAGCCAAGTGTCAATAAGAGAACCCATCAAAACCTCAACTACCCATGTTGACTTTTGTACCCAATCATTGATTTCTCCCAAGAGTTGGTTGAGGTAGTTAATGCCTTGGGGAATGAGAGGTATGGCTGTCCAATTTCGGGTATGGATAAGCCACCCTGCATGGGAAATCACGTTTTTCTTCTTGGGAAAGAAAAGAGCCATGAATTGCTCCCCAAGCCATTATCCATCAACTGGTTTCTCTCCCTCGTGAGTTTGGAGCTACCTAGGCATTTTCTAGCCATGCTTTCCTGTGTTTTCCTTCATTCTTAGCTGGGAGAAGGGCGTTTTTGTGTTGTATACCAGTGCAGAAGAAGGGGAATGGAATTGGGGTTCCATAGAGATTGTTTGGCCATTGAATGCTTAGTTAGTTGGGGAAGAAATCGTTTTCCTCCCTGTGATTGTTTCTCCCCATCCCATAATCCGTTTTTGGCTGAAAATGAATTGGGGAAAACCCATGACCATCCTGTTGTAAATCCCATTGTTAAATGTGTATCCATGCCCAATGTTGTGCTTGCTGTGTGAGAAAAGAGTATGTTGGGGAATGGGTTATGGGTATCTATTGCTTTGGCTCAAGCTTGAGTGCAAGCATCCAGGGTTCAAATGTAGCCTGATAAACCCATTTGTGGACTATCTTGGCTCAGATGAAATGATTAATTGGTTGTGTGTGAGCTTGAATGTCCCCCGTTCCTTGTAAGAATCATGCCCAGCTCGAGGGTGGCATTTGTGTTGAGAGATTGATGAACACAACTGGCCTATGGTTGGGTGGAATGTTGCAGTGACATAGCTAGTTGTTTGGGACCGCATTATAGTGAGATGAGTATATTCTCTTATGTGTATTTACTTCTGCATTGTTTTAATTAATTGATGACTGCTATTGATATATTGAATGCATATGAAAATATGTGTGTGGGTGAATTTATTCCCGCTGTGCATATTGGTTTGATTTACATCTGCACACATTTGTTTTTAACTGTATGCATCTATTGAATGGGCTGAGTTTTATGAAAATCCCCATAGAATGGCATTAGGTTCCCTTCCTTGCATTGGGTCCAAGGGTGGGGACATTACATAGAGAGAGAGAGAAAGAGAGATGTTGGGGTTTATGGGTTTAGAGAGATATAGAGAGCAGGATATTGTGGGTCGGGGAGAGAGAGAGAGAGAGAGAGAGAGGGTTAGGGGTTGAGAGAGAGAGATTGGAGGTTAGAGATTTAGAGAGAGAGAGAGAGAGAGAGAGAGAGAGAGAGAGAGAGATATTGGAGATTAGGGGTTTGAAGAGAGAGAGAGAGATTAGAGGTTAGGGATTTAGAGAGAGAGAGAGAGAGAGAATTGGCAGTTAGTGGTTTAGAGAGAGAGAGAGAGAGATTGGTGGCTAGGGGTTTAGAGAGAGACATTCGAAGTCAATTGTTTAGAGAGATAGAGAGAGATAGATTGAGTGTTAGGGGATTAGAGAGAGCGATTGAGGGTTATGGGTTTAGAGAGAAAGAGATTGGGGGTTGAGGGTTTAGGGAGAGAGAGAGATAGATTGTGTCTTAGGGGTTTAGAGAAGGAGAGAGAGAGAGAGAGAGATTGGGGGTTAGGGGTTGAGGGAGATAGAGAGAGTACATCGAATGTGAAAGAGTGTGAAGTCTTGAAGGAAAAGATGTAGAAGTTGACCAATATCTACTATGAAGTTTTTGATTCCTTTTAGGGGTTGAGGGATAGCAATATTAGATTTTACGGGTTTAGAGTGAGAGAGAGGGAAAGTATCAGATGCGAAAGAGTGTAAATTCTTGAAGGAAAAGATGCATAAGTTGACCAATATCTATTATTAATTTTTGGATGCCCGGAGAGAGAGACAGAGAGAGAGAGAGCGAGAGAGAGAGAGTATCAAACATGAAAGGGTATTAGGGATTGGGGGTCAGGGGTTTAGAGAGAGAAAACAAAAGAGAGAGATTGGGGGTTGGGGATTTGGAAAGAGGGAGGGAGAGAGATATTGGGGGTTAGGTATTTAAAGAGAGAGAGAGAGACTAGGGGATAGGCATTGAGGGAGATAGAGATATTACATAGGATGTGAAAGAGTGTGCAGTCTTGAAGGAAAATATGTAGATGCAAACAATTATCTACTACAAATTTTTGAATGCCCCAGAGAAAGAGAGAGAGAGTATCAAACGTGAAAGGGTCTTAGGGATTGGGGTTAGGGGTTTAGAGAGAGAAAAATAAAGAGAGATATGGGTTAGGGATTTAGAAAGAGGGAGGGAGATAGATATCAAGGGTTAGGAATTTAGAGAGAGAGAGAGAGAGAGATTTTGGATTAGGGGTTTGTTGATGCCTCGGGGGTGTAGGGTAAGTGCAAAGTGCTGGAATGGGTTTCAAGGCACAAAAAAGGGGATGAAAACCCAACCAAAGGCTTCGAAAGACCCTGCGCAAGGGAAATTCTATCCTCGAGTTGTTTGGTGTGGTAATCACCCATGGATATTTGGCCTTCGATGGCACTCTATGAGTAAAATATTTGACCTTGAAAGATCATTTTTCCTATCAAGGAAAACTAAGTAAAAACTAGTTACCAAAATCTAACTTAACCTACCTAAGGAAATAACCTATTATAAGTTAGATCTAGCATAAAAGGAAGAGTTGATGTTGTGCAGATCAGATTTGAAGTGTGATGAACAAGTAGTTAAGTATCTTAAACAGAAATGTCTTCGGGTTCTTTACTTGTTAATTAAAGTCTTATCAGTTAATCAAAATTAAGTGACAATTCTTCAAAGTGTTTAAGCCTATTCAAATATCTGATCTGTAATCATTGTGTTAATTGAAAAATTAACATTTGATTATACATATTTATTTGCATCGAATCATTTGTAGAAATATAAAAGTGAAAACGTTCAATTAAAGAAATTTAATGGAACAATTTTGAGCATAATCTAGACATACAGAGAAATCAATATGAGAGATCTTATGCATTAATGAATGTCCTGCAAAAGATTGAACACATAACCAATGACAAATTTGAAAAATTAACTCATCAATTCTCAAAGAAATTTGAAGAACATTAGAAGGTGGCTTAAAAGATAACTTTCCTTAATAGAGAAGTCTTGTACAAAAATTACAATGACTCTGATAGACAGAGTATCTTCAGTCCAATCTCCTGCTGAATTGCAATTCAAAAATCCCCAACCCCTTACTAAGGGAAACATTCCTCCTTATATACTAAATTTACATAAGAGTTCCAAAGGAGAAATTCTACAAAATAGGGATTACAAAATCGAATCTAACCATCAATCCAATAAATCTTGCTATTTTTAAGCTTAAAATATTTTTCCGCCACCTTTCACAAAAGAAAGACTTGTTCTTTAATCAGGTAAGGTATCGTGGCACCATAAAAATTCAATCACAGATTGTTCATTATCATCCACAAGTGGTGTGGCTTGCAGAACATCTGTTGTAGGAAATTCGGGGTCGGGGAACCCACTGTCAAAAACAAAGAAATCCATTAGAGGATTTACTTCAGGAATAGTAGCCGGCACGTCAGGTTATTCATTGATTATAAAGTCCTGTATAACATCAGTATCAAGATCAGTTGATTCCTCCAGAATTTCCTTCCTTTTCTCTTAGAGGTTTTGCATGTAGGCAGACAAAGTTTCAAAATCTTCTTCACTTCTACTGCTGCTAAAATCAGGAACACCTGCATCAAACGGTGGTGACAACATTTCTTGATACAACAAGGGGTAAAGTTCTTCATTTTCAATCTGAACATTAGAAAATTCACCATCTGCATGAATATTACTCATTCTAAATGAGTCTTGGATAATAGGACGCAAAAAATACCACACAAAGTCTTACATCTTCTAGAAGGCAAGACATGAACTGGAGATTTCAGGTTAATTGCTATTTAAAGTCCAACAAGTAGGTCGATGATAATTGGGCGGGGCAATTTGAAATGATTAAACTTATCAAGTCAATTCATTGTAATTACTTCAATTGTAATCAAAAGAGCCGAGGTATGTGCCAGTCGGATCAAAGCTTGTGCGAAGTACGAGTTCAATTACTACTCGCATGATTTTGAATTGCCTTTATGATCACATGGTTACAAGCAATCTTCCATCAATAATTATGACTGGTAATTAATAACGGAGATGAAAGTTAGGGTGATAAATTTTATCTGCAAAAGGTCTCGACTAGGAGTTCCAGTACACGGGCTATCAATTCTTCGCACATAACAAATCCGATCAATCTGACCCAACTTCCATGAGAATGATAAAATCTTTCAGGTCGGGAATAAGTGAGAAGAAATGATCATTAAGAAGTGGAACAAAAACGACAAGATGTCAATGCTCGAATCTAGACATGGTGAACTTAAGGAGGAGAGACAACGTTCATCGAACATGAAGTAACTGATAGACTTGTATTAGTGTCTATTGTCATGGATTACACAGAAAAATGATAATTGGTAGGACCAGCTTTCAAAAAACAAAATGAAAATCCTGACTTAACTGACTACCCAAAGTCAACATGACTGTGAGACCATAACAGACGAACGAACGAGATTAACCGGAGCAGGATGCGGACTTCGATTCAAATATTTTCATGAAGTTCTTATTCAAAGATCCCGAAACCCGAAAACTGACTATGCGGGTGGCAGGCTTCAGAACATTAAACTGTGAAGAAAAATAACCATCCTAAAAGCTGCATCCCGAAATTACGGGTTGCGGGTTTCAGGAACACACACCAAATAAATGAAAAAGAACACAATCCCGAAAGCCGAATGCCGCCATTGCGGGGTTCGGGTTTCGGGGTAATTATTTCTCAATCTTATTATAGAATGATTCCGCAACCCGTAGTCATCGGGTTGCAGGTTTAGGAATTACCAAAACCAAAACTTAAAAACAAGAGTCCCACAACCCGCACCTGTCGGGTTGCGGGTTTCGGGTTCTCCAAATGTCGGGTTTTGGGATGATGATAACAGTCAACAAAATACTCAAAATTTTGGCTCTTTTTAGACTGAAACACTTTGGAAAAAATAATCAAACCCTTACAAACAAGCAGACCAAAAGCATGGGTGAAGAATTTTAGAGGTAAAATCAAAATCTAAAAATTTCAAGATGACTCACCCAAACATCTTTGCGTTTATTAAAATTGGGTGCTCCCGTGCTTAGCTAAGCATGGGATCTGTTGTGGCTACAACAAATTGCGACTGGCTAGGAAGAACCAGTTATCTCTACAATCAAATCCATCAAAATACAACATGTCAATCAACTAATTTCTTGAAACTCAATTCAAAGAAGATACTCAAAAGATAGCAACCAACAAATAATGAAGATGAAAATGGATAGATCTCAACAATGACCATTTTAAAGATAACACTCATCCAATAAGGAGATTTAGAGATTAATACCAAATCTATACCATGATCTAATCATTGAAAATTGGCTTATGTTGAACCTGGGCACAGTCTTAGAAATGCTCATGGATATCCTAATTACAGATCTCTTTGGTTTATTAATTATATGTATATTCAGTGATCATCTTTGAGTTATATACACTTCTTTATCTTTTCTTTCCCTTTTTTTTATATTTTGTACCTCTCTCTCTCTCTATATATATATTTTTATACATAAATCCTTGTTGATACGAGACCACTATACTGACCTGGTGATCAAATGAAACAACGCCATTCATAGGCCTAATATGGAAATGGGTCAAGCTAGCTCGATGATGAGACTCCTTGTCTTCCAGTTGTAAGACCAAAAGAAATTATCATGGCTTGGTAACCACATAATGATAAATCCAGTCCAAGATCAAACCCATGATCATAGCAGGGCTGGCTTGTGATAAGACCTTCCTGTTCTTGTATACAAAAAAAATCCCATAATGAAAAACAAAGCAATTTATTTTGGCATAGGCTACAAGGCATTACCATGTCTTGGTGACCATATAGTGATAATGTTACTCACTAGTGCTTTGCGGATCATGAATGCATCGACCTGTAATAGGATCTTCCACCTTCTAGCAGAATTGAAAGTCATCTTCCAAGTGTGGTGGCTTGATGTGAAGATGTCATTCCACTTTAAACACCTATGAACCTAATGGGCTAGCTTGATAACAAGACCACCCACCTTGTAACTTATAATTTTAAACAAAATTCATTTTCAAAGTGATTGTAAAAGGATCCATGAGCAATCGGAATTGGTCAGGTTATTATGATATGTTGTTCAACCATGAAACACCAGATAGAGAAATGATGACCATCCTCTGTACCTCAATTACACAAAAAAAGCATGGTGAAAGATAATGATCAAAGTGAAAAGTATCCAAAGGCACTGCACTTATTTGACTGTTTATTCTTCAGAGAAAATTCTAATCAAAATCCAGAAAGTAAGATTGATAATGATGTTGAAACTTCAGAAGCAATTGCTGCTAAGAAAAGTGATCATAATCCATTACCACAAGTGTGAAGCCTTATTAATGAAAACCAAAACAAAACAAGAAAACCAATCAAAATGTCAATGCAATAAAACAAATGATTGAAAAACAAATCACACCTATGTACAAATGCACCAAATTGTTCAAACAAAATACTTTTTGAGAAGAGACACATTCACAGGGAAGGTGTCTACAAATCCCTCTAGCATCTATAATCGAACAGTGCTGGGACCAATATTTTCTGTAATAATGAAAGGTGCTATCCAAAGGCGCTAAAACTTGGTGTACTGATTCTTATTTTTACGTTGCTTATCCCATCTTAGAATCAGGTCACCAATAGAAAATTCCCTATCCGATGAAGATTTTTCGTCAAACCATCTCTTCACCATCTGTTGATGATGATACAACTTGTTCTTGGCTATTTCCCTGTCCTCCTCTAGTTTCAAGAGGGTGTCAATTCTTTGCTAGAGGAGAGAAGAATAGTCTTTTTGGATAGATTGGGCCAATTGTAGCAAAGGAATGGTAAGATTAGTGGGAAGGATGGCTTCTTTTCCATAAACCAAATAGTAGGGAGAATTTGCAATTGCTACTTTTGGGGTAATTCGATCTGCCCATAATGCATTATACAACTATGTGTGCCAATCTTTGTGATGAGAAGCTACAGTTTTCTTGAGAATGTTTATCAGGTTTTTGTTCGATGACTCAGCCAAACCATTACCTTGAGGATAATAATTGGTAGAAAAATTAAGCTTAATCCCCATCTCAAAGGCATATTCAGTTATATCAATTGAAGAGAAGTAGGATGCATTATCGAAAACTAAGTACTCTGGAGTGCCAAAGCGTGTGATGATCTGGCTATCAAGGAAAGAGATTACTTGGGCAATGTTACATTGTTTAAGAGGAGCTTCCTCCACCCATATAGTGAAGTAGTCTGTGGCTGTGAGGATATACTTATGTTGGAGGGATGAAGGAGGGTTTATAGGCCCAACAAAATCCAGTCCCCATTGTTGAAATGGAAACTGAATTGTAACCAGTTGTAGAGGAAATGCAGGTTTCCTAAACTTCCCTGTGCATTTCTGGCATAGCTCACACTTCCTCACATAACAATAAGCATATTTAAACAATGTGGGCCAATAATATCTGGCCCTAAGAATCTTGTTTGCTGTAGTCTCTCCTGAAAAATGGCCTCCAGCAGGACCTGCATGAAATTGAAACAAAATGTCATCAGTTTCATGTTTTTCCAAGCATCTAAGAAATACTCCATCATAATTTTTTTTTAAAAGAACTTGATCAATGAATTGATAAGGAGCAGATTTCAGTCTTAAAGCCCTTCTTTTCTTAAAATCAAGGGTTTTGGGAGCAAACCCATGGTTCAGGAAAAATTTGATATCATCGTACCATTCCGATGTTGGGGCATCGATAACATTAACAACACCTGGGGGAATTTCTTCCTCATGATCCCATTCGGACTGTTGTTATGCGGGGTCATTGGATTGCACAGTAAGAAGTCAAAGGCCTTGTCCTTTGACAATTTTAGCCGGCTTGATATCAAGATCATACTCTTGTAGGGCGGTCATCCAATGGGCCCTCTTTTCCCCCAATTCTTTCTGGATGAGGCCATTTCTGATAGCAGAATATGGAACAATGACTTTGGTTCGAGACTTCAGCAAGTAGGGTATATAATGTTTGATGGATTTATAGACCGCATAGGCTTGCTTATCGATCTGCGAGTATTTAAGCTCTACACCTTTGAATGTTGAGCTCATAAAAGAGATCAGGATTTCATTATCATTGTCATGTTTTTGAGTTAAGATGACTGCATAAGAAAAATCAACGGCAAAAGTATAAAGAATGAAATCCTTATCAAAATCTGGGGACATGAGAGCAGGAACTTCTGCAATGGCCTTTCGAATTTGGATAAACGCATCTATCTGTTCCTGCACCCAAGTAAACTGCACATCTTTCTTGACCAAAAGTTGTAGTGGTTTAACAATCTGGGAAAAATTTGGTACAAATCTATGTACAAAATTAATATTACCTAAGAAGGATTGCATTGCTTTGCGCAAGCCTGGTAAACCAATCTTTGAAATGGCCTCTGTACGTTCAGGATCGATAATCATACCTTCTTTCGAAACAATGAAGCCCAGAAGTTTTCCTTCTGTTACTGCAAAAATAGATTTCTTTGGGTTGAGAGAAATACCAAAATTCCTGCAACGTTCAAAAACTTGTTTCAAAGCAAACACATGTTCATGTCATTTTTTAGAGTAAATAGTGATATCGTCAAGGTAAACTACGACAAAATTATGCATTAACCCTTAGAAAGCTATATCCATAGCTCTCTGAATAGTAGCTTCTACATTGATCATCCCAAAAGGCATCCGTCTGTAGGCAAAAGTACCCCATGGGGTCTTGAAAGCTATTTTCAATTGATCTTCCGGGGAAACCATGACCTGGTTATACCCCGAAAAACCATCTAAAAGAGAAAAAATATCTGACACGGCTACCTTTTGAAGAGTCTGCTCCATTGGTGGAACAGGATAGTTGTCTTTCTCAGAAGCCCGATTTAGGTTCCTGAAATCGACACACAGTCGAATTTCCCTGCTGTTCTTATTGAGTGTGCCTGACTGGAAAGATAATTTGAGCAGTGAGCATCTTCTCCAGCTCCATTTTTACAGAAGTCTCCAAACTGGGGTGCATCTTCCACATCTTTTGTTTAAATGGCTTAACCTTTGGTTTCATGGGTATATTATGAAACATGACGCTAGTGTCAAACGTTTTCAACTCATCATACGTCCAGGCGAAAACATCCTTATACTGTTTACACAATGCAATAATGGATCTGCATTCTTCAGGGGTACAATCAACTCCCGAATTGATGAAATGAGGTTCCTGTTTGGTACCTAGATTGACCCGCTCATAGTTCCAGGATGAGCTTAGAGTTTTACAATTAGTTTGAGATTTGAACTTGTCATGTAAATCGTAAAACTTTTCTAGATTGATCACAGACTTCAGGATGACGTTTGAGGAATCAATGAGAGACTTTTCGTGTTCTGCTTCATCGATGGCCATGTCTTGAAACGTATCTTGAGCAATGAGGAAGTCGAGTATCTGTCAGTCATCATCAAACACTTTCCAATTAGTCACACTATCTGGAATGGATGGTCTGTACATCAATTCGATAGAAAAAGTTTGAGGAGACAGACCTTCTAGCGGGATCATTCTAGACGTTGTATTTGCTAATAGGTCTGCATTAAAATTTTGTGACCTGGGAACTGATTTAATATTGAATGCCAAAAATGAGTTGGTTAGATCCCTTACCAACTTTTGATAATTAGCCAAACGCAGAGATAAGTAGTGTATTTTATTCCTGACTTGCTTGACTATAATTTCGGAGTCTCCATAGCATTCTATTGCTTGTACACCTAAATGAATCACCTTCTTGAGCCCCTGCACAAGAGCTTCATATTCGACTACATTATTAGTGCAATCAAATTCTAACCTGCAAGAAATCATGATTTTCATTCCTTTAGGATTGATAAGAACACAACCCACTCCAGCTCCCTCCTTGAACTTGGAGCCATCAAAAAATAAGGTCCATGAGACAAGTTCTAATCTAAAATTCGTATTCACATTATATACATTATGCACAATTTCACCAGAAAAAGGTACAGAAGTGACCTGAGTGATATGTGATTCGTTTCGGATGCTTTCTTCTGGTGAGACATCAGCTGGGAATTCATCGAAAAAGGTATCGAATGTATATTGCTCTGCATGAGAGGTGAGATAACTAGCAGGTTCACTTGAATCAATAAGATCAGTAATTGTCTGTTTCATAAAAGGTTCTCTGCTAATCTTGATTTTATTCGGTTGACCATTGTAAGGAAACCTAAAATGGGACCAGTCAGTTTCAAAGTAACATTTAAGTTTCTCTGACCAGTCCCTACTTAACCACATCCCATAGACTTCTGGAATGTCAGCTATCACAATGTCAACTGTCTGATGGATCCTGGGATCAGCTAACAGCGTGAGCAGAACGTTTCTCAATTTGCCAACCACTCTGACTTTGGATCTGTCAAGTTGCACAATTTGGGTTGGACAGGGTTCCAACGTTGCATTCAATTTTCTGCAAACAGAGAGGGGCATCACATTTGATGATGCTCCCAAATCTATCATGCAGTTGTGTACATTCTGGTTGAAAATATCCATCGTAAGCAAGAAAGGAGGAGTTCTCTTACTTGCTGGTTTTTGATCATCAGTTTTAGTGACAAAGTCTAGATTATTATTCTATGACTCTCTAGGCTGTTTGACTACCATGTTTTTAGGTAAAGAATCCCTCATAGCAGGAATCTTGAGTAGCTCAAACAGAGAGATGTTTGCTTTGACTCTTTTTAAGTCTTCAACCAGGTTGTACTCCATTTGAGGGAGGACTGTATCCTTCTGTGGGATAGTCTTGTTTCTTGTGGGTACCGGGGGAGAAGATGAAGGTTCTTGAGGTGGATGTGGTGTTAACCTTGTATTATAAGGATGTTGTGTGTTAAACACCGCCTCAAGTTCTTCTTCTTCTTCACACATAGGAAGTTCCGAAAAGAAACCCACAGCATCGACCTGTGGATCATCTTCTAATTATTCTTCAGGTAGTGGAGGATCCGGGGTATTCTGATCGTTGGAAGTGTCAGGGGTGACTTGGGATTCTGCTGCCAATGCTCTAAAAATAGAAAAGAGTTCATTGCTTGTGAGTGCATCTGCCAGATTTGGTGGCGGTGGATTTTGTGGAGGCTGGTAAGGTCTCCTAAACGGTGGCCTTACAAAACCTTTGTTCTGATTCTGATTATCATTAGTGTTCTTCTTTAAATCCACCATCTCATTTGACATCTTCTGAAGGAATTTTTTCATGTCAGTCATATCAAATGGATCCTTGTTTTGAACTGTGGGTTTAGGGACATTCTCAATTTTCTTACTGGAAGTGGAAGGTTTTCCTTCGGAAGCTTTAGGTCTGTCTTCCAGACAAAAGATGTCCTTCTCAACTTGGATTGATTCATCAAATGCTTCCAGTAAAGTACCCTTCTGTTCCCTTTTGACCCATATTGCAATAGGGGGAGGCAAACCCTTTTCATAATAAGCCACCAACAATTCTTCGGCAGGAAGAAGATTGGTAGGAATTCTGTTTTTGAGATATGAAAACCTTTGGTTAAAGTCTTTTACCCTTTCTTTTCCTTTGATTTTCATGGAGGAAAATTATAAGACAAGATCTTGTGGTGTTTTGTCATCCCTGAATTTCAGGGTAAAATGTTTCTCAAATTCATCCCAGGAAGTTATATATTGGGTCGGTAAAGCAAAATAACAAGTGGCCGCTCTACCCTCAAAGGTGTATGGAAAGAGTTTGCATACTACATCCTCATGTACCATGCTTCTAAGCCTGATTGCCTGCATGAAAGTTTTTATGTGATCCAACGCAGGTATCTTATCATCAGGGTTGTATTTAGGCAGCCATTTCTCATGATTTTTTGGTAATCAATGTTGATCACCTAATATGAAAACTGCACCTTGGTCAAGCCAAGGTCTGTTTTGACCTTCTCCAGCCATTGGAGGTTCTTTTTCTTCTTCTTCAGATGAGGAACTAGAATAATTCTCTTCGTTTGAGGAAGATGATGAAGATGAAGAAGGGGATGGTGGTGGACCACCGGCTCCAAGATTTGGTTGACCTTGTGTTCCCATGAGAGTGGCCTCACGGTTATATTCAGGAGAATCTGGACGATTAGCTAAGTCTTGGTTTTCAGATTGTTGATCAATTGTATGTTGATCCTCTGTATTAAAACTATTGGTATGCTGAACCTGTGGATCAATGGTCTGTGAGGTGGGAACTTGCTGATCTTCCCGACCGCCAGCTTGCAAAATACCTTCTAAGTTTAGAGATTCCAGGTCACGTCTTCTTTGATCAGCAAGTCGTTGTTCTACTCTTAAAACCCTATCGGCAGATGTTTTCAATATCTTCTCTGGCGAGATGGGTCCCCTTGTAGGTGACGTGAAAATAACATCTCCTCTGTTCTCCTGTTGTATCACAGGTGTGATAGGTATAACCGTAGGTTGTGTGAATGCGACAGGGAGAATCGTAGGTTGTGTACTAGTTGGTTGTTCAGATGTTGAAGCCCTAGTCTGGCTTCGGGTTTGAACCGTTGAAGTACTTAATGGAGCAGGTTTATTAGTAGTCTACTTAGGCATGTTTTACTAATGGCCCTCCTTCTAGCGCCATTTGTTGATGGCTCGGGGGTGCAGAGTAAGTGCAAAGTGATGGAATGGGTTCCAAGGCACCCAACAGGGGATGAAAACCCAGCCAAAGGCTTCGAAAGACCCTGCACAAGGGAAATTCTATCCTTGAGTTCTTTGGTGTGGTAATCACCCACGGATATTTGGCCTCCACTGGCACTCTATGAGTAAAAGATTTGGTCTTGAAAGATCGGTTTTCCTATCAAGGAAAACTAAGTAAAAACTAGCTACCAAAATCTAACTTAACCTACCTAAGGAAAGAACCTATTCTAAGTCAGATCTAGCCTAAAAGGAAGAGTTGATGTTGTGCAAATCAGACTTGAAGCGTGATGAAAAAGTAGTTAAGTACCTTAAACAGAAATGTCTTCGGGTTCTTCACTTGTTAATTAAAGTCTTATCACTTAATAAAAATTAAGTGACAATTCTTCAAAGTGTTTAAGCCTATTCAAATATCTGATCTGTAATCATTGTGTTAATTGAAAAAATAACATTTGATTATACATATTTATTTGCATCGAATCATTTGTAGAAATATAAAAGCAAAAACATTCAATTAAAGAAATTTAATGGAACAATTTTGAGCATAATCTAGACATACAGAGAAATCAATATGAGAGATATTATGCATTAATGAATGTCCTGCAAAAGATTGAACACATAACCGATGACAAATTTGAAACATTAACTCAACAATTCTCAAAGAAATTTGAAGAACATTAGAAGGTGGCTTAAAAGATAACTTTCCTAAATAGAGAAGTCTTGTACAAAAATTACAATGACTTTGATAGACAGAGTATCTTCAGTCCAATTTCCTGCTGAATTGCAATTCCAAAATTCCCAACCCCTTACTATGGGAAACGTTCCTCCTTATATACTAAATTTACATAAGAGTTCCAAAGGAGAAATTCTACAAAATAGGGATTACAAAATCGGATCTAACCATAGATCCAAGAAATCTTGCTATTTTTAAGCTTAAAAGATTTTTCCGCCACCTTTCACAAAAGAAAGACTTGTTATTTAATCAGGTAAGGTCTTGTGGAAACATAAAATTCAATCATAGATTGTTCACTATCATCGACAGGTGGTGTGGCTTGCAGAACATCTGTTGTAGGAAATTCGGGTTCGGGGAACCCACTGTCAAAAACAAAGAAATCCATTAGAGGATTTACTTTAGGAACCGTAGCTAGCACATCAGGTTCTTCATTGATTATAAAGTCCTGTATAACATCAGTATCGAGATCAGTTGATTCCTCCAAAATTTCTTTCCTTTGCTCTTCGGGGTTTTACATGTAGGAAGACAAAGTTTCGAAATCTTCTTCACTGCTACTGCTGCTACGATCAGGAACACCTGCATCAAATGATGGTGACAACATTTCTTGATAGAACAAGGGGTAGAGTTCTTCATTTTCAACTTGAACATTAGAAAATTCACCATCTGCGAATATTACTCATTCTAAATGAGTCTTGGATAGTAGGACGCAAAAAATACCACACAGAGTCTTACATCTTCCAGAAGGCAAGAGATGAACTGGAGATTTCATGTTAATTGCTATTTAAAGGCCAACAAGCAGGTCGTTGATAATCGGGAAGGGCAATCTGTGATGATTAAACTTATCTAGTCATTTCATTGTAATTACTTCAATTGTAATGAAAAGAGCCGAGGTATGTGCCAGTCGGATCAAAGCTTGTGCGAAGTACGAGTTCAATTACTACTCGCATGATTTTGAATTGCCTTTACGATCACATCATTACAAGCAATCTTCCATCAATAATTATGACTGGTAATTAATAATGGAGATGAAAGTTAGGGTGATAAATTTTATCTGCAAAAGGTCTCGACTAGGGGTTCCAGTACACAGGCTATCAATTCTTCGCACGTAACAAATCCGATTGATCTGACCCAACTTCCACAAGAATGATAAAAGCTTTCAGGTCGGGAATAAGTGAGAAGAAACGATCATTAAGAAGTGGAACATAAACGACAAGATGTCAAAGCTCGAATCTAGACATGGAAAACTTAAGGTGGAGAGACGGCATTCACCCAACATGAAGTAACTGATAGACTTGTATTAGTGTCTACTGTCATGGATTACACAGAAAAATGATAATTGACAGGACCAGCTTTCAAAAAGACAAAATGAAAAGCCTGACTTAACTGACTACCCAAAATCAACATGACCGTGAGACTATAACAGACAGACGACCAAGATTAACCAGAGCAGGATGCGGAATCGGATTCAAATATTTTCATGAAGTTCTTATTCAAAGATCCCGCAAACCAAAACCCAAAAGTACAGATTTGCGGGTTGCGGGTATGCAAAATGGAAGTAAAAAAAGGATTTCCGAAAGCCGAAAACCAACTATGTGGGTGGCGGGCTTCAGAACGTTAAACTGTGAAGCGAAATAACCATCTCGAAAGCCGCATCCCGAAATTACAGGTTACGGGTTTCGGGAACACACACCAAATAAACGAAAAACAACACAATCCTGAAAGCCAATGCCGCCATTGCGGGGTTCAGGTTTTGGGGTAATTATTTCTCAATCTTATTACAGAATGATTCCACAACCCGCAGTCATTGGGTTACGGGTTTAGGAATTACCAAAACTTAAAAAACAAGAGTCCCACAACCTGCACCTGTCGGGTTGCGGGTTTCGGGTTCTCCAAATGTCGGGTTTCAGGATGATGATAACAATCAACAAAATACTCAAAATTTTGGCTCTTTTTAGACCGAAATACTTTGGAAGAAATAATCAAACCCTTACAAACAAGCAGACCAAAAGCATGGGTGAAGAATTTTAGAGGTAAAATCAAAATCTAAAAATTTCAAGATAACTCACCCAAACACCTTTGCGTTTATTAAAATTGGGGGCTCCCGTGCTTAGATAAGCATGGGATCTATTGTGGCTACAACAAGGTTTTGAGAGCGAGTGATACTAGGTGTTAGGCATTGAGGGAGATAGAGATATTACATCAGATGTGAAAGAGTGTGAAGTCTTGGAGGAAAATATGCAAAAGCTAACCAATCTATACTATGAATTTTTGGATGCCCAAGAGAGAGAGAGAGCGTATCAAATGTGAAAGGGTATTAGGGATTGGGGATTAGGGGTTTAGAGAGAGATCAAGAAAGAGAGATATTAGGGGTTAGGGATTTAGAAAGTGGGAGGGAGAGAGGTATTGAGGGTTAGGAATTTAGAGAGAGAGAGAGAGATTGTGGATTAGGGGTTTAAAGAGAGAGAGAGAGAGTCTCATGGTTAGGCATTGAGGGAGATAGATATATTACATCGGATGTTAAAGAGTCTGAAGTCTTGGAGGAAAATATGCATAGGATAACCAATAACTACTATAAATTTTTGGATGCCTCGAAGAGAGAGAGAGAGAGAGAGAGAGAGAGAGAGAGAGAGAGAGAGTATCAAATGTGAAAGGGTCTCACAGATTAGGGATTAGTGGTTTAGATAGAGAAAAATAAAGAGAGATATTGGGGGCTAGGGATTTCGAAGGAGGGAGGGAGAGAGATATCAGCGGTTAGGAATTTAGAGAGAGAGAGAGATAGAGATTGTGGCTTAGGGGTTTAGAGAGCAAGAGATAATGGGGGTTAGTCATTGAGGGAGATAGAGATATTACATTGGATGTGAAATGGTGTGAAGTTTTGACGGAAAGGATGCATACGCTAACCAATATCCACTATGAAGTTTTGGATGCCTCGAAGAGAGAGAGAGAGTATCAAACGTGAAAGGGTCTTAGGGATTGGGGGTTAGGGGTTTAGAGAGAGAAAAAGAAAGAGAGATATTGGGGTTAGGGATTTAGAAAGAGGGAGGGAGAGAGATATAGAGGGTTAGGAATTTAGAGAGAGAGAGAGAGAGAGTGTTATACCTCTATATTTCACAGTGTCGCATCCCCATCACAAAACAAGTTGACGACACTTTCCCTACTATTTTAAACCATCCATAAGAGACAGATGATGAGTCAACCTTGAAGGTGAATCCACCCTGGCAAGTTTTGACCCACCTTGGACTTTATTTTTACACACTACCGCGCCTTGCTATTTTCCCAAAATGCGGTACTAGACACTACCGCGTTCTGCTTTTTCCTCAAAGCGCGGCAGTGCCGCGTTCTGCAGACTTTGCAAAACGCGGTACCCTTTTAATAGCTTTTTTCCCTTGGCTTGTGGGATTTTGGATTTTCGAAGATAATGGAAGATTGGGTTCCTTGATTCGATCTCAACTCATCTCCTTCGATTAGAAACCCTGATCCACTTATCTCTCCTTAGATCCACCCATCTCTCTTGTTGGTTAACCTCACCATTCACTATAAAAGAGAGGTATGCCATTGGAAAAAGGGAGGACTCTTGAGAGCACCAAACTTATGGTCTTGCAGCATTGTGGAGATAGCTAGAGGAGAAGACACTTGGAGTTGGATGATTGGCTTGGACATCAAGCACCTTTTGTAAGTAATCTTCAAGTTGTAATGGAATAACTTGTCTTGTTTTCCCAAATCATTTGTGTTAATCTTGTTTTAATGATATGATTTGTATCTTTCATAGATTTAGATCCTAACTCATGTTTCAGGTTGCTAGAGAATAGTGCATACTTGTGTTTTGGTTCCATTTTAACAGGTTTACTTGTGAGGACTTGGAGCTTGGAGCAAATACCAAAAACAAGCGTTTGGATATAAGGTCAGTTAAACTCCTTCTATTCTCTTCAACATTTTAATCCTGAGATGTTTGTTAGATCTAGGGATTCAAGGTTGCATTTGTTTTGTTTTGTTCTTAGCCTAGAGTTAGTTAAAGTCTGCTTTAGTCTAAGGGAATTTTGACTTATCCGTAGGGCAGAATTCCACATAACAAGAATGGCGACTCCGCTGGTTTTGATTACTGCTTGATTGATTTTAATTCACAGTCATTTATCTATGAATTGTGAGTTTTTTGTTGCACTTCAAACCAGTTTGAATCTTGGTCCTTTTTGACCCTTATTCATCCCTCCTCGCAGTATTTATCTCCCTGTTTAATTACTGAGTCCCCTGGGTTAGCAACAACCCTGAAAACTTTATCTTTTCTTTTCCAGTTGCGCTTTTTCCCACCCTTGCTACAGTACCGCGCCCTCATAACCACTTCCAGCGCGGTAGTACCGTGCCCTAGGCATTAGTACCAGAGCGGTACTTGCACAGTGCCGCGCTTCAGCCAGGCTATAGCCCGCGGTAGTGTCTGCAAGTGTTTAAATTTTTTTTTATCTTTGCTTGGTTTCCTGAGTTCCTCTCTGCCTTAAGTAGTCTTTACTGTTGCCTGTTAGCATTCTGGTTAATTTCCAGTTTGTATGGTCTGCTTATCACCTAGTTTGTGAGCTTGATTGATTGATTGAATTAAGTGGCACTTTTGACATATTGGTCATTTTTCAATTTGATTGCATTGACTTGACTTTTTCCCCACAACCAACTCAACACCACTGTCCTCTGTTACTGAACACTGTAGTTTTACAGTCATATTGTCATTATCATTTTCAGTAAATTAAAAAGATCATTGGTTGAGAGCAAATTTTGTTGTTTAAATTGAAAAAGTCTAGTGGTATTTTGCATAGGGAAATGAACCATTAATTTTGCCATAGAAATTCTCATTATAGAAGCATTGTAGATTGTAAAATCAGTGCATTGAAAAGAGTGTTTACTTCAGTTTGGCATTGTTTATAAATCGAAAAGAAAAGAAAAATCTTTTACTTTGATTGCTTGTGAAAATTGTTATGCATATTTGATCGAAGAACCTCTATCTTTACCTTAGCTAGATTTCATCGAAGACAAGGGCTTGTTTGTGATTCATTCTCATTTGCATGGTTTGAGTCGTCATAACACCACCAGGTTTCACGTCCACTACCCGATTGAGTAAGGCAGCCACTAAAATTAATTACCCTAATTAAACCAACTTTAACCTCACTTGAGGAAATCAAAAGAATTTGGTAGTTAGGTAGGACACCGGGGATAGGCATCAAAATAATTCCCCCTTGTCACTTTCATCTGAGACATAGTCGTTGTCTTTAGGGAACTAAAATCCTCTAGTACTTATTGACACGGTCACAGCTAGTTTGTGGAGGGGCCTCCTGACTGTTTCCAACTTTCAGGGGTTAAACGGCCGCGAGATTGAGAACCGGACGGACTCTGTGGAATACCGCACTCCACTTAGCCCTAAGGCAACATCGATCACTGTCTTCTTCGGAAGGCTGAAGTGCCCAAAACCTTTTCCGACGTGTCATGAACGAGGTGGCTTAGTATCTATTCTACTAGGGCTCTTTTACCCAGGATCCCTTTCGGTAGAGGGATATCCTTCTTATATCGGTCTCTCATGTTGTATTGTTCGACTTGGATTTCATCACCTTGCGAAGGATACAGCCTGTTGAGGTCTCCAGCTCTTAGTTAGGAGTTTGCTTGGCATCTCATCTTTGTAGAGGGTCATTTTTTCTTTGTAGGGACTGCTTGTTGGCATTCTGGCCATTTTGTTGATTAGCTCGCTTATTGAGACACCGGTCTCAGTATAGATTTTAGAGCTTGCTTTTTTGGCCTGTGAGCCTTGCTTTTTCTAGCTCCTCTTTTGCACACTCGGCTGCATTAGAGTTTTTGAGTTCTTTGTTTACGGTACTGCCCCCGATTTTCATTTTCCTGTCATCATGTCAGATCAACCACGAAGATCACGAAGATAACAGGGCCTAAGCCCTCCACCACCACCACCGCCACGGACTTCTGGTCCGCCTGCATCACGCATTCCTGCTCCTCCTGGCCGCGGTGCTGGTCGAGGCAACATCCCACCGCCGATACGTACAACATCTTCAGTTACGCCCGTAACTGTCACACACAGCACAGTCTCAGAATCTATGGCAGCTTCTGTAACCACTAGCATGTCTGAGACTTCCACTGTCACCTCACCCACTGTCATTCCAGATTTATCTGTAACAGTGGGCACAGTTACAGCAGCTGAACCTAGCACGACCCAGAGTACTAGACCAGAGGTCATCCTTCTACCGGATGCCAACACTTCTTGTCCATCAGACACTTTCCACAATGATATAGACGGATCTATTGGCACCACGGAAGGGTCCGACCAGGACATACCTGGCCTAATTTCAGTCCCAGGCGGATACGTTGAAATCGTTGAAGATACTCGTCTACCTGACACACCTTTTGAACCTGATTATGGCTTCATTACTTCCCAGACGGAACTTCCGCCTGTTATTAATACGTCACCCAGTGTTCATCCTCAGGAGACAAGTTCTTCTAGCAACGTACCTCGCACTTTACATCTACCCAACATACCACCGGGACACGAAATCATGGCTTCCATCCAGTCTAGTATGGTCAGCCTAGCGAACTCTCCGTTAGCATCGGCACAATTTAGACGCAACACAGAGCAAATGCTTTCGACAGCGTCTAGATACCCCCCTGTTTCTCGTCCTTCTGACTATAGGGATCCCAATGTCCCGTCTAGCACAGAATTTCATCACTCCTTTGCAGACGGCTCAGGACCTTCGGACTTTACTACACCTAGGTTCCTGCCAGATCCCCAAAATCTTTTTCAGGATATGAACTCGGACCCAGTTCTCGTTGGTCCTTCTATCATTGAACACGTTATGGACGACACCGATACCCCTGGGCTAAATTCCCCACATTTGCTGTCATCACCTATGTTTGGTGCGCATTCTATGAGGGATAACCCAGTTTTTTCTCCGTCCTCACCTGTCCAATATGGACGACCTCCTCCGCAAATCGGTACTTTTGGCGCCGTTGGCCATTCCATGCTATCATATTTGGCTAGCGGCGGAAGCACACCTAGTCATATTGCTGGATCTTCCGTTTCAACCGGAGGATCACCTTCAGCCACCATTTATACTATTTCAGGAGGTGGACAACCGACTGCAATGGTCCCTAACTCCAACATACAAACCCTCCCTGGTGGGCCATCAACCCAACCAGTCGGAGGGCAACCTTTTGTTGGGAACCCCATTGTTAGTCAACAACCTCCAACTGGTGGGCCATCAACCCAACCAGTTGGAGGACAACCTTTTGCTGGGAACCCAATTCCCAGTCTACAACCTCCTCATATAGGGCCATCCAACCTAACTGCTGGCGGACAACCTATTGGCTCGATCCAACAAAATTCCCAACCAGCAGTTTCTACTCAGTCCGGTATGTACAATCCACCTGGCAGTGGGCAACTTTATTCCGGTGTTCCAATCGGGCCTTACTCTCAACCACCCCTGTCAGGTATGCTTCCTTCTTGGGATCATCAAATCCCACAGAGTGGGGGGTACTCACTTTTTGGAAACTGGAACCAAGCTGGGGGGCAATCTCAGATTTCCCCCAACTTGAATTCTGGCTTCCCTTACCCTTCGGCTGCTACAACTCCATGGAACCCGTCACTTCAATTTCCACTCGTTCCTCAAGCAGGAACGAGCCTTCCATGGACACCACCGTTGCAGCCACCCCCCAACCCTGCTATGGGAAATCTGCCACTTACACAATATAGTGGTAACATCCCTGGAACACAACAATTCCAAGGAACTTTTCCCCAACAAGGAACAGCAACCATTCCTGGGTATCAACAACCTCAGGGTACCATACCCACTCAGCAGAACACTTACCAACCGGCTGCTTACAATCAACCGGTTAACCAGATGGCTTACTATCCGCAGAACTTCCAGCAGTATCCCGCGGGAAACTCATATGGGTATAACACACAACAGCATGCTATGCAGGGCCCTCCAGGATTCTCTGCACCACATGGTTATTACTCATACCCGCAGACCAACCGACAACTTCCCTTTTTAGCCACACTTGATCTACCTGATTTGTCGAGGCTTATCAACGATCCTATATGGCACGAACCTCACTGGCCACCTATCCCAGCCAAACTACCATCGGACATTCCCAAGTTCGATGCTAAGCCCGGGGAAGACCCCAAGAACCACGTGATGACCTTCCATCTTTGGTGTTCATCCAACTCCTTGATGGATGATTCCATCCGACTTCGGCTCTTCCAACGTACGCTTACCGGAACGGCAGCAAAATGGTACATCGAGCTGCCACAGCACTCTTTTCGTGATTTCAACACTTTGGCTATGCAGTTTCTGACACATTTCCAGCTTCCCATCCGGTATGAGACTGGAACAGAACTTCTAACTTCACTGCGTCAAACCACTTCCACACACATTTCGGATCACATCCATGAGTGGCGAAGACGTCGTAGGCTAATAAAGGCACCTATTCCAGATCAGCTACTTGCTGATTGGTTTACAAAATCCTTTTTGCCTCCCATAGCCAGAGACATTTCTATGCGCGGACCAGTTACGGAAGAACAAGCCATCTCGGCAGCACAATACATGGATTTAGTATATACTCAATCCGGTACTTTACATGAACTTCTTCCACATGCCTCCCGCGTTCACACTGATCCTACAAAGCCTACTACTGAACCACCCATTGATGGTATCGTTGGTTCAGTTAAAGCTCAGCCTGCTACCAACTCGACGGGGCAACAAGCTTCTGCTTCCCCCGCTTTTACCCAGGCCGCTTCAAAAACTTCCACCTCTCCTGCTGTCTCCTCCGAAGTGAATGCAGTCCAATCTACATCACAACCATCCGGAGGAAAGAAGAAAAACAATCGTGGTAAACCCAAGAAGAACCAGCAGGAGAACCTCAAACCACAACCTACCCAGAATGACCAAAAACCACGTCGGAAAGCTAAGTTTCCCTGCTTGATTTGTCAAGATGATCATTATACGCGTGACTGTCCCTACAAGGACGAGGTCCATAAGTTCGTTAAAGGATCCTCTCGACCGGCAGTGCTAACTGACCTTTTCCCCCAACAGCAACAGCAAATGGTTGCCCAAGAATCCCCACAAGGGGGCAACCCGACCAATCCTTCCCATGGAGAGACGTCCACAAACCGCGAAATCCTAATGACAAGTAATGAGGAGATTAATATCACCACTCGTTCAAAGACGTATGACAATCCTCCAAGTTCAACCAAACAATCGGAGACAGCCAAAGGCAAATCTCCTGTTGAAGATCCAATTCCTATTCCCCCCCCTAATGGTCATCTCCATATCGAGAGACCACTTATGGATACAGTGCTACGCCCACCCAAGGGCACCATACGAAAGGCGACATTCAATCCGAATGCGCGAGCTGCCCAAAACTACAACATTGTTGAAGATTTGGCTCAAGCACCTTGCGCTATGTCAACTCTCGAGGTTCTCCAACACTGCCCCACGCAGCGTAGAACCCTACTTTCAGCACTGGGGGCACTGGACCCAGATACTTCAAACTCCATCATGTTTAACTTGGAGCACGCTAAACCTAGGCTTTCTCACCAGTTAGCCTTCCAGGTGCATACGAAAATCCGTGGAAATGTTATCCACCGCACTGTGTTAGATGAGGGTGCTTCCACGTCGATTATGTCTTTGAACTGCTGGAGAGCCCTCGGCTCGCCTGAGGTCACAACTTCTCCCACTACTCTTAGAGCGTTTGATGGACATGGTTTTCAACCATATGGACTCATCCCCTCAATCGGTGTTGAACTGGGGGGAAAAACAGTATCCGTACACATCGAAGTCGTAGATGCACCTTTGGATTATAACCTCCTACTTGGTCGGAACTGGTTCTATGCCATGACTGCCATAGCATCTACAGTCTTCCGGATTGTACAATTTCCTCATGAAGGGAAAATTGTCACTATTGATCAATTGGATTACTGTATCCCAGACTCCCATCCGAACTCCGCCAATACCGTTCCGTTATTGGATCAACCTCGGTACCGGTTCCAAGACATAGGTGTTGGTCTCATGAAGGATTCATCCCTCATTGGAGTTTTTTCCAGAGCTGGGAACCCATCTTCAACCAGTCAACATGATTTCATCGCATGTCACCCCTTCCGATGATTCATGGGTGATCCCGAGTCCTACTCAGATCCAAGGCTATGGCAATTCCATGCCTTTGAACAGAAACCTTGCAGCATATGACGCGATCCAATCAGCCACAGATTGGGTCGACTGTTCTACTGATCACACAGTGGCACAACTCTCGACTGAAACTCATACACACCCACCATTGTTTGATCCTCTCAACTTGATTTTTCCCACCGACGAATCAATCATAGAGGTTATGTGCGGTAATGAGCCACCATGGGGAGATTTTCATCATCGATCTTCATTCCCCACCATTCAGTCACTTGAGCCTGACACCAAATCCAGTGCTTCACTTGGGATGGTTCAAACCAAGTTCCCCACTTCCCTCGACGAAGTATTTTCTGAAGGCAACTTGGCCAATCTTATGGCAACCACTCCCATCGACATTTCAGTAAAGCCTGGTATCGTGGAAAACGTACACGTTGGAAAAACATGTACTCCTCTCGAGACGGAGTTCTATAATGCCTACTTTAAAACTTTCCGCGATGTTTTCACCTGGAGTTATGAAGAGATGCCAGGAATCGACCCGTCGATTGTAGTCCACGAAATTCCAACTTTCCCTGGCGCCCGACCTGTTCGGAAAAAGCTTCGACCCGTTCATCCTCGTAAGGCAGCCGCCATTAAAGCAGAAGTTGAAAAACTTTTGCGTGCTGGTTTTATCTATCCTGTCCCATTGACAGAATGGGTATCCAACATCGTCCCTGTAGCCAAGAAACAGGGAACGATCAGAGTCTGTGTTGATTACCGTGATTTGAACAAAGCTTGTCCCAAGGACAACTACCCAACTCCGTTTATTGACCAGATCATCGATAACTGTGCCGGAAGTGTTATTTTTTCATTTATGGATGGCTTTTCTGGCTATAATCAGATCGATATCCTCCCAGCCGACCAGCACAAAACGGCCTTTATCTGCCCTTGGGGGATCTTTGCATATCGGAAGTTACCTTTTGGCCTCGAAAATGCCGGGGCAACTTTCCAACGGGCGATGTCCTACGCATTTCATGACATCAAACATATCGTAGAGCCATATCTCGATGACCTTCCCGCTCATTCTCGAACTCGGGAAGAACATCCAGATCACTTGAGTGCCATTTTCGAAAGGTGCCGGCGCTACAACATACGTTTGAACCCACATAAGTGCGTCTTCTTTGTAGAAGCCGGAAAACTGTTGGGCTTCATAGTCTCCAAAGACGGGATACGTCTAGATCCCGCAAAGGTAGCAGCTATCATAGCCCTGCCTTCACCTACCAATATTCCAGAACTTCAATGTTTGCAAGGGCATGCAAACTTTCTACGCCGTTTTATCTGTAATCTGTCCGAGATAACAAAAGGCTACATGCGGCTTCTCAAGAAGAATGTTCCCTTCATATGGGATGATGAAGCCCAACGCTCCTTTGATAATTTAAAAGCAGCCTTAACCAAATATCCTGTGATTCAACCCCCCAATTACACACAGGACTACATCCTTTATCTCGCAGCCTCGATTTCCACCATTGGTATGGTGTTAGTCCAGGAAGACCACAACGGCATAGAACATGTGGTGTACTATCTCAGCAAGAGTCTTCTCGACTCTGAAACTCGCTACTCACATGTTGAAAAGCTGGCTCTGGCAACAGTGTTTGCTGTCCAGAGATTCCGTCATTACATCTTACTCCGTCGGACCACCGTCATCGCCGATTTCAATCCGATGTACTATATCCTCACACGACAAGTGCTTGGGGGCAAGTACTCCCGTTGGATTGTCATCCTTCAAGAGTTTGACTTGGAATTTGTCAAAGCCAAGTCTAAGAAATCTCTGGTCTTCGCTGAGTTAATTTGTCACTTGCCCCGTGCTACCGAGCAATCCGAGCCCATTGATTCTCTTCCCGACGAATCATTGTTCCTCATTAGCACGTCTGATCCGTGGTATGGGGATATTCTCTTATATCTCCAAACCCAACGCTTTCGTCCCGATCTCAACCGCGATGAACGACGACGTATCAGACATCACGCAAAATACTACCTTATAGTGAACGATACTTTGTATCGACGTGGTGTCGACACTGTCCTTCGACGCTGTTTGACCTTAGATGAGGCGGAACGCGTTCTCAATGACTGCCACGCTGGAGCATGTGGTGGTCATCTCTCTGGGATGGCTACGGCCCAGAAAATACTGCGAGCGGGATACTTCTGGCCCTCAATTTTCAAAGACTGCATTGAAACAGTCAAGAAGTGTCCGCCATGTCAATTCTTTCATAGCAAAGCACGCTCGTACCCTGCTCCACTCCATCCTGTCATTGCCGTCGGCCCCTTCTCCAAATGGGGCATCGATTTTATGCACTGTAAGCCCACTTCAGCCGGGGGGCATAGCTATGTCATAGTAGCTGTAGACTATTTTACAAAATGGGCTGAAGCGATGCCTACATATGCTGAAGACGGCAAAACAGCAGCGCAGTTCATATTCAATCATATCATATCTAGATTCGATGTCCCACAGTCTATTGTGACCGATCATGGTTCCCATTTTAGGAATCATATGATCGAAGAACTAAGTGCCAAACTGGGTTTTCGCCATGAAAACTCAACCCCGTATTACCCACAAGCTAATGGCCAAGTTGAATCCATCAATAAGGTCCTAAAACGAATGATTCAGCGCATTGTGGGTACCCAAAAATCCAATTGGCACTCAGCTCTGTTCTCAGCACTGTGGGCATACCGAACCTCAGTGAAAAATGCTACTGGGTTTACACCATTTCAATTGGTGTAGGGCCTGGAAGCCATTCTCCCGATTGAATGTGAAATTCCATCACTCAAGATAGCCATAGAGCTACTTCCACACACTACTTCCGAAGAAGAACGGTTTCTATACCTAGCCAAGCTAGATGAAACCCGCCGCGACGCCGCTTTGGCTAATGAAACTCACAAAAAACGCGTCAAAGCTCAATACGACAAATCCGTTCAACCTCGGATCTTCAATGAGGGTGACCTCGTACTTACATATGATCAGATGCATGATAAGCTTGGTAAAGGTAAACTTGAATCTATGTGGTACGGCCCCTTCATTGTAAAACGTGTCTTAGAAAAAGGAGCCTATGAACTAGTCGATTGTGATGGTACGCCATTGGCACGGCCCCGCAACGGGCTATACCTCAAGCGTTTCTACGCGTGAGGTTACCCCACGCGGGTTACTTCTTGTACATAATGTACTTAGTTTGATTTTTGCTTTATTTTTAGTGTGCGCGTGGATCTCATGTATCTACTCTTACTTTGACTCGTGCCTTTATGCGCAGATGTCTACCTACTTTGGATTCGCTGACGGTGCAAGCCAACATACCCGGAATCTCGCTTCCGCAGCATGGGTGATCTATTCCCCCACTGGCGAGTTGATTTCTTCAGGAGCCAATTGTTTAGGTCCCGCAACCAACAATATCGCAGAGTACCATGTAGTCATTGGTCTCTTGACAGAGGTTGCTTCACTCAGGATTGACTCCTTATCGGTCTTTTTAGACTCCCAGCTCGTGGTTTCTCATCTAAACCGTGTTTACACAGTTCGCGATCCTACATTACTTCGTTTATTTCGAAGAGTACGCCTCTTGGAACGGTCATTTGATTTTATCACATATCAACACATACCGAGAGAATTCAATTGTATTGCCGATTCATTGGCTAATTACATTTTGGATTGGCATCTTGCCCATACATAAACACACCATAAAAAATAAATAAATGCACAAGTCGTTGTAAATATTTAGATCATAAATAGGTCCATATCACTGTATATAAAAGTGTTTTTTCCAAAATACATAAAGTTTGTGTCAAAGACAAAATTGGGGATTAAATCCCATATACAAAAATTGGCCCTCAAAGCCTACATATCGTGTACATGCAGCAAAAAGATCGAAAGACCATCTATGGAGATCTAGGAGACCTATCATGTCCCTCATCGGACTCCTCCTGCTGATGGTGGTAACACATCACAGCTCGAACCACCTTGTGAAGAAGTCAACTAATACGTCCAGGTACACCCACAGTATGCCGCTGGAGGTGGTAGGGGACATCATCCATCCGCATAGCAGGGATACCATGAGTCAATCCCTGCAGGTTCCTCTCAATGTCCCGGACACCTCCTGCCTCGTCTTCATCTTCTTCTTCGACAGGATCAGCTGGACGATCGACACCACCACGACGTAGTGGAGAGTATCCAGCTGGCCTCTGTGGTCCACGGTCTGCAACATGCATGCGAATATACATTAGAAGTCTTTTACACATTCTAAAAAAGTATTAAAAATTAAATATTCAAAAAGAAAAAATACATATCCATGTAGGTCATACCAGAGTTGTCCCAGTCATCATCTTCTGGCAAAGCCAAGTCGATATCCTCACGGAAATCTACCCCTGAATAGGGATAGTCGTCGATCATGACTATCTGCTCCTCTAGCCAAGAGAAAAAGTCCTCTCCAAAGGCTAGCCGCTGAGGTCCCCCGAGGCGTCCAGCGTAGTCACTCCATCGAGCCATCCATGGCTCAGTAGGTGGACGAGGATGCATAGATATCTGTGGACGCAGTAATGGAACCCTTCCCAGAAAGAAAGTGACCAAGATACTCCCATAGCCAAACTGGGTATTTTTCCCAGTTCTACATTTGTGCACCTGTTCCTTCATGTTGGACAACACTGCCTCACACCAGTTGAAAACTGTCCCTCCCATGCACTCTGCTGCGAGATTTACCTGTGTGCGGGATGCCTGATGTGGGCTCACGCTTCCTGCTGCACGTGTGATAGTGAATAGCAAGGTTTTAAAAGGAAGATTTGTGACCTCTTTTATGGCCACTTTCCCACTCTTCTTACTCGAACCCGCCTGACAATATCGAGCAATCAAATCATCCGTGCTTGATTCTGAAGCGGTGTACCCGGTAAAATTCGGCCGGGCCCCTCTTTTCGAGAGGCCCGTGAGGAAGTAGATGTCTTCGAGTTGGATTTCAAGCACATGCTCTCCCACTCGGAAAGCTTGGATATCGGGGGTCCCACAATTGAACAAGGTGAGTAAGGAGCTTAGGTTGTTGGCGGATCCCTTTAGTCTTAAAAAATTTTAGCAAACCACATTCTCGCAATGCGGTCACGGTTGGTAAGTCATTTTCGGCTGCAAAATCATCCGCTTCGTGCTCCCTCTCTTTCCAACTCACCATTTTGCTCCAAATAAGTTGCAAATCCCTGCAAAAAGGCAAACAAAGCAATTAGTAACTATTTAACAACTTACTTCCAGCAAAAAATTGGAGAAAATTTAATTTTTTGAACTTAAATTTCGCACGTGCCGCGCCTGGAGGACACCCTATCGCGCGGCAGTCCACAGTGCCGCGCCTCATTTTGGGGTTACAGCGCGGCACTGTTCAACAGTACCGCGCCTTTCGATAGGGACCCCGCGCGGTAGTACGGTGAGCGATTCTTGCCTAAAAGGGCTTGCCAAAAAATTAATTTTTTCCCGGTGAAAACAAAAATTTCTTGCATGAAATGAAAGAGGGGCTCAAGCACTCTTACCTGGCGCAGACGGCGGTCGAAATGGTGTCCCAGAACTCTCGGTATCGATCCTTGAAATTTTGCTCCAAAATGGGTAAAAATGTCTCCTTTGGGTAAAAAGCACAAATGAATAGTAATTTCTATTTTTACCATGCCTTATATAGCATTTTTTCACATTTTTAATTAAATTAATTACTATTTCAAATAAATAAACCCTTGTTCACATTGCTAATGCCCGATTGTTGAGCATTTATTGACAGGATCTGCGGTAGAAATGGGATGCATTCATACTGGTGTTTATTCGTAATTTGACTTTCATATTGAGCCCACTTTATCTTTTTCGTGCTCTGGATTTAAAACTTGAAAAGATTCCAAGCACTTTCACACCTGTCTCGCGCTTGTCAAACGCAAGTAAACGGTGTCGAGTACGGTCAACTTTACTCATGCTCGTTAAATGATGAGGAAAGTATTATCTTGGTTGTGTTTTATTCTTTTTTCGGACCAGAATAATTTAAAATTTACGAAAAAGACCATAGGAGTCCATAGTTAAGCTCTTTTCAGACTCCTTAAAATTGAAAAGATTGCCAAGTGATCTTGACGCTTTCACACTTGTAAAAGTATTTGAAAGGTCGTCTATTCGGTGATAGGTTACCCCTTTTTTGGCCCGTCTAGACTATTTACGAGAAAGGTATACCTTAGTCAATCTCGGCTGGGAGAGTTCTCTCGGGAATTGTTTTACACTTTTTCGGGATCGAGGGACTAAATTTTACGAAAAAGTACATATGGAGCTTCCTTTAAGTTTTTCAGGCTCTCTAAATATGAAAAACTATCGAGTTTTCCTTCCTTGGGCTCGTTAAAATATTAACATCGAAGGACCCACTTTGGGACGAACCCCTCCTTTCTCAGGTTCGTAAAACATATGAGATTGGACTCATCCACAAGATGAGCTACACCGAGCATCTGTTATCCTCTTCAAGCTCGTAAAACAAGAAAGAGGTACTCGTCCATCATGTCGGGGAAATATGGGGGAACAAGTCAAGTTTATCTATGGCAGCTTGTCAGTCGTTACCTTTGAACATGGCATGTGTCCATCTCTTGTCTATATTTGGGTATCCGTCTTTCATTGGGTCATAGTCATCATCATGGGTCGTCTCCCTGGCCACGAGTCCACTCATCCGGTGTCTATCCTCTATTTATCAATAATCCCTGCTGCCAAGTCTTGTTACATGCCGTTATATGTTCAAAGGGTTGCATTGTATCGAGTCATTCATTGTGTCAGGCCTCCGCTGTGTCAGTACATATTCCATCACTTCATCATCCTATCATATGTGCCGATTTCGTGTCGATGATGTGGGAATCATCATGGCCCACCTTCGACGAGTCTATTCCTGTCGACACCAAATCACTATCCGGGAATTAGAGTTAGAAATCAACCATTAATACCTTGGTACCTGCATGCCTCAATGGCAGGTTTCCTCGTGTTTGACAGCAGGTTCACCTCATTGACCTCTGATCAAGCGATCTCTCGGATGCTCGACATCAACTCATTCATTCGCATTTTGTTGAGATGTATTATTGATACCTTGGGAATCATTATCATTATTGGTGATCTCCCTCGCATTTGTTAACGGTCCACATCATTGACCGGTAATCAAATGGTTTCTTCCATGTTCGAATCCAACATCTTGTAATCACATGGTTAGATTCGTATCTTTATGCGATCGGGTAGAAGACCCTGGGCACATCACTGTATCTTGACTGCGTCCAGGCTGTGATGGAGATGTCTCTTGTATTGTCACACAGATCCACTTATTGTATTGGTCGTGGCTGTGTCGTTATTGTCTCATGGATCTACGATTGTTCATAGTAGCCATGATTTGTCCACAGTTTACATTATCTCAGTACTCATGGATCTGCAATGTATTGGTCGGCAGCCATGCTTTGAGTCATTTGTTTCCGAGCATGGGAATGCCCGCCTCGGTGGTATATCTAACACTTTGTTTCTATTTCAGCTCTGTGTCGTTCTCCTCGATGCTATCTCTGCACATTATATTCGTAAAGTCTTTCGGCCATCAGTCCCTTCTGACCTCACACTTTAGGGGGCATCTGTTATACCTCTATATTTCACAGTGTCGCATCCCCATCACAAAACAAGTTGACGACACTTTCCCTACTATTTTAAACCATCCAGAAGAGACAGATGATGAGTCAACCTTGAAGGTGAATCCACCCTGGCAAGTTTTGACCCACCTTGGACTTTATTTTTACACACTACTGCGCCTTGCTATTTTCCCAAAACGCGGTACTAGACACTACCGCGTTCTGCTTTTTCCTCAAAGCGTGGCAGTGCCGCGTTCTGCAGACTTTGCAAAACGCGGTACCCTTTTAATAGCTTTTTTCCCTTGGCTTGTGGGATTTTGGATTTTCGAAGATAATGGAAGATTGGGTTCCTTGATTCGATCTCAACTCATCTCCTTCGATTAGAAACCCTGATCCACTTATCTCTCCTTAGATCCACCCATCTCTCTTGTTGGTTAACCTCACCATTCACTATAAAAGAGAGGTATGCCATTGGAAAAAGGGAGGACTCTTGAGAGCACCAAACTTATGGTCTTGCAGCATTGTGGAGATAGCTAGAGGAGAAGACACTTGGAGTTGGAGGATTGGCTTGGACATCAAGCACCTTTTGTAAGTAATCTTCAAGGTGTAATGGAATAACTTGTCTTGTTTTCCCAAATCATTTGTGTTAATCTTGTTTTAATGATATGATTTGTATCTTTCATAGATTTAGATCCTAACTCATGTTTCAGGTTGCTAGAGAATAGTGCATACTTGTGTTTTGGTTCCATTTTAACAGGTTTACTTGTGAGGACTTGGAGCTTGGAGCAAATACCAAAAACAAGCGTTTGGATATAAGGTCAGTTAAACTCCTTCTATTCTCTTCAGCATTTTAATCCTGAGATGTTTGTTAGATCTAAGGATTCAAGGTTGCATTTGTTTTGTTTTGTTCTTAGCCTAGAGTTAGTTAAAGTCTGCTTTAGTCTAAGGGAATTTTGACTTATCCGTAGGGCAGAATTCCAGATAACAGAGAGAGAGATTCTAGCTTAGGCGTTTAAGGAGTGAGAGAGATTCAAAGTTAGGTGTTGAAGGAGATAGAGATATTACATCGAATGTGAAAGTTTGTTAAGTCTTGGAGGAAAATATGAAGAAGCTAATTGATATCTAATATAAGGTTTTGGATTCCTTGAAAAGAGAGAGAGAGAGAGAGTATCAAATGTGAAAGGGTCCTAGGGATTGGGGGTTAGGGGTTTAGAGAGAGAAAAATAAAGAGAGATATTGGATGCTATGGATTTAGAAAGAGGGAGGGAGAGAGATATCGGGGGTTAGGAATTTAGAGAGAGAGAGAGAGAGATTGTGGCTTAGGGGTTTAGAGAGTGAGAGAGACTAGGGGTTAAGCATTGAGGGAGATAGAGATATTACATCGGATGTGAAAGAGTGTGAATCCTTGGAGGAAAATATGCATAAGCTAACCAAGATCTACTATGAATTTTTGGATGCCCCGAAGAGAGAGAGAGAGAGAGAGAGAGAGAGAGAGAGAGAGAGAGAGAGATTATCAAATGTGAAAGGGTCGTAGGGATTGGGGGTTGGTGGTTTAGATCAAAGAGAAAATGAAAGAGAGAGATTGGGGGTTAGGGATTTAGAAAGAGGCACGGAGAGAGATATCAAGGTTTAGGAATTTAGAGAGAGAGAGAGAGAGAGAGAGAGAGAGAGAGAGAGAGAGATTGTGACTTAGGGGCTTAGAGAGAGGGAGAGATAGACTCGGGGCTAGTCATTGAGGGAGATAGAGATATTACATCAGAAGTGAAAGAGTGTGAAGTGTTGAAGGAAAAGATGCAGAAGCTAACCAATATCTACTATGAATTTTTGGATTCCTGTTAGGGGTTGGGGGAGAGCGATATTGGAGTTTATGGGTTTAGAGTGAGAGAGAGGTGGAGTGTTGGATGCAAAACAATGTGAGGTCTTGGAGGAAAAGGTGCAAAAGTTCACCAATATCAACTATTAAGTTTTGCATGCCCCAAAGAGAGAGAGAGAGAGAGAGAGAGAGAGTCTTATTGATTAGGGGTTAGCGGTTTAGAGAGAGGGAGGGAGAGAGATATAAAGGGCGAGGAATTTAGAGAGAGAGCGATTGTGGGTTAAGGGTTTAGAGAGTGAGATAGACTGGGGGTTAGGCATTGAGGGAGATAGAGATATTACATCGGATGTGAAAGAGTGTGAAGTCTTCAAGGAAAAGATGTAAAAGCTAACCAATATCTAGATAGTGAGAGACTATGGGTTATGGAGATAGAGAGAGAGAAATATTGAGAAAGAGAGAGAGGGTTAGGGGTTTAGAGAGAAAGAGAGAGAGATATTATGGCTTAGGGGTTGAGAGAGAGAGAGAGGTGTTGGGGATTTAGAGATATCTAGAGAGAGGGACAATGTGGGTTAGAGAGATAGAGAGAGAGAAAGATTGAGAAAGGGAAAGAGGATTAGAGGTATATATAGAGAGAGAGATTGGAGGTTAGGGATTTATATAGTGAGAGATATTGGGGGTTTAGGGTTTAGAGATAGAGAGAGAGAGATTGTGGCTTAGTGATTGAGAGAGAGAGAGAGGTTAGGGGTTATGGGTTTATATATATCTAGAGAGTGGGATATTGTGGGTTAGGGAGATAGAGAGAGAGAAAGATTGAGAAAGAGACAGAGGTTTAGGAGTTTAGAGATAGAGAGAGAGAGGTTGGGGTTTATGGCTTTAGAGAGATATAGAGAGACGGAGATTGTGGGTTAGGGAGATAAAGAGAGAGAGGGTTAGGAGTTGAGAGAGAGAGAGAGAGAGACTGTTGCTTAGGTGTTGAGAGAGAGAGAGGTTGGGGGTTAGGGGTTTAGAGAGATCTAGAGAGAGGGAGATTGTGGGTTCGGGAGATAGAGAGAGAGGGTTAGGGGTTTAGAGAGAGAGAGAGAGAGAGATTGGGGGTCAGGGGTTTAGAGTGAGAGGTTGGAGGTTAGGGATTTATAGAGATAGAGATATTGAGGTTTAGGGGTTTAGAGAGAGAGAGAGAGAGAGATTGGACATTAGAGATTTAAAGAGAGGGATAGAGATATTGGGGGTTAGGGTTTTATAGATAAAGAGAGAGATAGAGATTGGGGGTTAGGGGTTTAGAGAGAGGGAGAGGGTTTGGGGCTTATATATATATATATACATATATATATATAGAGAGAGAGAGAGATAGGTTTAGAGAGAGAGTGACATTAGCAGTCAAGGGTTTAGAGAGAGAGAGTGATTGGTGCTTAGGTGCTTGGAGAGAGAGAGATATTGAGGGTTAGGGGTTTGGAGAGAGAGTGAGAGAGATTAGGGGTTAGGGGTTTCCAAATAGAGAAAGAGTGAGATTGGGGTTTAAGGGTTTAGGTAGAGAGATAGAGAGATTGTGTCTTAGGGGTTTACAAAGAGAGAGAGAGAGAGTAGGGGTTAGGGGTTGAGGGAGATAGAGAGAGTAAATTGGATATGAGAGTGTGAAGTCTTGAAGGAAAAGATGCAGAATCTGACCCATATGTACTATGAAGTTTTAGATTCCTATTAGGGGTTGAGTAAGAGTGATATTGGGGTTTATGGGTTTAGAGCGAGAGAGGGGAAGACTGTCATATCTGAAAGAGTGTGAAGTATTGAAGGAAAAGGTGCAAAATCTAACCAATATCTACTATTAAGTTTTGGATTCCCTGAAGAGAGAGAGAGAGAGATAGAGAGAGAGAGAGAGAGAGAGAGAGAGAGAGAGAGAGAGAGAGAGAAGCAAGAAAGCGTCTTACGGATTTGAAGTTAGGGGTTTAGAGAGAGAAATAAAGAGAAAGGTTGGGGGTTAGGAATTTAGAGAGAGAGCGATATTGGTGCTTAGGGGTTTAGAGAGAGAGATATTGGGGGTTATGGGTTTAGAGAGAGAGAGAGATATTGGGGGTTACGTGTTTAGAGAAAGATAGAGGGTGTTGAGTATTGAAGGGTTCGAGAGAGAGAGAAAGTGAGATTGTGGCTTATGAGTTGAGAGAGAGAGAGAGAGGTTGGGAATAAGGGGTTTAGAAAGATCTAGAGAGAGGGATATCATGGGTTATGAAGATGGATAGAGAGAGAAAGATTGAGAAAAAGAGAGAGGGTAAGGAATTAAGAGATAGAGAGAGAGAGAGATATGGGGAGGTGGTTAGTGGTTTAAAGAGAGAAATTAGGTGTTATGGATTTAGAGAGAGACATTGGGGGTGATAGGTTTAGAGAGAGAGAGAGAGGAGGTGGTTAGTGGTAGGAGTAGGTGAGAGACCAAAATGAAGAGAGAGAGTGGGTAGTTAATGGGTAGTGGGGGAGTAGATGAGGAGGGATATCGATAGAGTGAGAGGATGGAGAGATGGTTAGTGGTAGGTGAGAGAGAAAGAATGAGAGAGGGGTGTGGGGGTATGATGGTGAAGAGTGGGGTTTGTAGAAGGAGATATAGAGAGATATTAGGGGTTGGGGGTTTAGAGAGAGAGAGAGAGATAGAGAGAGAGAGATGGGGGGGTGATGGTTAGTAGTAGGACTAAGTGAGGGGGGAATTTTAATGGTAGGGAATTAGAGAAATAGATAAAGGAGGGGGTTAGGGCTTAGGGTAATAGAGATATGGGTGGATTGGGATTTATGGGACATGTTTTTAATCAAGGGCTTATGTTTTATGGTAAGGGGATATATGGGTAGTTGAGAGAGAGAGGGTGGTGGAGTTATAAAAAGGGAGGGGGCATGGGATTATATTGAGAAAGGGAGATATAGCTAGAAGGAGAGTGAAAAAGATATGTAACATTAGCGCGTGCACTAATAGTGTGTTCACACCAATAGTGTGTGCATGTTAATAATGCATGCGCTCTAAAAATTTAAATTTTTTTGGTGTGCTTTCCTTTTTCATACCGTGTGTAATGACTTGGTAGGTGTGGTTCTAGGATCATCTTGTCTAACCTTATGCCTTGGACTAAATTATAGGAAAACACACAATGTTATGTAACTTCATGTTTTTCAACCTCGAATCTATATATGCTCCACTTGTCCAATGTTAATTAAACTACACACGCTTATAGAACTCTCTGCGTAGATTCCAAATATCTATTTGTTGAATAAATTTGTTAGTATTTTCTATTTTTATTCATTTTTGTTTGCAACCATGTCATATTTACATAAAACTCAAGCCATTTATTTCAACTATAAATTTTGACTAACACACCTATTTTGAAAATGAAAAAGAACACAAACAAGTATACTAAAAGGCCTACGCACTAAAAAATTGACTTTGCAAAGACCATGATGGCGGCGCCTAACGCTCGACCTTGTCTTTTTAGGGATTTACCGACTTCCTTAATTTAAAAATATATATTAAATTAACTTGGAAAAATTTGGAAAAATAGCGTTGCACTAGATCCGCTTTTTATCTATAACCCTACATAATTTGTTTTTCAAATTTAGACATTTTACATACCAAACCCAAGGCCTAACACAAACACATGCATTATGTTTTCTGAAGGAAAAACGAATACCAACCCAAGAAGAATGCCATTTTTTGGGAGTTATACCTATTTTTCATAAATAAAGGTTATATATTCCGTATGCTGATCTCATTCTCTACGTTTCATCTTTTTACACCATGTTCTAAAAAACTGTGTAGACACCTCTAAAAATTCATTTTAATGGCCAAATTTATGTTTTCCAGGAATTCCATTGCAACTAATGCGTCGTAAGTGGGTATCATTACCTTGCACCAACCTTTATTTGAAAATTCTCATGTATTTAAAACAAATAGTTGTAAAGTTTCAAATCACATTTTTATACAAATACAAACTAGTTTAAATCGAACCTTTTTCTTAAGAACCTCTCATTTTAGAAACCACCTATGACCTCCTACACCAACCATGATGGATTTCATTTAGGTTGAATGATTGGCCTACGGTATCTTCTTAACCCATTTTTATTTTCACTTTAGGGATGTGGGAAACATTTCAATCATTGTTGTTGAATAAACTTTTGAATTAATTCCTCGAGAAATTCTAATTCGAACTTTATTCATCTCCATTTATACCTTCTCTGAACTCTGAATTTTAAACTTATTAAGTATCGATGGCATTTTCCAACATGTTTGGCTCATATTTTAATCCTACTACAACATTTTATCTACCCTCTACACCTTTGTTTTGGTAATGCATAGTCATAACTTATTTGAACTTATCCATAGATTTTTCCACTTCAATGATTTTTCAACTTCTTCCTAAGTTTGTTTATTTCGTGATTTTTCAGATTCAACTTATGTTTCCTCTTTAAATATAGGGATTCAAAAAGGAATCTACTAAGTTATGTACTTCAATTTTTTTTACAAATATTTATTTCCCTTCAACCACAAATATTTTTAGCTTTAATATTACATGATTTCTCTAGATGGGTATATTCCTAACATTATGAAGATGAATACAACAAATTTGAAATATAACTTTCTTATATATAGATAGTGGAATTCCTTTGAATTTGATTTTAATATACTCCGGTAAGCCTCATTTATGGTAAATATCTACACATCCTAGCAAATTCCATTGTTCTCTTTCTTGGATGGGGTTCCACTAGACACAGTCTTACCAATAACATTCCATATTTGAATTATATATAAAGGGGAAGATTTGGGAAGATTCACCCAAATCCAAATATAGGTAACCATCGTTTTAGGATGAAAATCATTGTAAAAATTGAACAAATAATACTTACTTTCCCCAACACCATGTTTCCATCTCCACTACATTTCTCTAGAAAAATAAATTTTAAGGAAGTCAATATAAATAATGATAAACTAAATGTGTTACTATATTTATCGCAAGTAGTGTGTCCTCGAATTCAATAGCCAGAACAAACCTGAAGAAGGAATAGCCTTGTTTCATATCATGTAGTTCTAAAAGAGGAATTATAGAGGTCCTTTTTGAAATAGTATCATTGAAAGCATCACACAAACACATATTGGAACCACTAGTTAGGTTTCTTAAATTCTAAGGTGTGGGCCTTTTGTGCTTTCCATTCACTACAATAGATTTATGATTTTTATGAGATATTTATTATCATTAACCATTACTTCCAACTTGGAAAAAAAATAGAGGGTGAGGTGGCTCCAAGGGGATTATCAAGTCAAAATAAGATCAAAATTGGGTGGATATCCCATATTATGGTTTTAGGGAATTTTATTTTCAAGTTAAAGAAAATGAATGCATCTACATCATGAATTTTGGCATCCACTATCTTCATAGTGCATCAATATTGAGGCATGAATTAAATCATCATGAAAGCAATCACCCTGCAATGCTAAAGGTTTAGCCAACCAATTTCAAAGACAAAGGAAAAAAAATATAGTGGCAAGACCAATCTACCATGATTCCATATGGATTCCACAATTTTAGTTCTAGATTCAATGTATGTGATCTAGACCGACACCAAAGTCACCTAAGGCTTAAACAATTTTTTAGTAAGTGGAACCCGTAACTAGATTTTTTGCTCTACCCCACTATTGGTGTTTTTCAATAAAAAATTTAAAGTTTCTTGACTCATCAAATAATCAATGGATGACATGAACATGGGCTCATAAATCATTTTTTCCAATATTACAAATTTTAAACATGGAATCTTGAGATTTTGTAAGTCTAAGAAAAAAAACCCTTAACAAATGATACTACTATATCTGAATAATACATAATTCATTATAATTTATAAATCATAATTTCATTATTACCAAAAAATTTACACTACCCATAGGAATGTAGAGGTGGAGATCTAGGTTCAAATCCTTGAATGAGTATGATTGTAAATATGTTTTTGTAAATATAAAAAGTATTTCTTAAAAAAAAATTACACTAACTACTGTACACAAATAAAAATACAATAGAGAGATTGTTGAAATAAAACAATGTTTAGATAAAACTAGCACAACCTCTATACTTGAAACAATATATATCCTAAAAAGTTTAAAACAATATATAGATATAATAAATATGCCCTCCACTATGAGGAAATTAAAATTTCACAATTTTGAAACTCCATACAATAAAAGAGAAAAGTCTATAGAAGAGAAAAGTATATAGTAAGGTAGATCAAATGTGATTATAATAATTCAGTGGAAGATGTAAACCAATCTCTAAATCTAATGTGATCGTTCAAATGACATGTCTATCAAAAATCAGATATATTAATCCAACTCATGTGAAAATTTTCTTACCTGATAGGAAACATCGAACTTCTCAAATTTTGGGCAAAGTTTGAGAAGGAAATGTTTTTTTTTTTTGTAAGTTGCAGAGCAGAAATTTAATTAACAGAAACTGAATATACATCTAGAGCCGAGAGGAGTTTTGCATATTGGGGAGGCCTCATGTGCTGAAGCCACCATCCCAATTGCTCAAAACTACTGTAGTGACTGATGTAATGACTGACATAATACAAAATTGAGACCTCTAGAGTGTGGTATGCCCTTAAAAAAATAGGGACTTTGTTCAAAAATGAAAATCTATTGAGTCTAACTGTACTGAAAAAAAGACTATGCAGGAAATAGAAACAAAATAGCTGATAGTTGCAGAGGTAACCCGGAGCAGTGGCCGCCCAGGTTTCATTCTGTCGGTGGTTTCGTTGGGTCTTCCTCGATGATTGGGCAGGCCGCATAGAAATATTTGAAAATCCCTAGTGGGGGAAGAGAGGGAGAACCTGGAGTGTGCATTCCATCCTGGTTGATGCTGGGTCCCGAAGCCAAGACTTTGTTCTTCTTTCCTAGAGATTTCTTGTTTTCTAACCCTGTAGCAGCCTCATCTGTATTTTTTCCTTTCTATTTTTCAGGTTCTGATTTGTTGCCAATGGAGAAGACCTCCCAGGTGATGCTAGCCTCTAGAGTGTTGGAATGTTCTGCAGCTTCCTTCAAGCTTGCTTTGACGTTGCTGACGATGCTGGAACTGGATTTCCAGTTGGCCTCTATTTCTTCTACGAGTGTGCTCATCATGTTTTTGAGAAACTAGTAATGGTTAATGGCACCGCCATTACTACCTACAACAAGGAGTGCCGCTACTCTGCGAGCTTCCCATACATCTATGAGATTACATGTTCTCGTCGATATGCGGTCGGCATATCCATCCATCACAGACTAGTCCATGGCCACCTTCGGCCGATGATTGTTGGTCTTATGGCCACTCCCACTCCCACTCCCGCAATGAGAGATGCCCCTTGTGCGGTTCGTCATGACAGAGAAATGAAGAGCAATGAAAAAGGGGATGTCTGTAATTACCTTGAAGTTCGCTGAAGCCCAAGGTGGAAATGCAATGAAGAGCCAAGGATCTATTATCGTGGCCATGTCCATATCAACCAGGGGATTTAAGGAGCCGAGGTAATCATTGCCACAGGCTGTCGCCTTCATTGTAACTACGAAAATTGAATTCCAGTCTCAAGGGCCGAGGGGAGACATCAAACCAGGCACAAGCGAGGTAGAGAAAACAATAACTCCCTCATCCTCCAGGTTTAAATTCAAGCCATCGTCCCAATTGCCGCGTCAACATGGTTCCATGTGGATGCATCGTTCACCATTGATGTGTGCCAGGTGTCTGCCATCATTCACCTGAAGGTTCTGGTCCTGCATGCGTGAGGTGTTGTCATGTACGGGGGAGTGTGGTGGCGGCCTCTCCCTGTGCACTGCAGTCGAGGGATGTGCGGTGATGTCACCTGCATATGGGGATGAGAAGGAAATGTTGTCACAGCAGGTCCTTACTAATTTAGGAAAAAAAACACAAAATAAAATAAAAAAGTATGATTAAATTTGAATTCAAACTGAAAAGCATTGGGAGCCTCTCACGGACGGTGCCTTAAACCCTCGAATAAGTGGACCGTTGAGAATCTGTATCAACATAAATTTGAGTATCATATGTAACCTACGGATGGTTCCAGAGAGGAGATAAAAGCAGGGAACAATCTATCCTATGGTTCCAGAGAGTGGAGAAAAAATTAGGGAATTATGTATCCATTGAAGGCAGGCTGGAGATGAGGTATATATTTCAAATATTACTGTGTTTTGAACATTTTTTTCCTCCTCATCTACCTATTCTATGTGGTTGTGGTTTTATGTATAAGTCTGTGATTGGATGTATGTGGATGTTGTTGAGATATTGTAACTCTAAGAATATTATGTTGTACTTTATTATTTCAGAGATGTTCCATTCCTCCATGGAGACCCTATTGTATATCCGAAGATGTTTATTCCTCCGAGAGAGTGTCATAACTAGGGTTATTAGATCTCCCATGTGAGTTCGGACCCATTAGGGTGAAAAGTTAGTTAGAACATGAGTATAAATATAGGAGGTGTGTTCCTCATTTATCTCATTCATTCACTCACTTGTGATTGGCACATAGGAGAGAGAGAGAGGTTTGCATAGGAGGAGAAGGAGCTCTTGTTGAGGAATACATCTTGTATTGGTTGATTATCTATATTAAGGAAAGCTTTGCTGGGTTTTCTACCCCAAGAGGGTTTCTCAGGGTAAATATTTGTCTATCTTGTGATTGTGTTTCTTTCAGTGATATTGCTTGTTAAATTAGGCTAAACTTAACATGGTATCAGAGCTATCCTGAATAGGACATCTTTCACAAGGTGAAAATACCTTTCTCTCCTCCTCTGGTGAAAATTAGGGTTTCTGCAAAAGTTGGAAATTTTGGAATCTGATTGCATGGCTGGATAGATGTCCTCAAAATCGAACTTTTGAGCCCTAGATCAAACTTTTTGAGTGGGTAGAACTCCAGGAAAGTTAAACCCTACTTTGGTTTTTGGACCAGTAAACCAGAAAAAGTGCACACTTGTGCATCAGAAAACCAGAAAAGGTGCAAACCAGAAAACTAGAAATTCTGCTGCAGTTGTTGATCAGATTTGAAGGGTGAAAAGTTGAAGTTTCCAGAAGCAGAGCTCACCAGTTATCTCAATCCAATCAAGCACATCTCCTGATAAGTGTTATTCTATATTTTGAGAAACTTCAATTTCTGTGGTCCCCTGGATAAGATGGCTCCAAGCACTAAGCTTGAAGGCAAGATAGAGGGTATAGAGAATTTATGGGCATGGAAATATAGGATTGGTCTCATTCTTGAAGAGAATGATATTACCCAATATATCAAGGATGAGGTTGCAAAACCTGAAGAAGATGAAGCCAAAGAAAAGTATAAGAAGGACTTGATTAGGGCAAAGAGAATCATTGCTGATTCTATCAAAGACCACTTGATTCCCTAAGTGGCATCCAAGAAGAATCCAAAGTAAATGTATGATTCCCTAGGCAGGATGTATGAAGGAAGGAACATCAACAGAAATATGAATTTGAGAACTCAATTGAAGAGTACAAAAATGAGTAAAGGAGAATCTATTCAAGATTACTTCACAAGGGTCTCCCAGTTCAAGGAACAACTAGAAGCCATTGGAGACACTCTTGATGAAGATGAACTAGTCATGACTGCTCTCAATGGTCTCTCTAGACCTTGGGATTCATTCATCCAAACCAGGTGTGCAAGAAAAGAAAGTATGAAGTTTTATGTGGTATGGGAGGATTGCATTCAAGAATAATCTAGGGTTGCCAATAGAGAATCCTTTCTCAAAGAATATGAGCAAGCTTTGGCCACCCACACCAAAATAAGAAGGAGTCATTTCAATTCCAAGAAGAATGGTCACAAGGAATCTCATCCTCCTCACAGATTTAAAAAGAGAGGAGGAGTAAGTTCAGAAAGAGACCTTTCCTCAATTCAATGTTATAGTTGTCACAAACTAGGACACATTGCTAGAAATTGTCCTTCAAAGAAGAAGAAAAAATAATCTTCACAAAAGACATCAAGCACATTTGGCAGAAGATGATAGTGAAAGAGAGGAAGAGGAAAGGCCTCAAAAGAAAAGAACTAAAATAGAAGAAGAAAATGCAGAAGAATATGTTCTATTCTCTGCACTCTTTGGGTCAGTAACACCTGGAGAAGATACATGGCTCATTAATAGTGGTGCTTCAAAGCATATGACAGGACAAAAGAAGACTCTCTCGAGTCTAGAAGAAAAGACCTCTCCACAGAAGGTATCTCTAGGAGATGACTATCAATATCCCATCAAGGGAATTGGTGAAGCAAGCTACAAGCTTGATTATGGAACTCCATTGAAGATGAAGGAAATCCTATATGTACTAGGTTTGAAGAAGAACTTACTTTCTATCTTAGCCTTAGATAAGAAATGTTATAGGGTTGCATTCATAGATGGACAAGTACTCATGTGGTCCAAAGGAAAATCAATTGAGGATTCAATTGTTATTGGTGAAGAGGAAGGAGGTCTATACAAACTCAAGGGTCATGCTAAAGCTGCCCTTGTTCATGAAGCCACTAGCCCAAGTGAGCCATGGCATAGAAGTCTTGCTCACATTAACTACAAATCACTACCTCATGTGAGAAAGGTAGTCATAGGACTACCATATCTAAAGATTGACCATAATGGCACATGTAAAGGATGTGAAAAAGGGAAGAATATCAAAAATCCATTTCCAAAGAGTAAAACAAAGACTAAGAGTAACTTGGAATTGATTCATTCAGATGTATGTGGACCAATGCCATCCAAATCTTTGAGTGGGTATGAATATTACCTTACATTCATTGATGACTACTCAAGGAAGACTTGGATATATTTCCTAAAGGGAAAAGATGAAGTCTTTGGAAAGTTCAAGGAATTCAAAGCCTTGATAGAAAATCATTTAGAGAAGAAGATCAAGATACTTAGGACAGATAATGGTGGAGAATATACTTCAAAGGATTTTGAAGTCTTTTGTAAAGAAGCTGGAATCAAGAGGGAGCTAACCACTCCCTACAATCCCCAACAAAATGGTGTTGTAGAGAGAAAGAATATAACCATTATGGAAGCAGTAAAAACAATGATACATGATCAAGACCTACCTATGTATCTATGGGCCGAAGCAGCCAGGACAATAGTCTATGTGCAGAATAGACTATCTGATAGTGCTCTTGATTTCAAGACCCCAAAAGAAGTGTTCACAGGGAAGAAGCCTAAGGTAAGTCACCTCAAGATATTTGGATTCCCAGTATACATTCACATTCCAAAAGAAAAGAGGACCAAGCTAGATCCCTTTGGGAAGAAAGGAATATTTGTTAAAGCATCCAAAGCATTAAGAATATACATCGCAGGATTCCATCATATGGAAATAAGTAGGGATGTGACATTTGATGAAGAGGTAGCTCTCAAGAGATCTAGGAAGTGCCAGTATGAAGAAGTATATGAGGAAGATGCACCTTCCAGAATTATAGAAGCTACACCCACCCCTGAAGAGACAACACCTGGAAACCATGACATGATGGAATCACAAGAAGCCCCTTTCATGAACATATCAAGTAAGAGAAAGCCATCATGGGCAAGAGACATTATACTAGGAGCAGAAAAGTATGGAGCTTCTGAAGGCTCCACTAGAGCGAGCAAGAAACCAAAGACATTCTCCAACTATATGGCCTTGATGTGTGATCTTGTAGATCAAGAACCCACTAGTTATGAAGAAGCATCTCATAAGAAAGAGTGGGTGGAGGAAATGATGGAGGAATACCAATCAATAATGAAGAATGATGTTTGGGATATAGTTCCCAAGCCAAAGGAAAAGAGTGTGGTATACTCCAAATGGATATACAAGATAAAGCATGCTACGGATGGCAACATTGAAAAGTATAAGGCAAGGTTTGTGGCCAGAGGATTCTATCAGAAAGAGGGAATTGACTATGAAGAAACATTTGCACCAGTTGAAAGGTACACTTCCATTAGAACCATCATGGCACTTACATCCATGATGAAGTCAGAATTACACTAGATGGATGTGAAGACATCCTTCCTGAATAGTGTGATTGAGGAGGAAGTGTACATAGAACAACCACAAGGATTTGAGGTTGAAGATAGAAGAAACCACGTATGCAAACTGAAAAGGGCTTCATATGGGTTGAAGCAAGCTCCCAGAGATTGGTATGGAAGAATTGACAGTTTCTTGACAAGCTTGGGCTTTACCAAGAGTAAAGATGATCCTAACCTTTATCTCAGAGTTATGAATGATGAACCTGTCATATTATTGTTGTATGTGGATGATCTATTTCTGACTGGAAATGAGAAACAAATTATCAAGTGCAAGAAGAAGCTCTCTTCAGAATTTGAGATGAGCGATCTCGAATTGATGCACTACTTCTTAGGTCTGGAAGTATGGAATCGCCCAAAAGGAATATTTCTCAACCAGGGAAAATATGCTGTGGAAATATTGGAAAGATTTGACATTTTGGAATGCAAATCCATGGCCACTCCCATGGATTCCAACTTGAAGTTGTTAGCTGATGACTCATCAGAGTTAGTGGATATGACTCTGTATAGACATATTATTGGGTCATTGACATATTTGACAAATACCAGACCAGATATATGCTTTTCTGTGAACACCTTGATTCAGTATCTAGTGGAACCTAGACGAGTTCACCTGATAGCTGCAAAGCATGTGATGAGGTACCTAAAGGGTACGATAGATTTTGGTCTATGTTATCTGGGAGATCATGACTTCATATTATATGGCTACACAGATGTTGATTGGGAAGGAAGTGTATCAGATAGGAAGAGCACATCGAGAGGATGTATCACATAGGAAGAGCACATAGTGTGGCTCTCAGCACAGCTGAAGTGGAATATATTGTTGCTTGCTCTGCTAGTTGTGAAGCGGTATGGCTTTGAAAACTGTTATCAGGATTATTTGACTTAGAGATAGACCCCACTATGATCCTGTGTGACAACCAAAGTTGTATCAAGATGACAGAGAATCCAGTGTTCCATGATAAGTCAAAGAACATAGAGATCCGATATTTTTATGTACGGGATATGGTGCAAAAAGGAGCTATCAAGCTCGAGTATGTGAGCACTGATGAACAAGTTGCTGATATATTGACCAAACCTCTGTAAAGTTTGAGTATTTTCGAGACAAGCTTGGTGTAGTTCAGAAGGACCCTCCTCCAAAAGGGGGAGTGATGTGGTCACTAATGATGAGATTTCTTGCATCGATGGTAAGGTTGATGATGTGGATACCTGTATTGATGTTATTGACGATGAAGTCAATTGTAATGTCCCCATTTTGACCCCCTTTGTATTAAATCGTAAATGATGTAAATATTGTAATTTAATCATGGTGAGGAGCTCAAGGCCAAGGCCCCACCATTGATTTAGCGTTTGATGTATCAGCAATTAAAGGAATAGATGCCTATGGTTCTTGTGCTAGATAGGCACAATGTAAATAAGACATCATGAAAATACAAATTTTTAATGAAAAATAACCACAACTAGCTATGCAATGCAACAAAGAAATGGGGGCATGATTCTACAAGGAATAGGGAGGGAAATTATTCAAACCCTTGAGCCAATGGTGTTAATCCATGTGTCAATAAGAAAACCCATAAACCACCAACTACCCATTTTGGGTTAGGGACCCAATCATTTAATTCTTCCAGATATTGGTTGAGGCAGTTAATGCCTTGGGAATGAAGAGGTATGGCAGCCGATTTCGTGCATGGGAAAACCATCAACCTGGAAAATCATATTTTGTTTCCTTGGGCTGGAAAACACCCACGAAATGGTGCCCAAAGCCATTCTGAACATGGAGTCTTTCCTCTCTCACGCAGTCTGAACTACTGGGTCTTTCCTCATCACGTTTTTACCAAATTTCCTGCATTTTTCCATGCCTGGGAGCTCGTTTTTGCATATATAGTAGTTGGGAGAGAAGGGCCATGGTTTGGGGACTTTGATGGAGGTCGTTTTTGCCCCAAAATGCCCATGGATGTTTTTCTGAAAACGATTTCTGCTCTCCAGGGTTGTTCCCCAATTGCCATTTCATTTTTTGGGCTTTCCCACGTTTTTCTAAATTGGTAGAAACCCCCCTCTTTGGGAAACCCACTGAAGAAACGTTTTTCCTCATACCCAGCACTTGTGGTTTTTGTTTTTATCTACATCCCTGTTTGAATTGGAGACTGTAAGCAAGAGATTGGAGTGGTAGTGGACAGAATTGGCTTGATAAACCTAGTGGAGGGAGTAACCTCTCAAGAAGATCAAGAGGGCTTTGGTCACTTTTCTATGCACACCCTGAGAGCAGTAAAAAGGAAGGTATGGCTTGAGGGACTGTGTGGTAGTGAAGAGAATACTTCCTTGTGTTGGGTGTGTAGGCATTGTGAGTGCCAAGCTGAATAGATCTTGTAGAGGTATCCATAGCTCTGTGGTTGAGCTCACTAGTTTAGCAATTCTTCCTTTCCATTTCCTACCAGCCTGATAAACCCAATTGTAGATTGGCTTGGCTCATCTTGGTGTATGCTTAGCTATGTGTGAGTCTGTTGTTCCCTGATTCCTTGTAGAGATCATGCCCAAATCGGGGGTGGCAGTTGCATCAAGAGGTTGATAAGCACAATTGGCCTATGGTTGGGTGGAACGTTGCAGATGCATAGCTGGTTGCTTGGGACTACTTTGTTAATACAAGTATTCTCTTTTATAAATTCTGCAATTTCTTTATTTAATGACTGTCACATTAATGTTTGAATGTATGTTAGATATTAAACATGATAATTTTAATTTACTTCCGCTGTGTTTTCTTATAATCATACATTCCATATGTATTTTATATTATGTGAATGCTTATTGAGAGTTCATGGGGTTAGATGCCCCATTTTAGCATCACGTCCTCTCTATCATGCTGGTATGATAGGAGGGGACGTAACATCAATGATATTGACGATGAGGTAGATGAGTGGTCCTTAGACTTGGTCTAAGTTGACAAGTGGATTGTATCATCCCTAGACACATGTCCTAAAAGAGATCCATAGACTCTGATCTCCGAGAAAGATGGTGATAAATCCTCGATCTGATCTAGGTCACATCTAGTATGAAAAAGGACTGGCTCTGTGGTGGTAAATCCTAGATTTCATCTAGGTCACATCCAATATGAAAAAGGGCTGGCTCTGTGGTGGTAAATCCTAGATCTGATCTAGGTCACATTGTTGGCTGCTTTTCTGGGCAGACCCGGGTTTTAATGAAGCGCAGCAACAAAACCCCTTGGCGCACTGGCCCTCTCGGCAACGAGCTGCGCGGCAGCTCGAGGTCTCACCCGAAGTGGCTATGGGGGGTTAAGGAATCAGCTTTCCTTAACCGTGGTGACGCTGAGATTGTTCTATATACCTCATTCTTCCTCAAATATCGGCGGTCGGACTTTCCCGCAGGCCTCACGACGCAACTGCGCGGATGCCTTCCTTCCTTCAGACCCACTGCGCGGTCTCGTCCTCCGGGCGCGGGGGGCGCCTATTCCTTGCGTCGACGCGCTAAAATACCTCCTCGTCCTGCGCACTCATCGCAGCCACGCGAAGCTCGGTCGCTGCAGCGACAACGTTCCACCACTACTTCTATACTTGGCGATTATAACAATAGAGGACCTTCCTACACTCACTCAAACAGTCGCAAAGATGATGCAAAAGATGTACACACAGGTAATGATCTTAAACAGTTATCATTCACACAAACATTATAACAAGAAGATATATGTGAACCTCATCTCCTCGAGGAAAACCACGTCCACGGGAGTGTTATATTAACCAGAAAGTGATAGAGTTATACAATATGCTGCGCACACAGCTGCAGCCTTAGATCTTTCCAGGAAACTCCACGCACACAGCTGGGAGCCCTTCTCTCAATCTAGTCTCCTCTCTATGGAGATTACAAAGGCACAGACGTCGACTCAGACGGTCTGGCAACTCAGGGATTAGCTCCTCGGCTATCCGATTTCCTCTCTAGTTCTACACACTGGGTAGAAAAATACAGTGAAGGATAATCAACACATGATCTATCCTTTAGACTGGCTATCTAACAGTCTAACATCTAGCTCTCTAACTCTCCAACCTATATCTAACTTCCTAACCTCTATCCATTACAATTATTCATATATATAGGTGGCCATGGCGGTCACACCTTTACAAAACTGTGGGCCTTTCCCAACAGTGATTCCCAAAAACCCTAACCACGCACATGGCTAGGTGTACTGTAGGCGCCGCTTGCAGTCACGTCGCCGCTTCCTGCAGGCTCCGTGAATTCCGGCGCAGATTGTGGGTATGGGCGATCGTCCTTCGCCTTCAATGCTCTGGTCCGTTGCTCCTCCTTGATCCGAGCAACCATAACTTCTGTACTGAGCCTTTAAATGAGGGTAGCTGAGCCCTCTACTCCATCGCCTTATTTATTATGGTAGCTGAGCCACCTTCATTCTTCGATGACGTGCGCGCGAACTCCGCAATTTCCGGTCCGTGATCTGCGCTGAGATCATCCATCTGGCACCGTACTGCGCACCGTCTCCTTCTTACCCAAAACTTAGTGCTTGTCCCAAAATTAGCACTTTCCTTCCATACTCGTGCTTTTTCCCAAAATTCGCAGCTTTTACTATTGCTGCGACCTTGGCCCCAACAGGCCCCCAACACTCACTTGTGGCTCGCCCTCGAGCCACTCGCACTAGCGCGTGGTTGCTTGATTTGCGCATCTGCTTTTGCTTGAATCTCCGCGAATGTTTTCTGCCACTTCGCAATAGCGGAGTCCAATTCCTCAATACACTCATCAGCTGTTTGCACCGTTTCTGCGGTTGCTTCATCTTTAGTGAGGGTATCAATGATCTCCTGAGATTCAGCAATCTCTTTGATTTTTGTCTCAACCTGGCCAACGATTTCAGCATATTCATCCATGAATGGCTGAATGCTGTTGGTGAGCTTCTCATCTTCAGTTCTGAGCTTGTGCAGTTGCTGCTGCATTTTGCGCACTTCGCCCATCTTCTTCATCTTTGGCAAGCCTGTTAAGGACTTAGCTTCTTCATTCAGAACAGTGAGAGATTGTTCTGCAGCTTGCACTTGTTCTGACAGTCCCACTTTAAAAGGGAGGTTCACAAGCTCCGTCCAAGCTTCCATAGCCTGGTTCATCAGATTCTTGGCTTCCTGTACTCGATCTTTCATCCGTGTGGAAGCTCTGCTCAGTGCTTCAAATTGTACCTGCGCATCATCCGTAAGCTGCACGGCAACACGAGCTTCTAGCTCAGCAATCTGGGTTCTATGGTCCTCAGCCATAGCAACTATTTCTTGCTCCAGGGTTTTCACCCTTCCTCCAATAATTTGAACTTTTGCAACCAGAGGGAGGTCTGGTTGAATCTCGCAAGCCGGCAGTTCCTGGGCAATCTCTTCTATTGCGTTTCTGATGCCGGTGTCTTGCGCCTCATAGAGTGCAAGCTTCGTAGAGATATTCTTATGACTTTCTTTGAGCTCTATCTCCTGCGATTGCAGTCGTTGGTTTGCCTGGAAAGTAGAGAGCTCTCTAGCTCTCAACTCAAGATAAACTTTCTCCTGTACAAGCTGTAGAGTTTCTATAGGAATCATAGACAAATTTATTTCTACAGGTCCAACTGTGCTTACCTGTAGTTCAGCTAGAGGATCTGGAAGTGTCATGCTGGTAGGCGGAATATGCACGACGGTGTGCCTTTCTGTGAGTTCTTCAACTCGCTCATCCCTTGGAATTTCTTGTGGCGCCTGCGAAGTAGATGCTGGCGCATGGGTCTGCACAATCCTTCCTGCGAGACCTTTCAATTCTACAAATTGTAAGTCTAGAGCACTTCGGATGTGAGCATGCGTGTTCCTCATCTCACGAAATTGCTCTTTCAAGTATTTGTCGATCCCCGGGGGAATGGCCTCAGTGGGATGCGACACTTTCTGCTTCTTGGTGGCTGGTTCTGTTGAGCCTTCATCGCTTCTTTGCTCAGGGGCTTCCTTGCCCTTATCCTTTTCTTGCGCAGCGGCGGGTGGCATCGCAGGTGCGATGTCGGCTGCTGCTCTCCATTCGTCCGACCACGACTTAATGGTTTCTTCGACATCTTCTGTGGTCATCCTGTAAAGACCTAGCGCCCAGTCACCTGGAATGTCGCAAGGCCGAAGGTAAAGTTGATGGATGTCGGCAGTAAAAGCCAACTTCCCTTCATACAATGTGGCTGTCTCCTCGCTCAGCCTTGGCATATCTTGTATGGTATCTCGGAGGAGATAGTAGTACTCACAAAAGACAGCGCGATTCATCTTGCGCTTCGCGGGATTAGGGGAATCCCAGAGGTTGATGTAGCGCATGCCGGCAACCTCTCCTGCGCGGCGCGGAAGGAACTGAGTATTCGGGGGCTCCTTCCACCCGACGAGAGCGCATAAAATTAGAAGCCACGAAAAATGGAATGATTGGGCTGCATTGTCCTGCACATTCAGGCAATCAGCCAAAAAAGAATTCAGCAGGAAGAGAGACCAGTTGTACTGTTCTCCCTCCGCAGCTGCGATAGCGAGCTCCACAACAACTCCAGTAACTTCTTTTGGTCGGCACTTTGTGAGAAGTCTGCCTGCAAGTAGACTTCCTGTGAAGCGAAGTGCCTCATCTTCTACTGTCGTGAGGTCATAAGCCCGACCTCCTCTTGTCAAGTTATATTTCTGGACCAGCTTTGCAGCCAATTTTCGGTCCTTTTCCTTTCCCACAAAATGGATATTGGGATCCTTACCAACCTTAGATAGACCGGTGATGCGGTGTATCAAATCAACATTTAGATCAATTGGCCTCCCGAGCCAAAGGTAACCTCCATGAACGCAGGATAGCAGTGTTTTAACGACTGTGTTCACTTCATTGCTACGCCCAAAGTGCGGTAGCTTCAACAAATTCAAGAGTCCAGGGCGCTCAAGATTTGCTGCAAATCCCTTCGGGATAAACTCGTCGACCTTTCTGGTGGGATTATGCACTATATCCAGATATCGGTCCAACTGGAACTGAGGATATGTCTTATAGTCTCCAAGGTTAAAATCAGAGAATTTAACCAATGGAATGTTTCCCAATAGTTGGCCTTCTACCCGCACACTAGGCGGTAGTGGCGGTAGCGGAATTGGATACCTTGCGTTCTTCGGAATCTGTACATCCGGCGCATCATCTGGACGCGGCGGAATATAGTTCACCATAGACGCGAGCGGCTCTGGAACAGGTTCCTCCGGCTGCTGCTGAGATGCTCTTGTGCCTGGAGATGTTCTGGGATCAGTAGCACCAGGGTGTACATAGGTCGAAGCCGTCACCGGAGTGGCCATGCCGAAATCTAAGCCTCGACGTAGAAATTGACGAACAACTTCTTCAGTCGATAAATTCTCCGTTGTGAACCAACGTAGATAACAAAACTCTGGACAGCAAATGGCGGACCTGCGTAGGTTATGGACACTGAAAACAAGGGGAAATACTCTGCACACTCGGCTCTGAAAACAATACTTTGGATCTTTAAACACAACTATGCAACTCGAGACAGTAACCCGAAAATGATACAAGTGTGAGGTATTTATAGCCAGCGGGGATAGTAAATGCGACCAAGTGGGGTAACGTAGCTATAGGTGGCTACAGATGAGTTGACAACACACTATCCTCCTTGCCGTAGCGGTGCATTTAGTGTGATTGACGGGTTCTGATAGCCTTCCGGGAGAAGCTAATGCTTTCGGCGCCTGAGTTAAATGCAAATCTTTCGGAGATTAAGCCGAATCCATCAAAACGGCTAGACTTAAATAGCGGCCTTATCCTTCATTTATTCAAACGCGGCTACATAACTGCTGTAATTCAAAATTTCCAGCGGGTCATTTCAACTTAGGAAACTGTGCCTCTATGGGTCCGCAACAAAAACTTTTTCAAGCGGCAATTTATCAAAGGGAACTCCGCAAGAGCGATAGTTCAACGGTCCAAAAACAAAACTTCGCCAGAGCGTACCGATAAGCTCTCTTCAAGCAATTTTTATTCAGGATGCGCGGATATTTCAAGGAACTGTGCAGGAAGCTGGAAACTGAGGGTGTGTCGCAGCTTCCGTGTAGACTGAATGCGATGTCTCTTTCAACTACACCGGACATCTGCACTCCTGAGAAATATATTATGTCGACAGGGCGGAGTGGCCGTCGCAATAAAGCTTAAGCCGACTCCCGTTTATCATTGTAGGTAGTAATTCTCCATCCAGCTTCACAAGCTGAACTGCACCTCCGTCTGTTATTTTTATTACCTGAAAAGGGCCTAACCAATGCACGCGAAACTTGCCTGGAAACTTGATGAATTTACTATCATAAAGGAGTACCAAGTCTCCTTCTTCAAAGTGCTTATGCTTAATGTGCCTGTCGTGCCAAGCTTTCTGTCTTGCCTTCTGTACCTGTTGATGAAATCCGGCCAAAAGTCTGTCTTCTTCTAAGGCAAGCAGTTGCGAAAGTCTTTCATTCATAGTATCAGGATCTGCCATTTCTGTAATTTGCGCAATTCGGAGACTGGGAACAATGTATTCCATGGGCATAACTGCTTCTTGTCCATACACCAAGCTGAAAGGTGTGTGACCTGTTAGTTTCTTGCAAGTGGTTCTGTAAGCCCATAATACAGCTGTGACTCTAAGGTCCCAATCATCTCTTTGTTGATTACAGATCTTCGTCAGGGAATTCTCAAGAATCTTATTGAATGCTTCCACCGTACCATTAGCTTGAGGGTGGTAGGGTGTACTCTTATGGTGATTCATTTGAAATTCTTCAGTGAGGGCCTCTATAGTCTCATTGAGGAAATGTGTACCTTGATCACTCATGAGGATCACTGGGCATCCAAACCTAGTGATAATGTTCTCGAAAATGAACTGCGCGGCAGTAGCAGCGTCGCAGTTCTTAACTGGCTTCGCCTCAGCCCATATGGTGAGGTATTCAGTAGCTGTAATGATATATCTTGCGCCAGTTCTTTTTCCTGGGGGGTTAATAGGTCCTACAAAGTCAATGGCCCATTTATCAAAAGCACGCAGTGTGATCTGGGGTCTTAGCGGCATTTCATCTCTCCTTGAGGGTTTTCCTGTGCGCTGGCACACATCGCAACATTTACAGAATTCCTTAGTATCCTTGTGCAATGTCGGCCACCAAAGACCTGCGGCTAATATCTTTTGCGCGGTCGGCTTTCCTGCGAAATGGCCTCCTGCGGTACCTGAATGCGCTTCTGCGATGATAGAGCTCTTTTCATGTGGTAAGATACATCTGCGCAAAATTTCGTCAGGGCCCAACTTATAAAGCTGGCCTGCTATCAAAGTGAATTCTGCGGCTCTAACAACAAGTTGTTTCTTTTGCTGGATTGTAAACTCAGCCGGCGCTTGTCCGGTAGTGAGAAACTCAAGAATATCAGAATAATATTCGTCTGCTGCTTGAATAGAAAACAACTGTGCGTCAGGCAGATTGTCCTCGAGACTTGTAGGTTCCTCTCCTGACTCTATCCTGGATAGATGGTCAGGGCCTGCATTCAATCTGCCTGGCTTTACAATAACCTCAAAATCATACTCTTGAAAGAGCAGTAGCCATCTGCAAATTCTTCCTCCTAAAACTGGTTTATTGACCAAATATTTCAAAGCAGAATGGTCAGTATACATTTTAAAGTGAGCTCCTAACAGGTAGTGTCTGAATTTCTGTAGGGCATACACCATAGCTAATCCTTCCCTTTCTGTAGTGGTGTAATTCTTCTCAGCTGTAGATAGCTTTCTGCTGGAGTAAGCAATTGGGTGGTCAATACTTCCTTCTCCAGACTGTGTAAGCACGATTCCTAATGCTATGGAAGAAGCATCAACATGAACATGAAAAGGTTTTCTCCAGTCCGGGAAAACTAGAATAGGCGCTGTGATCATCTTTTCTTTAAGTGTGTCCAAGCTCTGTTGGCATTCTTCTGTCCAGTGGAACTTCGAATCCTTCTTCAGCAATCTTTCCATAGGCGCTGTGATCCTTGCATATCCTTTGATGAATTTTCTGTAGTATCCTGTATGTCCCAATGTTGTGCGCAATTGCTTAACTGAGTTGGGCGCCGGTAAATTAGCAATGATGGCAACCTTCGCAGGATCCATCAGAAGTCCTTGTCTGCATACAATATGTCCCAACAAAATACCAAAGGGCACACAAAATATACATTTTTTCAAGTTAAGGGAAATCTGATGCTGTCTACATTTTTCTAGCATCATGCGCAGATTCGCAATATGGTTCTTTAGTAAACCAAATACAGTCCAGTCATCGAAATAGACTTCTAAAAACTTGTGGATAAATTCTTTAAAAACAGCAACAACAACTCTAGAGAAGATAGCAGGTGCGTTTTTAAGACCAAAGGGCATTACCGTATACTGGAATGAGCCCCATTCAGTTGCAAAAGTAGTCTTGTGGCGGTCGTCCGGATGGATTCTGATCTGATGATATCCCGAGAAACCATCAGTGAAGGAGTAAGCCTCTTGTCCTCCAACATTATCAAGTACTTCATCTGTGAAAGGAGTGGGAAATGGATCATGCGCTGATGCATCATTGAGTTTGCGCAAGTCGACACAAATTCTTATTTCACCTTTCGTTTTCTTTTCTTGGACCACCATAGGACTAATCCAATCGCTTTCCTCTACTGGTTCAATAATACCTGCTGCAAGCATCTTATCAATTTCTTCTTTGACTTTTTCTTTGTAGCGCGGGTTCAACCTGTATGGGCGCTGCTTTACTGGCTTGGCATCTGGTTTCAGAGGTATGCGCATCACTCCTAAGTCTCCTAGGATGCCTTTCATTTCTGTGAACTTGGTAGGAAAGATATCCTGGTAGTCACGTAATAAATCTGAAACATGCGCAACAGTTTCATCATCCCAATAATCTCCTATAGAAGCAAACTTTGGGTCAGCTTCTGTGCCAATGTTAACTTTCTTGAGCTTGACGTGTTCTGTGATGGCAGGAATATCAAGCTCAGGACCTTCAATATTGCGCGTCCCTTCTGATTCTGGGATATTGATGTTGCGAGGATCGTCCTCCTCATCTTCAGCGGTGAAGTTATAACATTCCAGGGCATGTTCTATCTAGACAGCCCAATTTGGTTGGGAATATTCTGTTACTGGATAGTGTTCAAATACCTTCTTTCTAATACACTTCAAAGCCTGATCAATGCTTAGATGTTCTGACTCAAAGCTGAAGGTAAGTTGAAAGCTTTCTATCATAAGATCCCAAGTAAGAGTGCCTTTGCGCAATTCTGTTTCAGTATACCAATTCCTTGGAATTGTATCCAATGTGTGGATGAATTGGTGAACCCATTCATCTTCCGGAATATCTGACCATTGCTGAATACATGCTTCAATGTGTGACCTGGGGTCACTCTGTCCTTCATATTTGCGTAGCGCTTCGGCTGTGGTGTTCTGAAATCTGCGCAGTATCAATCTGCGACAGTCTTTCCATGTATGAATATTCTCCTTATGCGCAATCCACCATCTTGCGGGTGTAGCGCGCAATGCTACATCCAGTGCCTGTATGCGCTGCGGTTCTGGAAGCTTTTGTTCATATTCCTGTATGAATTTAGTTACTTCGGTTAGACCATCAAAAGTTGGAGTGTCAGTTAATTCTGTGCCAATCCATCGAATGGATTTAGTCATCATGGCGCAACGTCTTGCAGAAACCTCATGTAGACGATTCTGCCAGTTTTCCAATCCTGCATCTGAGTCTGATGTGCACGAGCTATCACATCGCCAGCTAATATGGCCGTCTGCTGTGGGGTTGACATAGTCACTGTGGTTAGTGGTTAGTGTTCATCTGGTACAAACTTTCCATGTGGCGCGCTTCCTCTTCTGCGCGAATGGGTTCTATATATCTTGGTCCTTGAATAGGATCAAGAGGTGCGATGACCCTGATCTGGTCATCCTCAAAGGTCATCTGTCTTTTCTTCAGGTTAATGACAGCCAAATTATCAAATGCCCAGTCTATTCCTAACAGCGCTGGGTATGGTCTACTATCATCCATAATTTTGATTACTTCAAAATCTGCAGAGCTTCTTACTCCTTCAATATCAATAGGTACATTGGGTAATCTGCCCAATGGAGAGACTCGTTGCTGATTTGCGAGTCTTAGCTGGATAGGGGATCTTGTAAGCTGAGGGCTTCCCATCTGTTCCCATGTCTGCATAGTGAGAACATTGGCTTCTGAGCCCAAATCTAACATGACTTCGTCCATTTCAAATGCTCCAATCTGTGCTGTGAGCCTCATCTCTTTTCCAGTTCTAATGTGACTCCTAATCTGGTGAACAGCACGCTGCGGTGTGTTCGTCGAAGCAGAGTGTTGGCACTGATCCAACAGGTGTTGGAGTTCTAGAGTTGCTTTTTCATTGCGCAACAGTTTTAAACATTGTCGCAGGAATGCTTGAACACTGCCTAGTGCATGCTCCTCATCATCATCAGGCCTTCCAGCTGTAGTGGCCTGTTCTTGTACCGGGTTGTCTTGTCTTAGCACTTGCGATCTACTAATGTTCTGCGGAATTGCGGCAGAACTTGAAGCTCTCGGATCTGAGAAATACTCTTGAGCTTGCTTAAATGCTTCTTTTTGCTTCTGCAGGTTAAGTGGGGCTGGTTTAATGTTAGCGCGGCGCACCCATTGGGTCGCTTGCTTTCCCGTTCCCATCTCTTGCGCACCAGTGGTTGCTCCACTGCGTGTCACTATATTAACTGTAGGGTCCGGTTCTCTTTTTTCTGCTCCAATCAACTGAATATTCTGATTGACCTGTGGTGTCTTTGCTTGCATCTTAGCCTGTAACTGAGGGCATTCTTCAATGATATGGTCGGAAGATTTACAATACCTGCAGAGGGTTGTAGGATTTTGGCAATCCCTAGCAAAATGACCTTGTGTTCCGCAATTATAACAAGTGATCTGTCCTCTTCCGCGACCAAAATTTGTTGTGCGTCCGCGTCCTCTGTAATTTGCTACTCGGGCGTCCCGAGTTTGGTCATAAGGTGGACCTGCTGTGGGTCCTTGTGTCTCTGCTTGTACCCTATAAACATCATGCTTTCTTTCTATCATAAGATCATATGCTCGACAATTGTTCTCATCATGACCTACTGATTTACAGAAATTACAATATAGATTCTTTGGAGTTTGTACATATTTCTGGAGTAAGTGACATTCTTGTGGTCTATGACCTCTAGTTCTACATATTTCACACCAAGGCCCTTGTGCATGTGGTAAAGGATTAGGTGCTCCAGTTGCAATATAGTCTATGAAAACGGGACAATGGTCCTTTGAATGACCTTGGGCTTTACATTTTGTACACCAAATTTCTTCCTTAATCTCCTTGCCTTTCTTAATATCATGCACTTGCAAGGTTAAGTTTGCTAATTGGTTCTGTAAATGCGCAACATCGTTGCTTGTTCCTGCAATTGGCGAAGCTTCTATTTTCATGGCCATTTCTAGAGCTTGTTCCTGAGTATTGAGATTCTGTTGCATAAGAGGAAGTCTAATGTGTGGGAGCAGCGCAGCAATGAACCATTCTTTATGTTGCTGTGGTGCAAACTCGAAGCTTACCTGATCTATCAAGGCTTTGAACTTCTGGTCAAAGTCCCATACTGATTCTGTAGGTAACTGTTTGATGTCCTTGAGCTCTGTTATACACTGTGATTCTGATTTAGGTTTCTTAAATTCCCGAATCATAGCATTTCTTACCTCATCAAGCGTCCTATTCTGTGCTGCTGAGTATTTCATGAACCAAGTCAACGCTCTTTCTCTTAGTGTGGTTGCTAACTGAACCAGTTTAACAGCATCGTCATTAATTTGCTTAATTGTCCAAATGGCTTCACATAAGAACCAGTGCTGCTCAGGGTCTTCTATCCCTGTTCCTCTAAAAGTTGGTAGCTTCATGTCATCACCCATCCTTCTTGCGCGGGTTTGAGGTGGAGGTACTGTAGCAGTGCCTCCGGGATGGTTAAACAAAGGTGGTACAGAGGTACTAGAAGTACCATGTGGGCTACTAGAAGGTGTTACTGTAGGATTATACTGAGCTCCGTCTGGTTTTTGCGGTGTAAAGGGGTAATAAGGGATATGAGCACTCCCTTGTCTTTCTATATGGCTTTCTCTAGGGACTTGGCTATCGTCTGGGCTAGACTCAAAAGAATATTGGTCAAGGCCTACTTTATATCGTTTTCCACTACAAGTGCAACCAATAACTTCAGGATCACTATCAGAATCTACGGACATTACTTGTCTATGCTATTCATCAGAAGCAATACATAGCTTTCCTTTTTCATACAGAAGCATTTTAATCCATAAGTTCAGAGAATTTAAGAACTTACCTCTGTGTACTTGGAAGAAACTCCTCTCAGCTTCACTGAAACTCTTTCTTGTATCAACTGCAAATTCGGTAATGAAACCTTCCAGTAGACTATTCAACCAAAAGTCTACTGCGCGGGAAACAGAATTGTCGATCTGCTTCACAATCCTGACTAGCTCAGGCGTCCACGTGACGGGTCGATCAACATGCAGCGTAGGTCTAGAATCTGCTAACTTGGCTATCCAAGCGTGTAACTCCAATGCAAACGTAACAAAGAAAATTTCGTAAAGGTCAGCATAAATATACTTCTGTAACCAGTCTTCTGTTTGAAACGTAAGGCTTCTATTTTCTTGTTCAGCGAACTCTTTAGCCTTTAAATCAAACCAATCTTCAATTTCTTTAGCTGTAGGATTCCAGTAACACATTTGTTAATTGAGCAAGTCTCAGTGTAACAGAACCTTATGTTGTCTTCAGCAACAATCTCAGATGTCGCGTAACTAGTAAGTCTTACAGCAACAAGTCGCAAGGCAAGGGAATCATTTGTTGGTCACTAGGCAACGGAACCATTTGTTGGCTCAATCAACAGGGTTCAAAGCCATGGAAGTGATGTGGTCAAAAAGTCGCAAGGCAACGGAACCATTTGTTGGCTCAATCAACAGGGTTCAAAGCCATGGAAGTGATGTGGTCAAAAAGTCGCAAGGCAACGGAACCATTTGTTGGCTCAATCAACAGGGTTCAAAGCCATGGAAGTGATGTGGTCAAAAAGTCGCAAGGCAACGGAACCATTTGTTGGCTCCTCAATCAAAAGTCATGAGGCAACGGAACCATTTGTTGGCTCCTCAATCTCCTACGTCGCACGAATAGCAAGTTTTAGTCACGCGGCAACGGAACCATTTGTTGGCTCCTCAATCTCCTACGTCGCACGAATAGCAAGTTTTAGTCACGCGGCAACGGAACCATTTGTTGGCTGCTTTTCTGGGCAAACCCGGGTTTTAATGAAGCGCAGCAACAAAACCCCTTGGCACACTGGCCCTCTCGGCAACGAGCTGCGCGGCAGCTCGAGGTCTCACCCGAAGTGGCTATGGGGGGTTAAGGAATCAGCTTTCCTTAACCGTGGTGACGCTGAGATTGTTCTATATACCTCCTTCTTCCTCAAATATCGGCGGTCGGACTTTCCCGCAGGCCTCACGACGCAACTGCGCGGATGCCTTCCTTCCTTCAGACCCACTGCGCGGTCTCGTCCTCCGGGCGCGGGGGGCGCCTATTCCTTGCGTCGACGCGCTAAAATACCTCCTCGTCCTGCGCACTCATCGCAGCCACGCGAAGCTCGGTCGCTGCAGCGACAACGTTCCACCACTACTTCTATACTTGGCGATTATAACAATAGAGGACCTTCCTACACTCACTCAAACAGTCGCAAAGATGATGCAAAAGATGTACACACAGGTAATGATCTTAAACAGTTATCATTCACACAAACATTATAACAAGAAGATATATGTGAAGCTCATCTCCTCGAGGAAAACCACGTCCACGGGAGTGTTATATTAACCAGAAAGTGATAGAGTTATACAATATGCTGCACACACAGCTGCAGCCTTAGATCTTTCCAGGAAACTCCACGCACACAGCTGGGAGCCCTTCTCTCAATCTAGTCTCCTCTCTATGGAGATTACAAAGGCACAGACGTCGACTCAGACGGTCTGGCAACTCAGGGATTAGCTCCTCGGCTATCCGATTTCCTCTCTAGTTCTACACACTGGGTAGAAAAATACAGTGAAGGATAATCAACACATGATCTATCCTTTAGACTGGCTATCTAACAGTCTAACATCTAGCTCTCTAACTCTCCAACCTATATCTAACTTCCTAACCTCTATCCATTACAATTATTCATATATATAGGTGGCCATGGCGGTCACACCTTTACAAAACTGTGGGCCTTTCCCAACAGTGATTCCCAAAAACCCTAACCACGCACATGGCTAGGTGTACTGTAGGCGCCGCTTGCAGTCACGTCGCCGCTTCCTGCAGGCTCCATGAATTCCGGCGCAGATTGTGGGTATGGGCGATCGTCCTTCGCCTTCAATGCTCTGGTCCGTTGCTCCTCCTTGATCCGAGCAACCATAACTTCTGTACTGAGCCTTTAAATGAGGGTAGCTGAGCCCTCTACTCCATCGCCTTATTTATTATGGTAGCTGAGCCACCTTCATTCTTCGATGACGTGCACGCGAACTCCGCAATTTCCGGTCCGTGATCTGCGCTGAGATCATCCATCTGGCACCGTACTGCGCACCGTCTCCTTCTTACCCAAAACTTAGTGCTTGTCCCAAAATTAGCACTTTCCTTCCATACTCGTGCTTTTTCCCAAAATTCGCAGCTTTTACTATAGCTGCGACCTTGGCCCCAACACACATCCAGTATGAAAAAAGGACTGGCTCTATGGTGGTAAATCCTAGATCTGATCTAGGCCACATCTAGTATGAAAAAGGACTGGCTCTGTGGTGGTAAATCCTAGATTTGATCTAGGTTAAATCCAATATGAAAAAGGATTGGATTTGTGGTGGTAAATCCTAGATCTGATCTAGGTCACATCTAGTATGAAAAAGGACTGGCTCTGTGGTGTTAAATCCTATATTTGATCTAGGTCACATCTAGTATGAAAAAGGACTGGCACTGTGGTTAGGACTGCATCGTCCCTGAACCTTTGGTTCAAAATGTATGTGATAGGACTGCATCGACCCTGAACCTTTGGTTCAAAATGTACATGATAGGACTGCATCATCCTTGAACCTTTGGTTCAAAATGTACGTGATAGGACTGCATCATCCCTGAACCTTTGGTTCAAAATGTACGTGATAGGACTGCATCGTCCCTGAACCTTTGGTTCAAAATGTACATGATAGGATAGCATCATCCGTGAACCTTTGGTTCAAAATGTACGTGATAGGACTGTATCGTCCCTAAAACTTTGGTTCAAAATGTACGTGATAGGACTGCATCGTCCCTCAACCTTTGGTTCAAAATGTACGTGATAGGAATGCATCGTCTCTGAACATTTGGTTCAAAATGTACGTGATAGGAATGCATCGTCTCTGAACATTTGGTTCAAAATGTATGTGATAGGACTGCATCGTCCCTGAACATTTGGTTCAAAATGCACGTGATAGGATTGTATAATCCTTGGATTTATGTCCTAAAAGTGAGCAGGATTGATCATCCTGTAATTGGATCATGTGTATTGCAAAGTATGTTGCTACTATCGATCGAGATGATCCAGATGTTGTTTTTTATCGAGATGATCCAGATGATCGAGATGATGATTGATTGAGATGATCCAGATGTTGTTGTTGATCGATATGATTCAGATGATGTTGTTGATCGAGATGATCAAGACGATGATGTTGATCGAGATGATCTAGATGATGCTGTATATCAGATGATCCAGATTGCTGTAGCTATTCGGATGCTACAGAAGATGAAGACTCAATACTGAAGATGTTCCAGTATTGAAGATTTAAAGAAGTTCCAGTAACAGGTTGAGTTACTGATGATGTATGAAGAAAGATTCCAATGATTTATAGATGTATCATGTATCATGTTGATGTAGAAGCATCGAGACCTAGGAAGATCAGTAGAAGATGATCAACTGGAAGGAGCCGACCAGCAGGAGTGCCGATGACCACTGGTGCGGAGAGCAGGTTGACTTGCCGAAGTCAACAAGTTGAGCGGAAGCAGTCAGGGTGCGACCGAATGGGGCAACGCAGCAGGCATTGAAAAGGGTTGAGACACAATAGGTTTGGCGGAGCCAAGAACATAGGAAGGGGAGGACTGGAGAACTGCAGAGGATGAGAAACAAGCCGACAAGGAGTCGAGATGTGACCGAATACTGTAGCAAGGTCGGAAGGATAGAAAGTCAAGGGACTGTACCTAGTAGCCACTCAGGGTTTTTGAGGAAGTTAATATAGTTATTGTGAGTTGGTGAAGGACATGACAGGTGACATCACGGATAAAGGCTGTGCAGCACGGCTAGGAGTTGACAGTGCAGGTTTGCAGGATCTTGGATTAGGAGTATCAGAGAGCAGAACCGAGAGAAGTTGTGAAGAGTCACACCGGCCAAAGAGGAGGGTGGATATCGAACCATAGCTCAGTGTTCAGTGTTGAACCAAGAGAGGGTGAGGTCGACACATAGGGATAACACACCATAGTTACTTCTAAGTTGTAATGACTAAGACCGATTGTAGTTAGTTATTTGTTTACAGTTATTCAGCATTGTAACCGAATTCAGAGAAGTAATAGAAAGCCACTTCTGGCATCCTATTTTACACCTTGTTTGTGTAAGCATTATGGTTTGTGTCATGTGTATTATTAAGAAAGAAAGTATTCCAGTAAGGTGACTTGCATCAGTTGGTATCAGAGCCTGAAAAGAAGTCCGGTTACAGTTGGACGCATGAGAGTTTTCAGCGGAGGTTGGAAAATGGCTCACAGAGGCATTAATGTCTGAGGACAAAGTACACGTGGCACAGTAGCCATCACAGTGGATCATGAGATGTTTGATGAATGCATCATAACAATGCGCACTTTGATGAGTGAAGTCGCAGCGATCAAAGAAAGCCAGAGGCATGGTTGTATTCCTGATGCATTAGACCACAGCAATGAGGAAGTTGAGGAAGTGGGAGCTCGGGAAGCCGCAGTAGAAGAACTAGAAGAAAGACTCATCAAGCTTCTGACAGATATGAGAGGTCGGGCGAAGATAGATGTATGTACGTACTCAGGAAGCCTGGACCCAGAAGACTTGATCGAATGGTTCAAAGAGATGGAGAAATACTTCGACATAGAGCAGATTCGAGGACCCTAAGCGGGTAAAGATTGCATGTATGATGTTGAAAGGTCATGCCTCATTATGGTGGGACAATGTATAGGCTGACAGAATCAAGAAAGGAAAGGAGAAAATCAAGTCTTGGGAGAGAATGGTTTCCAAGTTGAAGGGAAAGTTCTTGCCAAATGACTGTGTGATTTCCTTGTTCAGAAAGTTACAGAACTTTCGACAGAAAGAAATGACCGTGAAAGAGTACATAGAGGAGTTCTACTGATTGTCAATTCGGTCATGACAAACTGATGAAGGAGAAGAAGCTATCGCTAGATATGTGAATGGCTTTAAATATGCTATTCAGGACTAGCTGAGCATGTCGAGATTCAGAGTAGTCGGCGAAGCCTACTAGTTATCTCTGAAGGCAGAAGAGAAACTATCGAGGAAATTCATAGCGACCAGGGGAAGGATGACTGGTCGGGGTGCAAAAAATGTCTCCGCGAAGGGACAAAGTAGCAGGTACAGGAGGGAAGGTGTCGAAGATAGCTGACACATCAAAGGGACATCGACAAGGAAAGCGCAAGAAAACTGACGTGATGGTCGTGAGAACCGCGGTCGAAGTGCATATGGTCGAAGTGGTCCATCCGACAAGAAAGTAGCTAATAGACCAGCCATAATCTGTTACAAGTGTCAAGGAATGGGACACAAGGCATATGAGTTCCTAGAAAACCTACATGCTGCAGAGGAGTCGAAACCTAGACATCAAAAGGATGAGCAAATCAATGAGAGAGAAGAATCGACATCCGACAGCAGTGGAGGTGAGAAGAAGAAGAACCAAAATTTGGTGGTTCAGAGAGCCTCAATCCAGGAAGATCAACTTGACTCGATGGAACCAGCACAATGGAAGGCGATCTTGTGAACGAAGGTGCAGATCGGGGAATGGCATTGCAAAACTATAGTTGATGGTGGAAGCACAGAGAATCTTGTGTCGACAGAAGTCATCAACAATATCAGGTTGAAGTGTTAAGAACACCCACACCCCTACAAGATATCATGGTTGCAGAAAGGACACCATGTTAGGGTGACTAGACAGTGCTTGATCAACTTCAGAGTTGAAGGATTAGAGGGCAGTGTACTGTGCGATGTAGTTCCCATGGATGCATGCCATCTATTATTAGGAAGGCTATGGCAATATGATCGAAAAATGATCTACATTGGTCAAGCCAACACAGTCACAGTGTGGAAGAATGGCGTGAACATGACTCTTAAGCCAAGGTGAGAAGAGTCAGCTGATGGTAGGGACAGCAAGAACAATCTTTGGGAAAAGCGAGTGTTGATGAGCACTGCGAAGGAATTCCTCGCAGAAGAGGAGAGGCAGTCAAGATGTTTTGCGATCATTTTGAAAGGACCATATGTCGAAGGAACGACCAGGGAGGAGAACATTCCAGTCAAGATAGAGGAGTTGCTCGAAGAATTCAGGGACATAATGGTTGATGAGAAAGTAAAGGGACTGCCACCGACAAGGACCATATCCCATCAGATCGAATTGATTCCAAGGTCGAGTCTTCCAAACAAAGCACCATATAGGATGAGTCTGAGGGAGGGCCAGGAGTTAAACCGACAGGTCCAAGAGTTGTTGGAAAAAGGGTTAATCAGAGAAATTCTGAGCCCCTGTGCAGTACCAAGGGTATTGACACCGAAGAAGGTTAGGGAATGGAGAATGTTTACCGACTCCAGAGCCATCAACAGGATCACGATCAAGTATTGGTTTCCATTGCCGAGGATGGATGACTTGATGGATTGCGTAAGTGGAGAGACATACTTCACAAAAATAGACCTGAAGAGTGGATATCACCAGATTAGGGTCAGAGAAGGAGATGAATGGAAGACAACATTCAAAACAAAAGAAGGGTTATATGAGTGGTTAGTCATTCCATTTGGGTTGACTAATGCACCCAACACATTCATTAGATTGATGAATGAAGTGTTGAAACCATTTCTAGGAAAGTTTGTCGTAGTCTATTTAGACGACACACTGATTTTCAGTTGAACCAAGGAAGAACACTTGGAACATGTTCGACAAGTATTGCAAAAATTGCAGTAAGAAAAGTTGATGGTAAACCTGCAAAAGTGTTTCTTCATGAAGAAGGAATTGTTGTACTTGGGATTTGTAATCTCGGGTAAAGGGTTGGTGATGGACCCGAAGAAGGTGAAGGCAATAGTGAATTGGCTAGAACTGACAAGTACGAATGGAGTGAGAAGTTTCCATGGACTTTCTAGTTTATACAGGAAGCTCATTCGGGGATTCATTTGAATTTGTGCACCATTGACAGAATGCATGAGAAAGGGTGAGTTCAAGTGGATAGACGAAGCCCAGAAATATTTCGACAAGTTGAAGGAAAAGGTCATTGAGAACTCGATCTTAGCACTCCCAAACTTTGAAAAAGTTTTCCAGGTCGATTGTGATGTGAGTGAAACGGCAATTGGAGAAGTGTTGAGCTAGGAGGGTCGACCAATTGCATTCTTTAGTGAAAAGATGAATGGAGCGAAGCAGAAGTATTCAGTCTATGACCAAGAGTTTTATGCTATCATTCAAGTATTGAAGAAGTGGAGGCATTATCTGTTGCCTAAGGAATTTGTGTTATACACAAATAACCAAGCACTGAGGTATTTGAACACTCAGTTGAAATTGGACCAGAGACACATGAAGTGGGTGGAGTTGCTTCAAAGATATATATTTGTGTTGCGACATAGGTCGGGCAAGTCAAATAAAGTTGCCGACACATTGAGCAGGAGAGTTTCACTATTGAGCACGATGACAGTTCAGGAAACAGGGATAGAGTCGATAAAGACAGAGTATGAGACCGACGAGGATTTTGCGAAAGCATGGAAAGCTTGTTGTGAACCTTGGAGTATCGACAGAACTCCATATTTGAGTTACTTCATCCAAGAAGCCTATCTGTTCAGGGGAAGTAAGTTGTGTATTTCCAAAGGATCAGTAAGGGAGAACCTAATCCGAGAATTTCATAATGGCGGGTTAGCAGGACACTTTGGCATCGACAAGACCAAAGCACTGGTTGATGAGAAGTATTTCTGGAAAAGAATGTCAATAGATGTCGGAAGGTGGGTTCAACAATGTCAAGTCTACCAGTTGGAAAAGGGAAGGAGTCATAACATAGGGTTGTATACCCCATTGCCAGTACCAGAAAACCCTTGGGAGCATCTTAGCATGGATTTTGTGTTAGGATTACCAAAGAATCAGCAAGGAAGCAACTCAATATTTGTTGTAGTCGACATATTTTTGAAGATGACACATTTCATACCATGTAAGAAGACGAGTGACGCCACGGGGATTACTGTACTATTATTCAAGGATATAGTCAGATTGCATGGGTTGCCAAAGAGTATCACGTTAGATCGGGATACAAAATTCATGGGGCATTTCTGGAGGACCCTATGGAAGAAATTGGACACGAAGTTGCAGTTTAGTTTGACGCATCATCCACAGACAGACGGACAGACCAAGGTGGTCAACAAAAGTTTGGGAAACCTTCTGAGATGTCTAGCTGCCGACAGACCCAAGAAGTGGGAGAATGTGTTAGAACAAGTGTAGTTTGCATATAACAATTTTGTGAATCGGTTGACGGGATTGAGCCCATTTCAGATTGTTCAAGGGAGAATCCCACATGGAGTGATGGATTTGGTCGAGTTGCCGACAAAAACCAGGAAGAGCGTGGATGCAGAATCATTCGCAGAACAAATGTAGGAAGTCCATAAAAATGTGCGAAAGGGCATAGAGAAGAGTAACACGAAATATAAGTGAAGGGCCGAAAAGAAGAAGAGACTACAGTCATTCCAGGAAGGGGACTTAGTCTATGCATACTTACGGAAGGAAAGATTTTCGACAGGAACATACAACAAGCTGAAGCTGAAAAAGATAGAACCATGCAGGATTTTGAAGAAGATTTCAGACAACACTTATGTGTTGGAATTGCCGGAAGACTTGAACATTTCAACAACGTTCAACGTCTCATACCTATACAAATTTGAGAAAGGGTCAAGGAGCAGAAGAAAAGAAGTGAAAAGAATCGACTAGACAGAGTAGATTCCAGACCGACATAAAGAGGAGATCGCAGAAGTAATCGAAGAACACGAAGTAGGGCGTACTCCTAGATCGTGAATGAAAGAATACTTGGAGCGATGGACAAATGATGAGTTGCAGGAAGCGACATGGATTTTTGAAGAGGATTTCAGGAGACTAACAGAGCAGTCGAATTCTTTTTCACCTGGGGAGTTTGATGTAGGAGCATCGAGACCTAGGAAGATCAGTCGAAGATGATTGACTGGAAGGAGCCGACTAGTAGGAGTGTCTATGACCACTGGTGTGGAGAGCAGGTTGACTTGTCGAAGTCAACAAGTTGAGCAGAAGTAGTCAGGGTGCGACCGACTGGGGCAACGCAGCAGGCGTTGAAAAGGGTCGAGACACGATCGGTTTGGTGAATCCAAGCGCAGAGGAAGGGGAGGACTGGCGAACCGCAGAGGATGAGAAACAAGCTAACAGGGAGGTCGAGATGTGACCGACTACTGTAGTAGGGTTGGAAGGATAGAAAGTCAAGGGACTATACCTGGTAGACGCTCGGGGTTGCTGAGGAAGATAATATAGTTATTGTGAGTTGGTGAAGGACATGACAAGTGATGTCATAGACAGAGGTTGTGCAGCATGGCTAGAAGCTGACAGTGTAGGTTTGAAGGATCTGGGAGGATCAGTGAACAGGTAGATTCGTGTCTCGAGGATTACAGCAGTCGCAGGAACAACAACAGTTGAGTAGAAGACATAGAGAGCATCATCAGGATTGGGGGTCTTGGATCAGCAATATCAGAGAGTAGAGCCAAGAGAAGTTGTGAAGAGTCACACCAGCCAAAGAGGAGGGTGGAGATCAAAACCATAGCTTAACGTTCAGTGTTGAACTAGGAGAGGGTGAGGTCGACGCACAGGGAGAACACACTACAGTTACTTCTAAGTATGAACGAAGTATTATTGCTTCTATCTGAGTTCTACTGTACCATATTATTATGTTTCTCATTATACTGCATGTATCACTCTTCTTCTATTTTCTTGCTTAATCATAATTATTCTCTTGTGAGATACATCATCTCTTAGATCTGCTGTGAGGATTTTCACAAATGGTCAGCTGGAAAGAAAGAGAGCACGAAGTAGATGATTTGGCAGCTGAAAATCACTTACCGACCGTGACCGCATTGAGAGAATGTGGTTTGTTGAAGTTCTTTAAGACCAAAGGGATTCGTCAGCAACCCAAGCTTCTCACTCATCTTATCCAATTGTGGGACCCTGAAATTCAAGCTTTCCGAGTGGGAGAGCATGTTCTCGAAATTCAACTCGAGGATATTTATTTCCTCACGGGCCTCTCGAAAAGAGGGGCCCAGGTGAACTTTACTGGATACTCAGCCTCGGAATCGAGTACAGATGACTTGATTGCTCAGTATTGCCGTCAGGGTTCGAGTAAGAAAAGCGGGAAGGTGGCCATAAAGGAAGTTATAGAGATCCTTGTAAGAACCATACTGTTCACCATCACGCATGCAGCAGGAAGTGTGAGTCCGCATCAGGCGTCCCACACACAAGTGAATCTCGTAGTGGAGTGTATGGGAGGAACAGTATTTAACTGGTGTGAGGCGGTGTTGGCCAATCTCAAAGAACAAGTGCACAAGTGTAGGGTTGGAAAGAATTCCCAATTTGGCTATGGGAGTATCCTGGTCACCTTCTTTTTGGCGAGGGTGCCATTATTGCGCCCGCAGATATCTATACCCCCCCGTCCGCTGATCGAGCCATGGATGGCTCGATGGAGTGATTATGCTGGATGTCTCGAGGGACCTCAGCGCTTAGCCTTTGGTGAGGATTTCTTTTCCTGGCTCAAGGAGAAGATAGTTATGATCGATGACTACCCCTATGTCGGGGTAGACTTCCGCAAAGACATCGACTTGGCACTGCCAGAGGATGATGATTGGGACAACTCAGGTATGACCTTCATGTATATGCATTTTTTCTTTTTGAATATTTAATTTTTATTGCTTTTTTAGAATGTGCAAAAGACTTCTAATGTATGTTCATATGCATGTCGCAGACCGTGGACCACAGAGACCAGCTGGGTACTCGCCATTACGTCGTGGTGGTGTTGATCGTCAAGCTGTTCACGACGAGGAGGACGAAGACGAGGCAGGAGGCATTCGGGACATAGAGAGGAACTTACAGGGGTTGACTCATGGTATCCTTGCTGTGAGGATGGATGATGTCCCTTAACACCTCCAGTGGCATACTGTGGGTGTGCCTAGTCGTATCGGTCGACTTCTTCATAGGGTGGTCCAAGTTGTAGTATGTTACCACCAGTAGCGGGAGGAGTCTGACGAGGGATATGATAGGTCTCCTAGATCTCCGTAGATGGTCCTTTTAGTCTTTTTGCGGCATGTATACGATATGTAGGCTTTGAGAGCCAAATTTTGTATGGGATTTGGTCCCAAATTTTGTCTTTGACACAAACTCTTATGTATTTGGAAAACACTTTTATATATAGTGATATGGACCTATTTTACATGATCTAAAATATTTTACAATGACTTGTGCATTTTATTTTTTATGATGTGTTTAAGTATGGGAAAGATGCCAATCCAAAATGTAATTAGACAATGAATCAGCTATACAATTGAATTCTCTCGGTATGTGTTGATATGTAATAAAATTAAATGATCATTCCAAGAGCGTACTCTCCGAAATAAATGAAGTAGTACAGGATCGCGAACTGTGTAAACATGGTTTAGATGAGAAACCATGATTTGTGAGTCTAAAAAGACTGATAAGGAGTCAATTCCGAGTGAAGCAACCTCCGTCAAGAGACCAATTACTGCATGGTACTCCGCGATATTGTTGGTTGCAGGACCTAAACAATTGGCTTCTGAAGAAATCAACTCGCCAGTGGGAGAATAGATCACCTATGCTGCGGAAGCGAGATTCCGGGTATGTCGGTTTGCACCGTCGGCGAATCCAAAGTAGGCAGACATCTGCGCATAAAATCACGAGTCAAAGTAAGAGTGGATACATGAGGTCCACGCGCACACCAAAAAATGAGTAAAAGCAAACTAAGTACATTATGTACAACAAATAACCCGCGTAGGGAAACCTTACGCATAAAAGCGTTTGAGGTATAGCCCGTTACGGGGCCGTGCCAATGGCGTACCATCACAATCGATTAGTTCATAGGCTCCTTTTTCTAAGACACGTTTTACAATAAAGGGGCCGTACCACATAGATTCTAACTTTCCTTTTCCAAGCTTATCATGCATTTGATCGTATGTAAGTACAAGGTCGCCTTCATTGAATATCCGAGGTTGAACGGATTTGTCATATTGAGCTTTGACGCATTTTTTTTGGGCTTCATTAGCTAAAGCAGCGTCGCGGTGGGTTTCATCTAGCTTGGCTAGGTATAGAAACCGTTCCTCTTCAGAAGTGGTGTGTGGCAGTAGCTCTATGGCTATTTTGAGTGATGGTATTTCACATTCAATCGGCAAAATGGCTTCTAGGCCATACACCAGTTGGAATGGTGTAAACCCAGTAGCACTTTTCACTAAGGTTTGGTATGCCCACAGTGCTGAGAATAGAGCTGAGTGCCAGTTGGATTTTTGAGTACCCACAATGCGCTGAATCATTCGTTTAAGGACTTTGTTAATGGCTTCAACTTGGCCATTAGCTTGTGGGTAGTAAGGGGTTGAGTTTTCATGACGAAAACCCAACTTGACACTTAGTTCTTCGATCATGTGGTTCCTAAAATGGGAGCCATGATCGGTCACAATGGATTGTGGGATGCTGAATCTAGCTATGATATGATTGAATATGAACTGTGCTACTGTTTTTCCGTCCTCAGCATACGTAGGAATCGCTTCAGCCCATTTCATGAAATAGTCGACAGCTACTATGACATAGCTATGCCCCCCGGCTGAAGTGGGCTTACAGTGCATGAAATCTATGCCCCATTTGGAAAAAGGGCCGACGACAATAATAGGATGGAGTGGAGCAGGGTGCGAGCGTGCTTTACTATGAAAGAATTGGCATGGTGGACACTTCTTGACTATTTCAATGCAGTCTTTGAAAATTGAGGGCCAGAAGTATCCTGCTCGTAGTATTTTCTGGGCCGTAGCCATCCCAGAGAGATGACCACCACATGCTCCAGCGTGGCAGTCATTAAGAATGCGCTCCGCCTCATCTAAGGTCAAACAACGTCGAAGAACGGTATCGACACCACGTCGGTAGAGAGTATCGTTGACTATGATGTAGTATTTTGCATGATGTCGGATGCGTCGCCGTTCATCGCGAGTGAGGTCGGGACAGAAGCGTTGGGTTTGGAGATATAAAAGAATATCCCCGTACCATGGATCAGACGTGCTAATGAGGAACAATGATTCGTCAGGAAGAGAATCAATGGGCTCGGGTTGCTCAGTGGCACGGGACAAGTTACAAATTAATTCCGCGAAGACCAAAGACTTCTTGGACTTAGCATTGACAAACTCCAAGTCAAACTCTTGAAGGATGACTATCCAACAAGAGTATTTTCCTCTGAGCACCTGACATGTGAGGGTGTAATACATTGGGTTGAATTCGCCTATAACAATGGTCCGGCGGAGTAAGATGTAGTGACGGAATCTCTGGACAGCAAATACTATTGCCAGAGCCAACTTTTCAACATGTGAATAGCGAGTTTTGGAGTCAAGAAGACTCTTACTAAGATAATACACCACATGTTCTATGCTATTTTGGTCTTCCTGGACTAGCACCATACCGATGGTGGAAGTCGAGCCTGCGAGATAAAGAACGTATTCCCGTGTGTAATCGGGGGGTTGAATCACAGGATCTTTGGTTAAGGCTGCCTTTAGATTGTCAAAGGAGCGTTGGGCTTCGTCATCCTAGATAAAGGGAACATTCTTCTTGAGAAGCCGCATGTAGCCTTTTGTTATCTTGGACAGATTGCAGATGAAACGGCGTAGAAAGTTTGCATGCCCTTGCAAACATTGAAGTTCTTGAATATTGGTAGGTGAAGGCAGGGCTAAGATAGCTGCTACCTTTGCGGGATCTAAACGTATCCCGTCTTTAGAGACTATGAAGCCCAACAGTTTTCCGGCTTCTACACAAAAGACGCCCTTATGCGGGTTCAAATGTATATTGTAGCGACGGCACCTTTCGAAAATGGCACTTAAGTGGTCTGGATGGTCTTCCCGTGTTCGAGAGTGAGCAGGAAGGTCATCAAGATAGGGTTCTACAATATGTTTGATGTCATGAAATGCGTAGGACATCGCCCATTGGAAAGTCGCCCCGGCATTTTTCAGGCCAAAGGGTAACTTTCTATATGCAAAAATCCCCCAAGGGCAGATAAAGGTCGTTTTGTGCTGGTTGGCTGGGAGGATATCTATCTGATTATAGCCGAAAAAGCCATCCATGAATTAAAAGATGACACTCCCAGCACAGTTATCGATGATCTGGTCGATAAACGAAGTTGGGTAGTTGTCCTTTGGACAAGCCTTGTTCAAATCACAGTAATCAACACAGACTTTGATCGTTCCCTGTTTCTTGGATACGGGGACGATGTTGGATACCCATTCTGTCAATGGGACAGGATAGATAAAACCAGCATGCAAAAGTTTTTCAACTTCTGCTTTAATGGAGGCTGCCTTACGAGGATGAACGGGTCGAAGCTTTTGCCGAACAGGTCGGGTGCCAGGGAAAGTTGGAATTTCATGGACCACGATCGAGGGGTCAATTCCTAGCATTTCTTCATAACTCCAAGCAAAAACATCGCGGAAAGTTTTGAAGTAGGCAGTATAGAACTCCATTTCAACGGGAGTACATGTTTTTCCAATGTGCATGTTTTCCACGATACCAGGCTTCACTGAAATATCGATGGGAGTGGTTGCCATAAGATTAGCCAAGTTCCCTTCAGAAAATACCTCGTCGAGGGAAGTGGGGAATTTGGTTGGAACCATCCCAAGTGAAGTAATGGGTTTTGAATCAGGCTCAAGTGGCTGAATAGTGGGGAATGAAGATCGATGATGAAAATCTCCCCATGGTGGCTCATCACCGCACATAACCTCCATAATTGATTCGTCGGTGGGAAAAATCAAATTGAGAGGATCGAAAAGTGGTGGGTTTGGATGAGTTTCAGCCGAGATCTGTGCCACGGTATGATCAGTAGAACAGTCGACCCAATCGGTGGCTGATTGGATCACGTCATAGGCTGCGAGGTTTCTGTTGAGAGGCATAGAGTTTCTGTAGCCTTCAATCTGAGTGGGACTCAAAATCACCCATGAATCATTGGATGAAATCATGTTAACTGGTTGGACAGGGGTTCCCAGCTCTGGAAAAACTCCAATGAGGGAAGAGTCCTTCATGAGACCAACACCAATGTCTTGGAACCGGTACCGAGGTTGATCCAATAACGGGATGGTGTTGGTGGAGTTCTGATGGGGGTCTGGGATACAGTAATCGAGTTGATCAATAGTGACAATTTTCCCTTCATGAGGAAATTGTACAATCCAGAAGACTGTAGATGCAATGGCAGTCATGGCATAAAACCAGTTCCGTCCAAGCAGGAGATTGTAGTCCAATGGTGCATATATGACTTCAATGTGTACGGATACTGTTTTGCCCCCCAGTTCAACACCAATTGAGGGAATGAGTCCATACGGTTGAAAGCCGTGTCCATCAAACACCCTGAGAGTAGTGGGAGAAGTGGTGACTTCGGGTGAGCCTAAAGCTCTCCAGCAGTTCAAAGACATAATCGACGTGGAAGCACCTTCATCTAAGACAGTGCGGTGGATGATATTTCAATGGATTTTTGTATGCACCTGGAAGGCTAACTGGTGAGAAAGCCTAGGTTTGGCATGCTCCAAGTTAAATATGATGGAGTTTGAAGTATCTGGGTCCATTGCCCCCAGTGCTGAAAGTAGGATTCTACGTTGCGTGGGGCAGTGTTGGAGAACCTCGAGAGTCGACATCGCGCAAGGTGCTTGAGCCAAATCCTCAACAATGTTGTAGTTTTGGGAAGCTGGTGCATTCGGATTAAATGTCTCCTTTCGTATGGTGCCTTTAGGTGGGCGTAGCACTGTGTCCATAAGCGGTCTCTCGATATGGAGATGACCGGTAGGGGGGGGAATAGGAATCGGATCTTCAACAAGAGATTTTCCTTTGGCTATCTCGGGTTGTTTGGTTGAACTTGGAGGGTTGTCATACGTCTTTGAACAAGTGGTGATATGGACTTCTTCATTACTCGTCATGAGGATTTCGCGGTTTGTGGATGTCTCTCCGTGGGTAGGATTGGTCGAGTTTCCCCCTTGTGGGGTTTCTTGGGCAACCATTTGCTGTTGTTGTTGGGGGAAAGGATCAGTTAACACTGCCGGGCGAGCGGATCCTTTAACGAACTTGTTGACCTTGTCCTTGTAGGGATAGTCACGTGTGTAATGATCATCTTGGCAAATCAGGCAGGGAAACTTGGGCTTTCGACGTGGTTTCTGGTTATTTTGGGTGGGTTGCGGCTTGGGGTTCTCCTGCTGGTTCTTTTTGTTTTTTCCACGATTGTTTTTCTTCTTTCCCCCGGATGGTTGTGACGTAGATTGAACTGCATTCACTTCGGAGGAAAGGGCAGGAGAAGTAGTTTTTTTTGAAGCAGCCTGGGGTAGAGCGGGGGAAGCAGAAGCTTGTTGTCCCGTCGAGTTGGTAATAGGCTGGGCCTTGACTGAACCGACAATACCATCAATGGGAGGTTTAGTGGTAGGCTTGGTTGGGTCAGTGTTAACGCAGGAGGCATGAGGAAGAAGTTCATGTAAAGTACCGGATTGAGTGTATACCAAATCCATGTACTGGGCTGTCGAGATGGCTTGTTCTTCTGTAACCGGTCCGCGCATAGCGATATCTCTGGCTATGGGAGGCAAAAAGGATTTTGTAAACCAATCAGCGAGTAGTTGATCGGGAATAGGTGCCTTTATTAGCCTACGGCGTCTTCGCCACTCATGGATGTGATCCGAAATATGTGTAGAAGTGGTTTGACGCAGTGATATTAACAGTTCTGTTCCAGTCTCATACCGGATGGGGAGTTGGAAATGAGTCAGAAAATGCATAGCCAAAGTGTTGAAATCACGAAAGGAGTGTTGTGGCAGCTCGATATACCATTTTGCTGCTGTGCCAGTGAGCGTACGTTGGAAGAGCCGAAGTCGGATGGAATCATCCATCAAGGAGTTGGATGAACACCAAAGATGGAAGGTCATCACATGGTTCTTGGGGTCTTCCCCGGGCTTGGCATCGAACTTGGGAATGTCCAATGGTAGTTTGGCTGGGATAGGTGGCCAGTGAGGTTCATGCCATATAGGATCGTTAATAAGCCTCGACAGATCAGGTAAATCAAGTGTGGCCAAAAAGGGAAGTTGACGGTTAGTCTGCGGGTATGAGTAATAACCATGTGGTGCAGAGAAACCTGGAGGGCCCTGCATAGCATACTGTTGTGTGTTATACCCATATGTGTTTCCCGGGGGTTACTGCTAGAAATTCTGTGGATGGTAAGCCATCTGGTTAACCGGTTGATTGTATGCAACCGGTTGGTGGGTGTTCTGCTGAGTGGGTATGGTACCCTGGGGTTGTTGATACCCAGGAATGGTTGCCGCTCCTTATTGGGGAAAATTTCCTTGGAATTGTTGCGTTCCAGGAATGTTACCACCATATTGAGTGAGTGGAAAGTTTCCCGCAGCAGGATTGGGGGGTGGCTGCGACTGTTGTGTCCATGGAAGGCTCGTTCCTGCTTGAGGAGCGAGTGGAAATTGAAGTGATGGGTTCCATGGAGTTGTAGCAGTCGAAGGACAAGGTAAGCCAGAATTCAAGTTGGGGGGAATCTGGGATTGCCCCCCAGCTTGGTTCCAGTTGCCGAAAAGTGAGTACCCCCCACTCTGTGGGATTTGAGGATCCCAAGAAGGAAGCATACCTGACGGGGGAGGTTGAGAGTGAGGCCTGGTTGGAATACCGGAATAAGGTTTCCCTCTACCAGGTGTGTTGTACATACCGAACTGAGCAGATGCTGCTGGTTGGGAGGGTTGTTGGATGGAGCCAATAGGTTGTCCACCAGCAGATGGGTTGGATGGCCCTATAGGAGGAGGTTGTTGACTGGGAACGGGGTTCCCAACAAAAGGTTGTCTTCCAACTAGTTGGGTTGATGAACCACCAGGGGGAATTTGGTAGTTGGAGTTGGGGATCACTGCAGTCGGTTGTCCACCTCCTGAGATAGTGTAAATGGTGGCTGAAGGTGATCCTCCGGTCCAACCGAAAGATCCAATAGTATGACTAGGTGTTCTTCCACCGCTGGTCAAATATGATAGCGTGGATTGGCCAATGGCGCCAAAAGTACCGATTTGCGGAGGGGGTCTTCCATATCTGACAGGCGAGGACGGAGAAAAAAATAGGTTATCTCTCATAGAATGTGCGCCAAAAATAGGTGATGGCAGCAAATGTGGGGAGTTTAACCCAGGGGTATCGGCGTCGTCCATAGCATGTTCAATGATAGGAGGACCATCGAAAACTGGGTCCGAGTTCATTTCCTGGAAAGGGTTTTGGGGATCCGGCGGGAACCTAGGTATGTTAAAATCCGAAGGCCCTGAGCCGTCTGCAAAGGAGTGTCGAAACTCTGTGCTAGATGGGATGTTGGGATCCCTATAGTCAGAAGGACGAGTAACAGGGGGATATCTAGACGCTGTCGAGAGAATTTTCTCTGTGTTGTGTCTAAACCATGCCGATGCTAATGGAGAGTTCGCTAGACTAACCATACTAGACTGGATGGAAGCCATGATTTCATGTCCCAGAGGGAGGTTGGGTAGAGCTATAGTACGAGGTATGTTGCTAGAAGAACTTGTTTCCTGAGGGTGAACACTGGGTGACGTAGTGATAACAGGCGGAAGTTCTGCCTGGGAAGTGATGAAGCCATAATCAGGTTCAAAAGGTGTGTCAGGAAGTCGAGTATCTTCAACGATTTCAATGTACCCACCTGGGACTGAAATCAAGCCAGGTATGTCCTGGTCGGACCCTTCTGTGGTTCCAATAGATCCGTTTGTGTCAGCGTGAAAAGTGTCTGATGGACAGGAAGTGCTGACATCCGGTAGAAGGATGACCTCTGGTCTAGTACTTTGGGTTGTACTAGGTTCAGCTGCGGTAACTGTGTCCACTGTGACATATAAATCTGGAATGACAGTGGGTGAAGTGACAGTGGAGGTCTCATATATGCTAGTGGTTGCAGAAGCTGCAATAGATTGTGAGATTGTGCTGTGAGTGGCAGTTACGGGCGGAACTGAAGATGTTGTACGTATCGGCGGTGGGATGTTGCCTCGACCAGCACAGAGACATTAATCTGTAAGGTTTGTTTGGCGGAATTTTTCCCTACGGATAAGTCAAAATTCCCTTAACTTAAAGCAGACTTTCACTAACTCTAAGCTAAGAACAAAGCACAACAAATGCTACCTTGAAATTCCTGAACTAACTTTTACAACAAGATTAAATATATTCAGAAACAATGAGAGATGAGACACACCTTTCAAACTGATGTTTGTCTCGCTTTTAGCTCTTGATCCAAAGCTCCAATGTAGAACCTGTTAAGATCAACCAAAGAACAAACATACAAGCTTCCAAATACCTTGAATGTAAAGATTAGTTTCAAATCTAGATTAGATACATTCCATGCTAAGAACTTATGCTATACACATGAAATGGGAAAAACAAGACAAGTTATCTTATTACAACTTGAAGAATGCTTACAAAGGTTGCTTGATGCCCAAGCTAGTCCTCCAACTCCAAGTGCATTCTCCTCTAGCTACCTCCACAATGTTGCAAGATCATAAGTTTGATACTCAAAGAGTCCTCTCTTTTCCCCATGGAATGCCTCTCTTTTATAGTGTATGGTAGGGTTAACCAACAAGAGAGATGGGTGGATCTAGGGAGAGATAAGTGGATCAGGGTTTCTAATCACAGAGAATGAGTTGAGATCGAATCAGGGACCCCAATCTTCCATTATCTTCGAAAATCCAAAATCCCACAAGCCATGGAAAAAAGGCTAATAAAAGAGTACCACACCCTGTGGTATGAGCATAACGCGGTAGTACCGCGTTCTGGGGACAAAGCATAGCGCGGCAGTGTGGACTACCGCGCACCTATAACTGAGCAAGGCGCGGTAGTGTGGGTAAATAAAGTCTCAGCTGGGTTAAAACTTGACAGGGTGGATTTACCTTCAAGGATTACTCATCTTCTAGGTGGTTCAAACAGTAGGGGAAGTGTCGTCAACTCTGTTTGTGGTGGAGATGCGACACTGTGGAATATAGAGGTATAACAAGGTTCCAGAGAGAGGAGAAAAAAGAAGAGAACTATCTATCCTATTCCTAATGGTTCCAGAGAGTGGAGAAAAAAGCAGGGACATATCTATCCATTGAAGGCAAGCTGGAGATGAGGTATATATTTCAAATCTTACTATGTTTTTAAGATTTTCTTCCTCCTTGTCTACATATTATATGTGGTTGTATGTATGAGTTTGTGATTGATAATATGTGGTTATGGTTGTATGTATGAGTCTGTGATTGGATGTATGTGGATGTGGTTGGATTTCTATTATGTGTGTAGTTTGAGTCTCGATGTCTAAGTTTGGGTTAAGTCGATTCCAAGTCAGTATTGTTTCCTTACAATAGAGGAGGAGGATGGACTGAATTTGAGGAAACTGGAGGAAACAAAATTGAGGGATACATAGCTGAACTGCTTTGTGAACAGTACATTTTATTCTTCTTTTCTCTTTACATTTTACATTTTACATTTTGTTGTTCTTTTATCTTAGCTCTACTTTCAGAACCCCTTCTCCCTTTTTCAAATCCTGTCAGAAATAGTAATCTTATCTCAAATCTAATTCAAATCCTTCCTTGTGTTTTCTAAATTTGATGGAAAATATTTTCTAGAGCCCCTCCATTTCCCTAGGGGTTCCTCTCTCCCTTGGGTTCATTTCCCAGAGCCCCTCCATTTCAGCAATTTTGTAGTCTAGGGTTTCTCTCAATGAGAGACAATGCAATTCTTACACAAGGGTTCAAATTTGGAAATGCATTGATTGTGAATCCATGGCCAATGTTTACATATCAAAACTACCTAAAAAAAATTTCATCATCTCACGGAACTCAATTCTGATGCCCGGATCAAATCCTATGCCCTCGGGACCAATTCAACATGTGTCCCTGAAATCCTCTAGAAGATGAGTTGTAACTGGCCATAGAACGGTGATCATGGCTCAGATCAATGAACCATTGAATCCATTGGAATCAGGATGCCGAAATAATGCTAGGGTTCCCCTCTCCCATGGGTCCATGGCCCAGAGCCCCTCCATTTCGATGATTTTGGAATCTAGGGTTTCTCTTAGTGAGAGACAATGCAATTCTTGCACAAGGGGTTCAACTTGGGAAATGAATCATTCATGAACTAGTGGACAACATTCACACACCAAACCTGCCCAAACACACTTGCAACATCTCACATAACTCAATTCTACTACCCGAATCAAATCCTATGCCGTCGGGACCAATTCAACATGTGTGTGTGTGAAAGCCTTCAGGAGGGGAGTTGCAACTGGCCATAGAATGATGATCGTAGCTCCGATTAACGAACTGTAGAATCTGTTGGAATTAGGAAATTGGAATAATGCTAGGTGTGCCTCTCTGTCATGGGTCCATGGCCTAGAGCCCCTCCATTTTTGGTGATTTTGGAATCTAGGGTTTCTCTCAGTCAGAGACATTAAAAGAAACAATGTGGGAAGTTTATTGAATATAAAATTTTGTTATATCAAGTAGGGAATGTTTTTGTCAATTTGTTCATATAAAATAAAATAAAAGTGGTGGAAACAAACATGGAATCATATATATGCAATGGATGAGAGATAAATTCCTACCTATTGATTTTATAGTTATGTTAGAGATAAAATCCTGCCTTCTATTTTTTTGTGCAAGGTTATGTTGTATTTTTCACAGTTATGGAATATTACTCTTAGACAGTATAACACATTCATGCTGATAAGTACACATGATATTAAATAAAGGAAATAATATTCTTCTTAGGGGTTGAAAATGGGAAATTCTAAATCACAGCAGATCATAGATCTGAGTATAACTCACAGAGAAAGAATGAGCAGAGAAATTGAGTTACAATGAAAATTGTAGTAGAAAAGAGCACCCAATTAATCATGCATGAGAACTCATATAGGAACAGAATAATTTCACATGATCCAATAATCAATATAGTCAACAATTATGTTACAATTGAGAGAATTCGAATCACTTGGGAAAATTCGCCTCTCAATGTGTCTAGCATAGGAATTGTCACCACTGGAGTGCTCCGGGAGACCCAAACTCAACTCAACTGAACCTAATCTTAGTTAACTGAAGACACAATCAGTTAAATGACTAAGGAGGTGAATTAGTGAGTTTTTCATGCAAATCACTCAGAAAAGGGCGCATGAGGCCACAATCAGTGGCAAACGGAGCATAAACCCCCCACAAGAGTCAGCTAACTTAGGTGGACTGAACTGGAACACTAAGTAGGGTCCTAAAATATAGGGAACTGACTTAAGTGGTCCTAAAATGATGCATGCATGGTGCATTAGGTAGTAAATGGATCCTAGATGACATATGCACACCACTAGGGGGAAATGACATCATCAACTACTAGGAAAAATAAATAATGCTAGGTAGGACAAGGATGGAGTATTAATGATCCTAATACCCCCCTTTAATCCAAACTTGTGCATCCTGATGTTGGCGGGAAATACTACCCTATAATGAGGAAATGGACATTATCAACTTAAGGGGGTGATAGGTAAGCATACTAATTGCATTACAGAGATGTTTATGAATGGAAATAGATTATAGGTCTTGAGGACATATCTTTTGAACAAAGTTCAATCCTAGCTTTTATCCAATCTTACGCTCGATCCTCAATCCAATCTCCTGTTCGATAAACCTGCAACACAAAGACCTTTCTCAGCATATCTTGGCCAATATAATAATGATGGAATTGATAAGTAATTCAAACATCAATCATTAACCAACATTGATACAAACAAATACATAATCCAATAAGCACTTGATTTGGGACAGGAAAGATGCTTCAATTTTTTTATTGTCAAAATATACCTGACTTTGCAGCATGCTCATGTAACCTGATCCCAGGCTCCTGCTCCTCTCTGACTTTAGAATGCCTCCATAATAACACTACTACATTTTTGGCCTTTAGGGAGGGTTGTCTTCCGCCCCCAAAAGTGACCTGCGGGGGGGGGTTTTGGCTTTGGGGGTGGTTTTGGCAAAACCGCCCCTAAAGGCACCGATGTTAAAAGTTTTTCCCTTTAAGGGCATTTTTCAACAAGGTTGGAACCGCCCCCAAAAGTGACTTTTGGGGGCAGTTTTTGACCCCTCCCATAGACGTCTACGGAGGAGGTTTTAAACCCCCCTCGTAGACCCCTTCATAGAGACCTACGAGGGTGATTTTGAACCCCCTTCATAGAGACCTACGAGGGTGGTTGTGAACCCCCCTCATAGAAACCTACAGGGGAAGTTTGGAACCCCCCTCGTAGAGGACTATAGGGGCGGTTTCAAACCCCCCTCATAGAGTCCTATAGGGGTGGTTGTGAACCCCCCTCGTATAGTCCTATAGGGACAGTTTCAAACCCCCCTTGTAGAGGCCTATAGGGACAGTTTAGAACCCCCCTCGTAGAGGCTTATAGGGGCAGTTTTGAACCCCCCTCGTAGAGGCCTATAGAGGCAGTTTGAAACCCACCTCGTAGATGCCTATAGGGGCAGTTTGTAACCCCCCTCATACATGCCTATAGGGGCAGTTGGGAACCCCCCTCGGAGAGGCCTACAGAGGCAGTTTGAAAGCCCCCTTAAAATTTCTTATTACAAACCTTTGGGGGCAGTTACAAACCCCCCTTGTAGGTAACTATGAGGGCAGTTCTAAACCCCCCTCATAGGTACCTACGAAGGAAATTCTAAACCCCCCTCGTTGTAACATACAATGGCAATTTCAAACCCCCTTCATAGTGACATATGAAGGCGGTTTAGAATTCCCCTCGTAGCAATATACAAAGATGGTTTGAAACCCCCTCTATAGCCATAATAAATCATAATAAAATACATTTTTATTAAAAATACCGATATTGCAATATCAATAGGGTAAGGAGGAATCGAACCACCAACCTCCTGCTTGTAAGGAAAGCGCTCTTCCATTGAGCTAGAACCCTTTCAGAATTGGGGAGAGGAGCATATGAACACCTAGATTGCATCATTTGTAATTATAAGAAAAGAAAATAATATCCAAAGACAACCATGCTTAAAATCCAATTTATTTTTCAAAACACATTGATAAGCACAAAAATCTATCATAATTGGCCTAGAGCTCCTTCTAACTTTTGGACCTGTTTGAAGAGATCGCAAAGATGTCTAACCACAAAAATCTACATAAGTAATCTCATATAGGATCTATGTTGGTAAAGAAACTGGGATTTAAGTCCCTCATTTACAAATAATTAACATTGATCATATACTAGATCCACAGGGTATAATTCAAAATTGTTAAACACAATAACCATAAAGGCATTACAAGATTATATTAAACCAATGAAAATGAAAGGAAATGCAAGAAATCATAAAATTGTTAATGAACTCACCTTCATTCAGTACTTATACTCAAAACTTAGTATGTATACTCAAACTTGGTAACCCAACACATGGAAGGAAGCTATCCACCCAGTGGATTGATCTATAGAAGAGAATGAGGAAAACTATGTTCAAAACGTCATAATGGCCAATAAATAATAATGCTCAGAAAAATTTAAGGAACTTAGTGAAAGATGAAATTCCTAAAGGCTGTAAGATGCATGCCTTCAAGCCAAGTCTCATAATCTGGAGTACCAAGCACACCACAGACCTTGTAAATTTTGACGAGTTCATTGCAAGTTATTTTCAATTATGAAACCAAGGGAGTCTTCAATGTTTCTATTTGTGATGAAGAAACCATCGGAATATTCATTTTTTCTATCTTCAAGCTTAGCTAGTATGGGAACCACAAGTGTCTAGATTCTACATCATCAAGAATAAGTTAAAAACTTCAAGAATTTCTACCTTTTGTCAGGAAAGGGAGGATGCAAAGTGAATAGTTCTGCGAGTTTTGCCCCAACTTCCCACATGTTGGTCAAAAGCATAAAAAAATCATCCCCATCACAATTAACTACCCAAGGCCTATAATTCTTGTATTTATTTGAAAATAAAGAATTCCATAAGCAGTTTATTCAAATAAGATTAGGCTTACAGGAAATTGAATTTTATTCAGATTTTAGGTAATTACAGAATGCTGCCAGTGCTTTTTTCTTTTTATTGTTCTAATGGGGTTTGATGAGGCTTCAAGGTAGTCGGTCCTAAGGCAAGAGATTGATAGAAACAAGGCTGAAGCATACACTCAATGGTTCCTTCTTTTTGATGTCTTAAATCTCAGAAATATGCAATGAGGGTTTGCTAGAGCAGTCAAACTCTATGGCTATGGAGTTCATGTTTCTCATTGTATTATCCATCCAGAAGCAAAGGGAAGTTTCCTTATTCCAACTATTCCTATTGCAATTATTTGCATGAACACCAAAGAAAATATTGTACAGTTGTGCACGATCGGCCAAAACTGCCCAACAGTTTCAAACCTAGGCGAGTACACCTTCAACATCTGCATAATCCAACAAGTTCATTAGGCATATACTACTACTCCTTAATCAATATACTGTTATATCTCTAGATTCCACAGTGTCGCATCTCCACCACAAACAGAGTTGACGACACTTCCCCTACTGTTTGAATCACCCAGAAGATGAGTAATCCTTGAAGGTAAATCCACCCTGTCAAGAATTAACCCAGCTGAGGCCTTATTTACCCACACTGCCGTGCCTTGCTCAGTTATAGGTGCGCGGTAGTCCACACTACCGCGCTATGATTTGTCCCCAGAACGCAGTACTACCGCGTTATGCTCAGACTGCAGGGCGCGGTACTCTTTTATTAGCCTTTTTTCCATGGCTTGTGGGATTTTGGATTTTCAAAGATAGTGGAAGATTGGGGTCCCTGATTCAATCTCAACTCACCTTCTGTGGTTATAAACCCCGATCCACTTATCTCTCCCTAGATCCACCCATCTCTCTTGTTGGTTAACCCTACCTTACACTATAAAAGAGAGGCATTCCATGGGGAAAGGAGAGAACTCCTTGAGTATCAAACTTATGATCTTGCAGCATTGTGGAGATAGCTAGAGGAGAAGGCACTTGGAGTTGGAGGATTAGCTTGGGCATCAAGCAACCTTTGTAAGCATTCTTCAAGTTGTAATAAGATAACTTGTCTTGTTTTTCCCATTTCATGTGTATAGCATAAGTTCTTAGCATGGAATGTATCTAATCTATATTTGAATCTAACCTTTACATTCAAGGTATTTGGAAATTTGCATGTTTGTTCTTTGGTTGATCTTAACAGATTCTACATTGGAGCTTTGGATCAAGAGCTAGGAGCGGGACAAACGTCAGTTTGAAAGGTGTGTTTCATCTCTCACTATTTCTAAATACGTTTAATCTTACTGTAAAAGTTAGTTCAGGAATTTCAAGGTAGCATTTGTTGTGTTTTGTTCTTAGCTTAGAGTTAGTGAAAGTCTTCTTTAAGTTAAGGGAATTTTGACTTATCCGTAGGGAAAAATTCCGACAAACATATACTGCAGTGATGATGGAAATTTAAATTCAAATTAAATGGGCTTCAAATTTGACAAAGTCGAATAATCCTATAGAGAATTCACTATGCAAGACTATCTAGCATAGACTATGATTTAGTATAAGAAGAGGAAGGCTGATGCATTGACTTACATATCCCAGATAAGTACCAAATATTGATTAGACTAGCCTAAATTTCTCCATAGCTTTATAATTATGTAATCCATTAATGAAGTTGAGGTATCAGCAAAAAAAGCACTTGAGAGAAAAAAATAAGGTCCATTATACCTTTGGATTTTGAGGCAACAATTTGCAATGATTCTACCCAACCCCGAGGATGGAAGTAGGACTTGATGTATTATGGCAGCAAAGATGATTGAATGTAAAATACAACGAGGAAAAGATTCCAGGTAGTGTGTATGTGATAGGGCTGTTATTTTCTGCATTAGGATTAGATTATTTTATTAATTTTAACAGAGTGCATGTTCATGATGACTAAATTCCATATGAATATTTTGCATGAAATATGAATAAGGCCAACTCTAATTTGGAATATTGTTAGAGTATACTTAGCATAATCTATCAAGCTAGTAGATCCACTCAAGAAATATTATTCCATCATACAAAAAGAAACAAGTGGGACAAGACCCTACATGATGCATGCAAAAGGTATGTTGACCATCCGATTAAATGTTTTTGCGTACATTCGTAAATCACCTTAAATTCTTTTTCTGCATAAGACATTATCAAATTGAAGGAAAATACAACTGGAATAAGAAAATGGATTCAGTATTTAGAATATGGTGTGACAGTATCGGCAATTTCAAACAGCACACTATCTAAATGCATGGCAATATATAAATAATAAATTCATGAACAAAATTACTGATGAAGCAGTTATCGTAAGGGATGGCATGGTTTTCTTCTTGATACAGGAAGAACAATTTAGAACACAAATTTGAGAAGTATTCTCAACATCTTATTTTACATTTACTTCAAATTCAAGTGAAAGGAAAATTTAGTCACCTGATTCCAATAGAAAATGATGTTGAACAAGATTTATTTGCAGAACATCCACTGAAATGAGGCTAGTTTCTTCATCCGGAGTGGAAGGTTTTGATAGATCCAATGTTGCACTAGATTGTCTCAGTCTCATGGTTGACAAATTTTGACCTGAATATGTGTGTAGAGGACCAGACATTATAGAAGCAGGCACTTAATGACAATACCTCTTCCACTAAAAGTGATGTATTTAGCTGCTGATGTAAATTAATTGAGTTGCCACATGATCCTGCTAGTGTTGCTGGGTTGAAATTCAGTTTGTGAGGACTGCTGATTGCCACATGGAGACCTAATTGGGGAAGTTTATAAGTTGAATATTTTCCAGACAAATTATTAGTGTCAAAAGTTAATTTAGCAGTCCTATTATCTGTGTGTGAATCCAACTTTGTGCCTTTTGGACCAAATTTCAATTCCTCACAAGTCTCTAGATGAGTGATCTTGACAGCACTGGTGGCCATTAATAAAATTATCTTATCTTATCTACATTTAGTTTTATGCATGAATAATTTATCACCACTCAAAGAATTTATGGTTTGATTCCTTAATCTATGTCTGTGGCTATCATCAGAGACTCATTTTTGAAGAGGTGATCCTTTGTTGATTGCTGGCTTTACACAATGAACTGAACGAGAGAGAGATTATGTGATGCTCCCATGAAGCTGGAGCTTCAATTGTAGTAATTTGTAATATGAATATGCAATTTTATGTTTTGGGATTTATCTTGTTAAAAGAATGGGGACTCTTCTAAAGCTGGGCATAAGTGAAAGCTATGATGCCCTAAGCTACAGGGAAGAAGCAGCTTCTTGCTGTCTCCTTTAAAAAAATAAATAGGCTTACTAATAAAAGTAAAATCTATGGCTTGTCTCGAGAGCTATTACCTTAAGCAAGACGGGTCAGTGATAATAAGACTAAGGCTTGTCTATTAAGGCTAATACAATAACACTCAGTTACACCTGGAGCAGTCAAAACCTGAGAAGAAAGGGGAATCCCCTATTGAACTATCATATCCGAGATAAAAGGAACACATCAATGGATACCCAAGAGAGTAAGTAAGTTAGGTTCCCCATACCCTGCGAAGGAACTATGTGCAGTGAATGATGGATGCTTACTTACGATCACCTGTAAAGACTAAGAAGTCTTATATTAAGGTTTCTTGGCATGGACTACACTATGCCATTTCATGAAGTTTCTCTATGATAGCTGATCATTGCCAATATAAAGGTAGGTCATAGCGCCTGTTGTGGTAGCCATACTGCAAATTTCCAGTCATATAGAGATAGAGAGAGGCATGCTTAACTCAGCTAAGGCCAGGGTAATCAACTAGTTGGACTAAATAGAACTACAAGTTTAAAGAATGGGGAAGACTGGATTTCACTTGGCTTGAACTCTCTATGGCCTTAGGGCATCGAACTAGAAGACCTTTTTTAGTTGTTGTTTCTGTAAGCTCTACTACTACTTGCCTTTAGTCCAACAACTACTAGCCTCCTTATTATATTAAGTTCCATGGCAGCAACCTTAATAGAGGACCCTATTATTTTAGTCCATGCATCCTATCTTAGTCCATGCATTAAGAAGTTCCATGTAAAACAACACTATACTCTCCTTTATTTTAAATTACCCACTGAAAAATAATATTGAGTTATCAATGTATTGAATAATGTGTTAAGTCCATAAAGTATACTACTAGCCCATGTATTAACACGTATATAAGTCTCATCTAGCTCTATGTTCCTTCCTATTACAAAATAAGATCTAGCACCATCCATGCTAAACCTATAAGCTAAGGGGTGATATGGCTCACTCACTATCGACCTAAATTACCTTGGCCCCTATCAATAGTGGAATCTCATGGTGTTATATCTCAGTATCTCGGTAGTAGAACATCCTAATTGGTACTATCTCGGTAGTTTGTACCATATCAGTAGTGGAACCTTGTTCATGCCCTACCCTACCCTAGCCTCTTGTAGTGGCACTTCCACATCATATTGTCCTAGCACCTCTTATCATATTGTCCTAGCACCTCTTATGGTGGTCCTTATTACCAAAATTAAGATATAAAGTTGTTGGACTGGCCGGCGTTCGATAACACTTCCTAATGTATTCTTACTTAGTAAGCACTAAGATCTTGAGTATTACCTTTTGTAGCTAGAAGGATTATAGCGGCCGACAAATCATCGAGAGGCATGTCTTTAGGCAATTATGACTAAAAAACAAGAATTCGCTGAGGCCCATTACTCTAATAATGCCCAATATTCTGACTCTTAAAAAAAACACAATTTATTACTTGAACAAACCCCCGATTGCTAGGTTTTTGGGGCCCTGGAACCACCCACCCAATTGAGTAAGTTGCTTTAGGCTCTTACCCCTTCATAGAGCTACTAAAGCTCCTACCTCGTAAATTTGCTAGTGAAAAGGTGGCATATCGAGACCTTTTCTTCTTGAGCAACCCACTCAATCCTAACTTTGAATAGGATTTGCTCCTCCCCTGATCTAGCCTCTTATGCTGATACCCCCTCAGCCTTAGAGGAAGGAATCACCTAACATGCTGGCACATGGTGATAGATATTTTTTTAAATCCAAATTAAAGTTATGGAACCTAGTGGAAATTATAGTTCCGACATTGTTCAAACACAATTGTTCACACAATCCACCACTGTGATTGAACTGTATTATTAGCTGTAGCAGACATTAAACCTGCACATGCTTATCCTGTCTACACCAGTGTTTTACCCTATCTACATTAACCATCAATTCAAGATGCAAATGTAACATTGCTGGGAATAACACCATGCCCAAAGAGTTGTTCTATATGGTGAAGAATTTGGGGCATAAATGGATCAAAAGCTACCATTCCATCCTTAAGCAAAGTAGCCAACCAAACAAACATGTTGGAAGAATTCAAGCTGTCTGCCACAATATAACTGCATAGAGAATAAAATTGGGCAAGAGCCACCCTGATGATGATCTGTCAAGCTAAAAGGGTCATTCCAACATGTTGGCAGAGGAGGGGGAAGATGAGAATAACATAACCCAGAAATTACAACTTTTCTTACTTAAGCAACAAGAAGAAAAAGAAGATTTGGGACAAAAGCATGAACACGTACTATAGGATTTTCTAAATCAACAGCTACAGAAGGTTTTTACTATGAAAATTTGAAGGAATGGTTTGCTTTCATCTTCTAATGATACCTTCTTTGAGGTCACTGTCAATACTAGTGCAAGCAAAATTAAACCATTTCATGGTGTTGATGATGTGAGCAATAAAGAGTACAGTGATGAAACATAAAAAAAAAGCATCAGCTAAAGAAGTTGGCAATCTTACTTTGGCTATCTAGAAGGAAATAATGCAGGAAGCTTTGAACAGAGATATTGGTATGGAGACTGCAGTTAAAGAATCAACCTCTGTCTTAGCTCCCATAGATGAGAAGAATGTCAAGCATGTTGCATACCCTCTTGATAAAAATGCTATTGCAAAGGAGATAGAGAATCCCTATTCCTTGAAATGTACTAGGTGTTTGGACCTTTCATGTTTAGCGGGCTCAGCGTCAAAGATGGAAACAGGTTGTAATCAAGATGATACATCTATAGTGGACAAATGCTTCGGGCAGGATGTGACAGGTGCACAATTCCAAATGTTGAATAACGTTAAAAAAAAATCCCCATTCCAAATTATAGTAGTGTTTCTAATAGTGTTGATAGGCTTGGCAAACATAGTTCATTCATTATATTTTACAAGGATACATGATCCCTCAGGGATAAATCAGCCTCATCTAAGGGGGAAGTGAAATCCTTGGACATGGACACTAAAGGGGATCTATCAAGCAGTTCATAGAAGTCAAAAAATAATGATAAAGTGTTTCATCAGCTGAAGAAGGAACACCTTCAAAAGTCTATTGCAAACATTGGGGCCAAACACTCTAGAAGGCTTGAAGCAATCTATAAGTGGTTATTTGATTTGTAATTTAGGAAATAAGCTCAGTGATGGTATCTCTCAATCTGAACTGTGGATATTTATCTTGGTTTCTTAGTCCTAAATAGGTTAGTGGATATTTGGTCACTTATCAGTGATTTCACAAATTGTTACAATTTATGGAACTCCCTAAAACATCTTTCGATAGGCCCTAACTATAACTAGGGTAAAGATGATCTCAACATCAATTTTTATACAGTGAGGAAATCATCATTAGAGTTATCAGGGAGGTTTCCTCATTCCTAAATACGATCTCTTCATTTGCTACATAAAGGATCACAACCACATGCCATATAACATAACAAGGGAACGAGAATTTTACAAATGAATCATCAAAAGCTTTGAACAAGTTGACACCTTGTGGAGTTGACTTTCAAAGAATTATAAGATTAAAGTAGATTTTCCACCCTCCATTCAAAGACAATAATGATGTCATTTGAATTTCCTGATTCTTGCCATAAAATCCACTCGTAGTTTCATGAATTCCAATTTCAAAGATACTGTATAAAATCCACCAATTTGGTCCGCTCAACCATCTCTCCAAGATGGAAGAGTTCATGTGTAACAAAATGAATGGTGGAGTGAAGATGTATATAGATTATATAAACAATATAATGAATAGAGTAGGTATTTAGATAAAAACCAATATGGTCAAAATCATTTGATGGACTTAAAAAACTTCCAATTTTCAATAACCTATTTTGCCTTGGGAAAAAATCCAGTTTACATGGGTGCATTTTTTTAAAATGTATTAATTTATTAAACATGTCTATCACATTGACAACAAAATTTAAGCTGTCAAACTTAGGAAAATTAGACATACCATAGCCCTATACAACATGGAAACAGGTGACTACTCATAGAAATTCTTCCACATGTTTTGCAAGTGGAGTTGCTCTTGATAACATTACATAGACACGTCCTCCCAGGCCTTGTTTAATCTATATTAATGAAACCAAGTCCACTAAAAATAGCAAGACATGTTACAAATATAATAACTAAAGCTACCTCTTTTCAAATATCACCAATCCCATAATGAAGTAGCGATCAGTAGGAAAAGGACCTTTCACCAACCTTGCTTAAGACAATTTTATCAAAAAGTGGAGATGCTTTTTCATGTTTCAACCCCTTGCGCATTTTATTAAGCTTGTTGTGATTTAATTTAAAACAAGCATGAATTAGACATCTGGAACTATTGAGGACACATGTACTTGATGAAATTTGTGAATCACTGAGGAAGAAAGAGTTCTACAATCTGACATCGAGGACTCCATAAAACAATTACAAACTAGGGACATTGGCATTTTCAAATCTTACTATTTGTATGCATATTCAAACACCTTTCTATTCAGAAATCCTCTAGTAGCGATCTTCTGGTTTAAACCTGGAAGAAATGACATTGAGATGGTAAATAAAGATCAGTTGATGTCTCCAATGAACAATTAAAAATAAAAATGCATTAGGCATGGATCTGAAAGCAGATATATACCAAATCATCAATTATAGTTTTGCATAAGGTACCTAAATATATGCGATCAAAGACACATGGGACACCACAGAAGACCGTTGGTTTTAATTCTGCGATATCCTCCACCAAAAGTTTTACATCCTGAAGAAATAAACAAGCATTGATGTGAAATTGAGAATCTCGTACTGGATTTTAAGTGTCTAAAGATGGTAGACAATTGAGAGAAAACAATGCCAAGCAGTATACCCCGTGCCATAAGCCTATTGAAGCACTTTTTGATATGAAAAAATCCTCTATCACCCGATCAAATATATGTGCTAGAGGAAGAAATGATAAATAAACATCCTTCTCTGTGAGCTGCAAGGTTTTGCAAAAAAAAAATCCAGCACATAAAATCGTGAGTGAGTTAAAGAGAATGCCAAGACTGCTAGAACCAATAGATAAGTTCTGAAAATGTTTGATATATGTATGAATAGATGAAGATTCAATCTATGAAGTTATAATATGAACTAGAAAAATTAACCATGTAATTGAAAGAATTTACCTCTTCATTCTGACATTTAAGAAAATAAGCAATTCCAGCAACCATAGAAACAATGCTTTCATTTGTTATTAATATGCCTTTAGGTTCACCAGTTGTGCCACTAGTATACATTATTGTGCAAATATCGCTCTTTTTGGGTAATGATAGTTAAAAAATATTTTCTTCACCGTGCAGTAGATATGAAAAAATGGCCTTTATAAGTTACTTTGGTGTAGCCAACTACTTTGTAAACATGGTTGAGCTGGTATATTTTTCCACCAAACACATAATCAAGACATACAAACTAAAGTACCTAGAGGGAAAATAAAGCAATACATGATCAAAAGTAGAAATTCTCAAAACTATTTATTCTTAAGGTATTTATATATATTCATCCCAAATAACCATTTTACTTTCAAAAGCACTATATGATAAACTCCACTCTATAATTCCAGGTCTAAGAAAATAGAAACTGGTAATAAAAAAAAAAAAATTGTATGTGTTCCAATAGGATAGCATAGGTTGTCAGAAAACTTAGTTTATGGCAGACACATCTAGCAAGAAAGATCATCAAAATTAGGTAGGCTGTAACAAGCATGAAATAAAGAGAGTCGATCCAAAAAGTGTAAATGGAATGTCATAAGGTTGCCATTCAAGAAGAAAGGTCTTCACCATTGTTGCACGTCAGAAGATGATGATTATTAAGAACTTTATGAGGTTGATAGCATCATTTAATGTGAATTTTGAATCAAAACTTATATTTCTCAATGCTACACATGATTGTTAGAGATGGTTGGAGGTGTAGAGTCATCTATTTACATCACCCATTTTCAAACTTGAAAGTGAGCGGATGTGGGACAAGTGAGGTAGAATTTGATCTATCCACCTGTAAACACAGCTGATGTGTCATCCAATGCTCAAAGAACTATGAATTATGTACTGCAAAATTTCCGATGTCTAATGAAAGGCAACACAAAGAAAATGAAATAAAGGTTGCCAACCATATGAACATGACATAAAGAGGACAGATTCAAATGGTAGCTAATAAATTAATAACCACATCATGTAGAATCCGGAATAATGTAGGGTTAAGATTGACTAGAATCTTGAACCAAGGTAGGGAAGGGTTAGAGAACTCCCAAGGCATTGTAGGTCCTCCTCTTCTACAACTGTTTTTTTGAGCAAGAAAAAGCTACGGAAGCTAAAGGACTACCTAAGTCTGTTGCATGGAATAACCTTTCCATCTCCCTTCCTCTTCCATCCAACAAAACATAGGGAAAAGCATTTGAAAATTATGCTGTCAAACAACTAAACTGTAATAGTCATATTAATGTGGAGGAAAATCCTCAACAGGGGATATCCCACTTTGTTTTTTTAGTAGGCTTGGAATTAAGAGAGCACCACAAAGACAACAAACACTATGTGGGGACTCACAAAGCATACAGTCATTTCTAAGCAATGTTAGTAACTTGGTACTGAAGTAAGAGAGGATGCCATCCATAGTTACTAGGCTCGCAATTTAATGCATGAATCTATGAGTTTGGATCGAATATGCCTCCAAACAATCCAATTCATCTCGAGCAGATTCAAACTCACATTGAACATGTTTGACTTAGTTAAATTGTCAATGCTAGTCAAACTCGCGAGTTAAGTATTGATTGTGCCAAGAGATCTATACAACCTAGTTTTAGTGTGTTTTCTCTCATTTTTTCTACCAGTTTATTTTGTACTTGCCGAATTTTTCTTCCAAATTTATTCGTGATCTGATTCAAACTCTCTATTTTTTTGCCTTGCCGAGTTTTTGCCAATTCTGAGTATGGTTAATTTGCACTATCACATTAACCCTAGGACTTGCACCCCAAATCCAGCTTCAATATTGGCAAAGGGTTTGGTGCATCACATGTCCTAAACCACCCTTGTCTTACAATTGTTACCAATGTGGGATTAACTGACTCACACTCCCTCCTTTTTTATCTTTTTACTTATTTTTAACACGGTGAGATATGTATATTAATGTGGAATGAAATATTTAACAAGAGATATGATACTCTGTTTTTTCATTAGCTTGGAGTGAAAACAGCTGGCTAGTGCCTGGTCACAGATTGACCCTACTTCAAAGTACAAAAACCTGAGGTATCTGGACCAGAGTTCATAAATGCAGCATATCCAAGATGCACCTAATAGGCTAATACCCATCATGTGATGACACTAGTTACAATCCTATGAAGAGTCACAAGAGATTTACCACATAGAATACAATAATGATAATGATAATGATATTTATACAATATTGCAGGGCTCATTCACATAAACTACCATTTTTGTAACTGTGCTTTTTGGGTCAATATACTGCCATGCCTATACCTGGTGAACAGAACTACAAAAAATGTCATACTTTTACTTAGGCATGCACCCATATCCATTCACACCCTGAAATTGCAATGAGAAACCTTGGTAACTATGAGTAAACCTTCGTACCCATCTATTCAGATGATCTGGACAAAGAAAATCAGTATGTCTTCAGAATCGACTTTTCCTTTATTCCTTGTCCAAATTGGTTTCATTTGTAGATGATTGTCATGTGCAAATTGGCTTGCCTCCATTTGATTTGTACTGCTGGTGTCTACTTAAAATATTTATATTTTGTGTGCTTACAATCTGCTTTCCAGTATTTCAATTTTTAAAATCCCTACAAAACAATATTTGTTTGCAAAACTGTTTTTTTACCAGTATTGACCTTTTCACAATATATGCATACACAAATGCAAAACCTATGAGAGAAAAATTAAACGCAGTAACTAGTTGCAACATTGTCCCACTACAGACACTCATAAAGCATGCAATTTATTATAAAGAACTTAAAACAACCAATCATTGATCTATCAAATTCGATATACAAACAATAACAAAAACCTTATCCATAATTTTTCCACAACTAAATGAGAACTGCACATAATTGAGTGTCTTCTATAGAGAAGGATAAAACATGTGGCAAATGATTTGGTCGATCACAAATACACAGAAAAGAAACTATCCGTGTTCTCTCTAGCAGTATCTGGATTCCACTTTACATGTTAAACTATTTTGAAGGCTACTAAGAGGTTCCCCCCAATATGAAAAATGTACCAGATAATCTGCTACAAGATCCTCGCCCATCTGAAAGAAGGCATTCATATTCAACATAAACCCTTCCTCATTAATTTGGTCTCTCAGTTTGCATCATTGTTGCCCCATATTAGGCTACCATTTATGCAGCAAAAGATTTCTTCGTAGGATGAAGCATTCGAGATTGCTATGAAATTGGAGGATTCCCCTATTGGAGATACTGCTATAGGAGTTGCGCAGATTCAGTCGCAGTTGACCAACCTGTCTATGCAGGTCCAAGATATTAAGAAAAGATAGATGACAAGAGCCTATGAATAAGTCTGGTGTATTAAATGCAAGGCCCAGGGGCATCATAAATATAAGTGCCCAGCTTTTTAGGAGTATATGGCTACGGGGCCCCCTAATCCTTTAAATGAAGGACCGTGGTGTGATATTTGTCGAACTAAGGGACATTGACCTGAGCAGTGCTATTTCTTGTAGAAGTATATGCAGGTTCCCAGGAATCTATTCTGTAATTTTTGCAAGTCTGTGGTCATGACGAAGCTCATTATCGAGCTTATGAGCTGCTTTGAGAACATACAGCTGATGCATATAAAATGCAAGGAGGTTTCAATCAGTGGGCATCATTCAGTATTATATTCCCCTTTTAGGGTTTAATCTTAGAATCCCACTATTCCCAACTCAAATAGTAAAAGTATAAGGGGTATATGATCTTGTTTTGAATATATCCCGGACTGGCCAAAACTTGTAGCAGAATCCTTTACCTTGGAAGAAGATCTATCTGATCATTCTCCTATCAGTACATCTTCTAAAGGATAAAAACCTAAAAACATCCCTTGTAGATTGAATGCTTTGCATTTATCATGTCCAGATACTAAACAGAAAATCAGATTGTGATGGGATTGTGATGAGATGACCTTACAATAGTAAAAAGGCCTAAAATTTTCTCATTAATGAAGAAATTTCAGCATCTCAATGGAAAACTCAAAGAATGAAAATCCAAGACCTTCAGGTACATTTTTCAATTTCTCTAAAAAAAAAAACCTGGAAAAAGAAATGGAACATATCCAATCTGACATGATTGGAGAAGATGCATGGATAGAGGGGCACCAGTCCCTAGAAAACATCCAGTCTTTGAACAAGATCAAAGAAGCAAATAATTAACCAATGCTGGACAAAAGCAAAAGAATACTGGACTTTGCTTCCAATACAATGGGGAAACCTCAGAGAAATTAGATGGAAACTCATTTGAAAGATACCACACTGTGGCCAACTCCTGAAGCAAAGGAAGTAAATATCATCAATCAAGCTCTAAGATGCAGATCTATCTGTTGACACCCAAAAAGTTCTCACTAGCTCATTTCCCTATTCATATAACCCATTTGTCCACTCTTTCACCATCAGAGCCTCTAAAACCATCAAAAGGTCACCAAAAGACCTTAGTACACCCCTTTTTCCACCCAAAAATGAATATTTTTCCTAAAAAATCATAAAAAACCCTCAAAAAGGGTCCATAATTCCCAGAAATATTAAAAAGGGAATAAAAATATTAAAAATATTCAAAAAAGGAAAAAGGAGGGAAAAGGTACCTAAACCATGTTGGTGTATACCATTGGTTTCCCCAAAACCACAAATGGTATTCCCCACCACCAAAAACTATAAAAAGGTGGTAGGGGCTCCTCACTATCCATCCATCCATTATCTCATCCTCATGCTCCCGAAATCTCCCTTGAGCATTTTGGCCATTGTAAGCAACCTTGGAGAAGGAGACCTCTTGGAGCTTGGAGCTACTCATCTTGGGAGTTGCTCAACATCAACCTTCACCATTGAAGGTATTATCGCAAGCACTTGCTTGCCCCCCCCATTTTCAATACAAAAATTATTTCTTATGTTTCTCGTTCTTGTTTTTTAATTATTTTCATTATTTGCTTAATATCTCTTGCATAGATCCATGAATAGTCTTGTTTAGTTAGTTTGTTATTTGCTTTTATTTGAAACTGCTGCTACTAGTTAGCAGGTGCCCATAGCACTAAGCCTGGTTGCAAAAACAGGCCAACACTATCAGTGTTGGAACAAGGACTACCTAAGTTGGAATGTGAAAACTAAAGGAAATATACTGTAAATGAAGGTTACATTCAAGCCCTGCAGGAAGAATTACAGTTCTCAAAATACCCCATGTGGAAAAAAAACTGGAACCCAGGTGTTTGGCATTAAATTGAAACCTTTGTGTTTGGCAGCAAAAGGCAAATCTGAAAAGAAGAGAATTATCAAGTAGAACCTGAAAAGGAGAAATTCAAGGACCTATCAGAAAACAAAGACTCAGATGACATATTAGTCCAATGCCTAACAGCCAAGGAAGTTTATAACTCCCGTGTTCAGCAGTTTAATGAAACCTCACCTCTAGACAACTCTATAGCAGAAACATTGAGGAAATGGCTGAAACTAGACTGGAGTGCACATGCTCTTGAGAAAATTTGCAACATTAGTCTTGGTCACACTCTGTGGGCACTGGAAAGCAAGAAACTTTGAAATAAAATTATTTACAAATAAACTAAAAAAATTGAAGACGACCTTATGAAATCTAGAAAAGTATGGAATCATAGGAAGAAATCCAAAATACAAGATTCCGGCCCTCTGTCAATAACTAGACATCCTAAATAACTGGAAGAACCTACAGCTATAACAATTAACTCCTCCCATTGAAGGGCAATCAAAGTCCTCCTTTGGATTTATCCCACCTAAGGATGAATGGGTCAAACAACTTTGATGGTGGCTTTATCCCACCCAAGGAGGAATGGGTCAAACAACTTTGATCGAGCAGCCTGAGGACGAGACCTCCAAAGGCCGGAGGTGAATTCAGAGTTAAAGAAGGAATAATCTTAATAATTTACTATGTCATTTCCTATCCATTAAATGTAACCCCGCAAAGCAATGGATGAGAAGGAAGATATATTTGAATCTCTGAAGCAAAAAGAGAAAAAAAATTGAATAGAATGTGATATAGAGACTTCAAGAAGGACCCTTTTGTTGCTTTGATCATTGTCATTATGATCAATAAACTGTCATCTTTTATTGAGGTGTAGAAGCCTCCAACACAAGCTGATTTATAGCATCGCGAAACTTTAGATAATCACCCTTGGTATTGTATATTTGGTGGGATATTCTTGCATAAGCTGAAAATGCTGGTGGACTATCAGTCAGGTCACAGTCAGTTTTTTCTATTGGCCATCTGTAATATATTGGAGCCTCCACCCCAAAATCCTTTCTCAAGCGGGTCCTCAAGTCCATAGCATCCTTTTCAGAGCCAACCTTCAAAGAATCTGGTAAACCAACCATCACCATTGACAAGCATAATTCTGGAGGGCCACCCAAATGGGTATCCCAGGCCTTTGAGAGCATCTCACCCATGCGAACAATGGAATCGTGATTCTTTTTCCGGATGCCTTCAATAACACCCTCGAATTGTTTAACAAACTTCACAGTAGCAGGCACAGAAAGCTGCGCACTGTAGTCCCTGTTTCCAACCCAGGCAGACTCTATAGCCAATCCGTTTCCATATTCACTCGAAATAACTGGGTGATGCAGATTAGGAATAAGGGAATGACGGCAATAGAGAAACGCAATCGATGGCGGACAAAAAATCCATTTGTGAACATTGCTAGTGTAAAATTCCAAGATTGCTAGTGTAAAAGTATGCACTGATGTCTTGCATATCAATGTCCAAATTCCCAATAGCATGAGCTCCATCTACAAAAACCTGGTCCACACCCTCTTCCATGCAAATCCTAATAAATTATTTTATGGGAAAAACAACCGATGGCATCGAAGTCACATGATCAAGGACCACTAATCTGATTCTCTGAACTAAGCCTTACCCTGCTCCAAAGCTTTCCTGAAAACCCCAATGATCTCTTCTTTCGATGATATTGGAAAAGGAAATGAAATTAGATTACATGGGCACCTGCATGAAATACAAAGGCTTGGATGGCCTTCTTCATGGTTCCATATGCATAGTGAAGCATCAACACAGAATCTCCCTTCTGAAATTTCCCTTCCATGAAACCCCAGGAAACCTGTTGTAGCACTATAGCCACTATCGTGGTTACATTATCTACTAAAGAGATTTCCTCCACATCGACAGCATTAACCAGTGTAGATATCATCTCTCTGGACTGCGAGAGCCCTGTAGACTCTTCATCTCCCCCAAAATTATACTAGCCAAAACCATTTTCCTATAATATGAGCTCGAATGTCGTGTAGATAATAGAAACTAGATCCAAGGTTCGAATCCAATGGTATCAGTGTGCCATACGATAATAGAAAAGTCCAATATTGTAGTTGTTTTGATTTAAACATCTTAAAATGCATGTTTTGGTTTCTTAATGTGCTCTCTATCAAGAGTGACAATCCATGTCATAAGGATGTCGATACAATGCCAAATAATCCCAAAGCAGGCTACATTTTTTTTACAATCAAGAGTGATAATCCATGTTATAATGATGCCGATACAATGCCAAATAATCCCAAAGGAGGCTACATATTTTTTTACAGGGGTTTTTTTGCATCCGAGCCCACAACAATTTTGAGGTTTCCTTTGGGTTTCCTCAAGGTTGTGCCTTGTTTTTGGCTTTAGTTGAGCACTAGTGATAGAGTTGTATTTGACAGTAATAGAGATAAAGAAATAACTTTCCTTTTATCAATTCAAATTGAGAAATACCAGTTGTGCCCCATGCTAGTCCAACTTACTCCAAGTGTAAAAAAATGATGTTTTAGGGCAAGAATCTAACTACATTCAAATGTGGTGGAAGTTTGAATGATTTTGATGATGTACAAACACATATTTTTCTATAGAATAGGTTGGATGTAATTTTTTAGGTGAATTTGTAAAAATATATATTTTTCAATTAACGTGGTTGTTATGATCATTTGATGATGAGTGGAGTGTCTACTAAAAATGTTCAGATTTTTCTAAACTCCAACACAATTTATTTATAGAAAATATCATTGCAAAGATATATATCAATTAGTTGTGAAGTCTCGATGACCTTGAAGACAAACAAAATCATATTTCAATAGATAAGTTCATGGGTACATCTCAAAGGAATTTGGTGTTATGAATGCCCCTCAATAATAAAGCCCTAATTACCTTGATGATGCATGGATGTGTATCTCAATTGACAAGCCCAAGTGCAAGTCATGGTTGAATTTGACTAAATAGGCACACTGAGATCATAATGTCCCAACAACCTTAATTATGTAGAAAAGTGTATCTCAAGTTACAAGGCCATAATCAAGTCTTGTGTCAATGTGGCACAATAAATATATCTCTATTGTGAAGCATTCCAACCTTAAAAATGCATGATTGTGTATCTCAACAGCCATGCCCCAAGAAAATTCACGAAATTGATGCCCCTATCTTATGAATCTGCATTTCAACAAATGAGGTCTAGCACAAATCCTTAGTGAATTCAACAAAATGGATAACCCTAGGTGTTGAATCATTTCTTCGCTTAGCAATGCATGAATGCATATCTCAATGGACAAGTCCTACGAAAATTTCTTGCACTAAATAACCTTTAGTTATGAAGTCCCAACAACCTTGACAATGCACAACTATGTATTTCAATATACATTTCCAAGTGCAAGTCTAGGTCAATTGGGTGAAACAGATATGCTTCAATAAAAAATCCCTAATGACCTTAACAATACATGAATGCATATCTAAATATATGGCTTATTGGTTAATTTAACCAAAGAAGTCCCTTAGTTGTAAAGCTCCAACGGTTGTAATCACACATACATTTGTATCCCAACATACAAGGCCAAGCGCAAGTCCTAGCTAAATTTTGAAAAATATATATCTCTTGGTCATGAAACCCCAATAGCCTTGATGATGCATGAATGTGTATCTCAATGGATAAGTCTGTAACTCCTTTATTAAAAAACATTCTAGATTAATTTTGGTCACAAACCACACCCTTCTCCCAAAGAACCATCCCTAGCATACCCAACATGTGGACATTGAAGTAAAAGGGAAAATATTATTAGCTAAGACCATAGCTTTTGGCCCTAGAACATGGAATATGCCTAAGAACCATCCTTGGTGATTTGCAAAGCACCATGAGAATCTTGTAGAGTTAAAAGTATGTATTACTTGATATACTTTTCTAGTTAATTTGTCGATAAATGGATTTGCTTTCAACACATGTGTTTGCACCACTAGCACACACTAAGAGACCTAAAGAATCTCCCAACCCAAGTTCGTTTTAAAGATTCCATAATCAGACTTCTTTGATTTCGTGTCATAATTTGTTTTCCCTGTGTTTTCTCAAATTTTGTTGTTCAACACTTGTTGTAGCAACATACAGGTATGGGATGGAGGGGAAATGGAATCAATCCTAAGTCAACTTGGGCTCGCTACATGTTTGAGTCTCGATAATCTACCTTTTAAATTGAACCAGAACAACAAAATAAGTTTGTTAATGGCTCGATTTGCGAAAATTCTAGATACATGAGTAATTAAGAGCTCGAGGCTCTAAAATTTGATGTGTTTTTTTAGCAATCCACGATTCGGTGAATTCATAGTCACTGGCATGAAATTTAAGTTATTTAATGAAAGAATTAAGGTATCTACCTCTATGTCGAAACCGTTTTCCATGCTAATGCGGGCCACTGCCCTCCTTATTGTTTTACCATAAGGCATGAGAATGAGGAAGAAGAATTAAAATTATGGACTTCACCATCAAGGAAACCTTACAATCACAATGGTAAGGAGTGATAAGAAGATCACAACAATCCAACGTGTCAAATATCAGATGACAATGCCAATTAAATACTTATATGGTAAACTTAATATAAGACTTACTTATAGTTGTCTCTTAATCTTTGTGTCTTGACACATTTGATAATTTATGGTTGTCTCTGCACCTTGACTCAATTGATATTATAAGGTGAGGATATGCATGCATAATAATCCTTAGTTATGACTATGCGATGAGGATTTAAATGGAAGAGGACGTAAAGACATGTAATTTTTATATGTATTTTGGTGGCGACTGTCAAAGACAAACGTGGTGAGAAACCACATATGTTTGGAAGGACGGAGGGAGATTACATCATCATGATCATGCCACCCATCAAATTGAAGACAATTCCAGAGCCAAAAATTGTTTTTTTTTTAACTTTATTAATAACCATTGTGGTACTGAATGGAAACAAGTTTTGGGCTACTAGCTGTAGTTCAATTTACTGTCCAACTATTGGATTAATTTCCACTTCTTGTTAGTGGAGGATTTGGAAAAATTTGCAGAAAAATCCTGGATTATAGACAGAGGGGTGCTTATGGTTAAGCATTGGTCTCTGGGTAATTATTTCAACCCTTTTACAGTGTTGATCTTCCAAAAGAGATGCTTATGGATACTAATGCCCGACCTCCCCATTGAATACTGGGATCTAGTGGTTTTGAGAGGGATAGGAGATGTTGTTGGCAGATTTGTTTTCTTTGATGAAAGGGACCTAAGGTGGAATAACAAACGCATGGCCTGGCTTTTAGTGGAGTTCGACATGGACATAGGACTGCCAAAAGAAGTTGAGATTGTCACTGAAAAGGGGTCCTTCATTCAAACCATAGAGTATTGGAGAGAACCCTTTTGGTGTCATGTATGAAGATCCACTGGCCATATAAAAACAAATTGTCCTTCAATGGTTGGAGAGGCTCAGTCATTGGAGTTGGTTTCAAAAGCGATAGAATAAGACTTAAATGGGAGGACTCAGAATGCTCAGATGGAGGCCATGCCCAGTCTATTCCCCTCTACTGAATCTTTCATTGGTAAGTTAGAGATTTTCCTTCCAAATTTCTTTAGTACTTATTTAACTGAATAAGACATTATTTAGCTAAGTAGTAATGACGAGTGGCTGGTTGATATTTTTGAGGGTTTCTAGGAAATTTTCTTGGAAAATTTTAACAATTCCCATCCGTTTACTTCTCATTTGAACCCTGTCATCTCATAAAATGCTCCTTTGATTTCCCCCTCATCGACAGAACAGTTGGTTGTTACAAATCCGAAAATCCCTATTTTGACTGAGACCTCTCCTCAGGGACCTCACACTACCCCTCATTTACACAGTGAACACACCTTGGCTTCTCCCCCTCCATTGGATACAAATTTGTTTACCAAACCCTCAGAACCCTCATACAAAGAAGTTCTTATTAATAAAGCGCCTCTTCAGACCTATAACATCTCCTTTGTAGATGGAGCTGGCCTTATGGATATTGCAAATGTCACCATTAGGAAGAAGCCTAAAAAAAATCCACTAATAGGAAAAAAGACATGGGTTGTTGATCAGAAAGGGTTGACAACATACCCCGGCCCATAATGGTTTCTTCAAATTACCCTGTTTCTGTTCCTTCTCCTTCTGGGCAACTTAGAGCATTGAACCCTGATATGAGGGTTCCTTTATGCTAGTCTTAATCTCTCTTAACATTAGGGGGATTGTAGGTGCCTAGTCCAAGATCCTAGCTGGCCTCAAGGAGCTTTTGTCTACAGTTAAACCTGATGTTGTGTTTCTTCGACAAGAGACTATGTTGGATCATGTTAGAGCTAAATATTTTTTTCTAAAATTTTGTCCGACATGCATGGAACTGTGTTGCGACAACCAGTTGGAATTTTAGGGGGGTTACAATTTGGCAAGATGGAGTCTGATAGCAAAGCCAAAAAATAAGGGAGGTTGGGGAATAAGAGATCTCAATCTCTTTAACAAGGCCCTATCTAGCTACCAAATCATTGTGGAGGGCACTTTTTCATGATGGTATTTGGAGTGTCACTATGATCAGAAGGAAATATTTGAAAGGAGTTGATGTTGCAGTATCATGGTTGAGGTCGAAGAAACACTTTGCTGTCCCAATAGTATCCATTATCTGGAAAAATATATTGACTACACTACTTGTGGTTAAGCGGTGGATTGCTTGGAAGGTTGGTATAGGTATGAGAGTTCTTTTAGGCTTGGATCCTTTTCTGGGTGGAGTATTTGCAGGCTTTATACTACAGAATAACTACTACCACACCTACACAGTCAAAGCCTTTATTATCTCGCATATATACATAAGACAAATATCTCCAACTTGATAGGTTCTAGTATTTGACTCGCTACATAAGATCTCAGACTCATGGGAACTCTAGCCAATGAATGGCCGAACACTTACTACATACAAAGAATTTACCAAAATGGGATCACTAATCTATCTACAGAGCCAGATAGGTTGGCTTGGACTTGGAACAAAATAGAAGGGATTGTGCAGACAGTAAAAGAAGCCGATATTAATGCATTTATATATCTTTATGAGAATGATGATTTGAAGTGGTGTTATACAGTGATATGGAAAATCAAAGCTCCTCCAAAATCAATTCTATTTATGTGGTTATGCTTACGAAATAAAGTCTTAACAAGGGAGATTTACAGAGAAAGGGGTGGAATTGGACCTTCAGCCTATCCATTATGTTTTAGTAGTACTGAGGAGACCATACAACATCTTGCAATAGATTGTAGCATTACTCAGGAACTTTCGACTTTGATTTGTAACATTCTTCAAGTCAAAAATAATTGGCATCTACAGCGCCTTTAAGAAAATTTAAAGCTCTGGTTTTTAACAAAACCCAAGGTAAAATCAATTCCCTTTATTGTTGCGTGGGGCTTGTATTGGATTTTAATGAATTCCATTCTTTTTTAAGGCTACAGACATAACCTAGAGGAGGTTGGGAGAAGGATTATTAAAGCATCAGCATAATTCGTCATAGATCTAGGTGCGGACAAAGTAAAATTTTTGATAAATCGACCAATTTTATTTGGTAATTCACCCATGGGATTCTTCGATGGCGCAACAAATAAGGATCAAAGTGGAATCAGGATTTTGGTGAAAGACACCTCCACTTACTATTTTAAGGCACACATGGCAACTGATGAAGTTGAATATAGCATCGACCCTTACCAATGTATTTAAATTTTGGTTAACTTTAAAATTTTGTCTCATCGTATTTTATTAGACTGCGTCCAAAGCTTCATGTTAACAACAACTCCTCGAGAACAATACATGTAAAGTTCGGAACCATGCCATTATCAGGCATGTTTAACCTAAAGTTCTTCATTGACCGTCACCAATCATAGGCACTGATGACGATGGTGGAGAGCTCATTCTTCACCTATTTAATTGAGCTATTAGCACTGGTATGCACTAACATGTGTCTACAACAAGGTGGCATGTGTCTACAGCAAGGCGACAGGTGGTGGCACATCTTAAATAATGGAGACCGCAAGTCTTTGCTCTCATATGATGATACCCAAAACTTGAGTCCAACTTTGAAAAACCTTTTCCCATCTAAGTTAATGAAGAGGATCATCAATTTGGGTAGAAGGTACTTGTTCTTAATTAATTGTCACCTTATTTAACATTGACTAACCAATGCACATCCAAAAGGTTCCATTTTTGTTATTGACTACCAATATGTGTTATATCCAAGGTGATGCACTTGATCATATGAACGCTAATTTGTCTAATAATTATTGTAATTGCATCTTGAATTCACTCAACTCATTAGTTTAAAATATATTATAGGCCTTGGATATGTGCATGTGTGTGTTACGTTATTCTCTCTTGTTTCCATTGTTGTCCATTGAAATCCACTAGAGTCACCCTTCACAAAAGGGGAAAACAATGAGAAGAAAGGGTAATGGCAGAATGAAAATTACTAGCATGTTGAAATTGGCAAGAAAATTTTCATTTTTGGTGTTAGAGATCTAAAAATTACCAACATATCCCACTTGTAGTTGAAATTAGAATCACTATTTAGAGATTATGTGATGTCGCAAGGCCTTGATCATCACTCAAGAGTTCAATTCAATCATGAGTTTTAAGGGGGGTTCCAAAAAAAACGCCTCCCAAAGTTCAATTCTCATGACTTTTAGGGGGATTTTTGACAAACCGCCCCCAAAAGTTATGAGAAATAGGCTTTTAGGGGGGGGTTCAAACAACCGCCTCCAAAAGCTCAATTCTCATGACTTTTAAGGGGGGTTCCCAAAAAACGGCCTCCAAAAGGTCAATTCTCATGACTTTTAGGGGGGGTTTTGACAAACCACCCCCAAAAGTTATGAGAATTGGGCTTTTAGGGGGGTTTTTCCCAAAATTGCCCCCAAAAGTCAAATTTCAGGACTTTTAAGGGGGGTTCCAAAAAAACCACCTCCAAAAGTTCAATTCTCATGACTTTTAGGGGGGGTTTTGACAAACTGCCCCCAAAAGTTATGAGAATTGGGCTTTTGGGGGGGTTTCCCTAAAACCGCCCCCAAAAGTCAAATTTCAGGAAAAGTCCAATTTCCATGACTTTTAGGGGCAGTTTTAGAAGACCGCCTCCAAATGTCTGAAAAAAAATTTGGGGGGGTTTTACAAAAACCCCCGCAAGACAAAACCACCCCTAAAGGGCTATTTTCTTGTAGTGTAACCTCCTTCAATACAAGCTTCGCATATAGAAGAGTCTCTCAATGGCTCTCATATATAAAATGTCTCTATGTCTAACCCCTCTCTTCAATCCTCCTTGTATTTATAGGACAAGGGAGTTAGTTCAGGTCGAGAGGTGGTTGCAGGGGAAGCTAGGGAAGTTGGGAAACCAACAGCAACTAATCCCCATTCGTCAAATTAATTATTTTTTGATCATATTTTAAGGTGTGCGCTACTATTTCACAGTGGAGTAGCGCCCAAGGCGTGACTACAACATTAAATACTAGCGTTTGTCACTTTTTAAATGTTGTGCGCTAGTCTATTGAAGAGGAGTAGCACCTATGAGGAGTTGTGCGCTACTATTGTACACTGGAGTAGAGCACATGTGCTATTATGCTGAGGTAGGGTAGCGCCCATGTCTCAAAATGATGTTTTTTAGGGTTTTTCCAGCTTGCAAGGAGGTATATTAGGTCAAGGTCTCATCTAAGGTCATCATGCTCTCCAATCCAAGTTGTCCTTTTGTGTGATCGACAGCTCAAGGCGATCACGGATGGAGAGGTGCAGATTTGACCTATAAAATATGCCCCCTAATGTGTGAGGTCAGAGGGAAACGATGGTCAAAATACATTACAATCCAAAGCCAGAGGAGGAGCAAGGAACCACGGAAGCAAGTCACAAGAACACCTGAAACAAAGATCAAGGTTAGCGAGCAATTACAATCTTGACATCATATAGATGTGCAGTGTGATACAATATGATCTCTGATACATAACAATGAGATGTCTATAAAGCATGGCCACTTGGAATACAAGCGTGGATCCATGTCAAAGTTAGAGATCATAGCCATAACAACAAATTGGATCTATGTCTCATGGAGAGCCAAAATATGAGTGAGGCTTAGTCTTGCAGAACTTGGGTGATAACATAATGAGGTGATGTCATCAACATCCCAAGGTCTTCATCCAAAACAACTCAAGGTACAAACCCTAACCATGTGAATTGATGAGCCGACAGTCGAACATGGGGGGTATCGTTTGATTACTGGTCATTGATGTATACCGTTAACAAATGCGAGGGCTTCCACCGATAATGATGATGGGGCCCAAAGTACCTAGTACGATTGTTGTGGGGAAAATGCAGTAGGTTACTTGATTACTCAAAAAGGTAGTGGGTGTGTGAGAGTGGTTATAATAGAAATAGAGTACTGAAAATGAAATATTTACCACCAAACAAATCTTTTTCTTTTCAATGCAAGTCTTAAAATTCTGATCTAGAATGCATATGCAAATGCAATTTTTTAATCTTTTGAATGCAAAAAAGGTAAAAATAAAGTCTAAATGTAAAAAATTAAACTCAAAACCTAAGAATGCAGCTACTCAAGCAACTAGGTATGCAAAAGAAAACTTGTTCTTTTTGATGCAAAGCACTCTAAAATCTTTTAAGCCACTTGCAAGGTACTCTATTCAGAAGATAAACCAAAATTCTTTATGCTTTTCAAAGGTAAGAAACAAAAACTGAAACTAACCTACTATCAAAGCAAAGCAAAGAAACTTTCAGGTTCTCTTTATGAAACAGTAAAAGCTACCAATATGACTTTCAAATTCTTATTGATGTAAGCATGCCAAACATTGGGAAAAGAGTACAAAAACTACTTTTAGACCCAAACGAAGCAAATGACCTATGAAGAAGTATGGTTTGGTAAAGTCAGGTCTGCACGTAAACAATGCAAACAAGGTCTTGAACAACAGCCAAAACACTTGAGCTTTCACTACAAAAGAAAAACTAAAAGCATAAGGGAGGACAAGAAACCAACCTAAAAGAGAAATTTCACTCAAATAGATACAAACAGGGTCAAGAAGACTCAAGAGGTTTCAAATCCAGTGGAAAATGGGGCAAGCAAGTTCAATCAGACTCAAATTAGGGTACAAAACACCAAACAGGTCCACAACCCCCCAACTTAAGTCAACAAACCCCAAAAATTTCCAAACAAGCCCAAATTGATCAAAAGAGGTTCAAATCATGAATGTAGGATCAATACAAGGATGGGAGACCACTTACAGGGGTTTAACACAGACCTAAGGTCATCAGGGACCCCAAAAATGCAGCCACAGCCCCCAGATTTGGGTCCACAACCCAAAAACTCAAAAAAATCAAACCCAGATTTTGAGCGCTACTGTGTATGAAGGAAACTAGCGCTCATAGCAGTATGGGCGCTACTGTACAAAGGAAAAGTAGCGTATGGGCGCTACTGTGTGGTACAAACAGTCGCGTACAAGAAAAAAAGTCTAAAAAACGGGGTTAAAACGCCCAAACTGGGTCCACAAAGGTTTGCAAGGGTTGGGAAGGGTCTGTAAAAAGCCCAGGAGGGTCAAACAGAGCCTACTAACTGATCCTAATCAAGAAAATGAACAAAGACCATCAAACAAAACTGAAGAAATGACCTTGGATACCCCTAAGCAGTTAGGCTTTCCCCAGTATGGTCACCATTCTGTTGTGGGGAAAATGCACCTATAGTTCAGGGGAGAAACTACCAACTTACGGTGATAAAGATAGACTTACAAGCATTCTGCAAGTACAACAAATAAATGAAGAGATTAGGGTTTAGAGATGTAGGCACCTCATTCAGAAGGGTGATCCTAGCTTTGTCTCCCTCGCTCTTCAATGCTTATCCAGTGTCGCAATGCCCAGACCTGCAAAACAACTTGATACCTTTCTCAAATACATTTGACTACATATATAATACTGATATCTATAATAGAAGAAGACATCAAACTATAATCAAACAATAATCAAATCTGAGACACATTAATAGGTCATATATGGAAAGAGAAGAACGTCTGATCTTTATTAATGAATGAAAGCAAGTACATACAATTATACCTTCCTTCAAGCTTAGCACTTCACGAAACCTAGATTCAAGGTCTCCTGCTTCCGTTCTCCAAGGATCCCAGCCTCTAAGCAATTGTACTAGGGTTTACCAAAACTAAAGCACAAGAGAGGGGGATGAGGGTCTCCATTCCTCCAGCATAACTTTGCAATTAGGCTTGCTCCTGGCACATGACCCTTCTAACCTCCTTATATAATCAATGAGGAAGAGGAAAAGAAGTTATAACCACTCAAGAGGTTTCCCAACCAACTTAACTTACTCGAATTTCGAGATTTTGACCAAAACAGGTGTCTACTCTACTCTATAGTAGACAAAGTCGCGTACATATGGCAATGGGCGCTACTTTGAATGAGGTAAAGTCGCGTACACACGCTACTATTATAACAGTAGAGTCGCGCTCATAGTGAAAAATGGCCAAAAACAGGCTTTTCTGCTCATTTTCAGGAGATGGTTTGGTCTGGAAAAATGTTCCTAAGGGTCATATATATCAAATGGATCAAGAATGAGGTAATTTCAACCATTTTTAGTGTCCCAAATGACTCCTCCATCCACAAATGTCCTGTTGTGTGACTGAACTTGATCTCAAGAAGTGTCGTCATGCGACCAAGGGAAACAAGTGTCGTCACGGACGGAGAGGTGTCATTTCAAGCTATAACAGATGCCCCCTAATGTATGAGGTCAGAGGGAGTATGGGAAATGATGGCCGAAATACATTATAAATAATAAAGAATTGAATCGTGGAGGAACGGAGAAACCAAGAATCATAGGCTCAAATGAAGTACCTGAAAGCAAAGGCAAAGTCAGACAAACTTATCCATGGGGTAACTGTCCATGTTCAAATGGTGGAACATGATCTCCAAGAGGATACAATAATGATCCAAAATACTGATGCATATATCATGGCCACTAGAATACAAGCGTGGATCCATGAGGAACATAAGTGTAAACATAGCCACATAAATACAAGGTGGATCTATGTCAAAACTGGAGAACATAGCCATAGAGAACAAGCTGGATCTATGTCTCGTCAAGAGCCCAAAAAGAGTGTGGCTCAGTCTTGCGCAACTTGGGCGATAACATAAATGAGGTGATGCTATCGAGGATCCCAAGGTCTTCATCCAAAAACAACCCAAGGTACAAACCTATCCATGCGAATGAATGAGTTGATGTCGAACATAGGAGGTATCGTTTGATTACCGGTCATTGATGTATACCGTTAACAAACGCGAGGGTGTCCACCAATAATGAAAATGGAACCCAAGGTACCTAGTACATTCAAGCAAGTGCGAATAGATGGTCTTGCCGTCGAACACTTGAAGAATCCATCGGATAGGAGACATTGATGTATTCCCATCTATCCAATAGCGAGGGAAACTGCCACTAATAACTGCAATCCCCAAGGTACTAACCGAAACTCTAAAATTCATTCCCAGAGCACAATGATTTGAAGTCGATGGGAAGAAGTCCATTGGAAGGGAGGCCTTAATGCATCCTCCATCATCCAACACGAGGGACACTCAAAAGGTATGAGCTGATTTGAAGTAGGACGGAACACAGGATGAAACATACTGACACCAAGGGATGGCCGACACATGAGGTCAAGGCAACTGCAGAATGGCCGACACAGGTTATATCCTTGAACAGTGAGCACGACACAAGAGTGACTTAGGCAGCTTTGAACACAAAGGGACCACGATGCAAGTCTGCAATGTAGGAGACATTAACAGATTCTCCATATGATTGTAAGATTAACCAAACGGAGGAGTAAGAACTCTGAGATCAAGTTTACCCTAAGGCCAACAGTAGAACCCAACTTGTTTGATAAACTCAAAACAGGTGCTTTGTTCAAGGAGATAGTTGACTTGCTGCCATCATATTGAAAGATATTTTAACATTCTTCCCTTCCCTTTCCTTTGTCATTTTTTAACGAGCTTGACAAAGAACTAGAGCATGCTCGACGGTATTTTCATATTTAAGGAGTCTGAAAAAACCTAGAAGAAAACTCCATACACCTATCCGTGGATTTTATATCGAGCCCGGATTGGTCTGTGCTTGGCGGTGTTTTCTTGCTTATAGAGTTGAAAAACTTAAACAGTCCTCTATACACCTATCCGTGGATTTTATATCGAGCCCGGATTGGTATGTGCTCGCTTGGTATTTTCATATTTAGAGAGTCTTAAAACCCTAAAGAGAGACTCCAAAGGTCCTTTTTCGTAAAGTTAGTCTCCTTCCCCGAAAAAGTGTAAAATGATGGAAGAAGAACTCTTCTAGCGCATACAAGAGTATACCTAGAGTATACCTTTTCCGTAACTTATCCACCAAGGCCCGGAAAAGGGATAATTCTATACCTAAGTGGATGTCAGTTCAGTTATTTTAACGAGCCCGAAAAGACAACTATGCTCGGCAAACTTTTCCTATTTAAGGAGTCTGAAAAGGGCTTAAAAGAACTCCATAGGGATCTTTTTCCGTAAAGGTTTAACGAGTCCGGAAAAGTAAACTCATGACCTCCTTACTGTTTTTAATGAGCTCAAAGGAGATAGGAAAATGCTCATAACTTCCTTACTGTTTTTAACGAGCTCGAAGTAAAAGAAGAATGCTCGAAATGGGAGGAAACGAGTGTCAGGGACATGCAAAACTAGCTCCAAGCGCATGGAACAAAGCAATGCCTAATGCAAGGAACATGAGCAAGATAAGGACACTCAGGGTGTGTCTCCTCCAGGTAAAAGGTGTCAAACTGCGTAGGCAAAATGATACATGGCTTAGCGGAAATGAGATTGGAGATGGAGGCTTATACAACGAGCTAAAAGCGTGGAAGCCGGCTTCAGGCTCATTAGCGCAAGCGGGATCATAATAGATGCATATGCAATTTGAACACAAAGATGGGAGCCTTATCAGGGATGGCCAGAAATATATGAGGAAGAAAGATATGAGGCTTCTTCTCAAAGTCATGGTGAATCTAAAAAGGATCCCAAGCCTATGAGAAAAACTCAGCATGGGCACCAGAATGGCATAAGGGTGCTGACTAGGGTGACCCATATTAGGTAGGCTCTGCTGTCGGACTGGTGCACAATGCATAAAGAGATGGCTAACACACCAATATCCAACAGGTTCGACCCTATGGCGAATTCGGATGGCAAAAGGTTCAAATGCAACATAACAGCGGGGAAGCCTAAACCTATATGCAAGGTTCCGAATATACCTGACATAGTCGCACAAGGTGTCGAAAAGGACCAGTAAGCAAGTATACATCCAGCTAAGAATCCTGTCTCCAAGAAACATTAGTACCAGGATCATATCTAAAACATATGTAAAGAAAGACCTGATACAAGTCACTATGGTAGAAATACTTTCAACTTCACTATCATCAACAACAGGCATAAACAAGGCAGAGTTGTCAAATGAAGACTCGATGGTACCCAAGCCCGAGGACTTACAATCAACAAGATCAAATTCAGGATGAAGATCAAAGTTGAAGGACATGATGGAATCTGCAGGAACAAATTCATCATCACGGGAGTTGAAAATTCTAGAAGCAGAATCAAACTTAGCAGGAACACCGATTTGCTGATCTATAGAAGAGTCAAAAGACTCAACAGTAGGAAGATCAGACTTTAAGGTCAAACCGGGGTTGGACATAACTGCAACTGGATCAACATCCAAATGAATGGCAGACTGTACCATGGACTCTAGGAAAACTTCATCGGAAGGAAGTATATCATCCCAGATAGAATACATATCTAAACATTCAGATGGAGGTGTCACTTGGTCAAAAGCTGGGACCAAGTCCCGAGAAGGTAAGCATGAACTCAGAGACTTCTTCTCAGTAGCAGTTGAACTCAAGGAACAATATGCCACATAAGGCTCATGTGACATAGTAGTGCCTAATGACGAGGGATCAGACTGGTCTACAGTTGGGTAATAAGGAGGATCAACGAATGCAAGCTGATCGATGGTGACAATGTTTTTGTTATGAGGGAAATGCATCACACGAAAAAGCGTAGACACCACAGCATGCATAGCATAAACGTAATCACGCACGAGGATCATATCAAAGTCCATAGGGTCCTTTAAAACCATAAAATCAACTAAGACTGTTTTTCCACCCAAGGTAACAGGTGCCTGACGGAGGAATCCGATCGGTTCACTAGGTCTTCTATCAAAGGTCAACGGCCAATTAGCAGCTGAAAAAACATTAGGGAAACCCAAATCTCTCCAAACATAAGCGGATAAGATACTAACAGAAGCACATTCATCAACAATACATCGATCAACCGTATGGTTCCAGATATCAACCTTTATCTGAAAAGGTGTCGAAGAAGGAAGACGAGGCTCGGCTAGACTATTCCAATCAAAGGAAACAATCCTAGGGCTTGGTAGGGGTTCACATGGCACAGATGAAGTGCCCCCCTTTTCAGAAATATCCAAACTGGTAATGCAGAAGACTTCAGTAGTAGGCGCATCAATCTCTGAAGGACTGATGGGATCAGTCGAAGATTGCATCGATTCAATCACTTCACTCTCCGAAGGAAGAGTGGGGTCGACCAAAGATTGCATTGGTTCAACCACTTTATCAACCAAAGGTTGATCTGACCGCAGGGAATCTATAGATAACTCAGGAAAAGAGGTTCCTTCAGACATGGACCACACTCTTCGTGCCTCTGGAATGGCAGGGCATCGATGAGTAAGGTGATCTCCCTTACAAAGTTTACAAGGGAACTTTGGTTTCCGTCCTATAGGTTTAGACTCCTTTACAACGTCAGTATTCTCAGCATGACTAGCATTGGCTGACAGCTTGCCCCCAGCATGACTCACAGAGGCTGGTTGCTCAGAATCAGAAGACTTTTGAACTAAGGACCACACTTTTTGCACTTCTGGAAGTACAGGGCACAAGTAAGTAAGGTGATTTCCCTCGCAAAACTTACAAGGGAACTTAAGCTTCTGTTTGTTGGGTTTATCGACAATGTCAACTCCCTCAGCATGACTTGCAGTGGCTGATCTGGTGTCTCCAGTATGACTCACAGGAACTGGTGACTTGTCATTAATATGACTAGCAGTGATCAATGACGTGTCCTCAACATGACTGACAGTGGTTGAAGACAAACTTTCAGTATGATTTTCAGTGACTAAAATTTTTCCCCCATCATGACCTCCAGAGGCCGGGTGGGTGCCCCCTGCATGATTTGCAGAGGCAGGGTGCTTGCCCCCTTGTTTTGGCATCTTCTTCCTATTCTTCCCCCGTCTATTCCTTTTAGACTGCTGGTTACTAGTATTGCTACTTTCGCCACATGAGGTAGAAGGAGGAGGAGAAGATGTTACTGGCAAAGGAGTCACAGGGTTCTGATGCTCTTGATTTGAGGTGCTCACAAAAGAAGCGTCAGGAGCATGCAAGGCATTCGGAGTGGAAAACAACCAAACCGGAAGCCCAATAGTGAATCCAGGAAGATTCAGAGTAGCCATTAAGGGAGCACCAATGTTTCCAATGAATGGAACAGCACAAGGATCCCCCGGAACAGGGGTACCTTGATTGGCACTCGCCGGAATGCTAGACATAGTTTCTCGCTCAAATGAACAAGAAGTTCTCTAAGGCAAACTAAAAAAAAGTAGCACAAAGAGCACACCACTAAAAAAGGTCCTAGGTAAATCAAACCAGGAAAACAGATGCCTTCCGGAGAAGAGTCTGGGATGATGAGGGCCCAGAACAGATCAACGAAGGATGAAGGACAGTTACCCGGGGTCCACAATACAATGACTAAGGGTGCAAGCGCTGGAATCACCCAACCGCCCTCCCAAAGACTTGCAAGGGATTTCCTCCCACGTCTGTCCTAGGTACAGCAGATATACCCTCCGCTGTCACCTGTGTATGAACCTAAAGTCTGATACTAAGGATACCACAACACCGAAAACTCCTGGGGGAACAGTCACCGGTCGAATCAGAAAGCGTGGGCAGGGTAGCTAAGCCCGAAACTCGAAAGAGTCCCCAATACGCAATCCGATCCTGGCGTATGCTCGAACAGAAAGTAGGAGGGGTATTCCCACAAACTGATCTCACATTGACCTACTGCATATGTTCCCAGGCAAATTTTGAGTGAGGTGGGTTTGCCTAATGATAGTCTCACTACGATTTTTGCGCAATGTGTGATATTGGGTGGTTTAAGGTGTTTTAAACCCAAGATCCTAACCAAAACTAGTTGGTGTAGTGTAACCTAGAAAAGAAAATTTTGCTAGTTCATTTTATTAGAGTTCATTTTAAAGGTTACTTGATTACTCAAAAAGGTAGTGGGTGTGTGAGAGTGGTTATAATAGAAATAGAGTACTGAAAATGAAATATTTACCACCAAACAAATCTTTTTCTTTTCAATGCAAGTCTTAAAATTCTGATCTAGAATGCATATGCAAATGCAATTTTTTAATCTTTTGAATGCAAAAAAGGTAAAAATAAAGTCTAAATGTAAAAAATTAAACTCAAAACCTAAGAATGCAGCTACTCAAGCAACTAGGTATGCAAAAGAAAACTTGTTCTTTTTGATGCAAAGCACTCTAAAATCTTTTAAGCCACTTGCAAGGTACTCTATTCAGAAGATAAACCAAAATTCTTTATGCTTTTCAAAGGTAAGAAACAAAAACTGAAACTAACCTACTATCAAAGCAAAGCAAAGAAACTTTCAGGTTCTCTTTATGAAACAGTAAAAGCTACCAATATGACTTTCAAATTCTTATTGATGTAAGCATGCCAAACATTGGGAAAAGAGTACAAAAACTACTTTTAGACCCAAACGAAGCAAATGACCTATGAAGAAGTATGGTTTGGTAAAGTCAGGTCTGCACGTAAACAATGCAAACAAGGTCTTGAACAACAGCCAAAACACTTGAGCTTTCACTACAAAAGAAAAACTAAAAGCATAAGGGAGGACAAGAAACCAACCTAAAAGAGAAATTTCACTCAAATAGATACAAACAGGGTCAAGAAGACTCAAGAGGTTTCAAATCCAGTGGAAAATGGGGCAAGCAAGTTCAATCAGACTCAAATTAGGGTACAAAACACCAAACAGGTCCACACCCCCCCAACTTAAGTCAACAAACCCCAAAACTTTCCAAACAAGCCCAAATTGATCAAAAGAGGTTCAAATCATGAATGTAGGATCAATACAAGGATGGGAGACCACTTACAGGGGTTTAACACAGACCTAAGGTCATCAGGGACCCCAAAAATGCAGCCACAGCCCCCAGATTTGGGTCCACAACCCAAAAACTCAAAAAAATCAAACCCAGATTTTGAGCGCTACTGTGTATGAAGGAAACTAGCGCTCATAGCAGTATGGGCGCTACTGTACAAAGGAAAAGTAGCGTATGGGCGCTACTGTGTGGTACAAACAGTCGCGTACAAGAAAAAAAGTCTAAAAAACGGGGTTAAAACCCCCAAACTGGGTCCACAAAGGTTTGCAAGGGTTGGGAAGGGTCTGTAAAAAGCCCAGGAGGGTCAAACAGAGCCTACTAACTGATCCTAATCAAGAAAATGAACAAAGACCATCAAACAAAACTGAAGAAATGACCTTGGATACCCCTAAGCAGTTAGGCTTTCCCCAGTATGGTCGCCATTCTGTTGTGGGGAAAATGCACCTATAGTTCAGGGGAGAAACTACCAACTTACGGTGATAAAGATAGACTTACAAGCATTCTGCAAGTACAACAAATAAATGAAGAGATTAGGGTTTAGAGATGTAGGCACCTCATTCAGAAGGGTGATCCTAGCTTTGTCTCCCTCGCTCTTCAATGCTTATCCAGTGTCGCAATGCCCAGACCTGCAAAACAACTTGATACCTTTCTCAAATACATTTGACTACATATATAATACTGATATCTATAATAGAAGAAGACATCAAACTATAATCAAACAGTAATCAAATCTGAGACACATTAATAGGTCATATATGGAAAGAGAAGAACGTCTGATCTTTATTAATGAATGAAAGCAAGTACATACAATTATACCTTCCTTCAAGCATAGCACTTCACGAAACCTAGATTCAAGGTCTCCTGCTTCCGTTCTCCAAGGATCCCAGCCTCTAAGCAATTGTACTAGGGTTTACCAAAACTAAAGCACAAGAGAGGGGGATGAGGGTCTCCATTCCTCCAGCATAACTTTGCAATTAGGCTTGCTCCTGGCACATGACCCTTCTAACCTCCTTATATAATCAATGAGGAAGAGGAAAAGAAGTTATAACCACTCAAGAGGTTTCCCAACCAACTTAACTTACTCGAATTTCGAGATTTTGACCAAAACAGGTGTCTACTCTACTCTATAGTAGACAAAGTCGCGTACATATGGCAATGGGCGCTACTTTGAATGAGGTAAAGTCGCGTACACACGCTACTATTATAACAGTAGAGTCGCGCTCATAGTGAAAAATGGCCAAAAACAGGCTTTTCTGCTCATTTTCAGGAGATGGTTTGGTCTGGAAAAATGTTCCTAAGGGTCATATATATCAAATGGGTCAAGAATGAGGTAATTTCAACCATTTTTAGTGTCCCAAATGACTCCTCCATCCACAAATGTCCTGTTGTGTGACTGAACTTGATCTCAAGAAGTGTCGTCATGCGACCAAGGGAAACAAGTGTCGTCACGGACGGAGAGGTGTCATTTCAAGCTATAACAGATGCCCCCTAATGTATGAGGTCAAAGGGAGTATGGGAAATGATGGCCGAAATACATTATAAATAATAAAGAATTGAATCGTGGAGGAACGGAGAAACCAAGAATCATAGGCTCAAATGAAGTACCTGAAAGCAAAGGCAAAGTCAGACAAACTTATCCATGGGGTAACTGTCCATGTTCAAATGGTGGAACATGATCTCCAAGAGGATACAATAATGATCCAAAATACTGATGCATATATCATGGCCACTAGAATACAAGCGTGGATCCATGAGGAACATAAGTGTAAACATAGCCACATAAATACAAGGTGGATCTATGTCAAAACTGGAGAACATAGCCATAGAGAACAAGCTGGATCTATGTCTCGTCAAGAGCCCAAAAAGAGTGTGGCTCAGTCTTGCGCAACTTGGGCGATAACATAAATGAGGTGATGCTATCGAGGATCCCAAGGTCTTCATCCAAAAACAACCCAAGGTACAAACCTATCCATGCGAATGAATGAGTTGATGTCGAACATGGGAGGTATCGTTTGATTACCGGTCATTGATGTATACCGTTAACAAACGCGAGGGTGTCCACCAATAATGAAAATGGAACCCAAGGTACCTAGTACATTCAAGCAAGTGCGAATAGATGGTCTTGCCGTCGAACACTTGAAGAATCCATCGGATAGGAGACATTGATGTATTCCCATCTATCCAATAGCGAGGGAAACTGCCACTAATAACTGCAATCCCCAAGGTACTAACCGAAACTCTAAACTTCATTCCCAGAGCACAATGATTTGAAGTCGATGGGAAGAAGTCCATTGGAAGGGAGGCCTTAATGCATCCTCCATCATCCAACACGAGGGACACTCAAAAGGTATGAGCTGATTTGAAGTAGGACGGAACACAGGATGAAACATACTGACACCAAGGGATGGCCGACACATGAGGTCAAGGCAACTGCAGAATGGCCGACACAGGTTATATCCTTGAACAGTGAGCACGACACAAGAGTGACTTAGGCAGCTTTGAACACAAAGGGACCACGATGCAAGTCTGCAATGTAGGAGACATTAACAGATTCTCCATATGATTGTAAGATTAACCAAACGGAGGAGTAAGAACTCTGAGATCAAGTTTACCCTAAGGCCAACAGTAGAACCCAACTTGTTTGATAAACTCAAAACAGGTGCTTTGTTCAAGGAGATAGTTGACTTGCTGCCATCATATTGAAAGATATTTTAACATTCTTCCCTTCCCTTTCCTTTGTCATTTTTTAACGAGCTTGACAAAGAACTAGAGCATGCTCGACGGTATTTTCATATTTAAGGAGTCTGAAAAAACCTAGAAGAAAACTCCATACACCTATCCGTGGATTTTATATCGAGCCCGGATTGGTCTGTGCTCGGCGGTGTTTTCTTGCTTATAGAGTTGAAAAACTTAAACAGTCCTCTATACACCTATCCGTGGATTTTATATCGAGCCCGGATTGGTATGTGCTCGCTTGGTATTTTCATATTTAGAGAGTCTGAAAACCCTAAAGAGAGACTCCAAAGGTCCTTTTTCGTAAAGTTAGTCTCCTTCCCCGAAAAAGTGTAAAATGATGGAAGAAGAACTCTTCTAGCGCATACAAGAGTATACCTAGAGTATACCTTTTCCGTAACTTATCCACCAAGGCCCGGAAAAGGGATAATTCTATACCTAAGTGGATGTCAGTTCAGTTATTTTAACGAGCCCGAAAAGACAACTATGCTCGGCAAACTTTTCCTATTTAAGGAGTCTGAAAAGGGCTTAAAAGAACTCCATAGGGATCTTTTTCCGTAAAGGTTTAACGAGTCCGGAAAAGTAAACTCATGACCTCCTTACTGTTTTTAATGAGCTCAAAGGAGATAGGAAAATGCTCATAACTTCCTTACTGTTTTTAACGAGCTCGAAGTAAAAGAAGAATGCTCGAAATGGGAGGAAACGAGTGTCAGGGACATGCAAAACTAGCTCCAAGCGCATGGAACAAAGCAATGCCTAATGCAAGGAACATGAGCAAGATAAGGACACTCAGGGTGTGTCTCCTCCAGGTAAAAGGTGTCAAACTGCGTAGGCAAAATGATACATGGCTTAGCGGAAATGAGATTGGAGATGGAGGCTTATACAACGAGCTAAAAGCGTGGAAGCCGGCTTCAGGCTCATTAGCGCAAGCGGGATCATAATAGATGCATATGCAATTTGAACACAAAGATGGGAGCCTTATCAGGGATGGCCAGAAATATATGAGGAAGAAAGATATGAGGCTTCTTCTCAAAGTCATGGTGAATCTAAAAAGGATCCCAAGCCTATGAGAAAAACTCAGCATGGGCACCAGAATGGCATAAGGGTGCTGACTAGGGTGACCCATATTAGGTAGGCTCTGCTGTCGGACTGGTGCACAATGCATAAAGAGATGGCTAACACACCAATATCCAACAGGTTCGACCCTATGGCGAATTCGGATGGCAAAAGGTTCAAATGCAACATAACAGCGGGGAAGCCTAAACCTATATGCAAGGTTCCGAATATACCTGACATAGTCGCACAAGGTGTCGAAAAGGACCAGTAAGCAAGTATACATCCAGCTAAGAATCCTGTCTCCAAGAAACATTAGTACCAGGATCATATCTAAAACATATGTAAAGAAAGACCTGATACAAGTCACTATGGTAGAAATACTTTCAACTTCACTATCATCAACAACAGGCATAAACAAGGCAGAGTTGTCAAATGAAGACTCGATGGTACCCAAGCCCGAGGACTTACAATCAACAAGATCAAATTCAGGATGAAGATCAAAGTTGAAGGACATGATGGAATCTGCAGGAACAAATTCATCATCACGGGAGTTGAAAATTCTAGAAGCAGAATCAAACTTAGCAGGAACACCGATTTGCTGATCTATAGAAGAGTCAAAAGACTCAACAGTAGGAAGATCAGACTTTAAGGTCAAACCGGGGTTGGACATAACTGCAACTGGATCAACATCCAAATGAATGGCAGACTGTACCATGGACTCTAGGAAAACTTCATCGGAAGGAAGTATATCATCCCAGATAGAATACATATCTAAACATTCAGATGGAGGTGTCACTTGGTCAAAAGCTGGGACCAAGTCCCGAGAAGGTAAGCATGAACTCAGAGACTTCTTCTCAGTAGCAGTTGAACTCAAGGAACAATATGCCACATAAGGCTCATGTGACATAGTAGTGCCTAATGACGAGGGATCAGACTGGTCTACAGTTGGGTAATAAGGAGGATCAACGAATGCAAGCTGATCGATGGTGACAATGTTTTTGTTATGAGGGAAATGCATCACACGAAAAAGCGTAGACACCACAGCATGCATAGCATAAACGTAATCACGCCCGAGGATCATATCAAAGTCCATAGGGTCCTTTAAAACCATAAAATCAACTAAGACTGTTTTTCCACCCAAGGTAACAGGTGCCTGACGGAGGAATCCGATCGGTTCACTAGGTCTTCTATCAAAGGTCAACGGCCAATTAGCAGCTGAAAAAACATTAGGGAAACCCAAATCTCTCCAAACATAAGCGGATAAGATACTAACAGAAGCACCTCCATCAACAATACATCGATCAACCGTATGGTTCCAGATATCAACCTTTATCTGAAAAGGTGTCGAAGAAGGAAGACGAGGCTTGGCTAGACTATTCCAATCAAAGGAAACAATCCTAGGGCTTGGTAGGGGTTCACATGGCACAGATGAAGTGCCCCCCTTTTCAGAAATATCCAAACTGGTAATGCAGAAGACTTCAGTAGTAGGCGCATCAATCTCTGAAGGACTGATGGGATCAGTCGAAGATTGCATCGATTCAATCACTTCACTCTCCGAAGGAAGAGTGGGGTCGACCAAAGATTGCATTGGTTCAACCACTTTATCAACCAAAGGTTGATCTGACCGCAGGGAATCTATAGATAACTCAGGAACAGAGGTTCCTTCAGACATGGACCACACTCTTCGTGCCTCTGGAATGGCAGGGCATCGATGAGTAAGGTGATCTCCCTTACAAAGTTTACAAGGGAACTTTGGTTTCCGTCCTATAGGTTTAGACTCCTTTACAACGTCAGTATTCTCAGCATGACTAGCATTGGCTGACAGCTTGCCCCCAGCATGACTCACAGAGGCTGGTTGCTCAGAATCAGAAGACTTTTGAACTAAGGACCACACTTTTTGCACTTCTGGAAGTACAGGGCACAAGTAAGTAAGGTGATTTCCCTCGCAAAACTTACAAGGGAACTTAAGCTTCTGTTTGTTGGGTTTATCGACAATGTCAACTCCCTCAGCATGACTTGCAGTGGCTGATCTGGTGTCTCCAGTATGACTCACAGGAACTGGTGACTTGTCATTAATATGACTAGCAGTGATCAATGACGTGTCCTCAACATGACTGACAGTGGTTGAAGACAAACTTTCAGTATGATTTTCAGTGACTAAAAGTTTTCCCCCAGCATGACCTCCAGAGGCCGGGTGGGTGCCCCCTGCATGATTTGCAGAGGCAGGGTGCTTGCCCCCTTGTTTTGGCATCTTCTTCCTATTCTTCCCCCGTCTATTCCTTTTAGACTGCTGGTTACTAGTATTGCTACTTTCGCCACATGAGGTAGAAGGAGGAGGAGAAGATGTTACTGGCAAAGGAGTCACAGGGTTCTGATGCTCTTGATTTGAGGTGCTCACAAAAGAAGCGTCAGGAGCATGCAAGGCATTCGGAGTGGAAAACAACCAAACCGGAAGCCCAATAGTGAATCCAGGAAGATTCAGAGTAGCCATTAAGGGAGCACCAATGTTTCCAATGAATGGAACAGCACAAGGATCCCCCGGAACAGGGGTACCTTGATTGGCACTCGCCGGAATGCTAGACATAGTTTCTCGCTCAAATGAACAAGAAGTTCTCTAAGGCAAACTAAAAAAAAGTAGCACAAAGAGCACACCACTAAAAAAGGTCCTAGGTAAATCAAACCAGGAAAACAGATGCCTTCCGGAGAAGAGTCTGGGATGATGAGGGCCCAGAACAGATCAACGAAGGATGAAGGACAGTTACCCGGGGTCCACAATACAATGACTAAGGGTGCAAGCGCTGGAATCACCCAACCGCCCTCCCAAAGACCTGCAAGGGATTTCCTCCCACGTCTGTCCTAGGTACAGCAGATATACCCTCCGCTGTCACCTGTGTATGAACCTAAAGTCTGATACTAAGGATACCACAACACCGAAAACTCCTGGGGGAACAGTCACCGGTCGAATCAGAAAGCGTGGGCAGGGTAGCTAAGCCCGAAACTCGAAAGAGTCCCCAATACGCAATCCGATCCTGGCGTATGCTCGAACAGAAAGTAGGAGGGGTATTCCCACAAACTGATCTCACATTGACCTACTGCATATGTTCCCAGGCAAATTTTGAGTGAGGTGGGTTTGCCTAATGATAGTCTCACTACGATTTTTGCGCAATGTGTGATATTGGGTGGTTTAAGGTGTTTTAAACCCAAGATCCTAACCAAAACTAGTTGGTGTAGTGTAACCTAGAAAAGAAAATTTTGCTAGTTCATTTTATTAGAGTTCATTTTAAAGGTTACTTGATTACTCAAAAAGGTAGTGGGTGTGTGAGAGTGGTTATAATAGAAATAGAGTACTGAAAATGAAATATTTACCACCAAACAAATCTTTTTCTTTTCAATGCAAGTCTTAAAATTCTGATCTAGAATGCATATGCAAATGCAATTTTTTAATCTTTTGAATGCAAAAAAGGTAAAAATAAAGTCTAAATGTAAAAAATTAAACTCAAAACCTAAGAATGCAGCTACTCAAGCAACTAGGTATGCAAAAGAAAACTTGTTCTTTTTGATGCAAAGCACTCTAAAATCTTTTAAGCCACTTGCAAGGTACTCTATTCAGAAGATAAACCAAAATTCTTTATGCTTTTCAAAGGTAAGAAACAAAAACTGAAACTAACCTACTATCAAAGCAAAGCAAAGAAACTTTCAGGTTCTCTTTATGAAACAGTAAAAGCTACCAATATGACTTTCAAATTCTTATTGATGTAAGCATGCCAAACATTGGGAAAAGAGTACAAAAACTACTTTTAGACCCAAACGAAGCAAATGACCTATGAAGAAGTATGGTTTGGTAAAGTCAGGTCTGCACGTAAACAATGCAAACAAGGTCTTGAACAACAGCCAAAACACTTGAGCTTTCACTACAAAAGAAAAACTAAAAGCATAAGGGAGGACAAGAAACCAACCTAAAAGAGAAATTTCACTCAAATAGATACAAACAGGGTCAAGAAGACTCAAGAGGTTTCAAATCCAGTGGAAAATGGGGCAAGCAAGTTCAATCAGACTCAAATTAGGGTACAAAACACCAAACAGGTCCACAACCCCCCAACTTAAGTCAACAAACCCCAAAACTTTCCAAACAAGCCCAAATTGATCAAAAGAGGTTCAAATCATGAATGTAGGATCAATACAAGGATGGGAGACCACTTACAGGGGTTTAACACAGACCTAAGGTCATCAGGGACCCCAAAAATGCAGCCACAGCCCCCAGATTTGGGTCCACAACCCAAAAACTCAAAAAAATCAAACCCAGATTTTGAGCGCTACTGTGTATGAAGGAAACTAGCGCTCATAGCAGTATGGGCACTACTGTACAAAGGAAAAGTAGCGTATGGGCGCTACTGTGTGGTACAAACAGTCGCGTACAAGAAAAAAAGTCTAAAAAACGGGGTTAAAACCCCCAAACTGGGTCCACAAAGGTTTGCAAGGGTTGGGAAGGGTCTGTAAAAAGCCCAGGAGGGTCAAACAGAGCCTACTAACTGATCCTAATCAAGAAAATGAACAAAGACCATCAAACAAAACTGAAGAAATGACCTTGGATACCCCTAAGCAGTTAGGCTTTCCCCAGTATGGTCGCCATTCTGTTGTGGGGAAAATGCACCTATAGTTCAGGGGAGAAACTACCAACTTACGGTGATAAAGATAGACTTACAAGCATTCTGCAAGTACAACAAATAAATGAAGAGATTAGGGTTTAGAGATGTAGGCACCTCATTCAGAAGGGTGATCCTAGCTTTGTCTCCCTCGCTCTTCAATGCTTATCCAGTGTCGCAATGCCCAGACCTGCAAAACAACTTGATACCTTTCTCAAATACATTTGACTACATATATAATACTGATATCTATAATAGAAGAAGACATCAAACTATAATCAAACAGTAATCAAATCTGAGACACATTAATAGGTCATATATGGAAAGAGAAGAACGTCTGATCTTTATTAATGAATGAAAGCAAGTACATACAATTATACCTTCCTTCAAGCTTAGCACTTCACGAAACCTAGATTCAAGGTCTCCTGCTTCCGTTCTCCAAGGATCCCAGCCTCTAAGCAATTGTACTAGGGTTTACCAAAACTAAAGCACAAGAGAGGGGGATGAGGGTCTCCATTCCTCCAGCATAACTTTGCAATTAGGCTTGCTCCTGGCACATGACCCTTCTAACCTCCTTATATAATCAATGAGGAAGAGGAAAAGAAGTTATAACCACTCAAGAGGTTTCCCAACCAACTTAACTTACTCGAATTTCGAGATTTTGACCAAAACAGGTGTCTACTCTACTCTATAGTAGACAAAGTCGCGTACATATGGCAATGGGCGCTACTTTGAATGAGGTAAAGTCGCGTACACACGCTACTATTATAACAGTAGAGTCGCGCTCATAGTGAAAAATGGCCAAAAACAGGCTTTTCTGCTCATTTTCAGGAGATGGTTTGGTCTGGAAAAATGTTCCTAAGGGTCATATATATCAAATGGGTCAAGAATGAGGTAATTTCAACCATTTTTAGTGTCCCAAATGACTCCTCCATCCACAAATGTCCTGTTGTGTGACTGAACTTGATCTCAAGAAGTGTCGTCATGCGACCAAGGGAAACAAGTGTCGTCACGGACGGAGAGGTGTCATTTCAAGCTATAACAACGATCCTACAAGTGTGAATAAGTGGACTTGGAGTTGAACACTCGAAGATCCTGTCGAATAAGAGACATTAATGTATTCTCCTGATTCAACACCAAGGAAAATTTCCATTGGTGACTGCAATCTCCAAGGTACTAACCGAAACTCTAAACTTCATTCCCAGAGTAAAATGAGTTGATGTCGATGGGAAGAAGTCCGTTGGAAGGGAGGCCTTAAGGCATCCTCCATCATCCAACTTGAGGGACACTCAACTAGTATGAGCTGATATGGAGTAATATATAATAAGACTGACACTAGGATGGCCGACACAGGGTATATCCTTGAACAGTGAGCATGACACAAAGTGACTTAGGCAGTTTTCAACATCATGGGGAAAATGATATGAGTTTGTAATGTAGGATACATTAACAAACCCTCCATATGGTTGGAAGAATAACCAACCGGGGGAGTAAACAACTCAAAGATCAGGTTCACCCTAAGGTCAAAAACTAAACCCAACCGACATGATAGAATCAAGTGGGTGTTGTGTTCAAGGATACAACTGACTGAACTAACTTTGACACTGAATATATGACACATCTTTCCAATCCCTTATTCATTTTAGATAAAAGAATACCTTTCTTGTTGTTTTAATGAGTCCAAGAAAGAATGAAAACTCAATAGACCCAACCATGTAAATGTTTAAAGAGCCCATGGGAGGAAGACTCAGGACCTTCTTCATTGTTTCTAGAGTTCAAAGAAGAGATAGAAGATTACTCTATATTACTGATCTCTGGATTTTAATATCAAGCCGAGATCTGTTCCTGCTCATCGGTGTTTTCAATTTTAAGGAGTCTGAAAAACTTAAACAATAACTCCATATACCTGCTCGTGGATTTTAGTATCGATCCCAAGTAGATTAATTCTCCCCGGTGTTTTCCTGTTTATAGAGTTTGAAAAACTTAAACAATCCTCTTTACACCTATCCATGGATTTTATATCAAGCCCGAATTGGTCTGTGCTCGGCGGTGTTTTCTTGTTTATAGAGTTAAAAAACTTAAACAGTCCTCTAATTACCCTCTCGTGGATTTCACATCGATCCCGAGTAGGTCAATGCTCGCTTGGTGTTTTCATGTTTAGAGAGCTTGAAAACCCTAAAGAAAGGCTCCAAAAGGTCCTTTTTTTGTACAGTTAGTCTCCTCCTTTGAAAAAGTATAAAACAAAGGAAGAAGAACTCTTCTAGCGCATACAGAAGTATAACTAGAGTATACCTTTTCCATAATTTATCCACCTAGGACTGAAAAAGGGGTAATTCTATACCTGAGTGGATGAGCCTTCAATTACTTTAACGAGCTTGAAGAGGACAAGTTTGCTCAGCGATCTTGTTTAGGTTTAAATAGTCCAAACAAGAGCTTAAAAGGAACTCTATAGGAATCTTTTTCGTAAAATTTTAATGAGTCCGAAAAAGTAAACTCGTGACCTCCTTACTGTTTTTTAACGAGCTCAAAGGAGACATGGAAGAATGCTCATAGCTTCCTTACTATTTTTAACGAGCTCGAAGGAAATGTGGAAGATGGCTCGTACCTACTTACTATTTTTAATGAGCTCGAAGTAAAGGTGGAAGAATGCTCGTAACCTACTTACTTTTTTTAACAAGCTTGAAGTAAAGGTAGAAGAATGCTTGAAGGAAAGGTGGAAGACAGCTCATCCAAGTTGTCCTTTTGTGTGATCGATAGCTCAAGGTGATCACGGATGGAGAGGTGCAGATTTGACCTATAACACCTGGGCCTTGTTTACTAAGACCAAAGTTCACCCATACAATCAAATAAATGATCAAAATAAAATAATTGTCCTTGTACCAAGGAAATGGGAAAACCTCATGGGAAACCCCCCCCCTCAAAATAGGACAACAGGGAGCTCAAACAAATTTTACACCAAGTAAATATTTGAGATAAACAAATCTCTTATAAGTGAAAAAAATAGTGAATATTTCTGTAATCATCTCCTCTGTAGGACAATAATGTAGTGAGATGGTCCTGGTGTGCACTAGCTCCTTGATGTAGTGCATGTGAACCTCAATATGTTTGGTCATTTTCTTCTAAATTGAGTCACTGGAGATTCTAATGGCACTTTGATTATCACAAAAAAGGTCTACTGAAGGAGAAGTGTGAATTCCAAACTTAGTCAATATCCCATGCAACCAAACTTCCTCCATAGTTGCATTCATAGCCCCTATGTACCCTTCCTCTGCTGAAGAAAGTGAATGTGCCGCTTGCTTCTTGCTTGACCAACAGATTGGTCCTGATCCCAACATGAATACGTACCCATAAGTAGACTCCTTATCAATATTTTCTCCATTCCATCTTGATTTAGTAAAACCAACTAGATCTAGTTGAGCACCAACAAAATAATGTATACCAAACAATCTTGTACCTTGCACATAGTGTAAGATCCTCTTAGATGCCTTCCAATGCAGATCATGTGCCTCCTTCATGTACCTATCCACAACACCAACAACATATGATAGATATGGTCTTGAATGTTTCAAATATAACAAGCTACCAATTAGTTGTCTGTAAAGAGTGTTATCAACCAAGGGAGTGGAACCACCTTCTTCCAATATAATGCTAGATAGGAATGGAAAGGATGTTGCTTTGCAATCATCCATATGAAATGTTGTCAATAAATCATATGCATACCTTGACTATGAAATCATGATCCAAAAAGCATTTTGAGTTACATCAAGACCAATGAATTGTTTCAATAGTCCTAGATCTATCATAGTGAATGCTTTTTTCAAGGAAAACTAGAATTTCTTCAACCCAGTATAAAATCCACCAGTGATTATCAAGTCATCCACATACAAAACACAATCAACAGTAGAAATCCCCCCTTTTGGTGCATGCAAACATTGCAATCAGATTTGCATCTTTCAAACTTTAGTGATAGTAAGAAGGAATCCATCTTTGCATACCATGCCCTTGGGGATTGCTTGCACAAATTTACATGGTTCACCCCCTAGACGGGATCTACATCCATAGGAAATGTTCTCATATTACTTGGAAGGGTAACAGTTCCAGTCTGTGCACTCAACTGCAGACTCTTATCTATAATCATATCTCTACGCACTCAGTTGTAGAGTATGTTCTCTCTTAGTCTATATCTACAATCAAAACAACAACATCACTTGGTTGTTGGAACAAAATACTAACCCTTCCTTATACAAAATTACCCTTATATATATATATATGTTCCCGAAGGTCACATATTACAATAGTTATGGGACAATCCCCATAGTATCCTTAAACCCAAAACCTCGTAGTTCTCCTGTAGACAAAGCTATGCTTTAACTTCATTATCCCTTTGGCGCCACTTCTTTTGAATCTGACACTTCCTCTGACAACATAGTTCTGGCACCGCGGCTCTGACTCTGTAGTGGCATGTTCTTTACACCATTCTCCTTCTTTACTTTCTTCTCCTATGGATGTTAGGCCGTTGATCGACCTTTAAATGCTTCAACCACCTCTGGATGTCCTTAGTACTTCGTCTTTACTAAGGGAATAGGTACTTTCTTATTGAATTTGTTTCACTCCATACCCTCTTCCCAGGATTTGCAGACTTTCTTGTCTCCAAAACTAGTCAATGTTAGGCCTCGCCTAACTATACTTTGCGTTCAAAACTTCCTTTACTTGGGTTGTGCCCAACATGAGCCCATACAGTGATCTCCTCAGTTTGCATACCAAGGAAGGATCATTAGTGTACCCCTTAGGTTGTTTCATGTAGATCTCTTCTTCCAAGTCACCATGCAAGAAGGTACTCTTTACATCCATGTGATGTACCTCCCATGAATACAAAGCTATAATGGGAAAAACAACTCTTACTGAATCCATTCTTTCTACAGGAACGAATGTCTCATTGTAGTACAAACCTTGAACATGTGGGTACCCTTTTTCAACCAAACGAGCCTTTTACTTGGTTGTAGATCCATCAGATGAAATCTTTCTTTCGTAGATCCATTTGCACTAATCTAGTTTCCTCCCTAGAGGAAGAGGGACAAGGTCCCATGTCTCATTGTTCTGCAATGATTCATGTTCTTAATCCATGGTTGCTTTCCATCTCGGATCATGACAAGCATATTTGGAAGACTATGGATGAGATCCCGCCATCATGAAGCACCTCTTAGGGAGAATTGGATCTATATGGCAAAGTGCAATGTTTGCATATCGGTATTGAGATCTTGTTCTTCTGTAGTCAGATGGATATCCAGTAATATCCCTAGTTTCCTTCATAATATTTTGATCCCATTTAGGATTTGGATTGGGAGTGGGTATTGGATTTGAATCTGGATCTGATAGATCTTCATGCTCAATATCTAGATCCGAATCATATTTATCTTCTTCTTCAGAATCTGAATGTGGATCACCTGTAGAAACATCATTAGGAGAAAATGGAATAGGTAGATCAATTATACCTTCTTCTTCAATTGGTTGCAGATAATGCAATGGATCCTCATTGAATTAAACACTTCTTTCAATGAAGCATCTATTGGTTGCAATATCCATCAACTTGTAATCATTTGCATCTTATTCATATCCAAGAAGGATGCATTCACTACTTTGATGTTGAAGAGCTTTCCTCTTGTCGAAGGGGATTCTGGCCTTGCCTTGGATCCAAAAACCCTCATATGAGAGACATCAGGTTTGTGTCCCTTCAATGCTTCGAATGAAGTGACCCCATCAACAGATTTATGGGGTACCCTATTCTAAATGTATGTGGCACAGTTCACTACTTCTGCCCATAGATTTGATGGGAGATCTCTTGCTTCAATAAAGTAGGTATCCATCTCTTCCAATGACCTATTCTTCCTCTCTGCTACACCATTTTGTTTTGGTGTGTATGGGACAAGATGTTGCATTTGAATACCTTTTGAAGCACACAGCTACTGAAAATCCTTCTTAATGTACTCCAATCCATTATATGATTTGAGTTCCTCGATCTTCCTTCCAATAGTGTTCTCAACTAAGGATTTGAAAACTTTGAAGCATTCGAACACCTCATATTTCTATTTGAGAAAGTAGATCCAATAGAACCTAGAGAAATCATCAATGAAGGTTAGAAGGTATCTAGATTCATTCATTAAAGTAGTGGGAATTGGTCCTGAAACATTACTATGAATGGGATCTAGGAGGGAGAAAGCTCTCTTTGCCTTCCCAACATCATACTTTTCCTCTGGGTGCTTCCTTACCATGCAACCTTTGCAAGTTCCTTGAGAGAAGTTTTGTTAGATTTTGAGCATTAATTCAATATGATCTAGGATCTTATCTGAGAGAATAACAAGTATAGCATATCAATCACAAGATACAAGCACAAGAGATAATAGACATGGAGTTTCCTAGGGGAAAACCAAGAAGGTGAAAAACCCTGCAACTTCCTCAGAGATAGAAAGAGCAATGATACAAACCCAAGTACAAGAGATAGTTTCCTTAGCAGCTCCTCCTCCCCCACTAGTGCACATCACTCAAGTGAGAGAATAGATGAGTAAGTGAATGATCAAATAGAGTGACACCCTCACTCTATTTATACACAACTTGACTTTCCTAATAGCCTAACAGGGCCGACTTCTCTAGGAGAGTCTAATAACCCATGGTAACTCAACTCAGGGCCGACCCCACACTTGGTGGTATAATAACCCAACATATATAAGTTACGACACTTGTGACACTTGTAAATACAAATGACGACACTTCCGTACAGAGGAAAAATAAGCTCCCTGTAGGGATACAATATACATATATGAAATACATTCTGAAGTTACATATACATCAACACTCCCTCTTAACTAGGAAGGTATTTCTTGACATAAGTCTTCTAGCACAAGTCTTCTTCTCTAGATCATCCTCATCGTCACTGCTGCTATCTCAATCAATATCCAATCTACTCGTCATAGGAAGTTCTACAGAGCCATCCCTTTTTCATGATGGTTGTAGGCCTAGCCTCCATGTAGGTCTTTATCATCTCTGCGAGTAAGCCATCAAGTAAGTACACCTCAGGACTGATTACACTGCCTTTGCAAAACCTGCAAGATCTCCTAGGATTGATTACACTGCCTCTGCAAAACCTACAAGAGCATCTCAAGACTGATTATATGCCTCTGCAAAACATGTGTACCATACTGTCACCTCATCGTCTTCAAATCACCTCATAGTCCATGGAGCACAACCCAGATGCACATCACACAAAACTTACATACACCGGCATGGGAGGACCTACCTACCACCATCCGGGAAGGGCTCAGCACTTACATAACTACCATGGGAGGACACACCTACCACCATGTTGGAAAGGCACAACACTTACATCAACAAACATGGGAGGACATACCTACCACCACGTCGAAAAGGCTCGGCAAATACATCAATGACCATGGGAGGACACACCTACCACCATGTTGGAAAATCCATGTCCAGCGCTTACATCTCACCATGGGAGGACATACCTACCACCATGTGAGAACAGCCCAGCCCTTACACCTGTACCATGGGAGGACATACCTACCACCATGTGAGAATGGCCCCAACCCTTACATCTGCACCATAGGAGGATATACCTACCACTATGTGAGAATGGCTCCAGCCCTTACATCTACACCATAGGAGGACCTACCTACCACTATGTGAGAATGTCTCATGTGCATCCGTGTCTCCGGACTTATCACTTCCCCTTGGAAGGAATCTCGATCTGAAGTACACGAAGTCTCTCTTTCAAGTACTCAAACTTCACTCTAGCCAGCGGCTTGGTCAACACATCGGCTATCTACTCATCTGTCGCAACATACAAGAGATTCACTGCTCCTCTCTGTACCATATCCCTAATATAGTGATACTTGATATCAATTTACTTTGACTGTCATGGAACACTGGGTTCTCAGACAACTTCACACAACTTTGGTTGTCACAAAAGATACAAGTAACGTCCAACAGGATATCAAATAACTCAAACAGTAGCTTCCTAAGCCATACTACCTCACAACTAGCCGAACAAGCTACAACATACTTTGCTTCGGCTATACTCAGTGCCACACAAGACTGCTTCCTGCTAAACCAAGAGATCACACCTGATCCCATGCTGAAGCAGCACACCGAAGTTCTCTTCCGATCAATGGCACTGCCTGCCCAATCTGAATCAACATAACCCTCTTTTGATTTGCATCATACTTGATCCCATAGTCAACTATACCCTTTAGGTACCTTAGAATATGCTTTACAGCAACCAGGTGAACACTTCTCAGATCTGTCAGGAACTGGCTCAATGTTTTCACAACAAAGCAAATATCTGGTCTCATGTTTGTCAGGTACATCAAGGGCCCAATCATCTGACGATACACCGTGACATCAACTAACTCAGATGAAGAATCACAGAGAAGCTTCAGGTTCGATGCCATAGGTGTGGCCATGGCCTTGCAGTCCATCATCTCGAACCTCTTCAGGATCTCTACTGCATACTTCCCTTGTCCAAGGAAGAATCCATCTGCACTCTGCCACACCTACATGCCTAGAAAGTAATGCATCATCCCCAAGTCCTTCATCTCGAACTCGGCAACAAGCTTCCTCTTCGTGTCAGCAATCAATCTATCCTCACCTGTAACAAACAGGTCATCCACATACAATAGTAGTATCACTGGATTGCCTTCCTCAACCTTGTAGTAAAGATTGGAATCTGCTTTACTCTTGGTAAATCCCAAACTGAATAGAAAGTTGTCTATCCTACCATACCAAGTTCTAGGAGCTTGCTTCAAGCCATACAAGGATTTCTTCAATCTGCACACATATGACTTCCTTTCATGTGTCTCAAAACCAAGTGGCTACTCCACATACACTTCCTCTTTGACTACACCATTCAAGAAAGCTATTTTGACATCCATCTAGTGTATCTTCCACTTCATCACTGTAGCCAGAGCAAGTATTGTTCCGATGGAACTATGTCTGGATATAGGTGCAAAAGTCTCTTCATAATCTATCCCCTCTTTCTGGGAGAAGCAACGAGCTACGAACCTCGACTTGTATTTCTTTATGCTACCATCTGTAGCATGCTTGATCTTATAGATCCACTTGGAAGTCACAACAAACTTCCCTTCTGGTCTTGGGACCACATCCCAAACATCATTCTTCATGATCGATCGGTATTCCTTGATCATGGCATTCTTCCATTATTGCATCCTGGATCTTGGGAACTTCAGATTCTTCAATATCTTCAATAGATAGATTTCTTCATTGCTGGAATAAATGTTGTAGTCCTTCCTTTTTGTAGGTGATTGTACACGATATTTCCTACAAGTCAAATTCAGTTGCATGATTAGAAACTTCTCATAGTTTACAAAACAAAATATTACACATAAAGGCCTATGTCATACAGTCATGCAATTATCTTAGCCAATGCTTCAATACAACATTTATCCATATCACATATATTTCTAGAGGCCTTCCATCTCTACCAGAACATTGTTAAGAGTGTGCACATCTCCCAACATGTCAGCAAAGAGGTTTCATTCTAGATAAGTAGCAATGGAATGTTGTATAGTACCATAGGCCACTTATCCATTACTTGCATATTAGTAGTATACTGTTCATTAATGCAATTATTCTAATATGCATAATGCACAACCTAGGTCTAGGAACATAAGTATATGCATCATTGAACAATATTATTTAAACAATCAGATATACAAAAAATTATAATTCAAATACTTACCTTTGTTTGTTTGTTGGGTGGACTCCCTCTAAATCTTTGCTTCCTTGCAAGAGTTGTTGGAGTCCTGACTCTGAAGTAGCTTCTTCTACTCCTTTCTATTTTGGATTGTAAAGAGTGGTCAACTCCCTCTTAATCCATGAATCACTACATAACTTCTTGAAGTCCCTTGAAGTTAATTCTCCACCATTGTCAGATATAAATATCTTGATCTTCTTATCAGTTTGATTTTCTATCAAGGCTTTGAATTCCCTGAACTTATCAAAACACTTCATCTTTGACTGGATTTTAGGAATACCTTCTGCTACTTTGCTTGCAATTGGTAGTGCACATGTGAAAGCCTTTTGTGCCAAAGTTCACTTGGCTCCATGGATTCATGTACCATTGCTCGTTTAGTTTATCCCTTCAATTTATACAATCCTCCCTCTTGCTCTCCAATCACCACTGCATCATCTATTGTCTTACCCTTTGGCCACATGAGAACTTGGCCATCTATAAATGAAACCCTTATGCCTTTTGCATCCAAAGTGGATATGGAGAGAAGATTCTTCTTGAGACCTGGAACATATAGTACATCTTTCATTTTCATAGATTTTCCAGAGTCTAGTTTATAGGAGGATTCACCACTTGCTTTTATGGGATACTGGTAGTCATCCCCAAGTTTCACCTTATGGAGTGATTCATGTTCAGATAATTTCAAAAAGGATCCCTTGAATCCCATTATATGTTTGGAATCCCCCATATCTATAAGCCAATCATTGCTTCCATGAGCAATAGTACCAGTGAGGGTAGAAATCAAGACATACTCTTCATCACTTGAATAATCTTCACTTTCTTCCCTAGCCCTCTTCCTAGAAGGTTCATCATCCTATGCAGTGTAAGCATGATGTCTTCTTTTGAAGTTCTTCTTCTTATGGGAACCATCTTTATTGTTTCTGGGACAATCCCTGGAATAGTGTCCCTTTTCATCACATGTAAAGCATCGGTCATTGGATATGTTTCTTCGAGATCTGAGGTTACCCCTATGGTTCTGATGGTGATGCTTTTCTTTCTTACTGTGGTGATTCCCCTTTTTATTATCATACTTATTGGAGTGTGCTGTGAGAGCTTGGTCTTCATTCCCCATCTTCTCTTCTCAAGCTATAATTCTAGCTTCTTCTTGTGAGCATTATTCCCATAGCCTACTGAATGTGATAAGTTTCTTTCTAGCACAAATTCCTTCGATGAAGGAATCCCATGACCTAGGAAGGCCATTAAGAGTTGTCATTACCACTTCTCCATTCTCTATATCTTCTCCCACATCTTCAATTTGTTCTTTTATCTGGGAGACCCTTGAAAAATAAGACTACATGGTCTCCACATTCTGTATCTTGACATTCTTTAGTTGATTCCTCAAGGTCATCTTCCTATTTATGTTCTTCCCTTCAAATAGCTTGGTCAAGGAATCAAACATCTCCTTAGGTGTCTTTAGAGATGACACATGTGGTATGAGATGGTCTTTGATAGAATCAACAATGATCCTCTTAGCCTTGACCAAGTTCCTTTTGTGTAAGGCCTTAGCATCATCTCCCTCTAGAACTGGAACCTCTTCACTTATGTAGTTGTCCAATTCATTCTCTTCCAAGATTAACCTAATCCTATACTTCAATGCTCGGAAGTTATCATCCCCTTCAAGCTCATCCTCAATCTTGGTGTGGTGAGACATCTTAAAGAGTACTTCAAATGGAATTAGAAAGGTTATTAGGTCTTACCACTTGAATTACTGAAAACTGGATTTGGAGCTGAATTAGGGTTTGTAAGAGAAACCCTAAAAATTAAAACTTTGAATTTCAAACTTCTAAAAGGATAGAAAGATGCACCTCACTGAGCTGGTTAAGCTAGTATACTCTGATTTTCAAATTTGCAAAATTTGACCCCTCAAAATTTCCTTTGAAACTTCTAGATTCACTAGACAGGATCCCGGAATAGGGTTTGATAAATCCCACGCTTCTTCCCAACCAAAAAGTTTGATCCAAGGCTTAGAAGTTCGATTTTTCTGAGGAGCATCCAGCCATGGACTCAGATTCCAAAAATTTCAACTTTTGTAGAAACCCTAATTTTCCACTTTTCCGATCAAAATCCTGAACTAGGGTTTGATCAAGCCCGACCTTCTTCCCAACCAAAAAGTTTGATCTTGGTCTCTAAACTTTGATTTTATTGAGGGGCATCCAGCCGTGGTCTCAGATTCCAAAAATTCCAACTTTCTCTAAAACCCTAATTTCCCATAGCAGTGATGAGCCAAAGACTAAAAGTGCTCAGAATGATATTTTGTTTCGACAGAAAGATGCGCCCTTGCTAAGAGAGTCAATCTAGCCTCCCGCCTTTGAAGATCTGTGGAGAGAAACCCAAAAATCAAGAAGCCCTAGCTTTTGTAGTTGCACAGTGTCTTCTTCTCAGGTTAGCTCTGATACCATGTTAGATTTTGAGCATTAATTCAATATGATCTAGAATCTTATCTGAGAGAATAACAAGTACAACATATCAATCACAAGAGACAATAGACATAGAGTTTCCTAGAGGAAAACCAAGAAGGTGAAAAACCCCGCAACTTCCTTAGAGATAGAAAGAGCAATGATACAAAACCCAAGTACAAGAGATAGTCTCCTTAGAAGCTTCTCCTCCTCCACTAGTGCACATCACTCAAGTGAGGGAATAGATGAGTAAGTGAATGGTCAAATAGAGTGACACCCTCACTCTATTTATACACAACTTGAATTTCCTAATAACCTAACAGGGCCGACTTCTCTAGGAGATTCTAATAACCCATGGTAACTCAACTTAGGGGCGACCCCACACTTGGTGGTCTAATAACCCAACATATATAAGTTACGACACTTGCGACACTTGTAAATACAAATGACGACACTTCCATACAGAGGAATAATAACCTCTCTGTAGGGATACAATATACATATATGAAATACATTCCGAAGTTACATATACATCAACAATTTTATGCTCATAAAACCTTCAACCATCTCTTCCATGTGCAAATGCTGTAGATATTTGAAATTTAGGTGAATGAATATTTCATGCCCGAGTCTGCTTGTCTCATTTGCATGAGTCAAGAGAGCACTTTGATGTGAGTATGGAAAGAAGCAGGAGAACGCATATGCCTTGGAGGCATGGTTTGGAACTCCTTTAGCTATCAGCTTCCCATATAAGATATCTTCAACCTAAACTATGTTAGGTCCAAATACTACTTTCTTTGGTGAACCTATGTGTGTCATTTGATAAAAAGACAACAGGTGAGCTACTAGAGAAGGCACATACAACACATTGTTGAACTTTCCATGCTCAAGTTTTATAGTACTTTTCCCTTCAGCGAATATTTGAGAGTCATTTCCCATGTGTATGTTGGGTCCATCAGTGATATATAATGAATAAAATGGCTCTCAGGAGGAAACCGTGTGGTTGGAGGCTCCAAAAGCAATAAGAAAAGCTTAGGATTGTGAGAATCTAACCTTCAATGCATGGCATCTCTCATGATCTTCTGACTTTCCACCTAGATTAGTATTCCTTGCGCCTTCAGGGAGGGAAATGTTATGTTGTTCAAGGAGTTTTCCCATTTTATCTATGGTCTTCTTCATACAAGAACTCTTAGGATGATTACACCTCTTGCATTATGTACACTTGGATTTCTACAATTTCTCCTTTTTGTCCTTCTTGGAGCTAGAGGCTCCTTCCGATAGACCATAATTGGAATTTTTCTTCGGTTCGTATTTCCTCTTCTCTTTTCCCTTTTTATTCCCTTTTTAATTCACAATTTTTTATTCTCCAGCCACAAGAGCTTGATTTTTGGAGGCATTCAAGTTTCCCATATGGATCAATTTGTCTTGTTCTTGGATGAGAGATTAAGTGAAAACATATAGAGATGGAATTTTCCAACCAGAGATTGGCAATCTCCATGAATGGAAGGTAGAAAAAAAGATAGAGAACTCATGACCTAGCTTACTCAGAATGGATAGCACCAACTGATCATCCTTCTTCTCAATTCCACATTGCTTGCATTGCATGACCAAAGATTTGAATTTGGAAAGGAATTGTTGGATGATCTTGAAAATGCTGGGTTGAAGAGAAATCAAGTCATTCTCCAGAATATGTCCCCTTATCTCATCTCATTTTCCAAAAAGGGTCTCCAAATTCAACCAAACCTATTTTGGAGTCTTAAATCCATCGAGGTGGAAGAGTATATCTCTGGAAATATGAATACACATGAAACCAAATGCTTCATCCAATCTATTCAGATACTTGGCCTTATCACCAGCTACATGAGTTTCGACCTCCTTTCCCATTGTTACCTTGTACAATGACTTGTTGCGCAAGACCATCTACATATCATCCCTCCAATCAAGTTAATTGAAGGGTGTCAGGATCCTGGGAGAGAGAGGAGCATTCGAATTCTCCATTAGAATTGTTGGAGCGAATACAATGTGTTACTCTTGCTACTGCTGCACTAAAAAAACTTTCAATAACCTGCAAAAAACTCTCAATTTTGGAGATAGACTACTATTGAACATTGTTTTAGGACAATAGGTGCATTTTTTCGCATCCTTCACACTTGTCTAGACCTCAAAGGATTTCTCTAATGAATTCAATGCAATGGCACTAGGATTTGTTGTTGAAATCCAGAAGTTTCTGGTGCACTACTAAAAGTATATCCTCAATCTATGCTCATTGAGCTCTGATACCATGTGAAATTATAAAGCATGGAAGATCATGGAGTTGAGTATACGTCCCAAATAAATAATGAGCAGAGAAATTGAGTTACAATGAAAATTGAAGTAACAAAGAGCAGAAAATTATTCATGCGTGAGAACTCAGATACGAACAGAATAATTTCACATGATCCAATAATCAGTATATTCAACAATGTTGTTACAATGGAGAGAATTCGAATCACTTGATAGAATTCGAGTCTCAATGTGTCTAGCATAGGAATTGTCACCACTGGAGTGCTCTGAGAGACCCAAACTCAACTCAACTGAACCTAAATGTAGTTAACTGAAGACACAATCAGTTAACTGACTAAGGAGGGTGCATTGGTGAGTTTGTCATGAAAATCACTCAGAAAAGGGTGCATGAGGCCACAATCAATGGCAATCGAAGCATAAACCCCCCACAACAGTCATCTAACTTATGTGGACTAAACTAGAACACTGAGTAGGCTCCTAAAATATAGGGAACTGACTTAACTGGTCCTAAAATTATGCATGTAGAGTGCATTAGGTTGTATATCGATTCTATATGACTTCTGCACATCTCTAGGGGGGAAATGACATCATCAAATACTAGGAAAAATAAATAATTCTAGGTAGGACAAGGATGAAGTATTAATGATCCTAACAGAAAACCATACCCATGTAACATCACACAAGTACACCACTAGAGAACTTAACTTCTAGCTTCCAATTCTACATTTCCATCTTGGTATTTTCAATCCTCAAACCCTAGGATTTATACTCTAGAATCACACAAGATCAATCCCTCCAAGATCATCTAAGATGTCTCTCTTACCCTTATCTTCTCCATGGGTTATATCTTTGTGATCCCTAACATATAAGTCCTAGGGTTTACTAAGGAACCCTATAATATCAAGGATATGTATGAATTCCTAATTGGCTTCAACAAGAATATTATGCCATTCGATCTCTCACCACTAGTATGATTGTCTTTATTATTGTTTGCAAACCCTACCCATGCTACATCACACCAGTACATGGAAATTCAATTGTATTGCTAGCATCCAAAATCATGTTAGGTGTTAGCTCTAGTCTCCATGTCTCCTACTATACCAATGACCAAGTAGTGTTAGAACAAGATGCCATACTTTGAACCTAATTTTTCAATTTCTAAAAATTACTTGGAATTTCCCTTTGTGAGTCATTTTACGTGGGGTTCCCAAATATCTCACATACTTTTATTCTTGAGAAACTTTAGTAACAATTTTAATTAGGGTATTTTTTATTTAAGTTTGTCGAATATAAAAAGGGTGGATAGAAGACAAGTAGTGGTCATATTCATGACTTAATGGTCTGCCACTCTAGGTTTATAGAGTTCAGTCATTGGATCTTATTCTTGATGACCACACTAGAGCACTAGAAGAGATAGATGTCGTGAGGGACTCGTTAGGAGAGAAGGGAAAGTTTGAATATTGTGTTGCATATGGTTGAGAGAAATTCCTGGATTATTAATTGGTTGATGGGTGAGATACCCATTGAAATTAATTATGGTGGGTGTCTTTTTCTATTTGAAGTTTTGTGGCTTGGGTTGGGTTGCATGAAACTAGAGCCACATAGGTTTTTGTATTGCATGTGAGTAGAGCCACATTGCATGCCTGAATGTTGGAGTTGAAAGTATTTTTTTTTGTCATCTTTGAAGCACTTGAAGGAGAACACCTGATTTTTTTTAACTGTCTTTTAGTCAAGTCTTCAATTTTTATTTATTTAATAGCTTTTTACTTTGCATGAAATTTTAATTTTGTGAAAAAATGCTTCCTTTGACTTAATATATGCAAAATAAACACTAATAAGGAGAGTTTACAAAAGAAAGTGGGCCATGTGGGTGACCAACACATGATAAAAATAGTTTTTCTAAAGTTATTCTTTGAAGGCATACTTAGGGCTTGATTCAAACAAGAACATGAACATGAAAGTGACTCGATCCCTTCAAGCATGAGCCTTCAAGGGTGTTTGATGGTGGTGATGGCGACGATTAAGATGGCGATGGTGACACCATGGGCATGAGGAGGATGATGGTGACATTGATGGTGGCGATGGTAATGGGGATGGGATTCGATGGCCACGATCATGACAATGGGGATGAAGAGGATGGTGACGGTGACAACATGGACATGGGGAGGATGATGTCAATGTAGATGGTGGAAATGGGAATTTTTTTGATGAAGCATGACAGTTATTGGACAATGAACATGGTTTAAAACATGTAATGATTTAAATCATATAATGGTGTCAATAATACATCAATGTATAGTAATATGAACTTAAACATAACATAAACATGAAACAAAGAATCTAAGGTAACAAGATCTATATAGCATGAAATGAACTATCTAACATTACATGAAATAAACAATATAACATGAATAACATTAGACATGCATGGATAAATAATTACATGACTAACCTATGTACATAGCATGAAATAGTTACCTCATTCAATTAAGACATATTGATCCTCTTTGTTTATGATTGTCTCCAACAATCTCTCTTGCTTTGGGTGAAGTAGATGGTAGCATAGCCTATTCGAGCTCTTTGTTGACATTGTTCATAGTTGGATGTTTGTACCAACAATCAAGTGCATGTAGTAATACACCCGTGAACCTGGTTTGTAATCCATGTATACTACCCATTGATCATTGGTGACTTTCCATCTATTGTAAGATATTCACCCTGAACAACCATTAATCTAGTCAGAAAGTCAATTCCCTCACTATATAGTGTTATCATGCCAAAACTTGCACACTAGGTCTAGTGTTATCATGCCAAAACTTGCGGACTAGGTCTTTAACTACAACAATTAGCTTCATTGTTGAACCAGGAAACCTACCAATGAATTCCCAACAATCCTTTTTTCCTGGAGTGTCTAGATTTTCTCTAATAGCAGAATACTTATGGAGTGTCTTTCTATATACCTTCAAGAGGTGAGATGTGTGTGATATAAGGTGACTACGCCTCGTGCTTTTGATTTTAATGGCTTCATATATACATGACGGGCCTCATTAAGATATTTTGTACGAGACATATTTCCAATTAAATTAAATGCAAATTGGACATTTATAACAACATGACTATTAGCCGAGCTGAACTTCTAACTAACTTTATGCCTAAAATTTTCCTAACAGTGGCTAAAATAATTGACATTTAGATGCATCACTCTTAGAATCAAAAAATTCTTAGACAATTTTTTTGCATTTCCAATCAATAGTTTGTTTAGGTAACTTACCTTCAAGATCTATGAGGGCACTTTCATCCACATGAATACGTCTAGGATTTATTCTTCACCGTGCACTGGACAATTGAGGTAAAGTAGGTGAAGGATAAGTACGAGTCCCACCACTGCTTTGTTGTGGCACTTCATTCACATGTTGTTACATATTAGGAGTGTGTTTGACATGTGTGTGGTCTTCTTCGAGAGACTGAAAATCCACAACTTGATGCACATCCATTTCTACATAATCAGCTTATGCCAATATTTGAATGTCCTGAAGCACTTCATCATTAGTTGGTGATGAATATTGGTTTGAGGATGAACTGCTGATGGAATTTGAATGGGATCCATTAGGTGCATCTGCTTCATTTGTGGAGCTAAAATAGAAGCCATTGTGTTGTTCATTGTGCTAGTATCTGATGCAGTGGTAGTTGCATGTCCATATATTTCCATGCCCAACCTTGATTTTTCTCTTAGATCATGGAGCTTTTCAAGAGATAGATCCTCCCATCTAGAATTTTTTGTTCTATTCTGTTTGTTTCCCATCTGCAACAACTTTTTTTAGAAAAAGAGTTTATTGTCCGTGCCAAAATAAATAACATTTTGCAACAAGATGGTGAGTATCATTCCATATTATCCATTGA